>CM060894.1:30545000-31170000 GCA_030762935.1 Hymenopus coronatus | reverse complement strand
AGCGAACTTCAATTGTATCACTAGCTTCTAAAAGATTTGACTATCGCATTAACCTGGTCTCTTCTACTTATAATGAACTAAACATTAATAACACTTCTGCTAATGTTAGTCTAGGTTAGCATGAAGTAGGTAATAGAATAACATTTTTCTCCTGACTAATGCCTTTATTAAGATCGAAACAGAATATTTCGAGGTCTATTTTTACTTTCTCTACACGTACTATGTACATAGTGTATAGAGAAGGTATAGCATTCCAACCAAAAATTCGATACCGAGATTTTACCGGAAATATACCGGAGGGCGATGGATTTTTTCGGGCGTAAAAATCCTTAGCATGGCTTCCTGCGGAAGGGAAGTAAAGTTGTTGGTCCCGTGTCGTAGTAGCAAGTAATAAGACTATTTCTGCTATTTTTTTCTGAATAGTATAAAGTAAACGGAAGTATAAACTTTTTAAGAATAATTTGTTGCAGAGATGTAGAAAAATTCATTTGAATGGAATACGTCAGATTCTTTAAAGTACGGTTTTATCTTATCTCTTACAGTTTGTCAGTTAAGGAAAAATTACCCAGAATGAAGAGGTCTTCAGATACTATTCTTGTTTCCTTGTAAGTAGAAGCAAAATAAGGGAGTACCATACGTTAGAGTGATAGTCAAAAGCTGGTTGCTATGTGACTGAAGTTCCTTTGTTTATATGGACACGAGTTCACAAATTCCTGTATGAGAAAAGTATAAGTTTTTCAAAGCTGAAACCCAAAACAAGCAGTATCTCAAAAACAATCGACTCCACGAAAAAGGTAGATAACATAAACTGTGTGTTTTAGCGTGCTCTTTATTTTTTGTGATGTAAGTTTTTATCTATCACTTACGGTTTAGCAGTTATGCAAAATTTCGTAAAATTCATCCAGAATAAGGTAGTCTTCAGAGGCTTTTCCAAGAAAATTCAAGATGTACATTTTATTTGGCATGTAAATATCATAAATATAAGAGGTTTTAATCAAAATCGTTAAGGCCACTTTTGAGAAAATCAAAATTTTCGAAAAAAATTCCATGTAAAGGGTAGTTGGGCGTGGGGGGCGGGCTTTTCTTTAAAATCTTCGTGTGGCAACCTTGGAAGAATCAAAACTTAAATACCAAGTTTGGTATTCTACGGACTTTTCGTTTTTGAGCTATGCTGTTCACAGACACACACGGACGGACCTTTTCCACAAAAATGCTTTATTTGGATTCAAGGGCACACAAAACAGGTATTTTCGGTGAAATCTCGGTACCGAAATTTTGGGTGAATTGCAATCCATTCTCTATACACTATGTACATAGTACGTGTAGAGAAAATAAAATTGTGCTTCGCTTCGCTTTGCATGGTCCCGTTGAGAAAAGTTACGAGTTTAAAATAGAAACTAATAACAATGAATATCTTGAAAACAAAACGAGATCTACACTATTTGTGTATTAAGTTTTCGTGTATCTTTTTGGTTTAACCGTTATGCAAAATTCAGAAAAAGTCGTTCAGAAGCAAGAGGTCTTTAGAGGCTATTCCTAGAAAATTCAAGATGTACATTTTATTTGGTATGTAAGTATCTTTAATATACGGTATTTTAACCATATTCGTTACAGGCATTTTTAAGACAGTCAAAATTTAGAAAGTGTTTCCATGTAAGAGATAGTTTATGGTGGGGGTATTTCTTGAAAATCTTCGTGTCAAGTTTGGTATTTAACGGTCTTTTCGTTTTTTTAGCTATGCTGTTCACAGACACGCACATACGCGGACCTTTCTCTCAAAATGCTTTTTTTTTTCCGGACTCAGGGGACCCTAAAACATATATTTTTTGAAATTTCGTCATAGAATTTTTGGGTGGAATACAATACCTTCCCTATCCTTATGTACTTTGTACATGCGGGCTAGCTAAAGTAAAAATCTGATGTGTTCCACTCACATGACTTTCTGTACATCTCTCCAACAAATTGTAGTTAAAAAGCTTATGCTTCTATTTACTTCATGCTAATTAGCCTTATGTCTTGCTTCCTTGTAAGTAGAAGCGAAATGAGGAGTTCCATGGGTTAAAATGATAGTCAAAAGCTGGTTGCTATGTAACTGTGGTTCCTTTGTTTGTAAGGACAGGAGTTAAGAAATTGCTGTATGAGAAAAGCTAAACCGAACAACCAGGAATATCTTAAAAATGATAAACTCCACGAAAAAGGTGTATATGACATAAATTGTGTGTTTTATCGTGAGCTACATGTTTGTGTAGTAAGTTTTCCCTCCATCTCTTACGGTTTAGCAGTTATGCACAATTCCGTAAAATTCATCCAGAATAAAGTTGTCTTCAGGGGCTATTCCCAGAAAATTCAAAATATACATTTTATTTGGCAGGCAAGTATCTTTAACATATGATATTTTAATCAAAATCGTCAGAGCCATTTTTAAGATAATCAAAATTTTCAAAATTTTTTCGATGTAAAAGGTAATTGGATCTGGGGGATTCTCTTGAAAATCTTCGTGTCGCATGCTTGGAAGATACCAAAGTTATATACCAAGTTTGGGCTTTAACGGTCTTTTTGTTTTTGAGCTATGCTGCCCACAGATACACACACATACACACAGACAGATAGACACACACACGGACATTTTTCTAAAAATCCTGTTTTACTTTCTCTAGTCCCATATGTACAATGTACATAGGAATGGAGAAATATTGTATTCCACCAAAAAATTCGATACCGAGATTTCACCGGAAATACACGTTTTAGGACCCCCTGTATCCAAAAAAAAGCATTTTCAGGAAAAGGTTCGTGTGTGTGTCCCTGTGTCTGTGAACACGATAACTCAAAAACGAAAAGCAGCTAAAATACCAAACTTAGTATTTAAGTTTAGTATCTTCCAGGAATGCGACACGAAGATTTTGAGAAAAATCCCCCCACCCCAAACTATCTTTTACATGGAAGTTTTTTCGAAAAATTTTATTTTCTTAAAAATGGCTCTAACGATTTTGATTAAAATATCATATATTAAAGATATTTACCTAAAAAATAAAATGCATATCTGGAATTTTCTGGGAATAGCTTCAGAAGACCTGTTTATTCTGGATGAATTTTGCTTAATTTGGCATAACTAGTAAACCGTAAGAGATAGATAAAAGCTTACTATACAAAACATGTAGGTCTTTATATAATACACAATTCATATTCATTTTTCTCGTGAAGCTTATCGTTTTAGAGGTATTCATTGTTATTAGTTTCAGTTGTGAAGTACTTATACTTTTCTCAGACGGGAATGTCCGTTTTTCTTCTGTTCTACTCCTGGCCAAGAAAAGAAGCGATTTGTAATGTCAATCGCATAACGACAGCTTTTAAAACATTTGAGCCTAGTGTATTCCCTTATTTTCTAACTACTTATACGGAACTACATAAGAACATTGTGCTAATGAGTACCACGATTAGCAAGGTGCAGAGAGAAGAAGAATCTTATGTATGAAGTTTGTAAAACAGCTAGAGAAAGTCATGTGAGTGTAACACATCAGAGTTTTTATATTCAGAGAGTCTCTAAACATGTATTTCCGGTGAAATCTCGGTATCGAATTTTCGGGTGCAATGCAATACTTTCTCTACACACTATGTACATAGTTCGTATTGAGAAAGTAGAAATATTGCCATTTCATTTTAACGTCCCACGAACATTATAGTAATGTTGTCTTCTCAAAAATGACGTCATGCGATATCTACTAGTATAGCTCATGGCCTTTGGTGGCGTGGGAGTAGTGCTCATTATGCATTTTTAAACAGGCGAGATTTTGCAGATAAACAAACTTCATTTCTGTCAGCAAATCTGCGGTCGATTCTTTATATTGCCTCTGTGTAGATCATAGATTACGCTTAATTTAACACCAAAGTTCTGTATATCGTAAAAGGAAATGCACTTGTATGTCTTTGACTTATGACAGTAGTTGACAAGTTTAAATAAACTGGACAAATCGGAGAAGAAAAACAACTCTGCGGTAAATGAGTAAGTCGACCTTATGCAGTGGCGGATTGTCAACAACATTTGCATTCTAAGACTTGAAACTTCATGTGCATTGTTCAAAATATTGTCTATGTTCGTAGTATTTATATGTTAGCATTTATTCACTGGAATTGGGTACTCCGCGGTGACAGAGTTAAATGTACAATCCATTTAAATAATAATCTTACAATGAATATAAATAATACCAATTAATAATAGTAAATACAAATTAAGTTTTCTCGAAATCTTCGTATCGCATCCCTGCAAAACACCTAACTTAAATATCAAGTTTAGTATTTTACCTACTTTGTTGAGAAATCTTGTTGACTGATACACGAACGCAATGACATAGTCATTCACGGACCTTTTTCTAAAAATGTTTTTCCGGTGAATTCTCGGTATCAAAATTTTGGATGAGTGCAATACCTTTTCTATCTGCGTACTATGTACTATATAGAAAAAGTAAAAATATATCGCATTCACATGACTTTCTGTACGTCTCTGCAAAAAATATTATTAAAAAGCTTATGCTTCTATTTACTTCATGCTAATCGAGTAAACATTAGCAGAAATAGTCTTATTACTTGCTTCCTTGTAAGTAGAAGCGAAGTAAGGGCGTACCATATGTTAAAATGATAATCAAAAGTTGATTGCTATGTGACTGAAGTTCGTTTGTTTGTATGGACAGGAGTTGACAAATTCCTGCATGAGAAAATTATGTTTTTACTTCCTCTACCCGTACTATGTACATAGTGTGTAGAGAAGGTATTGTATTGCAAACAAAATTCGATGCAAAGATTTCACCGGAAATACATGTTTTGGGTCCCCCTGAATCCAATAAAAGCATTTTTGGAAAAATATCCGCGTGCGTGTGTGTGTGTGTGTGTGTGTGTGTGTGTGTCTGTGGACAGCATAGCTAAAAAACGAAAGGACCGTTAAACACCAAACTTGGTATTTAAGTTTGGTGTCTTCCAAGGAGGCGACACGAAGATTTTCAAGAAAATCCCCCCACATGCAACTACCCTTTACATGGAACTTTTTTAGCAAAATTTGATTTTCTCAAAAATGGCTCTAACGACTTTGATTAAAATATCGTATATTAAAGATATTTACCTGACAAATAAAATTTATATCTTGTATTTTCTGGGAATATCCCCTGAAGACAACTTTATTCTGGATGAATTTTACGAAATTTTGCATAGCTGCTAAACCGTAAGAAATGGACAAAAGCTTACCACACAAAACATGTAGTGATAGTCAACACAATTTATGATAATCAAGATAAACATTAGCAGAAATTATCTTAGTTACTCGCTTCCTTTTAAGTAGAAGGAAAATAAGGGCATACACTTGGCTAAAACGATTGTCAAATCTTTTAAAAGCTGGTTGTCATGAGGTTGAAATCCGTTTCTATGCAGGGACAGGCGTTAACAACATTTCGTGTGAGAAAGGGTTAAATATTTTGAACCTGAATATCTCAGAAATTGTAAATTTCAGGAAAAAAAATCAATATGACATAAACTGTTTGTTTAACGTGATCTACATTCTTTGGTAATAAGTTTTTGTCTATTTCTTATAGTTTACCAGGTATGCAAAATTCCGCAAAATTCATTCAGCATAAAGGTCTTCAGAGACTATTCTCAGAAAATTCAAATGTACATTTTATTTCCCATATAAATATCCTTAATATATGGTATTTTAACCAAAATCGTTAGTGCCATTTTTGAGAAAATCAAAATTTTCGATTTTTTTCATAGTAAAGGGCAGTTTGGTGTGGGGGGTATCTTCTCAAAAGCTATACCGAGTTTGATATTTTACCAATTTTCCGTTTCTGAGTTATGCTGTCCAGATACACACACACACATACTCTCTCTCTCTCTCTCTCTCTCACACACACACACACACACAGAAGCGGACCTATTTCTGAAAATACCTTTTTTGGATTCTGGGGATCCTAGAAGGTCTATTTTCCGCGAAATTTCGGTATCGAATTTTTGAATAGAATGCAATACCTTCTCTATACACCTATATTGTACATGCGGGCTAGAATAAGTAAAAATCTGATGTGTTACACTCACATGCCTTTCTCTAGCTGTTCTACAAACTTCATACATAAGATTCTTCTTCTTTCTGCACCTTGCTAATCGAGGTACTCATTAGTACAATGTTATTATTTAGTTCCGTATAAGTAGGAAGAAAATAAGGGAATACACTAGGCTAAACCAATAGTCAAATGTTTTAAAAGGTGGCGTTATGCGATGGTCATTACATATCGCTTCTTTTCTTGGCCAGGAGTAGAACAAAAGAAAAACGGACACTCCCGTGTGAGAACAGTATAAGTACTTCACAACTGAAACTAATAACAATGAATACCTCGAAAACGGTAAGTTCCAAGAGACCTAAATTTTTTGTATAGTAAGTTTTTGTTTATCTCTTACGGTTTACTAGTATGCCAAATTAAGCAAAATTCATCCAGAATAAACAGGTCTTCAGAAGCTATTCCCAGAAAATTCAAGATATATATTTTATTTGTTAGGTAAATATCTTTTATAAACGATACTTTAATGTAAATCATAAGAGCCATTTTTAAGAAAATCAAAATTTTCGATAAAAGTTCCATGTAAAGGGTAGTTTGGGGTGGGGGGATTTTTCTCAAAATCTTTGTGTCGCATCCCTAGAAGATGGTAATCTTAAATACTAAGTTTGGTGCTTTACCGACTTTTCGTTTTTGAGTTATCGTGTTCACAGGCACACGGACACACACACGGACCTTTTTCTCTCAAAATGCTTTTTTAGGATACAGGGGGTCCTAAGACATGTATTTCCGGTGAAATCTCGGTATCGAATTTTTGGGTGGAATACAATACTTCTCTATCCTTATGTACATTGTACATATGGGCTAGAGAAGGTAAAAAATAATTTCTTGGAATCAGGGGGTCTAAAACCATGTATTTCCGGTAAAACCTCGACATCCAATTTTTGGATTGAATTATCGTATTATAAACAAATAATATCCTTTGAAATTCCCTATGACAGAATTTTCATTTAAATATCTCATATAGTGGTTTGTCAAATCCAATATTACAAACATTTATATGTACATTAAATATCCTTTTATTCTATAGGACTGGGCAGTGGAATAAAAGATGTTCAACAGATTGCTGTTCTATAAATATACATTGATATCCATTCTGTCTTTGCAAATAAAAACTAAATTTACCATGTGCTGGCACAAATTTAGTGAATATGAAGTGGGTGATTTATTTTTTTTTTTTTTAAGCAGAGAGTCAACATTGAACTGTTGAAAAGATCTATCTTCTGTTGTTTCTGTAGATCTGGAAATCCACTAATCTTACATTAAAGACATGCTCATCAGGTATTACACAAGAAATATTTTTCTGCAAGTAGTATTTTACATCAAATAAATTCTTAATTTAAGGAAATAATAACATGGAAAAAATGTGGTAGATCTCTGAAATTTTGCAGACAGCTTCTGTAGGTAAGAATAAAAAATCTGATGTGATCAATGTAGAAAGGAAATAATTGCCTCCATGTATGTAGAAAGGAAATAATTAAGTTCCATAGGCTAAAGCGATGGTCAAATGCTGGTTGTTATGTACTTGGAATGTCTTTGTTTGTGTGGGCAAGAGTTGACAAATTTCCGTACGAGAAAAATATAAGTATTTTTAAGCTGACACCATAAACAGGGAATATCTCGAATGTCATCAATTCTACGAAAAAATATTGTAAATCACAAATTGTGAGTTTTAACGAGGTCTACCTTTTCAATGAAGTCTCTCTCTTACGGTTTGCCAGTTATGCATAATTCCAGAAAATTTATTCAGAATAAATATGTCTTCAGAGGCTATTCCGAGAAAATTCAAAATAAGCATTTTATTTGTAATGTAAATATCTTTAATATACGGTATTTTAATCAAAAACCGTTAAAGCTATTTTCAGAAAATCAAAATTTTCGAAATATTTTCCCTGTAAAGCGTAGTTTGGAGTGGGGATTTTTCTCAAAATCTTCGTGTGGCATCCATGGAAGATTGGTATTTTAACAGTTTTTCGTTTTTGAGTTACTGTGTTCACAGACACACGGGGAAACACACACACACACACACACACACACACACACACACACACACACACACACACACAGAATCTTTTTCGAAAAATTCTTTTTTTGTATTCAGGGGACCCAAACATATATTTGTGGTCAAACCTCGGTATCGAATTTTTGGGTGTAATGCAATACCTTCTCTATGCACTATGTACATAGTACGTGTAGAGAAAGTAAAAATATAATTGAGGATTCTCGCTGAGCTTTTCCTTTAAAAGAGGAAAATTAAATTCTACAAACATATAGTGTAAAATAATAAATTAGCATTAAAAAAAAATCTGATGTGTTCCATTCACATGACTTTCTCTATATCTCTGTAAATTATTATTGTTAATAAGCTTATCTTTTATTTATTTCATGCTAATCGAGAAAAATTAGCAGAAATAGTCTTATTTCTTGCTTTATTGTAAGTAGAAGCGAAATAAGGCAGTCCATACGTTAAAGTGAAAGCCAAAAGCTGGTTGCTATGTGACTGATGTTCATTTGGTTGTATGGACAGGAGTTGACAAATCCCTGTATGAGAAAAGTATGTTTTTCAAAGCTGAAACCAAGAAAAAGGAATATCTCAAAAACGATCAACTCCATGAAAAAAATGTATATATCATAAATTGTGTATTTTAATGTGCTCTACATTTTTTGTGTGTTAAGTTTTTTTCCATCTCTTACGGTTTAGTAGTTATGAAAAATTCATCCAGAATAAAGCAGTCTTCAGAGGCTATTCCCAGAAAATCCGAAATATAAGTTTTATTTGTCAGGTAAATAACTTTAATATACGATATTTTAATCAAAATCGTTACAGCCATTTTTGAGAAAATCGAAATTTTCGAAAAACTTTCCATGTAAAGGGTAGTTTGTGGTGGGGGGATTTTTCTCAAAATCTTCGTGTCGCATCCCTGGAGGATACTAAACTTAAATACCAAGTTTGGTATTTTACCGACTTTTCGTTTCTGAGTTATCGTGTTCACAGACACACGGACACACTGACACACGGACACACACACACACACACACACACACACACACGATCTTTTTCTAAAAATTATTTTTTTGTATTCAGAGGACCCAAACATATATTTGTGGTCAAACCTCGGTATCGAATTTTGGATGGAATGCAATATCTTCTCTATACACTATGTACATAGTACGTGTAGAGAAAGTAAAAATATAATTGAGGTTTCTCGCTGAGCTTTTCCTCTAAAAGAGGAGAAATTAAATTCTAAAAAACATATAGTGTAAGATAATAAATTAGCATTCAAAAAAATAAGGGAATATAAAAGTCCAAGTCCAAATTAAGAAGATACAGATAACTTGTCATCGAATTTTGGATCGCTCATGAATATCCAAGACCCTAACTTTCCTCCCAGGAGGCGTGGCTTGATAACTGATCCAGTGCAACTCCAGCAATTAACAAGTTCCTCCTGTCCAGTGGTCTGCAAGACCAAATTAGAGAAAGCAGTCTTGAAGGATATCCCTCTCCCATTAACCGCAGAAGTAATTCTCACCTAAACCGGATACTCTCGTTGTCTCTCATGAGAATCATTATTTATTGAGCTGAATGTTGGGAATTCCACTGCTCTATAATATTATTTATTATTACTGATTCTGACTATCAATAGGCAAGCATTACCTAACTTGACATAATATGGCAACCGCGACTTGTTACTTTCTCTATATGCACTATGTACATAGTATATAGAGAAGGTATTCGTTACCGAGATTTCACCGGATATATATGTTTTAGGGTCCCCTGTATCCAAAAAAGGGATTTTCAGAAAAAGGTCCGTGTGTGTCCGTGTGTATTTAAGTTTAGTATCTTCCGGGGATGCGGCATGAAGATTTTGAGAAAATTCCCTCCACCTCCAACTACCCTTTACATGGAACTTTTTTCGAAATTTTTGATTTTCTCAAAAATGGCTGTAACGACTTTGATGAAAATTTCGTATATAAAACATATTTACCTGAAAAATACGATGTATGTCTTGAATTTTCTGGGGATAGTCTCTGAAGAGTAGTTCATTCTGGATGAATTTTACTCAATTTTGAATAACTGCTAAACCGTAAGAGATGGACGAAAACTTACTACACAAAACATGTAGAGCACGTTAAAACACACAATTTATGTTATATAATTTTTTTTTCGAGGAGTTGATCGTTTTTTTAGATATTCCTTATTTTTGGTTTCAGCTTTGAAAAACTTGTACTCTTCTCATACAGGAATTTGTCAACTCGTGTCCATACAAACAAAGGAACTTCAGTCACCTAGTAACCAGCTTTTGACATCACTTTAACCTATTATATATATTTCGCTTCTACTTACAAGGAAGCAAGTAATAAGACTATTTCTGCTATTTTTTTTTCTTCATTAGCGTGGAGGAGATAGAAGCAGAGCCTTTCTTCTACTTACAAGAAAGCATTTCTGCTAATGTTTATCTCGATTGGGATGAACTAGACTGAATAACATGTTTCTTAATGATAATTTATGACAGAGATGTAGAATATCTGGGAATGATAATGGGAGTATGGTGGCCAAGGAACATTTCACATAAGGATTAGTGGAAAATAACTAACAAACAGGAAATTGAGAAAGAGGTGAAATATAGGAAACGGAATTGAATCGGGCATGTGATGAGGAGAAAAGCTGGTAATATAGCTAAATCGGATTTCGATTAGAACCCTCAAGGATCATCTAGGAGATCAGGTGGATCAAGGAGTACATGGCACAGCACAGTTGAGGAAGAGGCAGAAGTTTCAAGAAAGGGATGGAAGGAAATTGAGGCATTGGATTAATTGTTTTTCCACACTAGCCGTATGTAGGACAGGAGTTGGATAGGTAGAGTCGGACTGAGTACTTACAAGTTGTTAAGTTGCCATTGAGGTTGTCATCTCAAAATAATTTGAGAGCACCTTGTGGTTTACCAGGAAACATGCGAGTCAGTTGATAAATTCAATGTTACCATGGTAGCTCAGTGGAAGAGTAACCGCCCTGGAGATCGGGAGATCCTTGGTTCAAATCTGACTAACTCCTGTCCTACATACGGCTCGTGTGATGATAAAACAATTTATCCAATGACCACAATAGTTGGCTGGTCGTCTCCTAGCGCGGTGGTAGCGCAGCTGCCTACCAAGCGGGAGACCTGGGTTCGATCCCCAGTACCGGCGTGGGGATTTTTCCCCCGCTGGGAGACCTGGACCGGGGTGCACTCAGCCTCGTGAGATCCCTGGGGGGCCAATTGAGAAGCTACTTGATTGAGAAGTAGCGGCTCCAGGTCGTGAGGATCGCATTAACCGGCCGGGAGGGGCTCGAGGCGCTGACCACTTCTCACCCTCCAATACTGCACCCCATCCATGACGTCTGTAGTGGACCGAGATGGGGGACGCAGCGGCCGGGCGGTAGGCCAAGGCTCCCCGTGAGCTGTCGTGCCATGGAGTTATGTTACAATAGTTGGCTATACTATGAATCCTGGGACTTAAGTACTTACAACATTGTAAGTCGTCATTGGGGTTGTCATCTCTAAATAATTTAAGAGCACCTTGTGGTTTACCAGGAAACATATGAGTCAGTTGAGAAATTCAATGTTATACCGGTATGTTGCCATGGTGGCTCGGTGGCAGAGTAACCTGCTAGATATCGTGAGATCTGTGGTTGAAATCTGACTCTACCTAACTCCTGTCCTACTCCTGTGATAAAACAATTAATCCAATACGAATTGACCATAATAGTTGGCTATACTATGAATCCTGGGTCTAAAGTACTTACAACATTGTAAGTCGCCATTGGGGTTGTAATCTCAAAATAATTTGATAGCACCTTGTGGTTTTACCAGGAAACATGCGAGTCAGTTGAGAAATTCAATGCTATGCCAGCATGTTGCCATGGTAGCTAATTGGAAGAGCAACCGACTAGAGATCGGGAGATCCGTGGTTCAAATCCCGGCTATGGCATTACATTTTTCAGCCGACTTTACCTATCCAACACACAGCTTGTGTGAAAAACAATTAAACCAATACCAACTGACCATAATAGTTGGCTATACTATGAATCCTGGGTCTAAAGTACTTACAACATTGTAAGTCGCCATCTCAAATTAATTTGAGATTACCTTGTTGTTTACCGGGAAGCATGTTGCCATGGTAGCTCAGTGGCAGAGTAACCGGCTAGAGGTCGCGAAATCCGTGGTTCAAATCCCGGTTATGGCATTGCAGTTTTCAGTATGACTCTACCCATCCAAATTAAAGGATTGTCAAAGAACAGAATACGTTGGCGTGCGTTATTTGAGGCGCTATAATTCCCAGAGATGTGAATGGAACGCATCAGGTTTTATCTGCCCCGTGAGAATGTTAGTTGAGGCAGCAATCACCAGAAGAGACGCTGCAGAAGCAGCGGCGTCCGCTGTGTAGGAGCACTAGAGCACGTGAACCTCCAATATTTCTTGATAGATTTCCTTTTTCTCTTTCAGGAAATATTTAATAAAATACGCTATCCGGTGCCACTTGTTTATGTATACCGCGTTCTGCTCTTCAGATTGAACACAGCCGAGAAGCTGAGTATGTGGCAACAACGCTTGTAGCACAGGCCTCGTGTGCTAGCGTATAACTAACGTTTAGCAGCTCTGCGCTTGCGCGAACAACAAAACAGCTCGGAATTTTACAGTCAGAAATGAGCACAGTGCGAACGTTACAGGGTTCTGTTTATCAGCGGGAGGTGCTGCTATCTTTGAGATTTAGTTGAAACTATCCGGAGTGCAACTGCAGTCTTTGTGAGACGCGCTATTTTTCTTAGTAATTTGCATTTTAGTGAGAGTTAAGTAGTTCAAAACAGAAAACAACCTCAACGAAGAAACTTTTCTGCAACTAACTGAGCTACTGTAGATTATCATTACGACCATGACTACATCAGAACCAGAAATATGCTTTTCCACAATAAAAAGAATCGACTTTCAGCACTGGCAATGCTTGATATTGAGAACAAACTGGTCAACAGCATAAAAGACTTTAATCACCGAGTGATAGAAAAGTTTCAAAAACCGGGCGTGGAATTTCTGTACAAACAAATGTGGTGTTAATTACGTAATTAAAACAATATAAATATTATTCACTGTAAATACCATTCTTCACATGAAGGAGTGAAGTCCTTTGATGCAGTTCATCACCTCATATTGTTGTTAACTCTCGGAGACATTCAACATCTTTACAATACTGGATGGGTGATGATTTGTGTAACAAATTTATAATTCTTGATATTAGGCACTATCATTGTTTCTAATATTACTGGATTTGATGTAGCGGCGACGGCGGTAGCAGTAGTGGCAGCGGCTGTGGTGGTGGTAAATTGCTGATTTTGTGAACACCTAAATTTTTAATCCACGCACCGCCACTGTGCAGGAGTTTGCCTTGACCTTGGACAAATTAGTGAACAAAGCTCTGGTTAGGTACTCCTGGGAAGCCGCCCAATCTGACGGGTTGCGTAACGTCAGCGTATGATGCTCGGCGATGACAGAACCATTCACGAGCCGTGTTGCCAACTTAGCAGTTTTATAGCTAGTTCTAGCTATTTCGATTTGCTATAAAATTGTGAATATAATACCTATTAGCTGTATTTTTACTTTCTCTGTACGTACTATGTACAAAGTGTGTAGAGGAGGTACTGTATTGCACCCTAAAATTCAATACCGAGATTTCACCGGAAATATATATTTTTGTGTGCTCCGAGTCCAAAAAAAAAAGCATTTTTAAAAAAGTTCAGTGTGTGTGTGTGTGTGTGTGTGTGTGTGTGTGTGGACAGCATAGCTCAAAAACAAAAAGACCGTTGTATACCAAACTTGATATTTAAGTTTGGGCGTCTTCCAAGGATGCGACACGAAGATTTTCAACAAAAATTCCCACACCCCCAACTACATTTACAGGGAACTTTTTTCGAAAATTTTTATTTTCTCAAAAATGGCTCTAACGATTCTGATAAAAATATCGTATACAGTAAGTGTTTACCTGACAAATAATATGTATTATCTTGAATTTTCTGGGAATAGCCTCTGAAGACTATTCTGGATGGATTTTACGGAATTTTGCATAATTGCTAAACCGTAAGAGATGGACAAAAATCTGATGTGTTACACTCACATGACTTTCTCTAGCTGTTCTACAAACTTCATACATAAGATTCTTCTTCTTTCTGCACCTTGCTAATCGTGGTATTCATTAGCACAATTTTCTTATAATTGAGTTCCGTATAAGTAGGAAGAAAATAAGGGAATACACTAGGCTATACCAATAGTAAAAATTTTTAAAAGCCTGTCGTTTTGCGACTGTCATTACAAATAGCTTCTTTTCTTGGCCAGGAGTAGAAAAAAAAACAAAAAAAAAAAAACAACATACTTTTCTCAGACGGGAGTGTCCAAGTACTTCACAACTGAAACTAATAACAATGAATACCTCAAAAACGGTAAGCTCCACGAGAAAAATGTATGACATAACTTGTGTATTTTAACAATACCTACATTTTTTGTACAGTAAGTTTTTATCTATCTCTTACGGTTTACTGGTTATGTCAAACTAAGCAAAATTCGTCCAGAATAAACAGGTCTTCAGAAGCTATTCCCAGAAAATTCAAGATATACATTTTATTTTTCAGGTAAATATCTTTAATATATGATATTTTAATCAAGCTCGTTAGAACCATTCTTAGGAAAATCAAAATTTTCGAAAAAATTTCCATGTAAAGGGTAGTTTGGGGTGTGGGGATTTTTCTTAAACTTTTCGTGTCGCATCCCTGGAAGATACTAAACTTAAATACCAAGTTTGGTATTTTATCTACTTTTCGTTTTTGAGTTATCGTGTTCACAGACACACGGACACACGGAAACACGGACACACACACACGGACCTTTTTCTCAAAATACTTTTTTAGGATACAGGAGGTCCCAAAACATGTATTTCCGGTGAAATCTCGGTATCGAATTTTTGGGTGGAATACAATACTTCTCTACATTGTACACATGGGGCTAGAGAAAGTAAAAAAACTTACCACACAAAAAATATAGACCACGCTAAAACACGCAATTGATGTTATATTAATGTTTTTCGTGGATTTAATCGTTTTTGAGCTATTTCTTGTTTTTTGTTTTCACCTTTAAAATACTTATACAGGAATTTATCAACTCGTGTCCATACACACAAAGGAACTTCAATCACATAACAAACAGCTTTTGATTATCACTTCAACCCATGGTATTCCCTTATTTCACTTCTACTTACAAGGAAGCAAGTAATAAGACTGTTTCTGCTAATTTTTCCTCGATTAGCATGAAGTAAATGGAAGTATTAGCTATTTAACAATAATTTGTTGCAGAGTTGTAGAGAAAGGCATGTGATTGGAACACATTAGTTTTTTTTTGTAAATTTAGGCAGTTTTAACTATGTTTTTGAAGTAGTTTAGCTACTTTTTATGTTGATGAGTTGGCAACTCTGTTCACGAGGCCCTAATGGGCGTGTTGAGAAAGGAGATGGCCAGCAGTCGTTTTCTGGAGGATTAGGAATATTCGGTATATCGGCTGAGACAAAGTAACCCTGTATATTAGATGAATGATAGTTGATTAATTTACTAATAGAAATATGTGTTTATGGTATGTTGATAAGTTGAGAAGATTTTGTGTTAGCTTATAAGTTATAAAGTGTTGAAGTTAAGAATTGGCTGGAATGAATCTTTAAAAGTAAAAGTAGCAAGGTCTGTCAGATTCGCGCAGGTTGTATTTAAGTGGGGGTAAAATCGGAAGCATCTTTCTTTAAATTAAGTCCGGATACTAAGCAGTACACCAAAGTCCCGCAGGCCGATGTAATTGTGCAAAGTAACGCAAATGGTCAGCTGAGAAACTAAACAGACCGATCGTGTTATGGTAATAAGATGACTCCAAAAAACGAGCGCGAAAAATCCACCAATCTCACAAAAGTAAAGGCCTGAACGTCCCAATCTCAGATTCATATAAAAAAATTCTGATGTATTCCGTTCACATGACTTTCTCTACATCTCTGCAACAAATTATTGTTAAAAAAGCTCTTGCTTCTATTTACTTCAAGGCAATTGAGAAAAAATTAGCAGAAATAGTCTTATTACTTGCTTCCTTATAAGTAGAAGCGAAATACAGGATTACCGTAAGTTAAAGTGATAGTCAAAAGCTGGTTGCTATGTGACTGAAGTTCCTTTGTTTGCATGGACAGGAGTTGACAAATTCCTGTATAAGAAAAGTATAAGTTTTTCAAAGCGGAAACTAATAACAAGGAATATCTTAAAAACGATCAACTCCAGAAAAAATAAAATGTATATAACATGCTCTATATTTTCTGCGCGGTGAATTTTTGTCTATCTCTTACGGTTTAGCAGTTATTCAAAATTCGGCAAAATTCGTCCAGAAGCTATTAATATATGTCATTTTAAACAAAATCGTTAGAGCCATTTTTAAGAAAATAAACATTTTCGAAAATTTTTCCATGTAAAGGGTAGTTTGTGGTGGGGGGATTTTCTTGAAAATCTTCATGTCGCATCCTTGGAAGATACTATACCTAAATACCAACTACGGTCTTTTCTTCTTTGAGCTATGTTGTCCACAGACACACACACGGGACCTTTCTCTAAAAATGCTTTTTTTTTTTTTTTCTTTATTCAGGGGATCCGAAAACATATACTTCCGGCGAAATCTCGGTATAAAATTTTGGGTGGAATACAATACATCCTCTATACACTATGTAGCATAGTACGTGCAGAGAAAGTAAAAAGAGGTAGAGTCAGGGCATCACGCACTTTTTCTGGAAGACATCGGCGGCAAAGCTATGTCCAGAGGCAGGGACGCGCGCGCAGTGTGCGGTTTACGTTTAAATTCTTGTAAGTTCCAAAATCATTTTTTGCGTGGACCTGTAATTAGCGAGCGGCGCGCGATTCTGTATTGGTGGTGATAAAACTGATATTACCTCCGAAACAAGTTTAAGGTAGTGTTTGGAAATTTTACAGTATGTAATATATCTTATTGAAATTCACATCAGTTGCTATAGATACATAATAATAGTGATATTTTCCCCATGAATCAAAATTATAGCTAAAATGGTTATTTAAATAATAATTGTTTGCTGTCATAAATTCATTGTTCTAATAAAAATGAGAAACGTGATGCATTTTTAAAAATATTCACATATAAACATCCAGGTTTACAGAAAATGAGTTTACAAAGAGATGTGTTATATTATATTTTAAAATATTAGCCCTAATTAGTGGAGAAACATTATTACTTTTTGTTCTTTCAAAAACTCATAATTTCTCAACATTTTATAATTTATTTATATCATTTGGAACATTATTTCGAAAAAGTAATCCAGCCACTTTGTTTAATGTGCTTTTGAGAGGCAAGATAAAATGTTTGAAACAAATTAGTGAAAAATTGCATCGTGTTGGAACATTTTTAGAATGGAAATGTGTTGAAAAAAAGTTTGCGATAAAATAAGGTTTAAAGTTGGAAGTGCCTATCCATTTATATCTTCAGTTAATTGGTAGTTAAAGTGTGCTTAGTAAGAATAACAGTCTCTTTTCTTAAAGTTTAGAAGCATATTATTTTTTTTTTATTGTTTCATTTATATAGCCCCCTTTTAACATCTAAGGTCATATCGTGGGCTTTCCACTTGAAACAACTCGTTGTCTGTAGGTTCTTGTTTTTTACGTTGGTTTAAATCATTTTGTTTTTTTACTCAAGCAGGCACACATTCACACTCACGTACAAACTTCCAGACTCTGGGGAATAATTCTGGCTAGAGAAAAAATTCCCCGCCCCAGCCAGGAATCTAACCCGGGACCCCCGGGTGAGAAGTCAGCTCGCTGACCACTCGACCATGGAGGCAGTCCATATTATTTTATTTATCAAACAAAATAAGTTTTTTATGTTCCACAATTTCTGATCAAATTTCACAGATGTATTACCTTAAATAAATACTTAGACAAAGTTACAAAAGTGGCGGAAGCCGCGGGGCATTTTGAGACCCCGAAGTAACAAAGATGAGCTGTTAGAAAAATCAAATTAGTCAATTCGTTGCTGCAACCAGGGCTTATGAGAAACTTTGTGATATGAAGTGTAAAGCGAATAGAGAAAACTAAGTGCTGTGCTTCTCCTGCCACCAAAGAGATCTCCGCTAACATGCTTAGCTCATGCTCTACTGATTCCGCATTTCCAGAAACTATTCTAGCCTTCTACAGCCTTCTTATTCCGAATTTTATAATTGTAAAAGTAATATGTTATTGTAACTTGTTTTGTTATTTATACATTTGTTGACGTTGCTATACAAATTTTGTATTGTTCTGGCAAATAAACAATCTATCTATCTTGGTCCAGTGTTTCCGGTGTAGACTGTGTCTTGCGGCTAAAATCTGCCAACGTTTCACCCATTATATGATCTAGCGTCCTCAGGGCTGATTGCGGTAGCTACATCATAAGATGGGCGAAACGTTGGCAGATTTTAGCTTAGGACGCAGTCTATACCGGAATTACTGGACCAAGATAATTTTAATATTCACCTCGGCAGTTTACGAAAACATCTATCTCTCTGTGTCTGTCTGTCCCCATCCATCCATCCATCCATCCATCCATCCATCCATCCATCCATCCATCCATCCATCCATCCATCCATCCATCCATCCATCCATCCATCCATCCATCCATCCATCCATCCATCCATCCATCCATCCATCCATCCATCCATCCATCCATCCATCCATCCATCCATCCATCCATCCATCCATCCATCCATCCATCCATCCATCCATCCATCCATCCATCCATCCATCCATCCATCCATCCATCCATCCATCCATCCATCCATCCATCCATCCATCCATCCATCCATCCATCCATCCATCCATCCATCCATCCATCCATCCATCCATCCATCCATCCATCCATCCATCCATCCATCCATCCATCCATCCATCCATCCATCCATCCATCCATCCATCCATCCATCCATCCATCCATCCATCCATCCATCCATCCATCCATCCATCCATCCATCCATCCATCCATCCATCCATCCATCCATCCATCCATCCATCCATCCATCCATCCATCCATCCATCCATCCATCCATCCATCCATCCATCCATCCATCCATCCATCCATCCATCCATCCATCCATCCATCCATCCATCCATCCATCCATCCATCCATCCATCCATCCATCCATCCATCCATCCATCCATCCATCCATCCATCCATCCATCCATCCATCCATCCATCCATCCATCCATCCATCTCTATCTCTACCGATCTATAACTATCTGTCTGTCTACCGGGAACTAGTCGCAGCTGGTAGCAGCTTCACGGGGATGGAGACAACCAAAGGACGTCGCTGAAAATGTTTCGCAGTGTTAGTGTTGGGGGTGTGGCCAGACGGGATACTTACGATCACGGGACTGCCCACACCAAGACGGCGACGGGTATCTCCTGCAGATAGGAGAAAGGGAATCAGGTTAGAGCTGCCCCTCTCTTCGCTGTGATAGAGCATCTTCCCAAGGATGTGTTCCATTCACATGACTTTCTCTACATATCTGCAACAAATCATTGTTAGAAACCTTATGCTTCTATTTATTTCATGCTAGTCGAGAAAAAATTAACACAAATAGTCTTATTACTTACTTCCTTATAAGTAGAAGCGAAATAAGGGTGTACCATAGGTTAGGGTGATATTCAAAAGCTGGCTTCTATGTGACTGAAGTTCCTTTGTTTGTATGGATAGGAGTTGAAAAATTCCTGTATGAGAAAAGTGTAAGTTTTTTAAAGCTGAAACCAATTACAAGGAATATCTCAAAAAGAATCAAATCCATGAAAAAAAAGTATATAACATAAAATGTGTGCTTTAACGTGCCCTACATTTTTTGTGTATTTTTTACGGTTTACTAGTTATGCAAAATTCATCCAGAATAAGGAGGCCTTCATAGGCTATTTTCAGAAAATTCAAGACATACATTTTATTTGTCGTGTAAATATTTTAAATATGTGGTATTTGAATCAAAAATCGTTAGTCATTTTTGAGAAAATCAAAATTTTCGAAAAATTTTCCATGTAAAGGGTAGTTTGGAGAGGGGGTTTCCTCAAAATCTTCTAGTGTATCTTTGGAAGATACTAAACTTATATACCAGTTTGGTATTTTTCGGACTGTTCGTTTCTGAGTTATCGTGTTCACATATACACGGATATACATACAAGGATCTTTTTTCTAAAAATGCTTTTTCTGGTTCCTGGGGCCCTAAAACGTCCATTTACGGTGAAATCTCGATATCGATTTTTTGGGTGGAACGCAATAATTTCTCTATACATTATATGTGATTTTTTCCCCCAATATATTTGTAATGTCAAAACAAGTGCTTATACAAAATTTTATAACCTCGCAAGTTATTTACATAATAATAAGATCGGGGGAGGTGGTGACGTTTGGTTTCGAAAATGTTTCCATGTAAAGGATAGTTTGGGGAGGGGGAGATTTTCTTCCAAATCTTCGAGTGTATCTTTGGAATATACTAAACTTATACACCAGTTTGGAATTTTACAGACTGTTCGTTTTTGAGTTACCGTGTTCACATGCACACGGATATACATACAAGGATCTTTTTCTAAAAATGCTTCTTCTGGGGACCCTAAAACTTCCATTTACGATGAAATCTCAGTATCGAATTTTTGGGTGGAATGCAATACCTTCTCTATACACTATATAATCTGTCAATAACTTGCGAGGTTATAAAATTTTGTATAAGCTCTTGTTTTGACATTACAAATATATTGGGGAAAAAATCACAGATAGAAAGCGTGTAGAGAAAGTAAATATATATATATATACATAATACGTGCAGAGAAAGTAAAAATGTTTGGTTTCATGTGAGAAGAAATCAAATTTCTTACATTAATTGAAGCTTCTCGTGAATAATACACATCTCCAAACCATCCACAACTAATAACTTCACTTTTTACTTTCTCTATACCACTATGTGCATAGTGTATAGAGAAGGTATTGCACTCCTCCAAAAAATTCGATACCGAGATTTCACCGGAAATATATGTTTTAGGGTCCCCTGTATCCAAACAAAATATTTTCAGAAAAAGATCCGTGTGTCTGTGAACATGATAACTCAAAAACGAAAGGTCGGTAAAATACCAAACTTGTTATTTAAGTTTAGTATCTTCCAGGGATGCGACACGAAGATTTTGAGTAAAATCCCCACCCCAAACTACTCTTTACAAGGTACTTTTTTCGAAAATTTTGATTTTCTGAAAAATGGCTCTAACGATTTTGATTAAAGTATCTAATATTAAAGATATTTACCTGGTAAATAAAATGTATATTTTGAATTTTCAGGGAATAGCGTCTGAAGACTACTTTATTCTGGGTCAATTTTACGGAATTTTGCATAACTGCTAAACCGTAAGAGATGGACAAAAACTTACCACACAACAAATGTAAAGCACTTTAAAACACACAATTTATGTTAAATACATTTTTTTCGTGGAGTTGATTGTTTTTGAGATATTCCTTGTTTTTAGTTTCAGCTATAAAAAACTTTCTTTTCTCATACAGGACTTTGTGAACTCGTGTCCATACAAACAAAGGAACTTCAGTCACATAGCAACCAGCTTTTGACTATCACTTTAACCTATGGTACTCCCTTATTTCGCTACTACTTACAAGGAAGCAAGTAATAAGACTATTTCTGCTAAATTTTTCTGATAAGCGTGAACCGTGAAGTAAATAGAAGTATACGCTTTTTAAGAATAACTTGTTGCAGGGATATAAAATCATGTAAATGGTACACATCAGATTTTTCTCATTTATCACAGTCCTTCCAGAACGGTTGGCCATCTTTCAGAAAAAATGTTATGTATTCTATTCACATGACTTTCTGTACGTTGCTGTAAAACTATTGTTAAAAATAAAATTCTTCTATCTACTTTATATAATCAAGATAAACATTAGCAGAATATTTTTTATTACTTGCTTTCTTATAAGTGGAAGGAAAATAGGGGAATACACTAGGCTAAAACGAATATAAAATCTCTTAAAAATTGTTTGCCATGTGGTGGAAATCCGTTTCTATGTAGGGCGAGGAGTTTATAGCTTTCCACGAGTATTTTAAATCTGAAGACAATAACAAGGAATATCTCAGAAATGGCCAATTCCACGAAAAAAAGTATCTGTATTACATATCTCATGCGTTTTAATGTGATGTACATTTTATGTGTAGTAAGTTTCTAACTATCTCTTATTTTACCAGTTACGCTAAATGAGAAAAATGAATTCAGAATAAAGAGGTCTTTAGAGGCTATTTCCAGAAAATTCAAGATATACATTTTATTTGCTATATAAATACATTTAATAGAAGGTATTTTAATCAACATCGTTAAGGCCATTTTTGAGAAAATCAGTATTTTGGAAACTTGTTCCATGTAAAGGGTAGTTTGAAGGTGGGTTTCTCAAAAAATCTTTGTGTCACATCTCTGGAGGATCTGTTATAAACCAAATTTAGTATTTTACGGAATTTTGTTTTTGAGTTATGGTGTTAAGAGACACAGGGATACACACATGGACCTTTTTTCCAAAATACATATCAAAACCTTTCCAAAACACAAGGGTTTATTGCTTTAAGAATTTGAAAGGATTATGTGATATACAAAAAAAAGCGGGGATATTAGGTGTGGATGGTGTACAGTGAAATTATGTCTTATTTTCTTGTTTTACACCTAGCCATGGAAAGAGAATCGAATTTCAATAGCGACAATGACTATCACTTTAGCTTAGTGTATTCCTTATCTCTTTTCTATTTCTAAGGAACTAAAAAAACGAACAATTCTGATAATGTTTATCTTTATGATCAGATAAAATAATCTTTTGTAAAAATAGTTATTTGAACGTCATTAGAATAAACACAACAATCTTTTTACTTTCTCTACAAGTACTATCTACATAGTATATAGAGAAGGTATTGCATTCCACCCCAAAATTCGATACCGAGATTTCACCGGAAATAGATGTTTTGAGTACCCCTGAATCCAAAAAAAAAGCATTTTTAGAAAAATGTCCTGTGTTTGCGTGTATGTGTGTATTTGTATGTGTTTCTGTGTGCCTGTGGACAGTATAGCTAAAAAACGAAAAGACCGTTGAATACCAAACTTAGTATTTAAGTTTGGTATCTTCGAAGGATGTGACACGAAGATTTTCAAGAAAATCCCCCCAAACCCAACTACCCTTTACATGGAACTTTTTGGAAAATTTTGACTTTTTTCAAAACTGGCTATAACGATTTTGTTTAAAGTATTGTATATTAAAAAGATTTACCGGACAAATAAAATGAATATCTTGAATTTTCTGGGAATGGTCTCTGAAGATTACTTTACTCTGGATGCATTTTACGGAATTTTGCATAGCTACTAAAACGTAAGAGATGGACAAAACTTACCACACAAAAAAGTGTAGATCACGTTAAAACACACAATTCATTCATTTTTTTTGGAGTAGATCGTTTTTGAGATATTCCTTTTTATTGATTTCAGCTTTAAAAAATTTATGCTTTTCTCATACCGGAATTTGTAACCTTCAGTCGCATAGCAACCAGACTATCACTTTAACCTACGGTACTCCTCTATTTTGTTTCTACTTACAAGGAAGCAAGTAGTAAGAGTATTCCTGCTGATTTTTTCTCAATTAGCAAGAACTAAATGGAAGCATTGGCTTTTCAACAATAATTTATTGTAGACATGTAGAGAAAGTTATGTGCCTGGAACACATAGGATCTTTTTAGTGGCGTTAATCTAACCAACCATATCCATACATTATTTCATCGTTACCTAAGTTTATTGCTGAAGTCATACTAAATTATAAGAGTCTGATGTGTTCCATTCACATGACTTTCTCTACTTCTGTGCAACAAATTATTGTCAATAAGCTTATTCTTCTATTTACTTCATGTTAATCGAGATAAAATTAGTAGAAATAGTCTTATTACTTCCTTGTAAGTAGAAGCGAAATATGAGAGTATCATAGGTTAAAGTGAAGTCAAAAGCTGGTTATTAGGTGACTGAAGTTCCTTTGTTTGTATAGACACGAGTTGACAAATTCCAATATGAGAAAAGTACAAGTTTTTCAAAGCTGAAACCAAAACCAAGGAATATCTAAAAATGATCAACTCCTCGAAAAAAATGTATATAACATAATTTGTGTATTTTAATATGCTCTACATTTTTTGTGAGGTAAGTTTTTGTCCATTTCTTACGGTTTAGCAGTTATGTAAAACTCATCCAGAATAAAGTAGTCTTCAGTGGCTATTCCAAGAAAATTCAAGATATACATATTATTTGTCAGGTAACATATCTTTAATATACGATATTTTAATCAAAATCGTTAGAGCCATTTTTGAGAAAATCAAAATTTTCGAAAAAAGTTCCATATAAAGAGTAGTTGTGGGTGGGGGAATTTTGTTGAAAATCTTCGTGTCGCATCCTTAGAAGATACTAAACTTAAATACCAAAGTTGGTGTTTAACGGTCGTTTCGTTTTTGAGCTATGCTGTCCACAGGCACGCACACATACACACGGATCTTTTTCCGAAAATGGTTTTTTTTATTATTCAGGGCGACCCTAAACATGTATTTCCGGTAAAATCTTGGTATCAATTTTTGGGTGCAATACAATACTTCTCTATATACTATGTACATAGTACGTGTAGAGAAAGGAAAAAGTTGCATGTGTTTCAGCATGAAATTAACTGCTGAGTGTTCTATTCAGCATGTCATCATAAAACTAACAAGACTAAATACGCGCAAAACATTGCGAAAGGCTATAACGAGGTGTTACAGCATTTTATCTTACCTATTAACCCAGCTTCTTCAAAGAAATCGCGCAAGAACTTCTAGTATAAAAATATACCCCATTTGCATTTAAGTACTTGATGTTATGTTTTATCCTGTGAAAGGTGTATTTGTATGTTCAATAAATGGAAAATTTTGCCTTTAAACCGGTATTACTGAAGATTTATCTATGCTCTGTGCCTTAATGTGTAAATGACGTAATTGAAAATACCTCAACAAGTACTGCAAAAACTGGTGGAAATAATCGCATGTTGTTCGATTACTTCGGGCTTGAGGTAATTAATATCATGGTAGAAAACAACATTTTTATAGAATGGTATGTTTTCTTCGTCTTAGAATTTATGAACGTACACATTGAAAGTGGATTTTATCGATCCAAGGCTGCCAACTACATGACGAAGTTTAATGCAACTTATCAATGTGATGTCACTGTCTTGCATTCCTAGGGCAACCTTCAGTTTCAACTATTTGCAACAGCACGCAACTGCATACGACTAGCAATTTCGCAATGTATAACTTACTAAAGTATGTGAGGTTTATGTTGAAACATCACAATTTTTACTTGCTCTAGCCCGTATGTACAAACAATGTACATAGTAGCTAGAGAAGACATTGCATTCCACACAACAATTCGATGTTTTTGAAGTCCTGGAGGTATGAGGGCTTCACCATGTGATAGAGGAGTCTTTCTTTTACATCAGTACTGTCTTAGAAAAAAAAAAAAAAAACAATTTAGGATTCTGCATGTTCTGACCAAGAAGATATCTGTTGAGATGCCCCAAGTCCCTAAAAAGCATTTTTAGAAAAAACTTCGTGTGTGGGAGTGTCTGTGTGCTGCATAGATCAAAAACGAAAAGTCCGTTAAATACCAAATTTGATATTTAAGTTCAACATCTTTCAAGAATGCAACACGAAGATTTTCAAGAAAATTCCCCACCTTCAACTACCCATTCTTTGCATCCAACATTTTTCGAAAACTTTTATTCTTTTTTAAAAATGGCTCTAACAATTTGATTAAAGTACTTTAAGTTTAATATATTTTTATGACCAACGAAATGTATATCTTGAATTTTCTGGGAATAGCCTGTAAAGAGCCCTTCATTCTGAATGACTTTTGTATAACTGGCAAACCGCAAGAGATATACAAAAACCTACTACACACAAAATGTAGGTCTCAATAAAACTTGCAGTTTACTTTCTCTACAAGTACTATGCACATAGTGTATAGAGAAGGTATTGGAGCGAGATCTCACCAAAAATATACTTATATTTTGAGACCCCCCTGAAAAAAAAATGTTTAGAAAAATGTTCGTGCGTTTGTCTGTTTGCCTGTGTATATATGTGTGTATGTGGGTGTGTGTGTGTGTGTGTTTGTGGGCAGCATTGCTCAAAAATGAAAAGACCGTTAAACACCAAAGTTGGTATTTAAGTTTAGCATTCCCCAAGGATGCGACAAACATGTTCAAGAAAATTCCCCTATTCTCAACTACCCTTTACATGGAAAAGTTTTTGAAAATGTTGATTTTCACAAAAATGGTTAATGATATTTACTAAAATATCATTCATTAAATATATTTACACGACAAATAAGCAGTTTATTTTGAATTTTCTGGGATTAGCCTTTTTATTCTGGATAAATTTTGCTGGATTTTGCAAAACTAGTAAACTGTAAGAGATAAACAAAAACTTACTACACAAAATATGTAGATCTCATTACAACACACGATTTATGTCAAATTTTTTCGTAGAGTTGGCTTTTTTTTGAGATATTCTTTGTTATTGATTACAATTTAAAGAAAATCTGATGAGTTCCATTCACATGACTTTCTCTATATCTCTGTAAATTATTTTTTTAATAAGCTTATCTTTTATCTTGTATTTATTTCATGCTAATAGAGAAAATTAGCAGAAATAGTCTTCTTTCTTGCTTTATTGTGAATAGAAGCGAAATAAGGGAGTACCATAGGTTAAAGTGAAAGCCAAAAGCTGGTTACTACGTGACTGATGTTCCTTTGTTTGTATGGACAGGAGTTGACAAATTCCTGTATGAGAAAAGTATAAGTTTTTCAAAGCTGAAACCAAGATAAAGGAATATCTCAAAAAACGATCAACTCCACGAAAAAAATGTACATAACATAAATTGTGTGTTTTAACGTGCTGTACATTTTTTGTGGGTTAAGTTTTAGTCCATCTCTTACGGTTTAGTAGTTATGAAAAATTCATCTAGTCTTCAGAGGCTATTCCCAGAAAATTCAAAATATACATTTTATTTGTCAGGTAAGTAACTTTAATATACGGGATTTTAATCAAAATCGTTAGCCATCTTTTAGAAAATAAACGTTTTCGAAAAAAGTTCCATGTAAAGGGTAGTATGGGGTGGGGGTATTTTTCTCAAAATCTTCGTCTCGCATCCCTGGAAGATATTAAACTTAAATACCAAGTTTGGTGTTTTACCGACTTTTCGTTTTTGAGTTATCGTGTTCACAGACACACTGACACATGGACACACACACGGACCTTTTTCTGAAAAGATTTTTTTTTTTGGATACAGGGGACCCTAAAACATATATTTCCGGTGAAATCTTGGTATCGAATTTTTTGGTGGAGTGCAATACATTCTCTATACACTATGTACATAGTGCGTATAGAGAAAGTAATACTTAAACTTTTTCACAAACGGGAACTTATCAGCTCCTGGCAATGCAAGGTATGTAATCCAATATTTCCCTTCTAGAAAGCAAGTAATAAGACCATTACTGCTAATGTTTATCTATTTCGATTAACATGGATAGGAGAATAAGCTTGTTAACAATAATTGATAACAGATGTAAGGGAAGTCATGTAAATCAACACATCAGACTGGCCTAGGAGAGGGGGTGCGTCCTGAAAACCCTGTCACAGTCATCCTTTACTGCCTATTACTCTCTCAGTTACAGTTGTAATCGTCTTGTTACCAGCTGTACTTATTTTCTGACAATGAAATATGGAAAATACTGTGATATCTTTCGAATTTCTTGTTTCACTGGCTATCGTATTGTTCCAAACGGGTCTTGAGAAACCAGGAAAACCTTTGCAATCAGAGATTGAAATTAGGCCATTGATTACTCTTCCTTTTTACTTTCTCTATACGTGCTATGTACATAGTGTATAGAGAATGTATTGCACTCCACCAAAAAATTCGATACCAAGATTTCACCGGAAATATATGTTTTAGGGTCCCCTGTATCCAAAAAAAATATTTTCAGCAAAAGGTCCGCGTGTGTCTGTGTGTGTCCGTGTGTCTGTGAACACGATAACTCAAAAACGAATAGTAGCTAAAATACCAAACCAGGGATGCGCCACGAAGATTTTGAGAAAATCCCCCCACCCCAAACTACCCTTTACATGGAACATTCTTCGAAAATTTTTATTTTCTTAAAAATGGCTGTAACGATTTTGATTAAAATATCATATATTAAAGATATTTACCTGACAAATAAAATGTATATCTTGAATTTTCTGGGAATAGCTTCTGAAGACCTGTTTATTCTGGATGAATTCTGCTTAATTTGCCATAATTAGTAAACCGTAAGAGATAGACAAAAATTTACTGTACAAAAAATGTAGGTTTTTTTTTAAAATACACAACTTCTGTCATATACATTTTTCTCGTGGAACTTACCGTTTTCGAGGTACTTATTGTTATTAGTTTCAGTTGTGAAGTACTTATACTTTTCTCAGACGGGATTTCTTTTGTTCTACTCCGGGCCAAGAAAAGAAGCGATTTGTAATGACAATCGCCTAACCACAGCTTTTAAAACATTTGATATTGGTTTAGCCTAGTGTATTCCCTATTTTTCTTCCTACTTCTAAGGAACTAAGTAATAAGAACATTGTGTTAATGAGTACCTCCATTAGCAATGTGCAGAAAGAAGAATAATCTTATGTAAGAAGTTTGTAGAAGAGCTAGAGAAAGTCATGTGAGTGTAACACATCAGATTTTTACTTTCTCTATACGTGCTATGTACATAATGTATAGAGAAGGTATTGAACTCCACCAAAAAATTCGATACCGAGATTTCACCGGAAGTATATGTTTTAGGGTCCCCTGTATCCAAAAAAAAAGTATTTTCAGAAAAGGTCCGCGTGTGTGTCTGTATGTCAGTGAGTCCGTGTGTCTGTGAACACGATAAATCAAAAACGAAAACTCTGTAAAATACCAAACTTGGTATATAACTTTAGTATCTTCCAGGGATGCGACACGAAGATTTTGAGAAAAATCCCCCACCCCCAAATACCTTTTACATGAAACTTTTTTCAAAAATTTTGATTTTCTAAAAAATGGCTCTAATGATTTTGATTAAAATGTCGTATATTAAAGATATTTAACTGACCAATAAAATATATATTTTGAATTTTTTGGGAATGGCCTCTGAAGACTATTTTATTCTGGGTCAATTTTATGGAATTTTGCATAACTGCTAAACCGTAAGAGATGGACAAAAACTTACCGTACTACAAATGTGGAGCACCTTAGAACACACAATTTATATTATATACACTTTTTTCGTGGAGTTGATTGTTTTTTAGATATTCCTTGTTTTTGGTTTCAGCTATAAAAACTTATATTTTTCTCATACAGGACTTTGTGAACTCGTGTCCATACAAAGCAACTTCAATCGCTGAGCAACCAGCTTTTGACTATCACTTTAACCGATGGTACCCCTTCATTTCGCTTCTACTAACAAGGAAGCAAGTAATAAGACTATTTCTGCTAAATTTTGCTCCATTAGATGAAGTAAATAGAATAATTTGTAGCAGTGATATAGAGAAAGTCATGTGAATGGACCACATCAGATTTTTTGAGATAACCAATGAAAATTATCTCGTGTGCGTCTCAGAAAACTGTCACCATGACCTTGCCTGCAGATGGAAGTGTCTTCGCCTTCTTTGGAGCCGATTTTCCCTTTCCATTCCATTGTTTTGATTGTTCCTTCGTTTCAGATGTGAAATGATGAGCCCAGGTTTCATCCATTGTTATGAATTCGACACAAAAGCGCAGATTTATTGAGCGAAACATTGCCAAACACTCAATGAAACATTTTCAAGACGCTGTTTTGTTCTATTGTGAGCAATGGCGGCAACCCCTTGCACACAAAATACTCATATCCTAATTTGCAGTCAGTATATGATGTACAGAACTTTTTGAAGTGCCTGCAATGTCTGATATCTCGCGCAATTTCATTCGACGGTCATCCAATACGGATTTTCTTAACAATTTCTGGGATGGTAACCTCATTTAGTCGAGCACTACGATGTTCTTCTTGGCAGCTCGTGCGGTCGCGCTTAAACTGTGCCACCCAATATTTCGCTGTTGCAAACGAAGCAGCAGATTTTGCAAAATAGAATCTAGCTCAGTTTTAAAATTGATTGGACTAAGACCTTTCTAATGACAGTATTGTATCTTATGACGATGGTCATTTTTATCTATGTTTAAAAATTCGCTAAGAGCATTAACTAATGATGGCTGCCAAACAAATGCTAGACAATTTAAAATCGTCAAACTTCAAACATAAGGTTTTTAAGGTTGGTAGGTTTTACTTTCTCTACACCGGTAGGTACATAGTGTACAGAGAAGGTATTGCACTTTACCCAAAAATTCGATACCGAGGTTTCACTGGAAATATGTGTTTTAGGGTCCCCTGTATCCAAAAAAAAAAGCATTTTTAGAAAATGGTCGTGTGTGTGCGTGTGTCCGTGTGTCAGTGTGTTCGTGTGTCTGTGAACACGATAACTCAAAAACGAAAAGTCAGTAAAATACCAAACTTAGTATTGAAGTTTAGTATGTTCCAGGGATGCGACACGAAGATTTTGAGAAAAATCCCCCACCCCAAACTACCCTTTACATGGAACTTTTTTTTCGAAAATTTTGATTTTGTCAAAAATGGCTCTAACGATTTGTATTAAAATTTCGTATATTTAAGATATTTACCTGACAAATAAAATGTATATCTTGAATTTGCTGGGAATGGCCTCTGAAAAGTAGTTTACTCTGGAGTAATTTTACTGAATTTTGAATAACTGCTAAACCGTAAGAGATGGGCAAAAACTTACAACACAAAAAATGTAGAGCACGTTAAAACACACAATTTATGTTATATTCATTTTTTTTTCGTGAGTTCGTCGTTTTTGAGACATTCCTTATTTTTGGATTCTGATATGAAAAACTTATACCTTTCTCATACAGGAACTTGTCAACTCCTATCCATATAAATAAAGGAACTTCATTGACATAGCAACCAGCTTTTGACTAACATTTTAACCTATGATACTCCCATATTTCGCTTCTACTTACAAGGAAGCAAGTAATACGACTATTTCTGCTGATTTTTTCTGAATAGCATGAAGTAAATAGAAGTATAAGCTTTTTAAGAAATAATTTATTGCAGGGATATAGAGAAAGTCATGTGAATGGTACACATCAGATTTTCTATGTTTACAAATTCGCTAAGAGCATCAACTAATGATGGCTGCCAAACAAATGCTAGACAATGTAAGATCGTCAAACTTCAAACATAAGCTTTTAAGGTTGGTAGTTTTTATTTTCTCTACACCAGTATGTACATAGTGTATAGAGAAGGTATTGTACTCCACCCAACAATTCGATACCGAGATTTCACAGGAAATATATGTTTTAGGGCCCCCTGTATAAAAAAAGAAGAAAAAAAAAAGCATTTTCAGAAAATGGTCGTGCGTTTGTGCGTGTGTCAGTGTGCCGGTGAACACGATAACTCAAAAACGAAAAGTCGGCAAAATACCAAACTTGGTGTTAAGTTTACATCTTCCAGGGAGGCGACACAAAGCTTTTGAAGAAAATTCCCCCACCCCAAACTACTCTTTACATGGAACTTTTTTTCGAAAATTTTGCTTTTCTAAAAAATAGCTAACGATTTTGATTAAAATGTCATATATTAAAGATATTTACCTACAAATAAAATGTATATCTTGAATTTTCTGGGAATACCCTCTGAAGACTACTTTATTCTGGATGAACCTTATGGAATTTAACATAACTGTTAAACCATAAGAGATGGACAAAAACTTACCACACAGAAAATATAGAGCACATTAAAACTCACAATTTATGTTATATGCATATTTTTGTGGAGTTGGTAGTTTTTTAGATATTCCCTGTTTTTGGTTTCAGCTATAAAAACTTATATTTTTCTCATACAGGAATTTGTCAACTCGTGTCCATACAAATAAAGAACTTCAGTCACATAGCAACCAGCTTTTGACTGTCACTTTAACCTATGGTACTCCCTTATTTTGCTTACTTACAAGGAAGCAAGGTATTTCTGCTAATTTTTTCTTAATTAGCATGAAGTAAATAGAAACTTAAGCTTTTTAACAATAATTTGTTGCAGAGCTATAGAGAAAGTCATATGAATGGAACACATCAGCTTTTTACCATTGTTGTCGGGTACTTATGGGATTCTCTGTAGATCCTACTTGCATAGAGACATGCTCTTCAAAACTGACTATAGCATTATCAACGATCTGATTCCAGATCGCCTCCCCAGTGTTACTAGAAGTTCCCGAAGCTTTCAAAAGCAGGCCCACCATGTTTGGCTGGAAAGAAACCGACTGACCATTCCCTGAATCAACGGTAAAAGCCCTAATTAGAGGCTGTACAATAAACGCACGCCATACCCGATGCAGCAATAAACAACAGCCAGAGAACCAGCAACCTAACAACACGTTCTAATTAGGCCCCCAATTAGAATACCTACAAGATTTTCACGCGATAAGAGTCTAGTAATGCAAGAAGAAGCGCGAAAAACGAAAAATATACCGAAACAAACTTTACCTCCAAAAACACAAGAATTCGGAATTGCGTCTGGATTAGAAAAATCTGAAGCGTTACATTCACATGACTTTCTCCATATCTCTGCAACAAATTATTGTTAAAAAGCTTATACTTCTATTTACTTCATACTAATCCAGAAAAAATAAGCAGAAATAGACTTATTACTTGCTGAAGTTCCTTTGTTTGTATGGACACGAGTTCACAAAGTCCTGTATGAGAAAACTAAGTTTTTTATAGCTGAAACCAAAAACAAGGAATATCTAAAAAACAATCATTTCCACGAAAAAAATGTATTTAATATAAATTGTGTGTTTTAAAGTGCTCTACATTCGTTGTGTAGTAAGTTTTTGTCCATCTCTTACGATTTAGCTATGCAAAATTTAGCTATGCAAAATTCCGCAAAATTGACCCAGAATAAAGCAGTCTTCAGAGGCTATTCCCAGAAAATTCAAAATATACATTTTATTTGTCAGGTAAATATCTTTAATATACGATATTTTAATCAAAATCGTTAAGAGCCATTTTTTAGAAAATCAACATTTTCGAAAAAAGTTCTATGTAAAAGCTAGTTTTGGGTAGCGGATTTTTCTCAAAATCTTCGTGTCGCATCCCTGGAAGATACTAAACCTAAATACCAAGTTTGGTATTTTACCGACTTTTCGTTTTTGAGCTATCGTGTTCACAGACACACGGACACACACAGGACTTTTTTCTGAAAATACATTTTTTGGATACAGGGGACCCTAAAACATATATTTCCGATGAAATCTCGGTATGGAATTTTTTTGGTGGAGTGCAATACCATCTCTATACACTATGTACATAGTACGTATAGAGAAATTAAAAAGCAACGGATCGAAACATCGGCGCACAAAACAGGCCACTTGAATAAACAAATGCCTCCCGCGGAGCGACGCCACCTCCCACCACATTGCTGAAATTCCTCGAAAACAAGACCGAAACTTTTGGTGACCTTCAAGAAGCTTTTAAAGTGAATGCAGTTCCATGCGACCAGCATGCAACAAAAAAGTCTGATGTGTTCCATTCCTATGACTTTCTCTACATATCTGTAAAGAATTATTGTTAAAAAGCTAATACTTCTATTTATTTCATACTAATCGAGACAAAATTAGCAGAAATAGTCTTATTGCTTGCTTCCTTGTGAGTAGAAGCGAAATAAGGGAGTAGCATAGATTAAAGTATTAGTCAAAAGCTGGTTGCTATGTGACTGAAGTTCCTTTGTTTGTGTGCACAGGAGTTGACAAATTCCTGAATGAGACAGTATAAGGAATATCCTAAAAACGATCAACTCCACGAAAGAAAATGTATATAACGTTAACTATGTGTTTTAATGTACTCTATATTTTCTTTGTAGCAAGTTTTTGTCCATCAATTAAGGTTTTGCATTACGCAAAATTCCGTAAAATTGATCCAAAATAAAGCAGTGTTCAGACGCCATTCCCAGAAAATTCAAGATATACATTTTGTTTGTCAGCTAAATATCTTTAATATACGATATTTTAATCATAATATTTAGCCATTTTTGAGAAAACAAAAATGTTAGAAAAAAGTTCCATGTAAAGGGTAGTTGGGGTAGAGGGATTTTCTTGAAAATCTTCGTGTCACATCCTTGGAAGATGCCAAACTCAAATACCAAGTTTGGTACTTAACGGTCTTATCGTTTTTTAGCTATACTGTCCACATACACAAACACACTCACACACAGACACAATCACAGACTTTTTCCAAAAATCCTTTTTTGGATTCAGTGGGACCCAAAACATGTATATCCGGTGAAATTTTGGTATCGAATTTCTGGGCTTACAATACCTTCTCTATACACTATGTACATAGGACGTGTAGAGAAAGCAAAAAAAAATATCCGATGTGTTGCTTTCACATGACTTTCTCTACATCTCTGCTACAAATTTTAGTTAAAAAGCTTATGCTTCTATTTACTTCATCCTAATCGAGAAACATTAGCAGAAATAGTCTTATTATTTGCTTTCTTGTAAGTAGGAGCGAAATAAGGGAGTACTATAGGTTAAAATGATAGCCAAAAACTGGTTGCTATGTAACCTTTGTTTGCATGGACAGAAGTAAACAAATTCCTGTATGTAAAAATTATGTTTTTCAAATCAGAAACAAAAAACCAAGAATATCTTAAAAATGATCAACTCCACGAAAAAATGTAAATGACATAAATTGTGTGCTTTGTCACGAACTACATTTTTGCACAGTAAGTTTTTGTCCATCTCTTACGGTTTAGCAGTTAGGCAAAATTCCGTAAAATTCATCCAGAATAAAGTAGTCTTCAGAGGCTATTCCCAGAAAATTCAAGATGTACATTTTATTTGTCAGGTAAATATCTTTAATATACTATATTTTAATCATAATCGTTAGAGCTACTTTTAAGAAAATCAAAATTTTCGAAATTTTTTCCATGTTAAGGGTAGTTTGGTGTGGGGGGATTTTCTTGAAAATCTTAGTGTGGCATCCTTGGAAGGTACCAAACTTAAATACCAAGTTTGTGCTTTAACGTCCTTTCGTTTTTGCGCTATGCTGCCCATAGACACACGCACACACACGCATACATACAGACAGACAGACAGACAGACACACACACGGACATTTTTCTAAAAATGTTGTTTCTGGATTCGTATAGAGAAAGTAAAAATCTGATGTGTTACAATCACGTGACTTTCTTTACCTCTGTGTAACAAATATTGTTAAGAAGTTTATTATTCTATCTACATCATGCTTACTTTTCTGCTAACATTAGCAGAAATAATCTTATTACTACCTTTCTTGTAAGCAGGAGGAAAATAAAGGAATACTCTAGACTAAAGCGACAGTTAATTCATTTATCAACCGGTTATCCTGTGATTGAAACCCGTTTCTGTGCATTGCTAGAAGTTGACAAATTTCCGTATGAGAAAAGTTATAAGTATTTTAAAACAATGAATAGCAAGAAATATTTGAAATATTTCGTCTCCACAAAAAAAACAACATATATTTATGACATAAATTGTGTGCGCTAACAAGACCTGCATTTCTTGTTCGGTAAGTTTTTGTCTGTCTCCTACCATTAATGAAAAAAGTCATCTAGAATGTAAAGCTGTTCACAGCCTATTCCCAAAAAAATTAGGTTTTACTTGTATTTGACACGTAAATATCTTAAATATGCGGTATTTTAATATAAATCGCTAGAGCAATTTTTAAGAAAAGAATACTTTCGAAAAATTTTCGGTGTAAAGGGTAGTTTGCGATGGAAAGATTTTCCCCAAAATCTTCATGTCGTATCCTTGGAAGATGCGTAACTTAAATACAAAGTTTGGTATTTTACCGATATCGTGTTCAGACTCACGGACACACACGCACATATTTTTCTAAAAATACTTTTTTTTTTTTGGATACCAGGGACCCTAAACGCGTATTTCCGGTGAAATTTGGTTATGGAGCTCTTGGGTGGAATGCAATTTCTTCTCTATACACTATGGACATAGTACGTGTAGAGAAAGTAAAAACAAATGAATTACAAACATCGACACACAAAACAAGTCACTTGAATAATCAAATGCATCCTGTCAAGGCCTACGTTTTTGTAGGTGACCTTCAAGTAGCTTTATAAAGCGAATGCAGTTTCATGCGATCTGAAAAAGAAAAAAAAAAAATGAAGTCGAAACGATTTCATCCGTTTATCGCATTCTGAAGATCGCGGGATCTTGAGTTTTTACTTTCTCTAGTACGTATCTACATACAATGTGCATAGTAGTTAAAGAAAGTATTGTATTCCACCCAAAAATTCGATTTTCACATTTCACCAGAAATATAAGTGAGATCCCCTGAGTCCGAAGACATTATTAGAAACACATCAGTGTGTGTGACTGTGGACAGCTTAGCTCAAAAACGTAAAAGACCGCTAAGTACAAAACATGGTATTTATTTATGTTTAGTATTCGTAGCCAGGCATAGCGTAAGGAAGTGGACGATATGAAATACATGCGAAATGGATGATAGAAAAGCTGATGGTGGAGAAATTGATGGTATGAGTGATGGTTAAACCGGAGGACTCGGAGAAAATCCGTCCAAACGCTGCTTCGTACACTACAATTCTGACATGTGGGCGCTTGGGATTGAACAGGAGGGAGGCTAGCGGTCTGACCACTCGGCCACGCAGCCAAATTATCCTTTATATGAAAAAATGTTAGAAAAGTTTGTTTTTCTTAAAAATAGCTCTCTCGATTTTGATTAAAATACCAATTGTTAAAGATATTTACATCACAAATAAAATGTATGGCCCCTGAAGTCCTCTTTATTCTGGTTGAGTTTCGCAAAATTTAGTACAATGGTTAAAGCGTAAGACATAGGCGAAAACTTACTAAGCAAAAAATTTAGATCTTGTTAAAACACATAATTTATGTCATCAACGTTTTACTTTCTCTATACGCACTATGTACATAGTGTATAGAGAAGGTATTGCACTCCACCCAAAAATTCAATACCGGGATTTCACCGGAAATATATGTTTTAGGGTCCCAAATATCCAAAAAAAAAAAGCATTTTCACAAAAAGGTCCGTGTGTCTGTGAACACGATAACTCAAAAACGAAAAGGAGGTAAAATACCAAACTTGGTATTTAAGTTTAGTATCTTCCAGGGCTGCGACAAGAAGATTTTGAGAAAAATCCCCCCACCCCCAACTACCCTTTACATGGAAATTTTTTTCAAAATTTTGATTTTCTCAAAAATGGCTCTAACGATTTTGATTAAAATTTCGTATATTTAAGATGTTTACCTGACAAATAAAATGTATATCTTCAATTTTCTGAGAATAGCCTCTGAAGAGTAGTTTATTCTGGAGGAATTTTACTGAACTTTGAATAACTGCTAAACCGTAAGAGCTAGACAAAAACTTACTATGCATAAAATGTAGAGCACATTAAAACACACAATTTATGTTATATACATTTTTTCGTGGAGTTCGTCCTTATTGAGACATTCATTATTTTTGGTTTCTGCTATGAAAAACGTATACTTTTCTCATACAGGAACTTGTCAACTGCTATCCATATAAACAAAGGAACTTCATTGACATAGCAACCAGTTTTTGACTATCACTTTAACCTATTGTAGTCTATTATTTCGCTTCTACTTACAAGGGAGCAAGTAATAAGACTACTTCTGCTAATTTTTTCTGATTAGCATAAAGTAAATAGAAGTATAAGCTTTTTAAGAATAATTTGTTGCAGGGATATAGAGAAAGTCATGTGAATGGTACACATCAGATTTTTTCGTGTAGCATTGGGCGTTTTAGAGATATTGCTTGTTATTGGCTTCTATTTTAAACTACCTAATTTTTTCAAACGGGACCATGCATAGTGAACTGAACCTTGTATAGTGTGTAGCTTTTTGAAATATTTGACTAATGCTTTAGCATAAAGTATGTCCTTATTTCCCTTCTACTTACAAGGAAGCAAGTAATAAGACCTTTCATCCTCTGAATTTCTTGTTCAGCCGTTTCCAGCGCCCTCCGTGGAGCAGTGGCTACCATAATAGGCTCTAAAACAGCCCTGCACAGGGTTTGCGCTCCCAAAGAATGTTGGCATGTTAGCTCAGTGGCAGATTAACCGGCTAGAGATCCGTGGTTCAAATCCCGGCTATGGCATTGCAATTTTCAGTCTGACTTTACAAAGCGCTTCTTGTTAAATCTATTATACTTGCCACTAGGGGATATGGAGAGGAACATGAAATAGCATTTTGGGGAACCCTTCTCTTGGAACTCCAGTTCGGGCTGTTCCTGCGGGTTTCAAGAGAGCACTCCATGTTTTGGATGGCATTGATGTCGATGTCGTACCTCAGCAACCTAGAGGACTATCAACTGAGCTTTACAAGCTTTTCCTACAGCGGCTGCTTGCACCAAATCATGTGGTGGATAGGATGCCGAACAGACCCTGGTGTCAGGTATGGCGGAACATCCATTTGCGCAACATATCTACGGAGTGGACTACGTGCGCATATTTGGTCATCAATGATGTTGTGGCTACAGAGGATAAAAAATTCCGATATAGCATGGTGAAGACACCCACATGCAACATTTGCGGTGTGCGGGATACTCTACGCCATCGTTTTGTTACCTGCACAACATCACGACAGATTTGGCACTGGGTTGTTTCGCAATTGCACCGTCTTGCTCCTTCGCAAAATCCCAACGATTATGCTCGCACATTACTACAACTAGAGACTCGAAGTACTACCGACCGCTTCGCACAGGTGTGGCTCGCACTTGGCTTTCAGCATTATATGCTGTCTGAAACGCATCCCAGCGTCGACGGTTTACCCTGTCATTTTAGAGCAGCAAGAGAAGATCTGCAAAAACATAAGCGTCTTTCACGGCAGTCGGCAAAAGCTTTTGCCTTGCTCATTCTATTGGCGGCTGAAAGAAAAAGTACTGACCTTAATGAAACTTCAGTCATAGATGTTCAATACCTGTTTTTTACTTTCTCTATACTCACTATGTACATAGTGTATAGAGAATGTATTGCACTCCACCAAAAAATTTGATACCGAGATTTCACCGGAAATATATCTCTTAGGGTCCAATGTATCCAAAAAAAAGTATTTTCAGAAAAAGGTCCGTGTCCGTGTGTGTGTGTGTCCATGTGTCCGTGTGTCTGTGAACACGATAACTCAAAAATGAAAGGTTGGTAAAATACCAAACTTGGTATTTAAGTTTAGTATCTTCCAGGAATGCGACACGAAGATTTTGAGAAATATCCCCCCACCCCAAACTACGCTTTACATGGAACTTTTTTCGAAAATTTTGATTTTCTAAAAAAATGGCTCTAACGATTTTGATTAAAATATCGTATATTAAAGTTATTTACCTGTCAAATAAAATGTATATTTTGAATTTTCTGGGAATAGCCTCTGAAGACTACTTTATTCTGGTTGAATTTTTCATAACTACTAAACCGTAAAAGATGGACAAAAACTTAACCCACAAAAAATGTACAGCACGTTAAAACACACAATTTATGTTATATACATTTTGAGATATTCCTTTTTCTTGGTTTCAGCTTTGAAAAACTTATACTTTTCTCATACAGGAATTTGTCAACTCCTGGTCATACAAACAAAGGAACATCAGTCACATAGCAACCAGCTTTTGGCTTTCACTTTAACCTATGGTACTCCCTTATTTCGTTTCTACTTGCAATAAAGCAAGAAATAAGACTATTTCTGCTAATTTTTCTCGATTAGCTTGAAATAAATAAAATATAAGCTTTTTAGCAATAATATTTTACAGAAATACAGAGAAGGTCATGCGAATGGAACACATAAGATTTTTTTATTTAAGCTCATGATAGAAAACAGTCGTTCACAGGCGTATATCGAACCAAACATTGTGATCATTTTCGCATCTAGCCTATGTAGTCGTGGATATTTTTGTTGAGGTAAAGTCTTGTAAAAATCATTCAGGCTAGTGCTATTGTTGAAACGAACTTTAGCTCTTAAATCACACTGAAGATCAATAAGTTCAAGCTGCAAATCATGACACACCGTTTCAACTGATGTTGAGAAAGAAATTGCGAGAATTTGAAATTCCTTCTCAAGTGAATCAAGGTTTTGAAATCTAGAATGTAATCCGTTTTGAATCTCAGTTAATACTTCAACGTAATCACTGAACATCGCTCCTTTACAAGCACTTTGTAAGGCACTGAGAATTTGTTCCAGCTGCTATGAAAAAATAATCGCTTTTCCACGCAACGTTGAAAGTATTTGCTTGATGGTCGCTTTTCCGCCTTTAAGTTCCTCCATTATAGAAGGAGCGTTAGCAACCGGCTGCACACAACACGCAATCCACCACACAACTGCTTTAAAACTGCCCTACGTCATTCTTGAGAGAACAACTCTTCTATATCCGCGTAATTATGTAACTAACAATAACATGTAGAAATAACCTCTATTACGCAATGATCTGTATATCCGATATTGTTCATTATATTTAAATAGATAGCTTTTATTTATAGTAATGTATTACTTTCTCTAGCCCCGTATGAACATAGGGATAGAGAAGTATTGTATTCCACCCAAAAATTCGATACCGAGATTTCACCGTAAATATGTTTTTGGGTCCCCTGTATCCAGAAAAAAAAAAGCATTTTTACAAAAAGGTTCGTGTGTATGTGCGCGCGCGTGTGTATGTTTATCAATGTGTCTGTGAACACGATAACTCAAGAACGAAAAGTCGATAAAGCACCAAACTTGGTATTTAAGTTTACTATCTTCCAGGGATGCGACACGAAGATTTTGAGAAAAATCCCCCCACCCCAAACTACCCTTTACATGGAACTTTTTTCGAAAATTTTGATTTTCTTAAAAATGGATCTAACGATTTTGATTAAAATATCGTATATTAAAGATATTTAGCTGACAAATAATATATATATATCTTGAATTTTCCGGGAATAGCTTCTAAGACCTGTTTAGTCTAGATGAATTTTGCTTAATTTGGCATAACTAGTAAACCGTAAGAGATAGACAAAAACTTACTACACAAAACACGTAGGTTTTGTTAAAATACACAAGTTATGTCATACACATTTTTCTAGTGGAGCTTACAGTTTTCGAGGTATTCATTTTATTAGTTTCAATTGTGAAGTACTTATACTTCTCTCAGACGGGAGTGTGCGTCTTTCATTTGTTCTACTCCTGGCCAAAGAAAGAAGGGATTAGCAATGACAATCGCATAACGACCGCTTTTAAAACATTTGACTTTGACTTTAGCCTAATATATTCCCTTATTTTTTCCTACTTATAAGCAACTAAGTAATAAGAACGTTGTGCTAATGAGTACCTCGATTAGCAATATGCAGAAAGAAGAAGAATCTTATGCAAGAAATTTGTAGAACTAGAGAAAGGTCATGTGAGTGTAACACATCAGATTTTTTTTTCAAAAGCTTTGCTTTAACCATTATATACTTGTGAATATTTGTATTTTGTCAACATTTTTACACGCTAAGGCGAGAAGATTTGAAACGTGGTTTTAACTGTAAATGCTCAGTTTTCCGTTAGCATGAGACTTTGATATATTGTGAGTTGAGCTTTCAAAAGGAAACATTCTAGAATGTTATTGCCCTGTCTTTTGTATAACGTTGAGTGACTTTATGGAATACAGGCATATGTACATGCAACCAATGGCAAAAAGGGACGCTCTGTATACAGAAAGATGTTTTAAGTTCAAAATCACAACCGTTTTGAGCGGTATTACACCATTTTCCGTGAAGCAAAATCGCGCTAAATTGCTCAACGCGGTTGACACAAACGTCATTCTTGTCTATCACACAGTCAACTCTCATTATGGCTCGCCCGCTCCTACCGAGCGTTCACGCTCAAAGAGCGCTGTTTGAGCACCCATGCTCTAAAACTGGTTATGGAGAATAATAGATTTTTTTTCGGATGCAAAAATCCTTAACATGGCTTCCTGCGGTGGTCATCTGTAAAATTCATTTGCATGTAAAGGAATCTGTAAGAAGAAGGTTTCCCAGTATAATTCCGAAATTTTGCGTCCGCAAGTCGTGGTTTCGTCTTTGAGTGTCCTCTGTGGGCTTCGAGCTGATCCTTTTTTTTTTTTTTTGGTAGCGTTTAACGCCCGCTTTAACTACTTATGGCACCGCAGGCGGTGATACATGCTGGAATGCGAAGGCGGGGGAAACCGGAGAACCCGGAGAAAAACCCCAGCCCCACTCTGTCCACTACAAATCTCACGTACGGTCGCTTGGGGATCGAACCCGAGCCGTCTAGGTGAGAGGTGAGTGGTCTAACCACTTGGCCACGGCGCGGCACATGGCGCATAATGGCGACTCTCGAAGTATAAACATTCACATAACTTTCTCTACATCTCTGTAACAAATTATTATTAATAAGCTTATTCTTCTATCTACTTCATTCTATTCGAGATAAACATTAACACTAACGCTCTTATTACTTAATTCCTTTATAACGTGAAGGAGAATAAGGAATACATAGGTTAAACCCTTTGGTCCCGAGTCGTAGATTTACGGCACGTAAAAGAACCTCATGCATGATAAAAGAGGCCTCTGAACAAACTTAAGCGGTCTTTGACGCCCAGTATTGAATGGGACGCTGTGAACCACAGCAGTTAAAGAACGTCCATAAATAGAACTCCTTTTACATATCTAGGCTAAACCTACAGTCAAATGTTTTAAAATGTGGTTGCTAAGGGTTGAAATCTGTTTCTTTGTGTGACCAAGAGTTGACAAGTTCTCGTATGAGAAAAGCTTTAAGTATTTTAAAACTGAAACCAATGAAAAGGAATATGTCGAAAACGGTTAATTCCACGAAAAAAAATCTGATGTGATCCATTCACATGACTTTCTCTCCATTTCTGCAGAAAAATATTGTTAAAAAGCTGAGGCTTCTATTTAATTTATGCTAATTGAGAATACATAGGCAAAATAGTGATATTACTTGCTTCCTTGTAAGTAGAAGTGAAATAAGGGAGTAACATAGGTTAAAGTTATAGTGTAAGGCTGGTTGCTATGTGAATGAAGTTCCTTTGTTTGTATGGACAGGAGTTAACAAATTCCTGTATGAGAAAGGTATGTTTTTCACAGCTGAAACAAAAAACTAGGAATATGTTAAAAATGTTCAACTCCAGGAAAAAAGATGTATAACATAAATTGTGTGTTTTAATGTACTCTACATTTTCTGTGTGGTGAGTTTTTGTACATCTCTTACGGTTTAGCAGTTATCCAAAAATCAGTAAAATTCATCCAGAATAAAGTAGTCTTCAGAGGCTTTTCCCAGAAAATTCAAGATATACATTTTATTTGTCAAGTAAACATCTTTAAAATACGAGATTTCAATCAAAATCGTTAGAGCCATTTTTAAGAAAATCAAAATGTTCGAAATTTTTTCCATGTAAAGGGTAGTTTCGGGTGCGGGGATTTTCTTGAAAATCTTCGTGTCGCATCCTTGGAAGATACCAAACTAAAACACCAAGTTTGGTTTTTAACGGTGTTATCTTTTTTGAGCTATGCTGTCCGCAGCCACAGACACACACGGACATTTGTCTAAAAATGCTTTTTTTGTATTCCGGATTTCCCAAAACATATGTTTCCGGTGAAATCTCGGTATTTAATTTTGGGTGCAATACAATACCTTCTCTATACACTATGTACAGAGTACGTGTAGAGTAAGTAAAAATCTAGTGTTGCGAATCAAAAGAGAATCTGAATATAGATTCCAGAAGCGACGAAAATGATGCGGCGCGTCAAGAAAGGAAGTATTTGCTGTGGATGGCTCAGAAATTTCATTTTTCTTTACGAGAAAGAAAGCTCGCCTGATGAAACATGTTCTGGAAGGCTTCTTTTTATTGAAAACCAGTTGGTGCAAGATGCTCCTCGCCAAACTAGCTGGAATTGGCACGCATTATGGAATGCGATCAGAACCATTATGCTCCATTTACATTCAAGGGACAAGATGCACGATCATGCACGCCCGCTTATGGTCAAAATCGTCATAGATGCGACTGTTTAACTCGCTTGGAATCATTCTATCATCCATTAAATTCACCAGACTGTGCCATTTCTATCATTTTTACTTTCTCTACACGTACTATGTACATAGTGTATTGAGGAAGTATTGCATTCCACCCAAAAAATAGATACCGAGATTTCACCGGAAATACAGGGTTATTCAAAAAGAAAGAACATATTTCAAACATTTATTGCTTCCAAGCTACAAAAGATAGAAACATGATTCCAACGTTCATAGAGAGAGAAAAGTGTACAATTATATAATATGTATTCAATATGAGCAACGGCCTAAATTCGAATATTCAGGCGATTAACTTTACCAGAAAGTGCAATCATCGGGAAAAATAATAAATAAATAATCATTGAGCAAAATTGTCTTCTAGCATGTCGATGCACAGTTAGTACCTTTTGTTGTGGTCGTCAGGAAGCAATGCTTGCAATAACTGCAGTTTGTATGACTTCAGGTGCAGACGATGTTTTAGAGCTCACCATACCGTTGGTTGCTTGCTCGTGATGTGGATTTCTTTCGTATAGTGTACGAATACGCTCGACATGCGAGGACATCCCGTACTTTTCCTTTTGATGCGGCGGTGTTTATTCAATTGACAACGAAATGCTCATAGAACTCCAAGAATGGACTCTAGTTTTGCTAATTGCAGCACACAAAATGATTTCCCTTGTGGTGTCGCCACCATTTCACTACAGACATACAACAAACAACAGCGCCAATGCGGTCATGATTGGAACTTCCTCCCGCGCTATTTCAATTGTAAATGTTTCGCTCTTCATGAACGTTAGGTTTTATGTTTCTATCTTTTGTAGTTTGGAAGCAATATATTTTTGAAATCTGTTCTTTCTTTTTGAATAACCATGTATATATAATACATATAATATAAAGGTCAGTGTGTGTCTGTCTGTCTGCGTATCTTAAGGTAGCATATCTAAAAATTCTGGTTTGTTCCATTCACATGGCTTTCTCTACATCTCTGTAACAAAGTATTGTTAAATAGCTTATTCTTCTATTTACTTCATGCTAATCGAGAACAAATTAGCAGAAGCGGTTAAAGTGATAGTCAAAAGCTGGTTGCTATGTGTATGAAGTTCCTTTGTTTGTATAGAAGCAGTTGAGAAATTCCTGAATGAGAACATTGTTTTAAAAGTGAAATCTAAATCAAGGAGTAATTAAAAAACGATCAACTTCACCAGAAAAATGTGTATAACATAAATTGGGTGTTTTAAAGTGCTCTACATGTTTTGTGCGGTAAGTTTTTGTCCATCTCTTACGGTTTAGCAGTTACATAAACTTCAGTGACATTCATCCAGAATAAAGTAGTCTTCAGAGGCTATTCCCAGAAAATTCAAGATATACATTTTATTTGTCGTGTAAATATGTTTAATATACGAAATGTTAATCAAAATCGTTAGGGCCATTTTTAAGAAAATCAAAATTTTCAAAAAAGTTCCATGTAAAGGGTATTTTGGTATGGAGGGAATTTTTCTCAAAATCTTCGTGTCGCATCCTTGGAAGCTACCAAACTTAAATACCAAGTTTGGTATTTTAGCTACTTTTCGTCTTTGAGTTATCGTGCTCAAAGACACACGGACACAAGGATACACAGACCCACACACGGACCTTTTTATGAAAATGCTTTTTTTGGATACAGGGGTCCCTAAAACATATATTTTCGGTGAAATTTCAGTATCGAATTTTGGGTGCAATACAATACCTTCTCTATAACTTATGTACATAGTACGTGTAGAAAAAGTAAAAATTTGATAATTGCATTTTTATAGCAATTGAAGGTAGGAAACATTGGCCATACATAGAGAACTAACATAAAGTGGTCTCTCCCGATGCTTCGGATTGTGCAACCATGCAATGTTTTACAACACAGCATTTTTCCCAGAACTACATTTTCTCACCTTCAAAATGATTCACGAACTTCTCTGCTTGTTTAAATACTACTAAGTATTTATTGCAATGTTGTAAGCGACAAAATTATTCCAAAAACTATTTTAACTAAATTTTCAATGGAATATTTTATGAAGAAGTTATTAATTTTAGACATAATGTTTCTAAATTAAAACACTTTACTAATCAATGTCATGTTCCAAATAAATTGTTCTGTATGGATCCAATTTCTAATTAAAAAAAATAGAAAAAATAATCTAAAATGTTGAGGGGAGTGGAACGTTTTCATTATACAATATATTTACATAATAACATTCATGAAACAATCTATAGATTGCAAAGTATATATAAATTTAAATGAAATTTTGAAATAACGTAAACATAAAAGCAATGCAATCACAGTAAAATTCGGAGAAAAATCTTGTAGGTTCCATTCACACGATTTTCTCTACATCTCCGTAACAAATTACAGTTGAAAAGCTTATTTTTCCATTTACTTCATGCTTATCGAGATAAACATTAGCAGAAGTGATCTGATTACTTGCTTCCTTGTAAGTAGAAGAGAAAAAGTGCTAGTATGAACTTTTGTGCATGCCAAGGAGTTAATAAATCGCTGTCTAAGAAAAATTTAATGTATTTTAAAACTGAAATCAATAATATGGAATACCTCGGAAGCAATCGACTTCACGAAGAAATGTGTGTGGCATAAATTGTGTGTTGCAACGAAATATTCATTTCTTGTGCAATAAGATTTCATCTATATCTTACGGTTTATCAGTTATGCTAAAGTCATCCTGAATGAATAGGTCTTCGAGGCCATCCCCAGAAAATTCAAAGTATTCGTTTTGTCATGTAAATATGTTTAATATACATTATTGTAATCAAAATCGCTAGACTGTTTTTGAAAGATTAAAATGTTCAATTTTTTTCCATATAAATGATAGTGCGGGATGAAGATATGCTCCTTAAAATCTCTGTCATCCCTTGGAAATACTAAACTTAAATACCAAATTGGGTGTTCACTGACTTTTCGTTTTTGAGTTTTCATGTTAACACACAGACACACACACATAAACTTTTGTTAGAAAATTCTATTTCTTTGATTCGGATGACCCTTAAGCGATTATTTCCGATAAAATCTTGGTATCGAATTATTAAGTGGAAAGGAATATCTTTTCTATCTATTGCACTGAAGAGATGTAGAGAAAACGACAGCAGTGCTCTCAAATTTTCTGGTGTGAAGGAACTAAGTAATAACATTTCTGCTAATGTTTATCTGGATTAAAATGAACTAGATAGAAGAGTAATCTTTTGGAAAAATAATAATAATAATAACAAAAACAATTGTAGTTTGTTTGCAGATCAGGAAGAGAAAGTCATGTGAATGTGACACACACTATTTTTACTTTCTTCATGTCCAGATTTCACCGATAATAATGTTTTGAGGGCCCCTGAATAAAACATGTAGAAAAAGGCATGTGTGTGTATATATTTGTGTGACGTTAAATACCAAACTTAAATACTAAGTTTTGTGTCTTCCAAGGAAGCGACATGAGGATTTTCAATAAAATTCCCCCATCCCAAACTATCCTTTACATGGAAAATTTGAGGAACATTTTAGTTTCTCAAAAATTACTAACGATTTTAATTAAAATCACTTATGTATAAGACATTTCATAACAAATCAAATATATATCTTGAATTTTCTGGGAATAGCCTCTGAAGACCTCTTCATTCTGGATGACTTTTATGTAACTTGCAAACCATAAGAGATAAAACAAACCCTTACTACACAAAAAAAATGTAGATCTCATTAAAGCACACAATTCATGTTATACATTCTTTTATAGAGTTAACCGTTTCCGAGATATTCTGGGTTATTACTGTCAATTTTAAGTCATTTAAGCATTTCTCAAATTGGAAGACATCTTTTTTCTCGTTTGTTTACTCTTGGCAAAAAGGATATCAGAATTTAAATTGTTTCGCATAGCGATCGGCTTTTAAAATAGAGACTATCGTTTTGGCCTGTATTTTTTATTTCCCTTCTACCTGCAAGGAAGCTAGTAATAAGATAATTTTGCCTATGCTTATCTTGATTAGCATAATGTAGATAACAGGTTAATGTTTTGAATAAAAGATTTGTTTGCCGAACAGCTAGAGGACATCGTGTGAATGAAACACAGATTTTTCTCTTCTACTTACAAGGGACCAAGTAATAAGGAGAATTTCTGCCAATGTTTATTATTATGCAGTAGATAGAAGAATAACTTTTTTTATCAGAGTTACAGAGTTGAAGAGAAAGTCATGTGAACACTACACATCAGACTTTTATTTTCTCTACACGTACCATGTAAATAGTTTAAGAAAGTATTGTAATACACCCAAAATTTCAACTCCGAGATTTCACCAGAAATACATGTAGTGAGACTCCCTGTATCCAAAAAAAGCATTTTAGAAACCTGTCCGTGTGTGTGTGTGTCTGAGTGCAGCATAGCTCAAAAACGAAAAGTCCGTTAAAGTTAGGTTTGGTATCTTCCAAGGATGCGACACCAAGATTTTCAAGAACTATGCCTCTAACAATTTTGATTAAAATGTCGTGTATTAAAGAAATTTACCTGAAAAATAAAATGTATATCTTGAATTCTCTGGAAATAGCCTTTGAAGACTACTTTATCCTGAATGAATTTTACGGAATTTTGCATAACAGCTAAACCATAAGAGATGGACAAAAACTTTAAAACACACAATTTATGTCATATACATTTTTTTCGTGGATTGATCGCTTTTAAGATATTTCTTGTTTTTGGTTTCAGCTTTAAAAACTTATACAATCTGTCAACTCCTATATATATATATATATAAACAAAGGAAGTTCAGTCACATAGCAACCTGCTTTTGTCTATCACGATAATCTATGGTACTCCCTTATTTCCTTTCTACTTACAGGGAAGCAAGTAATAATACTATTCTTCAGATGTTTCTTAGATGCAATACATTCACATCTACCTGGACGAGTATATGTGACCGCTGGCAATAGGGAGTGTTTTTGGAATAGGGGCGGTGTGCTCACAGAATTTCAACCAATCACCGATGAGCTGTGACGACTCCAATTTTCGAAACATTCCATTCCAAACATCCCAAATGATACAACTCCTCGCGTGTGTATAATTTAAGTAGTTGTTTTTACATTCGTCTATTTTAACGCCATTCTTTGTTCTGTAATTTGCCTAGTTTACTAACAAAAAAGAAGTTCCTAACTAATGGAGGGACCAAGGTCCTCTTGGTAGTTCTTCTGTGCACGCTCATGCAATCACATTGGGATAAACACGACCATCTACAATTATGTTGATAAGAACCTATGGAATGCAAGGTCTTAGATGTAATAAAGGAAACAATAGTTTAAGTCAGCAAGGGTCGAAACAAATAGCCAAATAAACAGCATGTTCCTAGTAAAAATCTGATGTACACTCACATAGTTTCTCTAGCTATTCTGCAAACAAAAGTCTTTACAAAAGATTTCTTCCAACACCACGCTAATTGAGATAATCATTAGGATTATTTTATTACTTAGTTCCTTATTACTAGCCTGGAACTAAGGGAATGCACTATGCTAAAGTGATAGTCCAATGTTTTAAAAGCTGTCGTTATGCGGTTGTCATTGCAAATCGCCTCCACGAAGAAAATATATATAAAATAAATTGTGTGTTTTAATGTGCTCTACACTTTTTGTGAAGTAAGTTTTTGTCTATCTCTTATGGTTTACCAGTTATACAAAATTCCGTAAAATTCATCCAAAATAGTCTTTATGAGCTATTCGCAGAAAACTCAAGATATACATATTATTTGTCAGGTCAATATATTTAATATACCATATTTTAATCAAAATTGTTAGAGCCATTTTTGTGAAAATAAAAAATTTCTAAAAAAGTTCCATACAAAGGGTAGTTGGCGGTGGGGGATTTTGTTCAAAATCTTCGTGTCGCTTTCTTGGAAGACACCAAACCTAAATTTCAAGTATGGTTTTTCACGGACTTTTCGTTTTTGAGTTATGCTGTCCACAGATACAGACACACACATACACACAGACAGACAGACACACACGCGGACATGTTCCTAAAAATGTTCTTTTTTAATTCAGGGGGTCTGAAAGCATATATTTCCAGTGAAATCTCGAATTTTTGGGTGCAATCCAATACCTTTTCCATACACTATGTACATAGTACGTGTAGAGAAAGTAATAAACAACATTTTCCTACTGAAAATCTGATGTATTACACTCACATGAATTTCTTTAGCTACTCTACAAACAAGCTTCATACAAGAGATAATTTTTCTTTCAACACCATGTTAATCGAAATAATCATTATCAGAATTTCATTACTTATTTCCTTATAAGTAGACTGGAACTAAAAGAATGCACTAGACTAAACTGATAATCAAATGTTTTAAAAGCTGTCGTTATGCGATTGTCATTGCAAATCGCTTCTTTGCTTGGCCAGGAGTAGAACAAAAGAAAAACGGACACTCCCGTCTGAGAAAAGCGTTAGTACTTCACAGCTGAAACTAATAACAAGGAATACCTCGAAAACGGCAAGCTCCACGAAAAAAACCTACATGACATAATTTGTGTATTTTAACAAGACTTACATTTTTTGTATTGTAAGTTTTTATCTTTCTCTTACGGTTAATAGTTATGCCAAACTAAGCAAAATTCATCCAGATTAAGCAGGTCTTTAGAAGCTATTTACAAAAAATTCAAGATATATATTTTATTTGTGACAGAAATGGCTTTAATAGGTGGTATTTTAATCAAAAGTTTTAGAGAAATTTTTATGAAAAACAAAATTTTCGAAAATTTTTCCATGAAAAGGGTAGTTAGGGGTGGGGGTATTTTCTTGAAAATCTTTGCGCCGCATCCTTGGAAGATATCCAACTTAAATACCAAGTTTGATATCTAACCGTGCTTTCGTTTTTTAGCTATGCTGTCCACAGACCCCCCCCCCCACATACACACACATGAATCTGTTTCTGAAAATACTTTTTTAGGACTCAGGGGATTCTAAAACATATATTTCCGGTGAAATCTCGACATCGAGTACATTGTACATACGTGGCTACAGAAAGTAATTAACACTAATAGATATGGTAATAACATTTCACTAATAAGAAATTCTAACCTGCTACGCTAGCTCCAAACAATGCAAAATAGAATAGTGTAATAAAATAATACATTGGGTACTAAGACCTGTAAGTTATACTTATCAGCTGAACAACGCATATTGGGAATACAAAGCCCGTTTACATGATTTTCTGTACATCTCTGCAACAAATTATTCTTAAAAGCTAATGCTTTTATATACTTAATGCTAATCGAGAAAAAATTAGCAGAAATAGTCTTACTACTTGCTTCCTTGTAAGTAGAAGAGAAATAAGGCAGTGCCATAGGTTAAAGTGATAGTCAAAAGCTAGTTGCTATAAGACTGAAGTTCCTTTGTTTGTATGGACAGGAGAAGTTTTTCAAAGCTGATACCAATGAGAAGGAATATGTCAAAAACGATCAACTGCACAAAAAAAAATGTATACAACATAAATTGTGTGTTTTAACGTGCTCTACATTCTTTGTGCGGTAACTTTTTATCCATCTCTTACGGTTTAGCAGTTATGGAAAATTCTGTAAAATTCATGCAGTGTAAAGTAATCTTTAGAGACTATTCTCAGAAAATTCAAGATACACATTTTATTTGTCAGGTAAATATCTTTAATACTCGATATTTTAATCAAATTCCTTAGAGCCATTTTTGAGAAAATCAACATTTTCGAAAAAGTGCCATGTAAAGGTTAGGTGGGGGTGGGGGTGGGGGGAATTTTCTTGGAAATCTTCGTATCGCATCCTTGCAAGATACCAAACTTAAATACCACGTTTGGTATTTAACAGTATTTTCGTTTTTGAGCTACTTTTCCTGCAGGTACTATGTATATAGTGTATATACCTAAAGAGGTTATTGTAATGCACCCAAATATTCGATTTCGAGATTTCACCGGGAATACATATTTGGTGTCCCCCTAAATCCAAAAAAAAAATATTTCTGGAAAAAGGTCCATTGGGTGCATTACAATACCTTCTCTACACACTATGTGCATAGTACGTGTAGAGAAAATAAAAACGAATTCTCGATGTGAACAAGTGGAAGGCTATATCTAAATTATATGGACAAATCCTTCTTATACACTCTTTTGTTAATGAATTTTGTAATAGATGCTTTACTTGAAGTAGCACATGTCTCGAGTGTTACGTAATTTTCAATTTATACCGTAAGTATTAATGACCTCTCAATCTCTTACTGTAAGCACTTGCAGTGCTTGTTGGCATGACAATTAATTAATTTAGCTTGCATTACCAAATGTGTGTTCAGAATGATTAACTTACATATCAAGTATTTAAAAAACACTATTTTTAATTTTTCTACACGTACTATGTATATAGTGTATAAAGAACATATTGTATTGCACCCAAAAATTCGATACCGAGATTTCACCGGAAATACATATTTAGGGACCCCCTGAATATATAATAATAAAAAAAAAAAAAAAAAAAAAAGAAAAGCATTTTTAGAAATATGTCCGTACGTTTGTCTGTGTGTCTCTGGGCAGCATACATAGCTCAGAAAAACGAAAAGGTCGTTAAATACCAACTTCATATTTAGCTTCTGTGTCTTCAAGAAAATCTCCCCACCCCCAAATACTCTTCACATGGAAAATTTTTTCGAAAATTTTGATATTCTAAAAAATGGCTTTAACGATTTTGATTAAAATATCTTATTTATAACTGTATATCTTGAATGCGTTGAAGACCTCTTTGATCTGGATGACTGTTATATAACTGGCAAACCACATGAAACATATCAAAACTTGCTAAACAAGCAAATGTAGATGTCATTAAAACAATTTATGTCATATCAATTTTTATTTATTTATTTCTTTTTTCAGAGTTAACCGTTTTCGAGATATTCCGGATTATTGGTTTCAATTTCAAGACCCTTTTTTCTCAAAGGGGAAGACATCTTTCTTCTCGTTTCTGGATTGTTTACTCCTGGCAAGCAGAGAGATTGGAATTTCAATTGTTTCACATTGACCGGCTTTTGAAGGACGAGACAGTCGCTTTATTTCCCTTCTATTTACGAGAAAGCTACTAATAAACTTGATTCTACTTATGGTTACCCTGATCTCATAACGTAGATAGCATATTAATGTTTTGAATAAAAGGTTAGTTTACCGAAGAGCTAGAGGACATCATGTGAATGGAATACATTAGATTTTTACTTTCTCTGTACGCACTATGTACATTATGTATAGAGAAGGTATTGCATTGTACCCAAAAATTCGATACCGAGATTTCACCGGAAATACAAGTTTTGAGACCACCTAAATCCAAAAAAAGCATTTGAAGAAAAATGTGAATGTGTGTGTGTGTGTGTGTGTGTGTCAAGAAAATCCCCCCAAACCTTTACATGGAAAAATTTTCGAATATTTTGATTTTCTAAAAAATGCCTCTAAAAATTTTATTTAAAATATCATATATTAAAGATTTATACTTGACAAATAATATGTATCCCTTGAATTTTCTGGGAATAGTCTCTGAAGACTACTTTATTCTGGGTGAATTGTATGGAATTTTGCATAATTGCTAAACCATAAGAGATGGGCAAAAACTTACCAGACTTAAAATGTAGAGCACATTAAACCACACAATTTATGCTGTATACCTTTTTTTCTGGAGTTGATCGTCTTTGAGCTATTCCTTGTTTTTGGTTTCAGCTTTGAAAGACCTAACTTTTCTCATACAGGAATTTGTCAACTCTTGGTCATACAAACAAAGGAACATCAGTCACATAGCAACCAGCTTTTGGCTTTCACTTTAACCTATGGTACTCCCTTATTTCGCTTCTACTTACAAGGAAGCAAGTAATAAGTCTATTTCTGCTAATTTTTTCTCAATTAGCATGAAGTAAATAGAAGCACAAGCTTTTTAACAATAATTTGTTGCAGAGATGTAGAGAAAGTCATGTGAATGGAACACATCAGATTTTGTTTTCATTGGAGGTGCAAGGAGTATGTAGATATTCGAAACGATAGCCAGCTTCCAGTAACAGCCCCTATATGCTGACTAAAAAATCTGATGTGCACCATTCACATGTCTTTCTCTATATCCCTGCAACAAATTATTCTTAAAAAGCTTATACTTCTATTTACTTTATGCTAATCAGAAAAAAATAAGCAGAAATAGTCTTATTGCTTGCTTCCTTGTAAGTAGAAGCGAAATAACGGAGTACCATAGGAGTTGACAAGTTCCTGTATGAGAAAACTTTAAGTTTTTCATAGCAGAAAGCAAAAATAAGGAATGCCTCAAAAACGACGAACTGACGAAAAAAAGTTATATAACATAAATTGTGTGTTTTAACATGCTCTACATTTTTTGTGTAGTAAATTTTTGCCCATCTCTTACGTTTTAGCAGTTATTCAAAATTCAGTAAAATTCATTCAGAATAAACTACTCTTCAGAGGCTATTTCCTGAAAATTCAAGATATACATTTTATTTGTCAGGTAAATATGTTTAATATCCGAAATTTTAATCAAAATCGTTGGAGCCATTTTTGAGAAAATAAAAATTTTGTAAAAAAGTTCCATGTAAAGGGTAGTTTGGGGTTGGGGGATTTTTCTCAAAATCTTTGTGTCGCATCCCTGGAACATACTAAACTTAAATACCAAGTTTGATATTTTACCGACTTTTCGTTTTTGAGTTATCGTGTTCACAGACACATGGACACTCACACACGGACCTCTTTGTGAAAATGCTTTTTTTGGATATTGGGGACCCTTAAACATATATTTCCGGTGAAATCTCGGTATCGAATTTTTGGGTGGAGTGCAATACCTTCTCTATACACTATGTGCATAGTGCGTATAGAGAAAGTAAAAATTCCATACTCCTTCATTGACTCGCTATAAACATTTGAAAGGGCTCATAGCAAAAACAAGCTTCTCAAATTTAATGGATTCCGTCTTTAAGGTTCATTGTGGTTGTCATACACAAGACACACATCTTGATGAAAACGAAAACTGTAAAAACAAACTACGTCGTGACATGCGATATAATGAAAATGTCGGGTTGTACAGAAACAACGCTGGTCATGATTTTTTCTCACAGAATAAGCTCATCAAGCGACTGGTTGGCAGAACTGTGAATTACAACAAGACCGTGCTTTACACAGATGTAGAGAAAATAGATAGGAAATGCTCTATCCTTGTGCATTGTGATTGGTGAAGAACGGTTTTGTCAAGCCGCTAAATTTTTACTTTCTCCATACGCACTATGTACATAGTGTATAGAGAAAGTATTGCACTCCACCCAAAAATTCGATACCGAGATTTCACCGGAAATATATGTTTTAGGGTCCCCAATATCCAAAAAAAGCATTTTCACAAAAAGGTCCGTGTATGTGTGTGTGTCCGTGTGTCCGTGTGTCTGTGAACACGATAACTCTAAAACGAAAAGTCGGTAAAATACCAAACTTGATACTTAAGTTTAGTATCTTCCGGGATGCGACACGAAGATTTTGAGAAAAATCCAAATCCCCCCACCCCAAACTACCCTTTGCATGGAACTTTTTTCGAAAATTTCAATTTTCTCAAAAATGGCTCTAACGATTTTGATTAAAATTTCGTATATTAAACATGTTTACCTGACAAATAAAATGTATAGCTTGAATTTTCTGGGAATAGCCTCTCAAGAGTAGTTTATTCTGGATGAATTTTACTAAATTTTGAATAACTGCTAAACCGTAAGAGATGTACGGAAACTTACTTTACAAAAGATGTAGAGCACATTAAAATACACAATTTATGTTATATACATTTTTTTCGTGGAGTTCGTCATTTTTGAGACATTCCTTATTTTTGGTTTCTGCTATGAAAACCGTATACTTTTCTCATACAGGAACTTGTCAACTCCTATCCATATAAACAAAGAAACTTCATTGACATAGCAACCAGCTTTTGACTATCACTTTAACCTAAGGTTGTCCTTTATTTCGCTTCTACTTACAAGGAAGTGAGTAATTAGACTATTTCTGCTAATTTTTTTCTGATTAGCCTAAAGTAAATAGAAGTATAAGCTTTTTAAGAATTATTTGTTGCAGGGATATGGAGAAAGTCATGTGAATGGTAAACATCAGATTTTTATTCTACACTTCTGAAATAAGTACGGCTTTTGTGGGTTAAATGCGCACCCAAAAATAAGATTTTATGGTGTTAAATGCCAATTAAGTAGTACATTTAGAATGTAATTTTTATACCACTATATTGGTGAATACGTGTGTGATGTTTCTGTAGGTTCTCGGATAGCAGAAGCAAAAATAAGGAAAAGGAAATACAATACTTAAGTTCGGGGATTTAGCTAAGTGATTTGTGGTTTTAAATGCTAAATTAAGCAGTGAATGTAGAAAAACTTGCGTGTTATTTATGGACGCCTTTAAGTACTGTGGTTCTCAGCGTCCCATTCTAAATTGGGTGTGAAAGACAGCTTAATTTTCCTCAGAGGCCTCTCTATCAGGCTTGACACGGGACCAACGGCTTTGACTCCCTTCCGAAGGAAACCATGCTTAAGATTGTTACACCCGAAAAAAAACATCGTCCTCCGCCGGGGTTTAACCCGCGACTTTGGGTATATGCACAGGTGAATTTAGAGTGTATGTTTTAAACCAGTTCTCGAATAGCAGAAGTATAAACAAGAAAAATGATTTTTCGGTGGTATGCTTAGTGAAACTGTTATACATTATCAAGAGAACGATTCTGTATTGTTTGTTAGATTTTAGTTTTCCAACTCGGAAAAACCGTTGAGAAGCAACCAAAATTGTGAACCTACTCCAGTTTGTAAGAAACCTCTTGCTAATTCGTCATTTAACAGCTATGCCGAGGAATGATTAGGATGAAATTATATGTTTATGATGCCAGAGCTGTCGGAATAATGGCGTGTTCCTTGGGCTCAGTAGACAGTGAAAAAGTTATAATATTTGGGATAATCTAAGATACTTGCCACCCTCTTTTTGGTGTGCACATATTTATAAATTCGTGTAGTGGAATCAATGGCTATAGGCATAAAAGACAAACGATAATGTTTAGTGGAACCTGATACTTTCCCCTCCTTCAGTTTTAGATCAATAAATTAGAACAAAGTTAAGTTATGACTTTGCCTGAATGTTTACTGCAATAATACCAATTTATCATTACCATCTGTTAGGCCGAAAAATGTGATTGTATTACATATTTGTTCAACTAGAGATGTCTCCCCCTCCATTGCCCTTTGTTTTTTTACTTCAAAAATTGGAAAAACAAATAATTTGACAGATGTTACGTATGGTGTATATTGTAGTGTGTAGAATCGCAAGATGGTGGCTGGTAACAAAACGTGTTTTAGCAAAGCGCAAGGCATTTCCGCCCTGTTGTGCTTTATTAGTTTATCCAGAGCAGAGTTATCAGGTTGTTTTCGTATTCTTTTTCTTTGAAGGTAGTCATTTAAAATATTTGGCAAATAAATGAGGTTGTTAAAAACCAGTTGGCTATTAAATGGCTATTGCTTTATTTTCAGTGTTTAAGATATTTACTAAGAATCACGGAGTTCAACATCTGCAGTAATTTGTAATGTTGGAGAGCTGTTAAGCATTTCCTCACTATAAAGTAGTCATCATTGTTTATGCTGATTGCGCACAAAAGCATGCTTTTATTACTTTCTCTATACGTACTTTGTACATGTTAATACTCTATACTTTATATAGCGAAGCTATTGTGTTCCACCCAAAATTTTGATACCAAGATCTCATGGGGAATATGCGTTTTCGTGCGTGTGTGTGTGTGCAGCATAGATGAATAACGAAAATTCCGTGAACTTGGTATTTAAGTTCAGTACCTTCTAAGGATGTGACAAAGATTTTGATTTTCTCAAAAATGGCTCACAATTTGGAATAAAATATTATATATTAAGAATATTTATATCACAAATAAAATGTATATCTTTAATTTTCTGGGAATAGCCACTGAAGACATCTTTATTCTGGTTGATTTTTGTGGAGTTTTGCATAACTAATAAACCGTAAGAGATAGATAAAAACTTAGTTATAGATCTCGTAAAAACATACACAATTTATGTTGTATTTTTTCGTAGATATTCCTTGTTATTGGTTTCAGTTTTAAAATACTTTTTTATACGGGAATTTGCCAGCTCTTGTCATGGCAAACACAGGAACTTCAATCACATAGCAATCAACTTTTAAAAGATTTGACAGTCACTTTAACCTGTGGTACTCAGTTATTTCTCTTCTACTTACAAGCAAGCAAGTAATAATACTATTTCTACTTATGTTATCTGGATTAGCATGAAGTAAATAGAAGAATAAGCTTTTTATCAATAATTTTTTTTTCCAGAAATGCAAGAAAGTCATGTGAATGTAACACATCAGATTGGTTTTGTAATAGGTTCATATTGCTCTTTGATTGTCCATTATAAATCAACCGTAACGCCTAATATATTAGGCCATTAATCCACTGTTACAAAAATTTATCAACATATCAAAATGTTTTACAAAATAAAGTAAGATTAACTTAACCTTTTAGTACCTAACATCTGAAATATGATTGCTAGGCACTTTTAAATTTTCTATTAATTTCTGACTGTAAAATAGACTATAAAACTGTAAAATATTTGTAAAACTAATAAAGAAGCCATTAACTTGGTAGCGTCTATTAAGAACTGTACATAATCCAATTGGAGATTTTTACTCTCTCTAGCACGTGTGTAGAATGATCACATTCCACTGAAAAATTTGATACCGAGATTTCAACGGAACTGCACGTTTTAGGATCCCCTGTATACAATTTTTTTTTACAAAAATGGTCCATGTGTCTCGAACACGATAATTATAAAAAAAAAAATACAGCACGGAGATTTTCAGGAAAATCCCCTCAGCCTTATCTATCTTTTAAATTGATTATTTTTCAACAATTCTGATTTTATCAAACTTTGTAATTTTTATTAAAATACCGTATTATAAAAATATATATAAGGAAAATAAAATTTATGTTTTGAATTTTCTAAGAATAGTTCCCGAAGACCTCTTCATTTTCGATGGATTTTGCGTAAATGGGAAACGAGAGAGAGAGAGAAATGGTGTGTTATTTATGGACGCTCTTTAACTGCTGTGGTTCTCAGCGTCCCCTTCTATACTGGGCGTGAAAGACCGCTTAATTTTGCTCAGAGGCATCTCTGATCAGGCTTGAGGTTCTTTTACGTGCCGTTAATCTACGACACGGGACCAACAGCTTTACTTCCCTTCCGAAGGAAGTCATGCTAAGGATTTTTACACCCGAAAAAATCCATCGACCTCCGCCGGGTTTGAACCCTCGACCTTGGATATATGAAGCTAGCATGGTAACCATTACACCACGGGGGGCGATAGAGAGAGAGAGAGAGAGAGAGAGAGAGAGAGAGAAACAAAACCTAACTTTACAAAAAATGTAGATCTCGTTAAAACATACAATTTATGTGAAACACGTTTCATTAGAGTAAACCGTTTCCGAGATATTCCATGTTATTTGTTTCAATTTTAAGCTATTTAAAATTTTCTCTAACAAGAAGTTTGTTTGTTTGTTTGTTTCTTTATTTTTTGGCCGATGATCCCGGAGCGGTGGAGAACGTTTTTAAATTTTTATCCAAAACGCCATACGCTCTAAACATCTAGTATTTTATTCTGATTTTATGTTATTGTTGCAGATATTTAAGGATTTGTAAATCGTTTATCACTTTCAGACATTATTATTTTATGTTGCCGCTTGGTTTAGCTATTTTAATGTGATGGTTTTATCGCCAGCTCTGAATTCAGGGCTGGGCAGTTATTTTATCTTGGTTTTAGTTTTTATACTGCTTTTTATCCCTTGTTTTATCTCTGTTGGCTCGAGATCCTTTTAGCATACTTTTATCTCAGGTGTTTTAACTTCCAGTTTTATGTAAAGTGCGCCGATAACCTAGAAGTTGAGCGCCCTTAAACCCCGTTTATCATCATCATGTTTCTTTTACTCCTGGACATGCAAAAAAGCTAATTACAATGACAGTCGCACAGCGGCAGCTTTTAAACATTTGACTATCACTATAGCCTAGTGTATTCCCTTATTTCTCTTCTGTTCATAAGGAACTAAGTGGTGAGACCATTCTGATAATTTTTGTATCGAATAACAAGAAGCAAAAAGAAGAAAACATTTTTGTAAGAAGTTAGGTAGAGAAAGTTATGTAAATGGAGCGGATCAGATTTTTTTTATAATGAAAGGACAAAAAAAAAAAAAGAAAAGCAAAACCCGCGGTACTGCAAACCTGTCATCTGTCAAGTGCAACATTACACCGGTTATTTGATAACGCTTAAAAAGGTTACAAATTGCGACGCCTGAAATGGTGGCCAGTCCATTACCTATCGCCCTTAACACCTTTGGAAGGTGTTTGAAAGCCGGTTTAGGAATTAAAGAAAAAGCGGCATACGTATCAAACTAATGCTGGCAACCAAGGCCTAACCCTTAAATGCAGGAATTATTCAGCTACGTATGTCGCTTTTCCTCTAATTCGCACGCTTGGATACTGACGGTGGTACGTTTGACTGCACTTGCAAGGGTTTTCTTTTCTTCATTAAAAAGAAACGAAAACAAAACACTACAGTTTTATTGCAAAAATATTAGTATTTTTATTTTCTCTACACTTATTATGTGCATAGTCTATAGAGAAGGTGTTGCATTGCACCCAAAAATTAACACCGGGATTTCACCGGGAATACATGTTTTTGACCCACCTGAATCCAAAAAAAACAAAAAAAAAAACATTTTTGGAAAAAGGTCCGTGTGTGTCTGTGGAGTCAGATTTTTTTATCAAAAAGAAAATAAAAACAAAATACTACAGCTTTATTGCAAAAACATTAATATTTTTACTTTATCTACACGAACTATGTGCATAGTGTATAGAGAACGTATTGCATTACACCCAAAATTTCGATACCGAGATTTCACCAGGGATACATGTTTTGGGCCCATCTGAATTCAAAAAAAGCATTTTTGGAAAAAGGCCCGTGTGTGTCTGTAAATAGTATAGTTCAAAAACGAAATGTCCGTTAAATACCAACTACGTATTTTGTTCAGTATCTTTCAAGGTGTTTTGTATACCTTCTAAACCGTAAGAGATGGACAAAAACTTACTACACAAAAAATGTAGAGCACGTTAAAACACACAATGTATGTAATATACACTTTTTGTGGCGTTGATCGTTTGTGAAATATTCTTTTTTTTTATTTCAGCTTTAAAAAAACATACTTTTCTCATAGAGGAATTTGTCAATGACTGTCCATACAAGCAAAGAAACTTCAGTCACATAGCAACCAGCTTTTGACTGTCACTTTAACCTGTTACTCCCTTATTTCGCTTCTATGTACAAGGAAACAAGCAATTAGACTATTTCTAATAATTTTTACTTTAGTGTATAGAGAAGGTATTGCACTCCACCCAAAAATTCAATACCGAGATTTCACCGGAAATATATGTTTTAGGGTCCCCTGTATCCTGAAAAAGTATTTTCAGAAAAAGGTCCGTGTGTGTGTCCGTGTGTCAGGTGTCAGTGTGTCAGTGTGTCCGTGTGTCCGTGTGTCCGTGTGTCCGTGTGTCCGTGTGTCTGTGTGTCTGTGAACACGATAAATCAAAAACGAAAAGTCGGTAAAATACCAAACTTGGTATTTAAGTTTAGTAACTTCCAGGGATGCGACACGAAGTTTTGAGAAAAATTCCCCCACCACAAACTACCCTTTATATGGAACGTTTTTCGAAAATTTTGATTTTCTAAAAAATGGCTCTAACGATCTTGATTAAAATATCGTATATTAAAGATATTTACCTGACAAATAAAATGTATATTTTGAATTTTCTGGGAATAGGTTCTGTAGACTCCTTGTTCTGGTGGAATTTTGCATAATCGCTAAACCTTAAGAGATAGACAAAAACTTACCACACAACAAATGTAGAGCACTTTAAAACACACAATTTGTTATACACATTTTTTTTTCGTGGAGTTGATTGTTTTTGAGATATTACTTGTTTTTGGTTTCAGCTTTGAGAAACTTATACTTTTCTCATACAGCAATTTGTCAACTCATGTCCATACAAACAAAGGAAATTCAGTCACCTGGTAACCAGCTTTTGACTTCACTTTAACCTATGATACTCCCATATTTCGCTTCTACTTACAAGGAAGCAAGTAATAAGACTATTTCTACTTCTCGATTAGCTTGAAGTAAATAGAAGAATAAGCTTATTAACAATAATTTGTTACACAGAAGTAGAAAAAGTCATGTGAATGGAACACATCAGATTTTTATGTCATATTGGCCACCATATTCAGGCATTTGCCATAGCAGGAAATCCACATTTGTATTCTCTCTTCAAAGAAAGCTGCAGTCAGGGAAGACAATCACTGCTGTATACAATGTTTTGTGGAAACACATGAAAAATCTTTCTTATTGTGAACCGTCTGTTTTCACGATTTCCTCATTCACAAGTTTAACCAAACCATAAGTGACAACAGAAGACCTCCCACTCCGTGCTTTGTGACGAACATTGGATCTTCCGTCATTGAATTACCTAATCCACTTTCTCCCATTCCATTTTCACCGTAAATCTTTACAATTGACAATGAATTTCTATTTGCTTAACATTCTTTTCGTTCAAAAACCGTATTACGGAGCGCACTTCACAGTTTCCGGGATCAGAAATTGTCTTAAACATTTTGAACGATCATTAACAACTGTGAACATAATATGATATAGCTGTAATGGAGTCAGTGGAAAGAGAATGAACCAGGGAGATGAGTGCGCATGCGACACTATGTAAAGCGAAGTGGTACTTAATTTCCGGTCATGCTTGGTATTTTAAAGTCAATGTATAGCTATGATATTCAATGTCTTTTTGTAAATTTTACGAGAGTCAGATCTTAAAACAAACAAAGTAATAAAAATCTGGTGTGTACCATTCACTTGACTTTCGCTTTATCCCTGCAACAAATTATTCTTAAAAAGCTTATACTTCTATTTACTTTATGCTAATCAGAAAAAAATAGCAGAAATAGCCTTATTACTCGCTACCTTGTAAGTAGAAGCGAAATAAGGGAAAACTGGTAAAGTGATAGTCAAAAACTGGTTGCTATGTCAATGAAGTTCCTTTGTTTATGTGGATAGGAGTTGACAAGTTCCTGTGTGAGAAAAGAATACGTTTTTCATAGCAGAAACCAAAAATAAGGAATGTCTCAAAAACGACGAACTCCACGAAAAAAATGTATATAGCATAAATTGTGTGTTTTAATGTGCTCTACATTTTTATGTAGTAAGCTTTTGTCCATCTCTTATGGTTTAGCAGTTATTCAAAATGCAGTCAAATTCATCTAGAATAAACTACTCTTCAAAGGCTATTCCCAGAAAATTCAAGATATGCATTTCATTCGTCATATAAATGTCTTTAAATACGAAATTTTAATCGAAATCGGCAGAGCCATTTTTGAGAAAATCAAAATTTTCGAAAAAAGTTCCATGTAAAGGGTAGTTGGGGGTGGGGGGATTTTTCTCAAAATCTGCGTGACGCATCCCTGGAAGATACTAAACTTAAATACCAAGTTTGGTATTTTACCGACTTTTGGTTTTTGAGTTATCGTGTTCATAGACACACGGACACACGGACACACACACACACACACACACTAGGACCTTTTTGTGAAAATGCTTCTTTTGGATATTGGGGACCCTGAAACACATATTTCGGTGAAATCTCGGTATCGAATTTTTGGGTGGAGTGCAATACCTTCTCTATACACTGTGTACATAGTGCGTATAGAGAAAGTAAAATCCAGAACAAGAATCCATTCGAGAAGCACTGAGTTCATATTTTACGAGCTGACTGGTTTACAGTAGAAGGTACGTGAATGTATTATGCCACTGTGCATATGCAAAGAAATTGGAGGGGCTGGGTGGAAATCTCAAACTGACCAGTATTTATTTAACCCTTAGTTGGCTGCATTTGTTTACTACATATGCCGTTTTTCCTTTAATTCAAGTTTAAAACTGGAGTTATAGTAAAATATATAGAGGAAATATACCTATAAAATTATTACACAAAGCAATATAGAAAATAGAAATGAAAATATATGTAAATCCTTTATTAGAGTTTTTCTTCCCAATTTAAAATTTAAATTCTTCAAAACCAGTTGTCATAATCCTACCCAAGGCACCACCAAAAAGGTGGTTCAAATGGCCATGACTGCACATTCATTCAAAGCGAAATGTTGCAAGTTCAATTCCAGTGACTGTGATAAAGGACGGGGAGAGTCCAAGTAAAATAATTGGTGTGAGGCTTGGGATTACATTTGACTGTAGTTCTGTAGATTTTACTCTTTTATTTGTTTTAAAAAAGTCACTGCAATTTTCGAGCAAAAATTGTATACATTTTTACAATATAAAACAGTCTTGATTACTTGTCGTTTATGGTTGAAAGTTAGTATAACATGAAATTAATCCTAGAGTACAACCCTATTTGTATAGTTACGCTTAAAACAAGCAGAATTTATAGGTACCAACAGGCAACAAGCGGTTAATAGACTGTATTTCACGATATAAATGAAGCATTTACTTTCAGTTATGGACACTTCTCTACACACCAGTTTTCAATGGGATTGACGGCAGTAATATGGCGGGCATGTTGTCGACATTAAGAGTAGGTATGTATGACTGAAATTTCATGAAAAACCACAAAAAATCAACCTTTTAAAAATTTAATTCCATAAGATAATTTTAACATTCCTGAATATAAATAGAGTTGGTCATTTTTAAATGACGTAACTGAAGCTGAAGAAAAGCACTAGAGGCGATCCTGTACTGGATTCGGCAAGAAAAACTTCAGTTCAACGAAATCTCATTCGCATCATGGAAAGTAAAAATCTGATGTGCTACACTCACATGACTTTCTCTAGCTGTTCCAAAAACTTCTTACATGAGATAATTCTTCTCTCTGCACCTTGCTAATCGAGCTACTCATTAGCACAATGTTCTTATTACTTAGTTCCTTATAAGTAGGAAGAAAATAAGGGAATACACTAGGTTAAACCAATAGTCAAATGTTTTAAAAGCTGTCGTTACGCGATTATCATTACAAATCGCTTCTTTTCTTGGCCAGGAGTAGAACAAAAGAAATACGGACACACCCGTCTTTTTTTTTTTTTTTTTTTTTTTTTTTTTGGTAGTGTTTAACGCCCGCTTTAACTACTAATGGCACCGCAGGCGGTGACACTGATGATACATGAATGATGATGGAGCACCGGTGGAATGCGATGGCGGGGGAAACCGGAGTACCCGGAGAAAACCCGCCCCAGCGCCGTTTTGTCCACCACAAATCTCACATGCGGTCGCTTGGGATCGAACCCCGGCCGTCTAGGTGAGAGTCGAGTGGTCTAACCACTCGGCCACGGCGCGGCCCACACACCCGTCTGAGAAAAGTATAAGTACTTCACAACTGAAACTAATAACAATGAATACCTCGAAAACGGTAAGCTCCACGAGAAAAATATATAGATATAACTTGTGTATTTTAAAAAAAAACCTACATTTTCTGTACATTAAGTTTTTGTCAATCTCTTACGGTTTACTAGTTATGCCAAATTAAGCAAAATTCATCCAGAATAAACAGGTCTTCAGAAGCTATTTCCAGAAAATTCAAGAAATACATTTTATTTGTCAGGTAAATATTTTTAATATACGATATTTTAATCAAAATCGTTAGAGCCATTTTTAAGAAAATCAAAATTTTCGAAAAAATTTCCATGTTAAGGGTAGTTTGGGGTGGGGGGTTTTTTCTTAAAATCTTCGTGTCGCATCCCTGGAAGATACTAAACTTAAATATCAAGTTTGGTATTTTAGGTGCTATTCGTTTTTGAGTTATCGTGTTCACACACTCACGGACACACACACACGGACCTTTTTCTGAAAACGCTTTTTATGGATACAGGAGGTCCTAAAACATGTATTTCCGGTGAAATCTCGGTATCAAATTTTTGGGTGGAATGCAATACTATCTGTATGTACATTGTTCATACGGGGCTAGAGAAAGTAGAAATCTGACTTGTTCCATTCACATGACCGTCTCTACATCTCTGTAAAAATAATTAATAAACTTATGCTTCTATCTACTTTATAATAATCGAGATGAACATCAGTAGTAATTATTTTAATTACTTGCTTCCTTGTAAGTAGAAAGCAAATAAGGGAATAAGCCAACTTAAAACGATAGTCAAATCTTTTAAAAGCTGGTTGTCATATAGCTGAATTCCATGGCCAGGAGTTTGCAAATTACCGTGTGAGCAAAGTTTAAGTATTTTAAATCTGAAACAAATAACAAGGAATATCTTAAAATATCTGATGTGTTACATTCACATGACTTTCTCTATATCTCAGCAACAAATTCTTTTTAAAAAGCTTTGGTTCTATTTACTTCCTGCTAATCGAGAAAAAATTAGCAGAAATATACTTATTACTTGCTTCCTTGTAAGTAGAAGCGAAACAAGGAAGTACCATAAGTTAAACTGATAGTCAAAAGCTGGTTTCTATGTGACTGAAGTTCCTTTGTTTGTATGGACACGAGTTCACAAAGTCCTGTATGAGAAAATTACAAGTTTTTTATAGCTGAAAACAAAAACAAGGAATATCTCAAAAACAATCACCTCCACGAAAAAATGTATAAAACATGATTTGTGTGTTTTAAAGTGCTCTACATTTGATTTGTGGTAAGTTTTTGTCCATCTCTTACGGTTTAGCAGTTATGCAAAATTCCGTAAAATTGACCCAGAATAAAGTAGTCTTCAGAGGCTATTCCCAGAAAATTCAAAATATGCATTTTATTTGTCAGGTAAATATCTTTAATATACGATATTTTAATCAAAATCCTTAGAGCCAATTTAAGAAAATCAAAATTTTCACGACTGTATTTCACGATATAAATGACGCATTTACTTTCAGTTATGCACACTTCGCTGCACATCAGTTTTCTGTTGGATTAACGGAGGTTGTTCGACGGGCATGATGAGACTAACAGTGTAACTGGTTGTTGACAAGGTCGGCGGGGCGGCGCGGCTTGAAAAGGTGCGGAATGATTCTCAGAAAATTAGCAAGTTGGAGACACGCCCACTAGGTCGGTAGAGCGGCGAGGAACCCACCTGGCAAAGTCTCTGTTCAAATGATATCGTAACGGATTCCTTATGGTAACGGTTACAGAAGTATTGAACTCAGTACTAATCCCTGTTTTTTACTTTCTCTATACATACTATATACATAGTGTATAGAGAACGTACTGTAACTTTTGCACCCAAAACTTCGATACCGAGATTTTACCGGAAATGCTTATTTTGGGACCCTCTAGAGCCCCCCCCCCCAAAAAAAAATCCGATGTCTTTCATTCAGGAGGATTTTTCTGAAAAGCTTCGTGTCGGATCCTTGGAAGACCTAAAGAATAACAGGTTTGGTGGTTTTTTTTTTTTTTACTTTTCGTTTTTGAGCTATGCTGCACACACACACACACACACACACACACACACACACACACATTTTTCTGAAAATAATTTTTATTTCTCTACACGCACTATGTGCATAGTATATCAAGAAGGTATTGTATTCCAACCAAAATTTGATACCGAGATTTCACCAGAAATACATTTTTCGGAACCCCCTGAATACAAAAAGGACATTTTTGTAAAAATGTCCGTGTGTGTGTGCTTGAGTGTGGGCAGCATAGCCCAAAAAAGAGAAATCCGCTAAATATCTTCCAAGGATGTGACACGAAGATTTTTCAAGAAAGTCCCCCACCCCCAACTACCCTTTACATGGAAAAATTTTCGATAAGTTTGTTTTTCTCAAAAATGGCTCTAACGATTTTGATTATAACCTCGTATATTTAAGATATTTACATGACAATTAAAATGTATATCTTGAATTTTCTGGGAATAGATTTTGAAGACTACTTTATTCAAAATGAATTTTAGTGAATTTTGCGTAATTGTTAAACCATAAGAGATAGACAAAAACTTACTATATAAAACATGTAGATCACCTTAAAAAACACAATTTATATCCTATCATTTTTTTCATGGAGATAACCGTTTTCGAGATATTCCTTCTTTTTGGTTTCAGTTTTAAAATACTTAAACTTTTCTCATACGACAGCTTGTCAACTGCTGGTCACAAAAAGATGGATTTCAACTCAATAGCAGCCACATTTAAAAACAAGTGACTGTCAGTTAAGACCGTTTCTGCTAATGTTTAACTCGATTAGCATGAAGGAGATAGAAGAATAAGTTTATTAACAATTTTTTAAAGAGCTGTAGAGAAATTCATGTGAATGAAAGACATTAGATTTTTTTTTGGATTCAGAGGGTCCCAAAATATGCATTTCTGGTGAAACCTCGGTATCGATCTTTTGGGTGCAATACAATACCTTCTGTATACACTATGTGCATAGTACGTGTAGAGAAAGTAACTAGTTGTCAAGCAAAGACAACAACCATTATTAGTATGGACATTGAAATGGAAGTAACCAACAAATACAAACAAAATATCCTCTACTTTTGTATACCTTGAAGTGAAACTAAGCGTTTCCGGGAATTTCGAATCTGGGGTTATAACGAATTTTCAACTCCTAATTATGGAGTATCTAGTAATGAAGCAAACCCTTCCTTATCGGAATCTAATTTCGCGACGTCAATTTTCTTGTTAAATTACTTTTCGTTACAGTTAATAAAACGCGCTCAATAATATTGTCCATATTGCTATCCAGCTCCAGCATTTTGTTTTTTCTTTGATCACGTGAGAAGTTGCTCCCATCCAATTGATGATAACCTGCGACAATGCTGTACTAAACAGCGCCCTAGCCTCTAGCAGTTTGAATGTGTGTTGCCATGAAGCAGTTTTCACAAACTCATTACGGCCTTCAATCAACTCATCACACTGATCGAGTACGGGTTGGCCTTTTCCCTCCTTTTACCATTATACGCGATTTTTTCTCATAATAAAAATATGATGCGTTACACTCACATGCCTTTCTCTAGGCGTTCTACTAACTTCCTACACAAGATTATTTTTCATTCTACACCACACTAATCGAGGATTAGCATAATGTTCTTGTTATTTAGTTAAGGGAACTAAAGGAAAACACTATGTTAATGGATAGTCAAATGTTTTAAAGCTTCGATATGCGATTGTCATTGTAATTCGCTTCTTTGCTTGGCCACGAGTAGAATAAACAAACAAACAAAAAACGGTCCATTCCTGTTGAGAAAAGTATAAGTATTTCAAATTTGAAACCAATAACAAGGAATATCTCTGAAACGGTTACCTCCTCGACAAGTAAAGTACATAAATTGTGTGTTTTGACGAGATCTACATTTTTTGTGTAGTAAGTTTTTGTCTATCTCTTACGATTTACCAGTTATGCAGAATTGGGCAAAATTCATCCAGAATAAACAGGCCTTCAGAGGCTATTCCCAGAAAATTCAAAATATAAATTTTATTTACGATGTAAATAGCGATAGTATACGGTAATTTAATCAAAATTGTTTTGTATCATTTTTTAAAGAAATCAACATTTTCAAAAAAAAATTAAATGTAAAAGTTTGGTATTTAACGCTCGTTTAGTTTTTTTTTTTTTTTTTTTTTGTGGTACGGTCCGCAGGCACATAAACACACAGGTACCGTTTTCTAAAAATTTTTTTTTTTTTTAGACCCAGGAAACCTCAAAACGTATTTTGTTGAAATCTCAACATCTAACTATTGGGTACATTAAAAAACACTATGTACATATTACGCGTAGAGAAAGTAAAAAAGACATACTTTTGTCCCTTCGTAAATAACGACCGTTAATAAACTGAAGCTTCAATTTAGCTTGGTTGGTGTAGATGCGGTAATGACGCACATTTGTCTGCTATAAACACTCGAGTACAAAAATCTGATGTGTTCCATTCACATGACTCTCTCTACATCTCAGTAACAAATTATCGTTAAAAAGCTTAAAAACTTATTCTTCTACCTACTTCATGAGAATCGAGATAAACATCACCATAAATTGTCCTTAACACTTGGTCCCTTATAAGTAGAAAGGTAAAAATCTGATGTGTTACACTCACTTTCTCTAGCTATTCTACAAACTTCTTACATAAGATTCTTCTTCTTTCTGCACCGTGCTAATCGAGGTACTCATTAGCACAATGTTCTTATTACTTACTCATAAGTAGGAAGAAAATAAGGAAATACACGGGCTAAACCGATAGTCAAGTGTTTTAAAAGCTATCGTTATGCGATTGATATTACAAATAGCTTCTCTTCTTGGACAGGAGTAGAACAAATGAAAAACGGACACTCCCATCTGAGAAAAACATAAGTACTTCACAACTGAAATTAATAACTATGAATGCGACGAAAACGTAAGCTCCACGAAAAAAAAATTATATGACATGAATTGTGTATTTTAACAAGACCTACATTTTTTGTATAGTAAGCTTTTGTCTATCTTTTACGGTTTACTAGTTATGCCAAATTAAGCAAAATTCATTCAGAATAAACAGGTCTTTAGAAGCTATTCCCAGAAAGTTCAAGATATACATTTTATTTGCCAGGTAAATATTTTTAATATACGATATTTTAATCAGATTCGTTAGAGCCATTTTTAAGAAAATCAAAATTTTCGAAAAAAGTTCCATGTAAAGGGTAGTTTGGGGTGGGGGGATTTTTTTTCAAAATCTACGTGTCACATCCCTGGAAGATACTAAACTTAAATACCAAGTTTGGTATTCTAGCTACTTTTCGTTTTCGAGTTATCGTGTTCACAGACACACGGACACAAACACACGGACCTTTTTCTGAAAATCCTTTTTTTGGGTACAGGGGGTCATAAAACATGTATTTCCGGTTAAATCTCGGTATCGAATTTTTGGGTGGAATACAATACTTCTCTATCCCTATGTACATTGTACATACGGGGTTAGAGAAAGTAAAAATGATACGCGTTCCATTAACATGATGTCCTCTAGCTGTTCGGCAAACATACCTCTTACTCAAAAGATTAATCTGCTATCTACATAATTTTAATCAAGATAGACACAGCAGAATTAGTGTTATTACCAGATTCCTTCGTAAGGGAACACGAAGGTTAAAATGCTAGCCAAGCCCTTTAAAAGCCGGTCGCTCTGTGAAACAGTTGAAATTCCATTTTCTTTGCTCAAGTAAACAATCCAGAAACGAGAAGAAAGACGTCTTCACGTTTGAGAAATGTTTAAGTGGCTTATAATTTAAAACAAAAATCCGGAAAATCTCGAAAACAGATATTTCCGATCCCCATGGCCGCGCTCGCTAAAGTGTCTCGCTTAGGTGTTTCGTGGCGTAGGGGATCATGGGTTCGAGTCCCGCCATAGGCATGGGTGTTTAAATGTTTGTGAAATATGCATCTATATGTGTGTGTATTGAAACAGCAAAATGGTAATCAAACAGAAAACAAAATAAATGCTAAGAAAATGAAAAAGAGGATAAAGGGGTATATCCCGACCTGACTCCAGAACTGTATTTATTAAAAAAAAAAGTATATGACATAAATTGTGTGGTTTAATGTGATCTTCATTTTTTGTGTAATACGTGTTTTGTATATCTCTTACGGTTTTCCAGTTATACAAAAGTCATCCAGAATGAAGAGGTCTTCAGAGGTTAATAACTTCATGGCACGATAGCTCACGGGGAACCTTGGCCTACGTCCCCCATCTCGGTCCACTACAGACGTCATGGATGGGGTGCAGTATTGGAGGGTGAGACGTGGTCAGCGCCTCGAGCCCCCCGGCCAGTTAATGCGGTCCTCATGACCTGGCGCCGCTACTTCTCCATCAAGTAGCTCCTCAATTGGCCCCCCAGGGACCTTTCGAGGCTAAGTGCACCCCGGGCCAGGTCTCCCAGCGGAGGAAAAATCCCCACGCCGGTACTGGGGATCGTGCTAACTCTTCAGAAGTTATTCTCAGAAAATTCAATATATACGTTTCGTTTATCATAAAATATCTTAAAGATAAGGTATTTTAATCAAAATCATTAGAGCCATTTTTCAGAAAGTCAAAATGTTCGAAGTTTTTTCCGTGCAAAGAGTAGTTGGGCGTGGAGGGGTTTTCTTGAAAATCTTCATGTCGCATCCTTGGGAGATGCTAAACAAAAATACAAAGTTTGGTATTTTATCGACTTTTTTTTTTTTTTTTGATTCAGGGGGTTTCAAAGCACATATTTCTGGTGAAATTTCAGTATCCAATTTTTGGATGCAATGCAGTACCTTCTATATACACTATGTACATAGTACGTGTAGAGAAAGTAAAAAGAATGATAAAACTCTGTCATAAATTAGAATATGTAATCTATAGATGGTAATTGCTTGTAAGTAAGGTAATTTCACTGATATGATCTAAATGCAAAGATTAATTTATTATTTTAACTAGGAAATTAGTTTTTACGCGGTATGCATTTATTAGTCCTGTAGCAAATAAGAGAAGAGGAACATGTCATTTTGCTGACATGCGGAGTAAGCTAAGGCAAAACCGACCTTATTTATACATTACTGGTTACCAAACTAATTACCAGTATGGGTAATGGTAAATATTAGTTACATGGTATAGTAACGCGACAATTACCGAGACTGGACGACTTCATCCACTGCATATGCATTGAAATCTGTCTAATTATCTCTATTAATCTTCGTCGCTGGAGATTAATTTCGGTTTTATTTGTGGACTCGCTTTAATTGCTATGGTTCTCAACTTACCATTATTTATTTGGTGTCAAAGGCAGCTTAATTTTGCTCAGAGTATCTTCATCAGGCTTAAGCATATTTTACATACAGTAAATCTAGTACACGGGACTACCGGCTTTAATTCCGTTCCATTCACATGACTTTCTGTACATCTCTGCTACAAATTATTGTTAAAAAGCTTATGCTTCTACTTACTTCATGTTAATCGAGAAGAAATAAGCAGAAATAGTCTTATTACTTGTTTCCTAGTACGTAGAAGCGAACTAGCGGAGTATCATAGGTTAAAGTGATAGTCAAAAGCTGGTTGGTATGTGACCGAAATTCCTTTGTTTGTATGGACAGGAGTTGACAAATTCCTGTATGAGAAAAGTATAATTTTTTCAAAGCTAAAACCAATAACAAGGAATATCTCAAAAACGATCAACTCCACGAAAAACTGTGTATAACATAAATTGTGTGTTTAAACGTCTTCTACATTTTTGTGTGGTAATTTTCTTGTCCATTTCTTGCGGTTTAGCAGTTATGCAAAATTCCGTAAAATTCATCCAGAATAAAGTAGTCTTCCGAGGCTATTCCCAGAAAATTGAAGATATACATTTTATTTGTTATGTAAATATCTTTAATATAAGATATTTTAATCAAAATCGTTAGAGCTATATTTGAGAAAATAACATTTTTTGAAAAAAGTTCCATGTTTGGTATTTAACGGCCTTTTAGTCTTTGATTGAACTATGCTATCCACAGACGCGCACACACACACACACACACACACACATAAACATGGATCTTTCTCCAAAAATACCTTTCCTTTTTCACCAGAAATATATGTTTTGGGGTCCCCAGAATCCAAAAAAATAAAACATTTTTAAAAAAAGGTGTGTGTGTGTGTTTCTGTCTGTGTGTGTGTGTCTGTGGACAGCATAGCCCCAAAACAAAAATACCGTTAAATATCAAACTTGGTATTTAGGTTTAGTATCTTCTTAGGATGCCACACGAAGATTTTCAAAAAAATCCTACCACCGCAATCTACCCTTTACATGGAAAAAATTTCGAAAATTGTGATTTTCTTAAAAATGGCTCAAACGATTTTGATTAAAATCCCGTATATTAAAGCTATTTGTGTCCGAAATAAAATCTATATCTCGAATTGTTTGGGAATAGACTCTGAAGATCTATTTATTCTGGATGAATTTTGCTGAATTTTGGTTAACTGCTTAACCGTAAGAGATAGAAAAAACGTACTGCACAAAAAAGGTACCTCATGACTAAACACACAACTTTTGTCATTAATGTTTTTGTTGTGGAGGTAACCGTTTTCGAGATATTCCTTGTTATTGGTTTCAATTGTAAATTACTTAAACTTTTCTCAGACAGGAAGTGTCCGTTTTTATTTTGTTCTACTCCTGGCCAAGCAAAGAAGTGATTTGCAATGACAATCGCATAACGATAGCTTTTAAAACATTTGACAATCACTTTAGCATAGTGCATTCCCTTATTCCCTTCTACTTATAAGGAACTAAGTAATAACATTCTGCTAACATTTATCTTGATTAGCATTGTGTACAAAGAAGAATAATCTTTTGTAGGAGTTTTGTAGAGAAGCTAGAGAAAGTCATGTGAGTGTAACACATCAGATTTTTTTTCTTAATACTGCTTACTATTTTGAATATAAAAAAGCACGTATGGTCTGTGGACCCCTGCAATTGACGAAGATCAATTGTATGATACTATTATTTCAATAAATACACTTATTCATTCATTCATTTATGTTAATATTACGTTGATTAGCTTTAATTTTGTTAGTAGATCAAGACTTTTGGTGTTTTTTTGATTTAAAATTACTTTAGTGGTATCATTAAAGTAATGGGTTTTTATATAGATTAAGACTTCTTAGGTCGTGATGTATTTGTTATTATGTTTTTTCACGACCATCATGTATACCATCTGGCGTCATAAATATCTACTAACTATCCTCTTTGCTACCTATATGTAACCAGAGGTTCGGCGTCAAGAAGGACATTCGACTGTAAAACATACCTGCCAAAAATATGTATGAAAAAGTATGAAAACCTCGAACACCATATAGGGAAAAAACAGAGGAGAAAAAAGATATTCCCGAAAAGGTATTGTCTTTCAAATCTCTTTACTAGTTTTGAGAAATATATAGTCTAAGAACTTGAAAATACACGTGAAAATATGCGCTTAAAATTGCCAAAATATGTACAAATAAGTATAATATGCACGCAAATAACTGTAGAAGATTGGTGATAAAGGGCAATAATTTTAAAAATATATATGTATTCCATTCACATGACATTCTCTACATCTCTGCAACAAATTATTGTCAAAAAGCTTATGCTTTTATTATTTCATGCTAATCGAGAAAAAAGTTAGCAGAAATAGTGTTATTACTTGCTTCCTTGTAAGTAGAAGTGATATAAGGGAGTACCTATAAGTTAAAATGACAGTCAAAAGCTGGTTGCTATGTAACTGAAGTTTCTTTGTAAGGACAGGAGTTGACAAATTTCTGTATGAGAACAGTATAAGTTTTTTAAAGTTGAAACCAAAAACAAGGAATATCTCAGAAACAATCAGCTCAACGAAAAAAATATACATAGCATAAATGGTGTAATTTAAGGAGCTCTACATTTTCTGTTAAGTAAGTTTGTGTCTACCTCTTACGATTTATCAGCTATGCATAATTCCGTAAAATTCATCCAGAATAAGGTAGTCTTCAGAGGCTATTCCCAGAGAGTTCAACATACACATTTTATTTGTCAGGTAAATATCAATAACATACGATATTTTAATCAAAATCTTTAGAGCCATGTTTTAAACAATGACAATTTTCGGAAATTTTCCTTGTAAAGGGTAGTTGGTAGTGGGGGATTTTCTTGAAAATCTTTGTGTTGCATCCTTGGAAGATACTTGAACTTAAATACCAAGTTTGGTAGATATTTAACGGACTTTTCGTTTTAGAGCACACACACACGGATCTTTTTCTAGAAAAGAGTTTTTGGGATTCTGAGGTTCTAAAACATGTATTTCCGGTGAAATCTCGGCGTCGAATTTTGGGTGCAATACACTACCTTCTCCATACACTATGTTCATAGTACTTGTAGAGACGGTAAAACTGTATTGCCTTTAAAAATCTCCTTATTATTGATGAGAAATGTATACACTAAAAGATTGAAAATACACATAAAAATATACGCTTAAAATTGCCAAAACATGTACAAATAAATATAATATGCAAGTGTAATAAATAGATAAAATGTATAATTCTAAAAGAATATTCAAATTACCGCCCAAAGAAACGCGTCTATTGCAGCTATACTAATATTAAACACCTATATATCTGAAAATAGTAACGTCCTTGAAAGGATTCTTAGTCATGCCAGTAGTCCAATAAATTCATTTCTCCTCCATCGGTAGGCCCGGGATGGGCCTACGTATGGCTGCCGTGAATGTGTTCTTGTTAGGGTTATGATAGATTGAAAGTTTTAAATGGTAGTTAGTGTTTAGTTGTGAATTTATGGAGGTAATGCTATACTGTCCATTGATTGCCCTTGATTAGCGACTGTTAGTTCATAAATAGGTTTCGTTTTAAATTTTGTTAGCCACTCCCATAGGGCGTTCTGCGCCTTGGCCCAGTGGTCTAGAGCAGGGATGAGGAACAGCTTCATGCTCCTTCAACTTCCCGTTACATCAGAACTCGTTGTCACTTGTTTCGGCATGTCAGTAGCGGCACACACTTTCAACCTGCAAATTACACAGTAGTATGTACATCAAGTTTAAGGGGAGTAGTGGGATGCTGGCAGCTTTATCTTAACTATGTGGCCGTGGCCGAGTGGTTAGACCGCTCGCCTCCCACCAGGTTCGATCCCAAGAACCCACAAGTGGGATTTGTGGTGGAGGAAGTTGCGTCTGTGCGGGTTTCCTCCGGGTCCTCTGGTTTCCCCCGCCACTCATCCCACCAATTGCTCTACCTTTCCTGCCGTTCATTTCGCCTGCCTTTCATATCATCCACTTCCTCAAGCTCATGCCTGTCTACACGCTGACCACTCGTTCCAGGTTCTCCATTCTGTGGTTACGTGCCGAAAGGCTTCTAACCCTTAGGCATCCTTTTATAAGTCCTAGGGGGTGTCAGTTCTAAAATACAGGAAGGGTAAGCCGATTACGAAAAAAAATGTTATCTATACTAGGCTGGATAGTACTTGTACAGAATCCTAATGTAGACAAGGGTGACATCGTTTAATCTGGAGAGCATATGATATTTAGAATAGTTTTCAGTGTACACATACCGGCTCTTCAGATTTACTCGGTTTTTACTGCGTAACGCCAGTCAGCTCGCCCCATGTCTCAAAGGTGAGGTGCGGAATTGAACCGTGGACTGTATGCATGCTGATTTTGTAAACAGGTTCATGTACCGAGCGTTTTTCAACTGTTTTTCACCAGGACATTTTGTGCTTTCTTGTCACACGAGATAGAAGTGGCCACCGATCACAGAATTTGCATGATTGAGAGCTACTTATGAGCTGGAAGAATACGTTACATATCTACATGAATGCTGCGGCAGCGAGTTAAGACAAAAGCGAACGTTCAAAAGGTACCATACAAGTCCTATTCCACTAATGTGACCTCAAAACTGTTGACATCCACCTATATACTACTCATCGTTCGCTAGTCCTCTGAAAGAGACAATGCGTAATAAACTCGCTACCTGGTATTGACATCATGTGTGAGCAAACGGCTGAAGACCATTTATATGCAGCCTGCAAACTATCAAGTTGGCGCATAGAAAATCAAGATTTTCGAAAAAAGTTCTATGTAAAGGGTAGTTGGGGGTGGGCGGGTTGCATCCAAGTATTTAACGATCTTTTCGATTTTGAGCTATGCTGTCCACAGACACACACGGACCTTTTTCCAGAAATGCTTTTTTTTTGGATCCAGGGGGTGAAATCGCGGTATCGAAATGCTGGGTGCATTACAATACGTTCTCTATACACTATGTACATAGTATGTGTAGAGAAAATAATAAGCGAATTCAAGGAATACACCAGGCTAAAGCCATAGTCAATCTTTTAAAGTTGGCCAAGAATTGATAAATTTACATTTTAAGCATTTTAAAACTGTAGCGATAAGGAGGATCATCTAGGAAACGGTTAACTCCATGAAAAAAATACACATGACACAAATTGTGCGTTTTAACAGGATCTGGATTTTTTGTGTAGAGAATTTTGCCTGTCTCCTACGGTTTACGCGTTATGCAAATGTCATCCAGAATGAAGAGGTTTTTAGAGGCTATTCCAAAAAATTCAAGATATACATTTTAAGTCTTGTAAATATCTTTAATATACGGTATTTTAATAAAAAGTGTTAAGGCTATTTGAGAAAAATCTGATGTGTTACATTCACATGACTTTATCTACTTCTGTTTAACAAACTAGTGTTAATAAGCATTCTTCTATTTACTTCATGTTAATCGAGAACAAATTATCAGAAATAGACTTATTACTTGAATCTTTGTAAGTAGAAGCGAAATATGGTAGTATCATAGGTTAAAGTGAATTCAAAAGCTGGTTACTAGGTGACTGTGGTTCCTTTGTTTGTATGGACACGAATTGACAAATTTCTGTATAAGAAAAGCACAAGCTTTTCAAAGCTGAAACCAAAAACAAGGAATACCTAAAAAACGATCAGCTCCTCGAAAAAAAGTTATATAACATAAATTGTGTGCTTTAACGTGCTCTACATTTGTTATGTGGTAAGGTTTTGTCCATTTCTTACGGTTTAGCTGTTATGCAAATTTTTGTAAAATTCTTCCCGAATAAAATAGTGTTCAGAGGCTTTTCCCAGAGAATTCAAGATATACGAATTATTTGTCAGGTAAATGTCTTTAATACACTATATTTTAATCAAATTCGTTAGAGCCATTTAGAGAAAATCAAAATGTTCGAAAAAATTTCCATGTAAAGGGTAGTTGGGTGTGGGGGGCTTTTCTTGAAAATATTCGTGTCGCATCCTTGGAAGATACCAAACTTAAATACCAGCTATGCTGTCCACACACACACACACACACACACACACACACACACACACACACACACACACGTACACATAGGGACCTTTTTCCAAAAATGTTTTTTTTTTATTCAGGGGGACCCAGAACATGTATTTCCGGTGAAATCTCGGTATCGAATTTTTGGGTGCAATACAATACTTTCTCTATACACTATGTACATAGTATGAGTAAGAAAGCAAAAATAAGATTTACAAAAATGTTTCCCTGTAAAGGTAGTTTGGCGTGGGGGCTTTTCTTGCAAAATCTTCGTGTCGTATTCTTGATACATATTAAACTTAAATACCAAACTTTGTGTTTTTACGCTATGTTGTCCAAAGATACTCTTGATATACAACACACGCGTGTGTAAACTTTTTATAAAATCATTTTTGGACCCATGGGACGTCAAAACCTATATTTTCATTGATATCTCATAGAACTTTTGGTGGAATGCAATACCCTCTCTATACACTATGTATATAGCACTTGTAGAGAAAGTAAAAATGTGGATCTCGTCAAATACATGTTTTACTTTCTCTATACGTACTATGTATGTACATAGTGTATAGAGAAGGTATTGCACTATACCCAAATATTCGATACCGAAATTTCACCGGAAATATACATTTTAGGGTCCCTTTATCTAACAAAAGCATTTTCGGAAAAAGTTCCGTGTGTGCGTGTGTCCATGTGTCTTTGCACGATAACTCAAAAACGAAAAGTCGGTAAAATACCAAACTTGGTATTTAAGTTTAGTATCTTCCAGGAATGCAACACGAAGATTTTGAGAAAAATCCCCCCACCCCAACTACCCTTTACATGTAAATGTTTTCGAAAATGTTTATTTTCCCAAAAAGGGCTAGTGATTTTGATTATAATATCGTATGTTAAAGGTATTTACCTGACAAATAAAATGTATATCTTGAATTTTCCCGGAATAATCTCTGAAGAGTACTTTATTCTGGATGCATTTTACTAAATTTTGAATGACTGCTAAACCGTAAGAGATGGAAAAAAAAAAAAAAAAAATTAGGTACATGAAAAATGTAGACCACGTTAAAACACACAATTTATGGTATATATATATATATATATACATTATTTTCGTGGAGTTCATCATTTTTGAGACATTCTCTGTTTTTGGTTTCTGTTTTGAAAAACTTATACTTTTCTCATGCAGGAATTTGTCAACTGTCTATCACTTTAACCTTATATCGCTTCTACTTTCAAGGAAGCAAGTAATAAGACTATTTCTGCTAATTTTTTTCTGATTAGCATGAAGTAAATAGAAGTATAAGCTTTTTAAGAATAATTTGTTGCAGAGATGTAGAGGAAGTCATGAGAATGGTTCATATCAGATTTTTGCCGTATGTCTCCAAGATATTCGTTGTCATTGGTATTCATTTTCCAGTATTTATGCTCTTCTGAATTTGTAAGTAGCCGTTCGTTTTACCTCATCTTTATTCTCTCTCGAGCGCCTTTGTACAACGTAATAGTAGGTAGAGAAGGTATTGTATTGCATTAAAAATTGTATCCGCAGTTTTTAACGGTAAAAAGAAAGAAAAATAATTTTTTAGAAAACTGCCAGTGTGTATTTTTCGTATGTGTGTGTGTTTGTAAGATTTTCATGAAATTCTCCCCACCACAAACTGCTCTTTACATGGAAAAAGTTTCCAAAACTTTTATGTTTTCAAAAATGTCTGTACCGATATCGATTTAAATTCCGTATGACAAGTAAAATGTAGGTATATTCTGAATTTTCTGGGAATAGCCTCTGAAGTTTTCTTCATCCTGGATGACATTTGCATAATTATTTAAACCGAAATAGACAAACTTACTGTACAAAAATGTAGCTTAATTAAAACAAACAGTTTGTGTTTTATGCTATATATTTCTTCCTTTTTGTTGGTTTAAATTTTAAATTACATTAAGTTTTCTCAAACAGAAAGTTATGCTCTTCATATCTCCTGTTTATTCCTTGAGTTGGAAAGAGAACCGCAGTTTAAATAATTAACTAATAGGACAAATTTTAAAATATTTGACTGTTGGTCTAGCCGAGTGTATTCTCCCATTTCAGTTCTACTTATAAGGAACTAAGTAAACGGACCTTTTGTGGCAATATTTACCTGGACTACCATTGTGCAGATAAAATAATCATCTTTTGTAGAACAGATAGAGAAAGTCATGTGAATGAAACATCAGATTCCTATAAGTTAACTATTGCCAAGTTATTATTTTTCTTTTGTTTAAATTTTCCACTGTTTATACTGTTCTCAATTGGCAAATAGTTTTACTTTAATTTTATTTGCCATATGGTATATAGTATTAGCGACGAGCTCTTATAAGATTTAAGTATTTTTTTAGCCTGGCTTATTGCCTCATTTCCCTTCTAATTACAAGGAATGGACTAAGTAATACCTTCATTTATGCTGATGTATTTCTAGAAGTCAACTGACGTATATGTCATCAACTCAAGTTAGTGAAGTAGTGAATTGGCACAATATCCATATCAAGTACAGCCATATTAGGTCAGGGCATCCAATTTGTACCTACATACAATCTCGTACGTTCGTTTAACAAAAATGCAGCAAAAGTTGTTCTTTCTTGTCCCGCCTGAGACCAAGGTTGTCCTTACCGGATAAAACCTCATCCTTATGCTCTCCTTATAGGTAAGCAATTCCACCAATAGCTAGCTAGCAACAAACCGGATAGCATTAGATTATCATTAGCATAGCAACGCAGCTACAGAGCCGCGAAAAAGCAAGTGCACCTAGTTACGACAACTGCAAAGAACTGGTCATACCAACAGCTGATGTAGAGGAACAGGGGTCGCCTCACTCACAATCAATCTCTACACCTAATCAGAAAAAATTAAAAGAAATAGTCTTATTACTTGCTTCCTTCTAAGTAGAAGCGAAATAAGAGAGTATACCATAGGTTAAAGTGACAGTCAAAAGCTGGTTGCTATGTGACTGAAGTTCCTTTGTTTGTATGAACAGCAGTTGGCAAATTCCTGTATGAGAAAAGTATAAGTTTTTCATAGCAGAAACCAAAAACGATGAACTCCACGAAAAAAATGTATGTAACATAAATTGTGTGTTTTAACGTGATCTACTTTTTGTGTAGTAAGTTTTTATCCATCTCTTATGGTTTAGCAGTTATTTAAAAGTCCATATATTCATCCAGAATAAACTACTCTTCAAAGGTTATTCCCGGAAAATTCAAGATATATATTTTATTTGTCAGGTAAATGTCTTTAGTAAATGTTATTTTAATCAAAATCGTTAGAAACATTTTTGAGAAAATCGAAATTTTCGAAAAACATTCCATGTAAAGGGTAGTTTGTGGTGGGGGTATTTTTTTCAAAATCTTCGTGTCGCATCCCTTAAATACCAAGTTTGGTATTTTACCGACTTTTCGTTTTTGAGTTATCGTGTTCACAGACACACGGACACACACACACACACGGACCTATTTGTGAAAATGCTTTTTTAGATAAGGGGGACCCTAAAACATACATTTCTGGTGAAATCTCGGTATCGAATTTTTGGGTGGAGTGCAGTGCCTTCTCTATACACTATGTACATAGTGCGTATAGAGAAAGTAAAAAGTTAGCAGAAACAGCCTTGTTACTTGCTTCCTTGAAATCAGAAGCGAAATAAGGGAGTACCATAGGTTAAAGTGATAGTCAAAAGCTGGTTGCTATGTGACTGAAGTTCCTTTGTTTGTATGGACAGCAGTTGACAAATTCCTGTATGAGAAAGGTAAAACTAATAGCAATGAATATCTCAAAAACGATCAACGCCACGAAAAAAATGTATATGACACAAACTGTGTGTTTTATCGTGATCTACATTTTTTGTGTTGTAAGCTTTTGTCTATCTCTTACGATATCAGTTGTGCTAAAAATAAAAGTCATCCAGAATAAAGAGGTCTTTAGAGGCTATTCCCAGAAAATTGAAGATATTCATTAAATTTGTAAGGTGAACATATTTATTATACGACAGTTATCCTTAGAGCCATTTTTGAGAAAATGAAGATTTTCGAAAAAGGTTCCATGTAAAGGGTAGTTGGGTAGGGATATTTTCTTGAAAGGCTTCGTTAGATAAGCTTTTGTCCATCTCTTATAGTTTAGCAGTTATGCAAAATTCCGTAAAATTAAACCAAAATAAAGTAGTTTTTAGAGGCCATTCCAGAAAATTTAAGATATAAATTTTATTTCTTTGGGAAATATCTTTAATATACCATATTTTAAACAAAAGAGACAGAGTCATTTTTGAAAAAATCAAAATTTTCAAAAAAAAAAAAAATCCATGGGTAGTTGGGTGGGGGTATTTTCTTGAAAATCTTCCTGTCGCATCCTTGGAAGATATCAAACTTAAATATCAAGTTTGGTATTTAACGGTCTTTTCGTTTTTGAGCTATGCTTACCACAGACACACATAACTTCTCTATATACTATGTACATAGTACGTGTAGAGAAAGAAAATATGCTTACAGATTTTCTCTACGATTCAGTAACAAATTATTTTTACAAAAGTTTATTACTTTCTCTACACGTACTATGTGCATAGTGTATAGAGAAAGTATTGTAATGCACCCAAAAATTCGATGGCGAGATTTCACCGGAAATACATGTTTTGGGTCCCCCTAAATCCAAAAAAAAGCATTTCTGGAAAAATGCGTGTGTAGCGTGTGTGCGGCTGTATATGAGTCTGTGTGCGTATGTAGACAGCATAGTTCAAAAACGAAAAGACCGTTAAATACCAAACTTGGTATTTAAGTTTGGTATCTTGCAAGGATGCGACACGATGATTTTCAAGAAAATTCCCCCACACCCAACTACACTTTACACGGAACTTTTTTTCAAATCTTTTAAAAGTCGATTAGAATGCCATTGACATTCTGTTCTGTTTGTATGGTTAGGAGAAATACAAAGATAAACGAGTGGCAAATTGCCGTTTGAGAAAATTAAGTGCCTACTTTAAAACTTGGACCAATAACAAGGAATCACGGAAATTAACCCCACATATATTATGTGTTTTAACAAGATGCACTTTTTTGTGGCTTACTTTTGTGTTCATCTCGTACAGTTTATCCGTTATGCAAAATTCATCCAGAAGGAATAGTTGATCACAAGCAATTTCCAGAAAATACAAGCTATTTACTTTATTTGTCATTAGATTATCTGTAATATACGATATTTAAACACAATCTGTTAGTCATTTTTGAGGTAACAACATTTTAGAACATTTTTTCTTGTAAGGGGTAATTTGGATTGGGGATATTTTATTGAAAAAATCTTCCTTAAAGGAACCTCATAAACCATACCCAATTTTTCACTTTCTCTAGATCGTTATGTACATAGTATCTAGAGAATATAGGTATTTTGTTCCACCCGAAAATTCGATTTCCAAATTTCAGCTGAAATATGTTTTAAGCTTCCTTTAGTTCGAAGAAAACATTTTAGTAAAAGGTACGTGTGTGATTGTAACAAGAATAGCTCAAAAAAAAAAAAAAAAAAAAAAAAAAACAGCAAAAATAAAAACAACGTTAAACGCCAAACTTTTTACCTGTTTATGTTTAGTATCTTCTAACGTGCTACACGAAGATTTTCCAAGAAAATTTCCAGAAACTACACTTTTCTTGGAAAAACTTTCTAATTTTTTTATTTTCTCAAATAAGGCCCTAACGATTTTTATTAAAATATCGTGTATTAAAGACATTTACATGCCAAAAAAATATATATCTTGAATTTTCTAGGAATAGCCTATGACGAGCTCTCTATTTTGGATAAATTTTGCTGGATTTGGCATAACTGATAAACTGAAAGAAATAGACAAAACAAAAAATGCATATCTCTTCAAAACACAATTTATGTCATATAAATTTTTTTCGTGAAGTTGACCAGCTTTGAGATATTTATTATTTTAATTTTTTTCAGTTTTAAAATACTTTCACAAACGGAATTTGTCAACTCCTGGTAATAAAGGCACTTCAACCGCATGCTAACCAGTTTTTAAAACATTTGACTATCGCTTTAGCCTAGTGCAATCCCTTATTTCCCTTCTACTTATAAGAAAACATGTAATAAGATCATTTCAGCTAATGTTTATCTCAATTAGCATGAAGGAGATAGAAAAGTAAGCTTCGTAACAATAATTTGTTACAGAGATGTAGAGAAAGTCATGTGAATGGAACACATACGATTTTTAGAAAAGGTCCGCGTGTGTCCGAATGTGTGTGAACACGATAACTGAAAAACAAAAAGTCGGTTAGTTACCAAACACACATACCAAGTTTGGTATCTTTTAAGGATGCGACACGAATATTTAGAGGTAAATGTCCCCTCCCCAAACTATCGTTTACATGGAAAAACTTTAGAACATTTTGATTTTCTCAAAAATGGTTTTAATAATTTGTGTCAAAATACTATATACTAAAGACATTTACACGACAAATAAAGTTTATATCCTAAACTTTTTGGGAATATCTTCTGAAAATGGATTTTTCGTAAGTGGTAAACCGTAAGACATAGAAAAAGACACACATACATAAAAAAAGTAGTTCCGCTCAGAACACACTTTATGCCATATATATTTTTTCCCGTGAAGTTGATCAGCTTTTTTGAGATATTCATTGCTAATGGTTTCAGTTTTAAATCTTATTCTCATGCAAAATGTACCGACTCCTAGCAATACAAAGAAAGATTTGATGTCTCTTAGCCTAGTGTATTCCCTTATATTTACAAGGAAGCAAGTAATAAGTACATTTCTGCTAATACTTATCTAATCAGCATGAAATAAATAGAATAATAAAGTTTTTCAAAATTATTTGTTACAGAAATGAAGAGAAAGTCCAGTGAATCGAACATAATATTTTTTTTCAGGCGTCTACAACTTCTAAAACTTCTAAATAGTTTGAGATAATGAGTGATGAATTTAGCAGACTTTTTCGCCCGGTGTTAGAGCTTTCAATGGATATCTTTAAAAAAAAATCTGATATAATCCATTCACATGCCTTTTTCTGTATCTCTGCAATAACTGTTTAATGAAAAGCTTATGCTTCTATTTATTTTATGCTAAGTGAGAAAAAAATTAGCAGAAATAATCTTATTACTTGCTTCCCTGTAAGTAGAAGCGAAATAAGGGAGTAACATAGGTTAAAGTGATAGCAAAAGATGCTATGTGACTTAAGTTCCTTTGTTTCTATGGACAGGAGTTGACAAACTCTTGTTTGAGAAAAGTAAAAGTTTTTTAAGGCTGAAAAAACAAGGAATATCTAAAAACGATCAACTCCACGAAAAAAATGTGTGTTATGTGCTCTACTTTTTTGTGTGGTAAGTTTTTGTCTATGTCTTACGGTTTACCAGTTGCACAAAATTCCGTAAAATTCATCCAGAATAAAGTAGTCTTCAGAGGCTATTCAATATATATATATATATATATATATATATATATATATATTATTTGTATATATGATATTTTTATCAAAATCGTTATAGCCATTTTTTAGAAAATCAAAATTTTCGAAAAAATTTCCATGTGAAGAGTAGTTGTGGGTGGGGGTATTATCTTGAAAATCTTCGTGTCGCATCCTTGGAAGATACTCAACTTAAATATCAAGTTTGGTATTTAACGGTCTTTTCGTTTTTGAGCTATGCTGCCCACAGGCACACAGACACACATTTTTCTAAAAATGCTTTTTTTGATTCAGGTGGTCTCAAAACATGTATTTCCGGTGAAATCTCGGTATCGAATTTTTGGGTACATAGTACGTATAGAGAAAGTAGAAATGAGGTAGGCCAAGCAAATGTTGGTATGTTTTATTTAGCCTTTGTCGAGAGATAAATTTAACAGAGTGAAAGATGGATGGGTCAGTGCTTCCGAACACGTGTTCGTTAGCACGGATACACTTTTCTTTTTGTACCTTTACCAAAGTGTTGATCTCCTCTTATTTTGTCATCACATTTTATGTTTATGTTAATGAAGATAGGCTCCGGTTATCTGAAATCCTCCTTCAGTCTTGTTGCAATTTCAAAGTAACAAAATGAATTGAACGACAGTGTTTTTTAGGTGCTACGTTTCCAAATATGTTAAATGGACTTGATCAATGTAAGTCATAGTAGATACAACTTTTTTTTTTCAGCAATGTGTGACGATAAATTAAACATGGCAGTGTTGACAACTTTCACACGATTAGCTTTATATATCTCTTCAAATGCTCAGGATACACCAGCTATTTAGAAACATCAAAGAGATAGCAAACCAGATCCATATACAAAATGTTCCAGTAACTCCCAGCCGTTTACTTTCTCTACACGCACTAAATACATAGTGTATAGACAAGGTATTACACGCCATCAAAAGATTTGATACCGAGTTTTCACCGGAAATATATGTTTTAGGATCCTCTGTATCTAAAAAAAAGGATTTTCAGAAAAAGGTCCGTGTGTGTCTATGAACACAATAACTCAAAAACGACAAGTCGGTAAAATACCAAACTTTGTATTTAAGTTTAATTTCTTCCAGGGATGTGACACGAAGATTTTGAGAAAAATTCTCCCACCTCAAAATACCCTTTAAATGGAACTTTTTGCTAAAAAATGTCTAACAATTTTAATTAAAATGTCGCATATTAAATATATTTACCTGACAAATAAAATATATATTTTGAATTTTCTGGTAATAGCCTCTGAAGACTACTTTATTCTTGGTCAATTTTACGGAAACTTACATAACTGCTAAACCGTAAGAGATGGACAAAAACTTACCCAACACAAACAAATGTAGAGCAGTTTAAAACACACAATTTATGTTATATGCATTTTTTTCGTGTAGTTGATTGTTTTCTAGATATTCCTTATTTTTGGTTTCAGCTATGGAAAACATACTTTTCTCATACATGAAATTGTCAACCCCTGTCCATATAAACAACGGAACTTCAGTCACATAGCAACCAGCTTTTGACTATCACTTTAACCTATGGTACTCCCTTAATTCGTTTCTACTTTCAAGGAAGCAAGAAATAAGACTATTTCTACTAGTTTTTTTAACTCGATTAGCATGAAGAAAATAGAGGCATAAGCTTTTTTTACAATAATTTGTTGCAGAGATGTAGAGAAAGTCATGTGAATGGAACACATCAGATTTTTACATTCTCTACACGTATTATGCACATAGTGTATAGAGTAGGTATTGCATTGCACCCGAAAATTCGATACCATAATTTCACCGGAAATACATGTTTGGGACTCCCTGAATAATAAACAAGAAAATCATTTTAGAAAAATATCCGTGTCTTTCTTTGTGTGTGTGTATCTGGTCAGCATAACTCAAAAATCCGAAACTTGATACTTAAGCTCAGTATCTCTAAGGATGCCTTAGGAAGATTTTCAAGAAAATCATGTACACCCAAGTACTCTACGGAACAATTTTCGAAACTTTTATTGCTTAAAAATGGATCTAACGATTTTGATTAAAATATCGTATATTAAAATAATTACGTGGCGAATAAAATATGCATCTCGTATTTTCTGCAAATAGCTTCTGAAGACATGTTTCTTTTAATGAATTTTGGTAAACCGTAAAAAGAGAGAAATTGTTGTTACACAAAAGATGTATATTTCGTTAAAAACACAATTTAGGACAAATACTTCTTTCGTGTAGTTTCCCGTATTCGATATTTTCTTTGTTATTGGTTTCATTTTAAAATACATATACTTTTGTCATACAGAATCTTGTAAATTCTCCCTGCCACGCAAAGAAACGGATTTTAATCTCATCGCAACCATATTTTAAAACATGTGATTGTCGGTATAGTCCATTGTATTCCCTTATATCTCTTCTACTTATAAGGAACTATGTAATAAAACCGTTTCTGCTAATGTTTATCTGGATAACCGTGAACTGGATAGAAGAATAAACTTATTAACAACAATTTATTAGAGATGTAGAGAAAGTCGTGCGAATGGAACACATCAGACTTTTTCCATGTTTATGGAGGACTAAAGCATTTTCAAAATAATTACAAAACCATGTTTTACATAAGCATAACTTAACTCTTACACTCAAAGATATTAAAATCTGATGTGTTCCATTCACATGGCTTTCTCTACATTTCTGCAAAAATATTGTTAAAAAGCTTATGCTTCTATTTACCTCATGCTAATCGACAAAAAAGTATCACAAATAATCTTATTACTTGCTTCATTCTGAGTAGAAGCGAAACAAAGGAGTACCATAGGTTAAAGTTATAGTCAAAAGCTGGTTGCTGTGTGATGAAGTTCCTTTGTTTGTATGGACAGAAGTTGATAAATTCCTGTGTGAGAAAAACGTAAGTTTGTAAAAGGTGAAATCAAAAACAAGGAAAAACTCAAAACGATCAACTCCACCAGAAGAATGTATATAGAATAAATTGCGTGTTTTAACGTGCTCTACATTTTTTGTGTGGTAAGTTTTTGTCTATCTCTTACGATTTGGCAGTAATGCAAAATTACGTAAAATTCATCCAGAATAAAGTAGTCTTCAGAGACTATTCCCAGAAAATTCAAGATATACATTTTATTTTTCAAGTAAATATCTTTAATATACGATATTTTAATCAAAATTGTTGCAGCCATTTTTGAGAAAATCAAAATTTTGGAAAAAAAATCCATGTGAAGGGTAGTTGGGGGTGGGATGATTTTTCTCAAAGTCTTCGTGTCGCATTCCAGGAAGATACTAAACTTAAATTCAAAGTTTGGTATTTTACCGTCTTTTCGTTTTTGAGCTATCGCGTTCACAGACGCACGGACGACACGCTTTTTTTTTTTTTTTTTTTTTTTTTTTTTTTTTTTTTTTTTGGATACAGGGGACCCTAAAACATATATTTCCGGTGAAATCTCGGTATCGAATTTTTCTGTGGCGTGCAATTACTTCTCTATACACTATCTATGTACAGAGTGCATATAGTGAAAGTAAAAATATGCCTGGCTATGTGTCTTAGGTGGAAATGTGAGCGTTTGACGGGGACTCAAGTCTTTCCACGATTTTTATTGGTGCATTCTGGTACAACATACCACGTGAGTAAGAAAATGCAAAACCGATTGGACAATCCACCTCTCCATTCCTCCATTCCGCTCACCACTCCCTCAGAACAGGTAGACTTGTATAAGCAGTGAATTAATTATTTATCGACCACGAGCGCAAATTACCTTGGTATTAGAACTTCAGTATGCTTCGCAGAGAAAAGATTAACCTCAATTTGCTAACACCCAGTGAGGGAAGTGGAGTATTGTCCAATCAGAAAGTTTAAGAGATCAGCTATTTGTATATCAGAACTTCAATTGTTCTAACTTAGTTTCATTTTTAACCCCTTCCCTTTGGTTACGTGGCCCCCACAATACGCTTTTAAGAGCATAGCAAACAGGTGAAAGTCATCGGCGGAGTCAGCGAAAATACCTCGCCTTAACGATATTTCCAGGCGTATTTTTAATGTATTTGAGTGTAGAACCATATTGCGAGAATAAAAATCTGGCGTGGTCCATTCACGTTTCTCTACCTGTATTGCAAACCAACTATTCTTGTTAGAGAATTGTTTTATCCACAGATGTTAATCGAGAAAAAAGCATTAACAGATGCTATTATTAGCTGCTTCCTTGTAAGTAGAAGGAAAAATCTGTTGTGTTACACTCACATGACTTTCTCTAGCTGCTCTACAAACAAACTTCTTACAAACGATGATTCTTCTTTTAACACCACGCTAATCGAGATACATTAACAGAATTTGATTACTTAGTTCTTTATAAGTAAACTGGAACTAAGGGAATGCACTACGCTCTTAAGTGATAGTCAAATATTTTAAAAGCTAGTTACTAGTTATGTAAAATTAAGCAAAGTTCATCCAGTATTAACAGGTCTGTAGAAGCTATTTCCAGAAAATTGAAGATATATATTTTATTTGTGTAGAAATGGCTTTAATCAAACTCATTGTAACTATTTTAAAAAAAGCAAAATTTGCGAAAATATTTCCATGTAAAGGGTAGCTAGAGGGGGGGGTTCTTGAAAATATTCGTGTCGCATCCTTGGCATTTAACCGTCTTTTTATTTTTGAGCTATGCTGTATACAGACACACATACACACACGGACCTGTTTCTGAAAATGCTTTTTTTGGATTTAAGGGGTCCTAAAACATGTATTTCCGGTGAAATCTCGACATCTGATTTTTGGGTGGAATACAATTCTTCTCTATCCCTACGTACATTGTACATAAGGGGCTAGCGAAAGTAAAAAGCTAATGCACGAGGCTAAAGGGAAAGTCAATTCTTTTAAAAACTGGTTGCTATGTGATACACTTGACATTTGTTTCTCTCTGTATGGTATGGAGTAGAAAAAAGGAAAGATGAAATGAAAGACGAGGTCATGTTTGAGAAAATACTACATTTTTTAAAACTGAAATCAATAGAAAGGAATATCTAGGAAATGGTTTACCCCACAAAAAATTAACATAACATAAATTGTGTATTAATAATATCCACTTTTTTATGTGTAATAACGTTCTACCAGTTTCTGGGAAAATTTTTCGAAACTTTTGATTTTCTCAAAAATGAAACTAACGATTTTGATTAACATACCGTATATTACAGATATTTACATGACAAATAAGCTCTATATCATGAATTGTCTCAGAATAGTCTCTAAAGACCTCTTTATTGTGACAAAATATTGCTGAATTTTACCTAAATGGTAAACTTACTGCACAAAAAATGTAGATCACGTTAAAACACACAATTTATGTCATATACATTTTGTTCGTGGAATTGACAATTTCTGAGATATTCCATGTTATCTGTTTCAGATTTAAAATACTTGAACTATTCTCACACTGAAAGCTGTAAACTACTGATTGTATTCTATTTACTTCAGCTAATCGAGAAAAACTTAGCAGAAATAGTCTTATTACTTACTTCCTTGTTGGTAGAAGCGAAATAAGGGGGTATCACAGGTTAAAGTGATAGTCAAAAGCTGGTAGCTATGTAACTGAAGTTCCTTTGTTTGTATGCACACGAGTTCACAAAGTCCTGTATGAGAGAAGTATAAGTTTTTGACAGCTGAAACCAAAACCAAGGAATATCTCAAAAGCAATCAACTCCACGAAAAAAATGTGTATAACATAAATTGTGTGTTTTAAAGTGATCTACTTTTGTTTTCTGGTAAGTTTATGTCCATCTCTTACGGTTTAGCAGTTATGCAAAGTTCCGTAAAATTGACCCAGAATAAAGTAGTCTTCAGAGGCTATTCCCAGAAAATTCAAAATAGAGATTTTATTTGTCATGTAAATATACGATATTTTAATCAAAATCGTTAGAGCCATTTTTAGAAAATCAAAATTTTCGAAAAAGTTCTATGTAAAGGGTAGTTTAAGGTGAGGGGATTTTTCTCAAAATCTTCGTGTCGCATCCCTGGAAGATACTAATTTAAATACCAAGTTTGGTATTTTACCGGCTTTTCGTTTTTGAGTTATCGTGTTCACAGACACACGGACACAGGGACCTTTTTCTGAAAATACTTTTTGGATTCAGGGGACCCTAAAACATATATTTCCGGTGTAATCTCGGTATCGAATTTGTTGGTGGAGTGCAATACCTTCTCTATACACTATGTACACAGTACGTGTAGAGAAAGTAAAATATATATAACGTAAATAGTATGTTTTAGTGTACTTTACATTTTCAGTGTGGTAAGTTTTTGTCCATCTCTTACGGTTTAGCAGTTATGCAAAATTCCGTATTAATTCATCCAGAATAAAGTAGTTTTTACAGGTTATTCCCAGAAAATTCAAGATGTACATTTTATTTGTCAAGTAGATATCCTAAATATACCAGATTTTAATCAAAATTATTGGAGCCATTTTTAAGAAAATCAAAATGTTCGAAAGTTTTTCCTTGTAAAGGCAGTTTGGAGGGGGGGGGGATTTTCTTGAAAATTTTCGTGTCGCATCCTTGGAAGATAACAAACTGGTTTCTAACGGCCTTATCATTTTGAGCAATGCTGCCCACAGACACACACACACACATGCGGAAATTTTTCTAATAATGTTTTTTTTGGATTCAGGGGGTCTCTAAACATATATTTACGGTGAAATTTCGGTATCGAATTTTTGGGTTGCAGTACAATACCTTCTCTATGTACTATGTACATAGTACGTATAGAGAAAATAGAAATAGGTCTTCAGAAGCTATTCCCTGAAAATTCAAGATATACATTTCATTTGTGATATGAAAGTGTTTAATATATGGCATCTCAGTAAAACTATTAGAGCCATTTTAAAGAAAAAACAACATTTAAAAAAATATCCATGCGAAGATTGTTTGTGGTGGGGGATTTTTCTTGAAAAGTTTGTGTGCAACCTTTGAAGATACTAAACATACATACCAAGTTTGTTATTTAAAGGTCTTTTCGTTTTTGAGCTATTCTACCTTCACACACTCACACACACACACACACACACACACAGACCTTTCTTTAAAATGTTTTTTTGGGCTCAGGGAACCTCAAAACATATAGTAGTATTTATTTTCTATATATCCTAAGTGGATCAAAGGGCATCGTTATAATGTTTTCTTGATCGGATTTGAATTTCTAACTGGTGAGTTCGTCACTATGCCAAGGTGACGAAGCATCAGATTGTCGATTACGCATGGCACTATGGTGCAAAATCATAACTCGCGGAAGCGAACTGGCGGAAAATTTTGCCTAGAAACCTTTTCTTCCAAAGTATGGGTTTCTTTTAGGTGTAAATAAATATAACATGGGACCACCGGTTTTAATTTCCTTCCAAAGAAAGCTATGGTAAGGTTTTTTGCGTCCTAATAGATCAGTTACCCTCCACCATGTTTGAACCTACAATTTCCAGGAAATTTTAGAGGTAATCATTATACCACAGAAGGCAACCCAAAACATATAATTCCGGTAAAATCTTGACATAGAATTTTGGGTAGAATACAATACCGTCTCTAACTTTATGGGAATAGTATTTACATACGTGCTAGAGAAAGTAATAATATGTTTATAAATTTTATTTCTCTTGATTATGTAACATTATTAATATTTTACAAAATGGCATACGTCACACCTGTGAAAGTTTTTTTTTTGTTTCTTTAATTTTTTATTTTTCTACACCTACTATATACCAGTGTATAGAGAAGGGATTGCATTCTACCCAAAAATTGAGATTTCACCGAAAATATATGTTTTGGGGCCCCCCTTAAGCCAATGATAAGCATTTTTGGAAAAGCTCCCTGAGTGCCTGTGTATGTGAATAGGGATGCAACACGAAGATTTTTAAAAAAATCTCTCCTCCCCCAATTACCCTTTACATGAAAAAAAATTCCAATATTTTGAATTTCTCAAAAATGGCTCTTACAATTTTGATTAAAATATCGTATATTAAAGATATTTACCTGACAAATAAAATGTATATCTGGAATTTTCTGGGAGTAGCCTCTGAAGACTACTATATTCAGGATGAATTTTAAGGAATTTTACTTAACTGCTAAACCATAAGAGATGGACAAAAGCTTACCTTACAACAAATGTATAGTACATTAAAACACACAATTTATGTAATATATATTTTTTTTTTTCCAGAGTTGACTGTTTTTGGGATGTTCCTTATTTTTGGATTCATCTTTAAAAAACGTATACTTTTTCTCATACGGGAATTTGTCAACTCCTGTCCATACAAACAAAGGAACTTCAGAGACAGCCCACCGGGTTAGTGTGGTGCTAGCGTGTGCGCTTCGTATTCAAAAGGTTCGATTTCGCTTACGGTGAGTTACCCGGATAAGTTTTTTTTTTTTTCTCGAGGTTTTCCCTTATCCATAGAAGACGAATATCGAGTCGCTTTAAACTCTACGGACCTCGAGATCATCTGAGCATCATTTCACCAATTTCATTCATTCATCGTCCGATATGACCAACCAGGCTAAAGGACGTTAAGCTACAAAAAACATCAGTCACGTAGCAACCAGCTTTTGACTATTACTTTAACCTATGGTACTCCCTTATTTCGCTTCTACTTACAAGGAAGCAAGTAATAAGACTATTTCTGCTATTTCTTTCTCGATTAACACGAAGTAAATAGAATCCATAAGCTTTTTAATAATAACTTGTTGCAGAGATGTAGAGAAGGTCATGTGAATGGAACACATCAGAAATTTTTTGTAGGAATAATGTGCAAACTCTATTTTTTACCCTTGTATAATAATGAATCTAGTTTTATGGCAGATGGTCCCTCATTTTAAAGGACGGTTTATATATTTTAGTCAAATAATATTATTGATATTTTACAAATTCGAGCACTGTCTGCAAAACAGTATACGTGACACTTGTAAAGTGTTATTTTTTTTTTTTTTTTTTTTTTGAGCACTGTGCAAAATCTACTTTTTACCCTTGTATAGTAATGAATCTAGTTTTGCAGCAGGTCGGCATTCTGTTTAAAGTACGTTGTCCTTTTTTTTTCTTTCAGCTGTTTTCACAACTTTATATAATTAATGTACCCATGCAGATAGACATCAAATTTTATCTCACGCAATTAATGGCCATGTCTCAGAATGCACATTACGTGTACCGGTTTGCAAATTACATTTTTGCATTTAGCGGAAATTCCTTGTTTGCATCTGAAAGAGAATGGTGCTAAATTAGTTTATACTTTAATCTACATGGCCTTGAATATCAATAGAAATACATGCTCATGGTCAAGTTGGAAAGGAGTGGAAAATTTACTCGACACCTCAATTTTGACATTTTGTAATTTAATCATTACTACCCAACCTTCTTTTTGATACCGATGACGAACGCTACTATTACGTCATACACTGAACATGTGCTATGGAAAATCAGTGTGTATTAAGGTGAAATTAGCAGAAATAGCCTTATTACTTGCTTCCTTGTAAGTAGAAGCGAAATAAGCGAGTACCATAGGTTAAAGTGATAGTCAAAAGCTGGCTGCTTTGTGACTGAAGTTCCTTTGTTTGTATGGACAGGAGTTGACAAATTCCTGTATGAGAAAAGTATGTTTTTCAAAGCTGAAACAAAAAACAAGGAATACTTAAAAAACGATCAACTCCACGAAAAAAATATATATTACATAAATTGTGTGTTTTAACGTGCTCTACAGTTTTGGTGTGGTAAGTTTTTGTCCATTTTTAATGGCTTAGCAGTTATGCAAAATTCCGTGAAATTCATCCAGAATGAAGTAGTCTTCAGAGTTATTCCCAGAAAATTCAAGATATACATTTTATTTGTCAGATAAATATCTTTAATATATGATATTTTAATCAAAACCGTTAGAGCCATTTTTTAGAAAATCAAAATTTTCGAGAAACGTTCCATGTAAAGGGTAGTTTGTGGTGGGGGGATTTTTCTCAAAATCTTCGTGTTGCATCCCTGGAAGATACTAAGCTTCAATACCAAGTTTGGTATTTTAGCGACTTTTCGTTTTCGAGTTGTGTTCACAGAAACACGGACACATACACATACACACACACACACACACACACACACACACAGGGACCTTTTTCTGAAAATATTTTTTTTTGGATACTGGGGACCCGTTGAAATCTTGGTATCGAATTTTTTGGAGGAGTGCAATACATTCTCTTTACAGAGAAAGCAAAAACTAAACCAAAATTACGAAAAATGAAACAAGATTTGTATTTAAGTGACTTTTCTGTTTTGATTTAATGTGTACACAGACACGGACACACCAGGACCTTTTTCCAAAAAAAAATTTTTGGATTCAGGTGACCTCCAAAGACGTACTTTCGCAGAAATCTCGAATTTTTTTTTTTTAGCAAAAACTGACATTTGTCTATGTACATAGTACGTAGAGTAATTTACAGATAATGACTAGCAACTGACTAGCAACGCATTGGAGGACAGTTTTACTTTCTCTACACGCACTATGTACATAGTGTATAGAGAAAGTATTGCACTCCACCAAAAAATTCGATACCAAGATTTCACCGGAAATATATGTTTTAGGGTCCGTCGAAAAAAGGTCCGTGTGTGTATGTGTATCCGCGTGTCTGTGAACACCATAACACAAAAACGAAAAGTCGGTAAAATACCAAACTTGGTATTTAATTTTAATTACTTCCAGGGATGCGACACGCTGATTTTGAGAATAATCCGCACACCCCCAACTACCCTTTACATGGAACATTTTTCGAAAATTTTAATTTTCTAAAAAATGGCTCACGATTTTGTTTAAGATATAATATATTTAAACTATTTACTGGACAAATAAAATGTGTATCTTGAATTTTCTAGGAATAGCCCCTGAAGAGTACTTTATTCTGGATGAATTTTACGGAATTTTGAATAACTGCTAAAGCGTAAGAGATAGACAAAAGCTTAACACACAAAAAGTGTAGAGCACATTAAAACATATAATTTATGTTATATACATTTTTTTCGTGGAGTTCATCGTTTTTGAGACATTCCTTGTTTTTGGTTTCTGCTATGAAAAGCTTATACTTTTCTCATACAGGAATTTTTCAACTGCTGCCCATATAAACAAAGGAACTTCAGTGACATAGCGACCAACTTTTGACTATCGCTTTAACTTATGGTACTCTCTTATTTCCCTTCTACTTACAAGGAAGCAAGTAAACTATTTCTGCTATTTTTTTTTTTTTTTTTTTTTTTTTGTCGATTAGCATGAAGTAAATAGAAGTATAAGCTTCTTAAGAATAATTTGTTGCAAAGATGTAGAGAAAGTCATGTGAATGGTACACATCAGATTCTTTGTATTAGTGCTATGCAGTTTTTGACCTCATTCCTAAATCCGTGAGAATTCTTATTTAGAGAAATAGGAGACGATACGTGTACCTCAGGGACAGGTCACCAAGAATACCGACCAGTTTTCCGTAGTATCACACTTTGAAATTAGGGCGCATATGTGGGTGACGACACAGTTCACTGGTGTTCTCAATATCACGAAAAACATTAACACAACCAGTTTCTTTGTGTTGGAAATAAAGTGTTATTCTGCCAAAGATACTTTCTATTTTCGCTAATGCTTACCTAAACGACAGGAAATAGATTTCTCGCCAAAATTAGACGACCTCGGTACCAGTGAAAGGGGAATCTTATCTTCCTGAAAATAATTATCTTTTTGGAGTATGTGATCAAGACTGATTATACAGGCTGAACTCAAAACATGCAATTTTGGCCACAGCTTTTAAATGGATCATTAAACATAAGGTGGTTCGTCTGTGAAATTTGATTGAAATCTGATGTGTTCCATTCATATGATTGTCTACATCTCTGCAAACAATTTTTGTTAAACATGCAAGTAGAAGGGAAATAAGTAAGTAGCATAGACTAAAGTAGTCAACAGCTGGTTGCTATGTGACTGAAGTTCCTTTATTTATATGGACAAGAGTTGACAAATTCTCGTAAGAAAAGTATAAGTATTTTAAAGCTAAAACTAATAACAATTAATATCTAAAACACAATTTAACATAAATTGTATGTTTTAACGTGATATACGTTTTCTTTTAAGTAAGTTTTTGTCTCTTACGGTTTGCCAGTTTTGCTAATTTCCGTAAAATTCACCCAAAATGAAGTAGTCTTCAGAGGCTGTTCCCAGAAAATTCAAGATATACATTTTATTTTTCAAGTATATATCTTTAATTAACTATATTAATGAAAATCGTTAGAGCATGAAACATTTTCAAAAAAAGTTCCATGTAAAGGAAATGCTAATTAACTGAACACATACTGGGTAGGTGCATGATTTTTAATAAGCCCTACCAATTAAAATCTTATTTGCTCGCAAGCTTTTTTCGAAAACTTTTCCATACCATATATGTTCTACACGATGCAGACTTTTACTAATTTGTTTAAAATTGTCTATAGCGATTTTTAAAATTACATTAAAGGAAAAGGTCATATACATTTCTAAAACAATTTTCCAATTTTAGGCAAAAACTGTAACATTTTGAAAAATAAAGAATTCTGTAAAGTAAGAAAAAAATAACAAATGATGACATAAAACGAAAAATCTATTTGTAAACTTATTTGCTGTAATACTTTAATTTTTCCTCAGTATACGTTTTTAAAATACACCATGTGGCACATTTTCATTAAAGTAGTATAATTAGAAAATAGTAATTATTTAAATAACAATGCAAATTACTATTTTGATACGGCAAGATATCACTATTGCTGTTTGTAGTGACTGCTAAAAATTCCAATAGAATGCCTTAAAACCAATGATTTTCTAAATTTTACAAGCTTTAAAATATAGGAGCTGAAATAAAATTTCCATATTACTGTGTAGACTCTTTGACCACTTTATTGCAATTATATTCACATGAATACTTAATTTTATTCAAATTGAATAAATAACTTACCAGATGTAAATAATTTCATAAATGTTAATAGTTATTATTAAAAGGTATTAATATTGCACTATAATATATATTCCACAGACCTCAAAATTCGAGAAAATTGAAGCTCTGAATCACAAATAAAATTTAAACGTAATATGTCAACAAATTTAATTACTTTATTATTATAATTTTAATAGGATTAGTAATTCTAATCTCTAAAATTAATCATGTTAGTAAAAAAATCTGATGTGTTCCATTCACATGACTTTCTGTAAATTTCTGCAAAAAGATATTATTAAAAAGCTCATGCTTCTATTTACTTCATGCTAATCGAGAAAAATTAGCAGAAATAGTCTTAATACTTGCTTCCTTATAAGTAGAAGCGAAATAAGGCAGTACTATAGGTTAATGGTTGCAATGTGACTGAAGTTCCTTTGTATGAACAAGAGTTGACAAATGTCTATATGAGAAAATATGTTTTTTTAAAGCTGAAACCAAATACAAGGAAAATCTCAAAAACAACAAATCCACGAAAAAAGTATATAACATAAATTGTATGTTTTAACGTGCTCTACATTTTTTGTGTGGTAAGTTTTTGTCCATTTCTGACGGTTTAGCAGTTATGCGAAATTCCATAAAATTCATCCAGAATAAAGGACTCTTCAGAGGCTATTCCCAGAAAAATCAAGATATACATTTTATTTGCGATGTAAATCTCTTTAAAGATCGATATTTTAATCAAAATCATTAGAGCCATTTCAGAAAAAATCAAAATTTTCGAGAAAAGTTCTATGTGTAGGGTAGTTTGGGGTGGGAATATTTTCTAGAAAATCTTCGTGTCGCATCCTTGGAAGATACCAAACCTAATTACCAAGTTTGGTTTTTAATGGATTCTTCCTTTTTGAGCTATGCTGCCCACACCCCCCCCCCCACACACACACACACACAGACTGACAGACAAACAAGGACATTGTTTTAAAAAATGCTTTTTTTGGATTCAGGAGGTTTCAAACACATATTTCCGGTGAAATCTCGGTATCGAATTTTTGGGTACAATACAATACGTCCTTTATACACTATGTACATAGTACGTATAGAGAAAGTAAAAAAAATCTGACATGCTCCAATCACATGGCTTTCTATAGATATGTGTCAAATTAGTGTTAAAAATATATTCTTCTATTTACTTTATCTACTAAATCAATTAGCAGACATGATCTTTATTACTTTCTCCCTTGTTAAAACAGAAGAGAACTAAATGATTACTCTACTCATATATTAAAACGATAATCAGGTTGCTATGTGATTGAGTTACGTTTCTTTGCGTGACCAGGAGTAGACAAATTTCCTTATAAGAAAGTTATAAGTATTTTGAAACTCAAACCAATAATAAGCAATATCTCAATAATGGTCAACTCCACCAAAAAACTGTATAGATTGTCGGTTTTAAGGAGATCTACATTTTTGTGGGTATGTGTGTGTGTTTTTTTTTTTAATTTATTTATACGCACTATGTACATAGTGAATGGAGAATACATTGCACTCCACCCAAATATTCAATACCGAGATTTCACCGGAAATAATATGATTTAGGGTCCCCCCTTATCTAAAAAAAGCATTTTCGGAAAAAGGTCCGTGTGTGTGTACACAATAACTCAAAAACGAAAAGTCGTTAAAATACCAAACTTTAGTTTCTTCCAGGGATGCGACACGAAGATTTTGAGAAAAATTCTCCTTTACAAGGAACTTTTTTGATTTTCTCAAAAATGACTAACGATTTTGATTAAAATTTCGTATATTAAGGATATTTAACTGACCAAAGTGTATATCTTGAATAGCCTCTGAAGAGTACTTTATTCTGGATGAAAATTTACGGAATTTTGAATAACTGCTCTACCGTAAGAGATGGACAAAAACTTACTACCTGAAAAATATAAATGTTAAAACACACAATTTATGTTATATATATTTTTTCGTGGAGTTCGTCGTTTTTGAGACGTTCCTTGTTTTTAGTTTCTGCTTTGAAAGACTTACATTTCTGAAACAGGAATTTGTCAACTGTTGTCCATTTAAATAAAGGCACTTCAGTGACATAGCACCCAGCTTTTGACTATTACTTTAACCTATGGTACTCCCTTATTTAGCTTCTACTTATAAGGAAGCAAGTAATAAAACTATTTCTGCTTATTTTTTCTGATTAGCATGAAGTAAATAGAAGTATTAGCTTTTCAAGAATACTTTTTTGCAGAGATAAAGAGAAAGTCTTGTTAATAGTACACATAAATTTTTTTGTTTTGTTTTTAGTCAATCTCTTACGGTTTACAAATTATGCAAAAGTCAACAAAATTCATTCAGAAGAAACAGGTCTTCCAGAAAACTCAGATAAAATACAATATACTTTTCATTTTTCCTATAAATATCTTTAAAATACGGAATTTTAATCAACATTTTGGAGAAAATTAGAATTATCGACAATTTTTGCATGTAAAGGATAGTTTGGGATAGGGGGATTTTTCTCTCAAACTTCGTGTCGCATCCATGAAAAATATGAAACTTAAATGCCAAGTTTAATATTTTTACCGACTCTCTGCTTTCGAGTTATCGTGTTCACAAACACATGGACACACACACCGAACTTTTTTCTAAAAACCACTTTTCGGTTACATGGGGGACACAAAACATGTATTTCCGGTGAAATCTCGGCCTTGAATTTTTGGGTAGAATACAATAGCTTTCAATGCAGGGCATAAATGAAAACTTTTAAGTATTTTAAATCGAAAACAAAAACAAGGAGTATCTCAGAAATGGTCAATTCCATGAAAAAATATATGACATAAATTGTATATTTTAATGTGATCTACATTTGTTGTGTTGAAAGTTTCTGTCTATCTCTTTCGGTTTACAAGTTATGCAAAAGTCAGCAAAATGTATTCAGAATAAAAAGGTCTCCAGAAAATTGAAGATATAGTTTTCACATGTAGAAATTTTAATCAAAATGGTTAGAGCTACTTTTGAGAAATTTTTTTTGAAGATATTCGTTTTGAATCCTTGGAAGATGCTATACTTAAATACCAAATGTGGTATTTTACGGAATTTCGTGTTTTAGCTATGGTGTCCACAGACAGGCAGACACTAACCTTTTATTAAGAACGTTTTTCCTTTGGATTTAGGGGTATCAAAACATGTATTTCCGGTGAAATTTCGGCATCAAATTTTTGTGTACAAAACAAGTGTCTTCTCTATACAGTATGTATATATTGCGTGTAGAGAAGGTAAAAATGCTTGTATTGTATTGAGGGAAACTCAAAACATTTCCATTTGGATGAAATGAAGTGTTTTCATTATACGTCGCAAAAGAGCTAAAAAAGAAAAAAAAAAAAAAAAAAAAAAAAGAAAAAAAAAACATCCCACACATTCAGCGCTGCAGGAAAACTCGTTAGCAAATGCGTGTTTCGATACAAAACCAAGTTTCTGCTACAATATCAATTAGTTGCCCATATGCGTCGTAGAATCTACACTCTTAAAAGTCAACAAGTTCCAAAAATGCAGTTCTAAACGTACTTGAAATAAACCGTTTCGTAATTGCCTCAGTAATAAGACATTCTCTTTTGATTAAGTATTCTATGCAAATTTTAAACGCTTCTAATCTTTATGATCGCGAACTTTAATTTAACAGACATGCTAACCTCTAGAATGTGCGGATATCGATTTATGCAAACGGTCATTCTCATAATCATTAATGAAAGTATTAGTAATCAAACCCAGCACAGATGTTAAAGTTGCTCAGGTGATATAACTCCATGGCACGACAGCTCACGGGGAACCTTGGCCTACCGCCCGGCCGCTGCGTCCCCCATCTCGGTCCACTACAGACGTCATGGATGGGGTGCAGTATTGGAGGGTGAGACGTGGTCAGCGCCTCGTGTCCCTCCCGGCCGGTTAATGCGGTCATCATGACCTGGAGCCGCTACTTCTCCATCAAGTAGCTCCTCAATTGGCCCCCCAGGGACCTTACGAGGCTGAGTGCACCCCGGGCCAGGTCTCCCAGCGGGGGAAAAATCCCCACGCCGGTACTGGGGATCGAACCCAGGTCTCCCGCTTGGTAAGCAGCTGCGCTACCACCGCGCTAAGGAGACGACCGCTCAGGTGATATATTATATATTTAATGATATGATAATTTTTACTGTCCGTACAAGCTGTACTAAAAAAAAAACATCTAATGTATTCCATTCACATGACTTTCTCTACATCGCTGCAATAAATTATTGATAAAAATTAATACTTTTATTTACTTCATGCTAATCAACAAAAAATCGCAGAAATAGTGTTATTACTTGCTTCCTTGTAAGTAGAAGCGAAATAAGGGAGTACCATAGGTCAAAAGCTGGTTGCTATGTGATTGAGGTTCCTTAGTTTGTATGGACACGAGTCGACAGTATGAGAAAAATATAAGTTTTTCAAAGCTGAATGAAAAAACTAAGAATATCTAAAAAACCACCAAATCCACGAAAAAATATATAACATAAATTGTGTGTTTGAATGTGTACTATATTTCTTGTGTGGTAAGTTTTTGTCTATCTCTTACGGTTTAGCAGTTATGCAAAATTCCGTAAAATTCATCCATAATAAAACAGACTTCAGAGGCTATTCCCAGAAAACTCAACATATACATATTATTTGTCAGGTAAATATCTTTAATACATGACATTTTAACCAAAATTGATAGCCATTCTTGAGAAAATCAACATTTTCGAAAAAAAGTTCATGTCAAGTGTAGCTAGGGGGGGAGGGATGTTCTTGAAAATCTTCGTGTCGCATCCTTGCAAGATACCAAACCTAAATATGAAGTTTGGATTTTAACGGTCCTGTCGTTTTTGAGCTATGCTGCCCACAGACAGACAGACAGACAGACACACACACACACACACACAAACACACACACACTGACCTTTTTGTAAAAATGTTTTTTTTTTTTGGATTCAGGGGGACGCGAAACATGTATTTTCGGTGAAATCTAGGTATCGAATTTTTGGGTGAAATGCAATACTTTCTCTATACACTATATAGTACGTGTAGAGAAAGTAAAAAGCGTTTTGTTTTGTCTACGTATCTAATAAATGGTACTTTCTTGCTTCCTTTTATAGTTATAAGGGGAAAACTAGGCTAAAGTGATACTCAAATCTTTTAAAAGCTGATCGTTATGTGAAACAATTTAGCTTCGGTTAGCTTTTCATAACCCCGTTTGAGAAAGGTTCATTAGTTTAAAATTTAACTCAATAACAGAAAAACATACATGATAAATTAATCAGATCTACATTTTTTGTGTGGTAAGTTTTTGTCTACCTCTTATGGTTTACCAGTTACGCAAAATGCAGCAAAGTCCATCCAGAATAAAAAGGCTATTGCCAGATGATTCAAAATATATAATTTATATTATATGAGATACGTCCAGAAAGTAAGTTCCGTTTGGTAATAAAATTAAATTGTTTACACATACAGAACAATTATTTATTTCACAAAATTCTACAACTCTTAAACTATTTTTCCACATAACTGTCAAAATTTTGCAGGCATTTGTCATAGCGTGGCACAAGTTTTTGTATACCTTCTTCATAGAAGTTTGCCGCCTGTGTTTTCAAAAAGTTGGAAACATTTTCTTTTCTTTCAGCTCTTCGTCATTGTTGAAGTGTTGACCACCAAGGACAGACTTGAGATATAAGAGTAGATGAAAGTCTCTAGGAGCGAGGTCAGGGCTGTACGGAGGATGGTCAAACACGTCCCAGCCAAATCCCTGTAGGAAGTTTTTCGTCACATTTGCAGTGTGTGTTCGTGCGTTGTCCTGAAGAAAAACAACACTTTTGACAGCAATCCTCGGCGCTTATTCTGTATTGCGTGACGCAATTTCCTAAGTGTCTCGCAATAAACATCTGCTTTGATTGTTTGACCACGCGGCAAGAAATCAATGAGTAAGATGACTTTCCAGTCCCAGAACACTGTGCACATCATTTTTCGAGGTGTCAAGATTTGTTTCGGCTTAACCTTTGCTGGGGATGAAGTGTGCCTCCATTCCATTGATTGCCGCTTACTTTCAGGGGTGTCGTAAGAAGCCCAAGTCTCATCTCCTGTGACTATCTGTGTCAGAAATTCTTCGCCGTCTTCATCATAACGGGTTAAAAACTGAAGTGCACTATCCATCCGTTTTATTTTGTGTTGCTCAGTAAGAATCTTTGGTACCCAACGTGAGCAAAGTTTACGAAATTTCAGTTTTTCGGTAACAATTTCATGAATTAGTAATCGTAAGCTTTGGGGAAATTCCATAGCGAGCACCAATTGTAAACTTGCGGTTTTCCTGGATCTTGTTATCAATCGCGTGAACCAGTTCTTCTGTAACCAAAGATGGACGCCCACTTCGTTCTTCATCGTGCACTTCCCTACGTCCTTCATTGAACTGTCGGACCCATCCTCTCACCATTGAATCACTCATCGCATTTTGTCCATAAACTTCGCAAATTTGCCGACAAATTTCAATTGGTTTCATTTTCCTAGCATTCAGAAAACGAATCACAGATCTGATTTCACAAGCGGCGGGATTTTCAATCAACACCGACATTGTAAACAAGCACAACAAAGCGTATGTGGCCGACAGCGATCTCAAAATGGCGCACGTTTCTTCTCCTTGATACAGAGCGTCTACCGCGCATGTGCGGAACTGCGATCGCAGCGCTGCAGCGGAGATAAATTGAAACGGAGCTTACTTTCTAGACGTACCTCGTATTTGTCCTACAATATGTGGTATTTTAACCAAAATAGTTAAGAGCCATTTTTGAGAAAATCAAAACATACCCAAATGTTTACATTTTGGGGGGGTGGTTCTTGAAAATATTCTTGTCGCATACTTTAAAGATACTAAACCTAAATATCAAGTTTGAAACTTAACGGTCTTTTCTTTTTTGAGCTATGCTATCCACGGACACACACACGGACTTTTTCCATAAACTTTTTTTTTTGATTCAAGGGTACACAAAACCGGTATTTCCAGTGAAATCTCGGTATCGAATTTTTGGGTGCAATACAATAACTTTGTATACGCAATGTACATAGTACGTGTAGAGAATGTGAAAGTTATACCACAGATACAGAATGTTTCGCCCCGCATCCTCGACAAATGCCGAAATTATAAAGTTTTTTATCTAACAGTTTATTTCTAAAAATTATTTTTCGTAGATTCAAGGAACCTTAAAACGTATACCTATTTCGGGTGAAATCTCAGTATATAATTTTTGGGGCGGAATACAATATCTTCTGTACACGTGTTCTACGCATGAAGTAGAGAAATGAAAAAAGTTTTATTATGGAAACAACTGAAGGTGTTGCTTTGTTTTCACTCTTCAGAGCCTTGCTCCTTGATTCCAAACATTCCGTACCGTGTTAAAAAGATAATATTTACACATTCTCTGTGACCAACCTTTTGATTTACGAGCTGCCGTAAATTGCGATACAGGTTGCTGTCTAGAAACCTCGTAAATTATAATAATCCTCGAGAGGATGGCGAAAAAAAAAAAAAAAAAAAGACAAACAAGCTGCGTTGTGTTCCTAATAGAGTTGAACAGATCGAATGACAGTAGGTGTTGTATATCTTCCGCAAATAAAACCTGACAAAACATAATCGTTAATAAATGTAATGGTCACACACAGATGCAAAAGTACTTAATTTAGTAACTTAAACTATTGAAAATCAAGATGTAAAGGTTGTCTTCAGATGTTTATGTAACTATATTGTATCCATAGCTGTGGGTCTTTCCATACAAGCTTCTAAATTAATTATTTTCTCTATCATACATGTACAATATACATAGTAAATAGAGAACCAAGTTTTAAACCACATAAAATTCGATATAGAGATTTCATCGGAAATACATGCTTTGAGAAAATCTGAATTAAACAGAAAGGATTTTAGAAAAAGATTGTGTGTGTGCATGGACAGCATAACTAAAAAATCAGATATGTTCCATTCACATGAATTTCTCTACATCTCTGCAACAAACTATTGTTAAAAAGCTTATGGTACTGTTTACTTCATACTAATCGAGAAAAAAATAACAGAAATAGTCTTATTACTCGCTTCCTTGTAAGTAAAAGCGAAATAAGCGAGTACCATAGGTTAAAGTGATAGTCAAAAGCTAGTTGCTATGTGACTGAAGCTCCTTTGTTTGTATGGATAGGAAGTTGACAAAGTCCTGTATGAGAAAATTTGGTTTTTTATAGCTGAAACCAAAAACAAGGAAAATCTCCAAAAAAAATGAATGCATATAACATAAATTGTGTGTTTTAATATGCTCTACATTATTTGTGCAGTAAGTTTTTGTCCATGTCTTACGCTCTAGCAGTTATGAGAAATTCTGTAAAATTCATCCAGAATAAAGTAGTCTTCTGAAGCTATTTCAAGAAAATTAAAGATATATATTTTATTTGACAAGTAAATATCTGTAATTTACGGTACTTTAATCAAAATCGATAGAGCTGTTTTTGAGAAAATGTATATTTTCGAAAAAAGTTCCACGTAAAGGGTTGTTGGGTGTGGGGGAATTTTTTTGAAAATCTTCATGTCGGATCCTTGGAGGATACCAAAGCTAAATACCAAGTTTAGGACTTAACGGTGTTTTCGTTTTTCAGCTATGCTGCCCACACGCACACATAAACACACAGTACGTTTAGAGAAAGTAAAGTACACGTACTATGTAGAGAAAGTAAAAATTCTTGTGTTCCAGTCACATGACCTTCTCTGCTTATGCTGTAATAAGTGTTATTACGAAAGCTTACTCTTATATCTACTTCATGGCATTTGAGCTAAACATTAGAAAAAATGCACTTTATAGTTACTTATAAGCAGTAGGGAGATAAGAAATACATTAGGTATTATTTTAAAATTGAGACAATATCAAGGAATTTCTCGAAAATGGATAGTGTATTTTAACAAGTTGTGTATAAAGAAAAATAAAGAGGATCTCAGAAGATATCCCAGAAAATTCAGGATGGTATATTTCTGTAATGAACATATCTTTAATATGCAGTACTTAAATCAAAATAGTCTTCGAAAATTTGTCAATGTAGTTTGGGGTGCAGGAAGTTTCTTTAAATCCTTCATGTGACTTACTTGGAAGATATTGAACTTAATAACCAAGTCTGGTATTTAACCAAGTTCATAAGTTAGTTGTTCACATATAGACACACATGCGCGAGTCTCTCTTTCTAAAAATGCGTTTTTGGACTCAGGGGACCTAAAAACACGAATTTCCTGTGAAATCTCGACATCGAATTTTGGAGTGGAATACAATGCTTCTCTGTCTGCTATGTACATACATATCTGTAGAGAAAGTAAAATGAAAGGTCTGTCAAATACCACACTTGGTAATTAACCTACAGTATTTTTCAAGGAGGTGATACGAAGATTTCCAGAAAAATACCTCCACCCAAACCAACATTTATATAGACATTTACTAAGAAATGGATTTTCTCAAAAGGGCTCTAATGATTTTTAATGGAATGCTATAAGTTTAAGCTATTTTTAAGATAAAATAAATATACTCTTGAACACTCAGGAATAGCCTCTGAAGACTTCTTCAAAACTATTGATCGCATATCTGTTTTATTCGTGGTCATGCAAAGAGAAGAATATTTCAATTGTTTCACGTAGTGACCAGCTTTTAAAATTTTGATGTGTGCCATTCGCATGACTTTCTCTATATCCCTGAAACAAATTATTCTTAAAAAGCTTATACTTCTATTTACTTTATGCTAATCATAAAAAATGAGCAGAAATAGTCTTATTACTTGCTTCCTTGTAAGTAGAAGTGAAATGAGGGACAACCTTAGGTTAAAGTGATAGTCCAAAGCTGGTTGCTATGTCAATGAAGTTCCTTTGTTTATATGGATAGGAGTTGACAAGTTCGTGTATGAGAAAAGTATAAGTTTTTCATAGCAGAAATCAAAAATAAGGAATGTCTTAAAAACGACGAACTCACGAAAAAATGTAATTTTTTAAACTTGTGTTTCACTATAAGCTTATTTTCTGATGAAAAATAAAATACTGCGATATTAAGCTAAATATTAGAATATATTTCCTAGAAATAGCAAGTATCTAATTTTTGTAGGCACTGTAATTGGGTATAATATGAAATTAATACAAAAAATATCTGATGTGCTCCATTCACATGAATTTCTCTACATTTCTGCAAAAAATTGTTAAAAAACTTATTTTTCTTCTATTTACTTAATGCTAATCGAGAAAAAAATTAGCAGAAATGGTATTATTACTTGCTTCCTTGTAGGTAGAAGGGAAGTAAGGGAAAACCATAGTCAAATCTTTTAAAAGCTGGTTGCTATGTGACTAAAGTACCTTTGTTTCTATGGACAGGAGTTGACAAATTCCCATATGAGAAATTTTTAAGCATTTAAAACTGAAATTAATAACAGGAAATATCTAAAAAATAGCCCACTCCACGAAAAAAAATATATAACATACTATGTGTACTTTAACGAGATCTACATGTTTTGTTACGTAAGCTTTTGCCTATGTCTTGCCATTTACCAGTTATGGAAAATTCCGCAAAATTCATCCACAATAAACCTGTCTTCAGAGGTTATTCTCAGCCATAAATCTACGACACGGGACCAACGGCTTTACTTCCCTTCCGAAGGAAGCCATCGTTAGGAAAATTAAGCGGTCATGCCCAATTTAGAATGGGACGCTGAGAACCACAGTACTTAAAGAACGTCCATAAATAACACACTATTTCCATTTTTCCAGAAAATTCAAGATATAGAATTTATCTGAGTTGTAAATATCTTTAAGATTCGGTATTTTAATAAAAACCGTTAAAGGTATTTTAGAGAAAATAACAATTTTAGAACCTTTTTCCATGTAAAGGGTAGATTTTGTTTCATCCTTGGAAGGTATCAAACTTAAATACTAAGTTTGTATTTAACTGTCTTTTCGTTATTGAGCTATGCTGTTCACATACACAAGGGCCTTTTTTAAACCTTATTTTTTTCGGACTCAGGGGATTCGAAAACAAATATTTCCGGTGAAATATTAGCATTGAATTTTTGGATGGAATACAATACCTTCTGTATCCACTATGTACTTTCTACATGCGGGGCTAGAGAAGGTAATAAGGTCCTCCAGATTCAGTGTGACTATGCACCAATGAGAATACGAGATATGAGTCTACTGAAAGTATTGGATAAAAATCTAACATGACTTTCTTTACATCTCTGCCACAAATTTATGCTTCTGTTTACTTCGTGATAATTCTCACAAATTAGCAGAAATGGTCTTACTACTTGCTTTTGTAAGTTGAAGAGAAATATGGGAGTATCATAGGTTAAAGTGAAGTCAAAAACTGGTTACTATGTGACTGACGTTCCTTTGTTTGTATGGACACGAGTTGACAAATTCCTGTATGAGAAAAGTATAAGTTTTTTAAAGCTAAAAATCTGTAAAACGACCAACTCCGCGAAAAAAAAAATCTGATGTGTTCCATTCACATGACTTTCCCTACAACTTGCAATAAATTATTATTAAATAGCTTATGCTTCTATTTACTTCCTGCTAATCGAGAAAAAAATAGGAGAAATAGCCTTATTACTTGCATCCTTGTAAGTGGGAGTGAAATAAGGGAGTACCATAAGTTAAAGTGATGGCCAAAAGCAGGTTGCTATGTGACTGAAGTTTGTTTGTATGGACGCGAGTTCACAAAGTCCTGTATGAGAAAAGTATGCTTTTTATAGCTGATACCAAAAACAAGGAATATCTAAAAAGACAATCAACTCTACGAAAAATATTAATGTAACATAAATTGTGTGTTTTAAAGTGTTCTACATTTGTTGTGTGGTAAGTTTTTGTCCATCTATTACGGTTTAGCAGTTATGCAAAATTACGTAAATTGACCGAGAATAAAGTAGTCTTCAGAGGCTATTCCCATAAAATTCAAAATATACATTTTATTTGTCAGGTAAATATCTTTAATATACGATATTTTAATTAAAATCGTTACAGCCATTTTTTAGAAAATAAAATTTTTCGAAAAAAGTTCCATGTAAAGAGTAGTTTGGGGTGGGGGGATTTTTTTCAAAATCTTCGTGTCGCATCCCTGGAAGATAGGAAGATACTAAACTTAAATACCTTGTTTGGTATTTTACCGACTTTTCGTTTTTGTGTTATCGTGTTCACAGACACACGGACACACGGACACACACACGGATCTTTTTCTGAAAATACTTTTTTTGGATACAGGGGACCCTAAGACATATATTTCCGGTGAAATCTCGGTATCGAATTTTTTGGTGGAGTGCAATACCTTCTCTATACACTCTGTACATAGTGCGTATAGAGAAAGTAATATATGACATAAAATGTGTGTTTTATCGTGATCAACATTTTTTGTGTGGTAAGCTTTTCTCTCTCTTACAATTTACCAGTTATGCAAAATTCAATAAAACCATCTAGAATAAAGAGATCTTTATAGGTTATTCCCAGAAAATTATAGATATATATGTTATTTGGCATGTAAATAACTTAAAGATTCGGTATTTTAATCAAAATCGTTAACGGCATTTCAGAGAAAATAAAAATTTTAGAAATTTTTCCCATGTGAAGGGTAGTTTGTGGTGGGTGGATTTTCTCGAAAATCGTGTCGCATACTTGGAAGATACTAAACCTAAATACCAAGTTTGGTGTGGATGGATGGATGGATGGATGGATGGATGGATGGATGGATGGATGGATGGATGGATGGATGGATGGATGGATGGATGGATGGATGGATGGATGGATGGATGGATGGATGGATGGATGGATGGATGGAAAGGAATGAATGGGATGGATATTTGCCAAAGCAAAGTACATTGTGTAGCAACGTCAAATACAAGTAAGATCCAATACAATTGACAGTATCATAAAATTTTTCCAGACAATAAGATGGATTTAAAATCAAAGTGCGCTTCACTAACCTCTTAAAAGATTTAATGAGAGATTAATAATGCTGTTACTAAGTTTGATAAATAGATTTAAGGATATTGTCTCGAAGGAGTTTTGATTCTTACTATAATTACATCTATTTATGTAAATATTGGAACTAGTGGTGTGATGAAGACGAATTCCGGAACATAGATTGCATTTAATGACTATTACTTTCTCTACACGTACTATGTACATAGTGTACAGAGAAGGTATTGCATTCCACCCAAAAATTCGATACCGAGATTTCACCGGAAATACATGTTTATGGTCCCCCTGAATCCAAAAAAAAAGCATTTTTACAAAAATGTGTGTGTGTGTGCGTTTGTCTATGTTTGGACAGCATAGCTCAAAAACGAAAAGAAAATCCCCACACTCCCAACTACCCTTTACATGGATTATTTTCGAAAATTTTTATTTTCACAAAAATAGCTCTAATGATTTGATTAAAATATTAAATATATTTACCTGAGAAATAATATGTATATATTGAACTTTCTAGGAATATCCTCTGAAAACTACTTTATTTTCGATGAATTTTACGGAATATTGAATAAGTGCTAAACCGTAAGGGACAGACAAAAACTTGCCGCACAAAACATATAGAGCACATTAAAACACACAATTTATTACATTTTTCTCGTAGAGTTGATCGTTTTTGGGTTATTTCTTGTTTTTGATTTCTTTTTTGAAAAACTTATACTTTTCTCATACAGGAATTTGTCAACTCCTGTCCATACAAACAAAGGAACTTCAGTCACATATCAAATAGGTTTTGACTATCACTTTAACCTATGGTACTCCCTTATTTTGCTTCAACTTACAAGGAAGCAAGTAATAAGACTATTTCTGCTAACAATTTTTTGAAGAGATGTAGAAAAAGTCATTTGAATGGAACACATCAGATTTTTTTTTCTTAGCAAATAAGAGGCAGTGGAACACAAACAATGAAATCAAAGTTAAAACACCCAACTTAACAAACGAAGGTTCAGAATTGAGTTCAGGGGACTATTCCACATGAAATTTGAATCGCCTTTTTCTGTAATAAAAGTATCTTTTTAGCTAAAGTAGATTCCGTCCAGATTGTGTGTGGCTATGCACCAATGAGAATCCGAGAAATGAAGCGACCAAAATTATTGGTTAAATATGTCTGCGAGAAACATTCCAAGCTTGCGTGAGAACAGGAGAAAAAAAAAGGTTTTAATTCGGAACTCCAAGCTAATTACAGACAAAACGATAGAAGATGGGCGAGGTATCTCAATTCCTTTTAGCAATTTCGTCATGTAGGCAATTCCCGGAGACACGCAGAGGCATCATTATTTTGTAAAACTTGGTTCCAAACCGAAAAACGTTCCTCTGGTAGATGTGGACCAAGTTCTTTTTATGAACAAAATGCAAATTGACAGCCTAAGTGGTATGTTAATGAAGAATAGGAAACGGGTAATTATTGGGAACTGCCATTAACCAATAGCACGAGACGTTACGAAATTTATCTGCATCGATCTTGTTGCTGATTGGTTGATTTACTGACAAGGCTGGCTCACGCTGAGCTCTAATGGTGTTGACTGTGTGCCTAAGGTCCGGGACACTGGTTCGAGTTTCTGTCATAATTCATTTCAATTATCCTGAACTTTGGAGAAAATTATCCTTTAATTGGTGTCAAGCAAAGATTTATGAGTAACTAATCGGTTAAGGTCTTTTTGCAATTCCTGCACCAGCAGAGCTTAACCTGAAATGCAAGCCAAGACATGATGACAGCTACACTGCAGCCAGATAATTAATTCTTGATCGTTAAGAATGGCTGCTAAACTGCAACCGGTTAGGTAATCTATTACAGAACCGGCAATATGACACCTTAAATTCCAAAGAAAACAAAAAGTCTTACCATCGGCCACTTCAACCTCAGCCTTGGCTATCTGATAGAGAAAACAACCAAAGATCCATGCCCGAAATGTTCAGTTCCAGAAGTCGTATCAACATCTCACCTTATCCTCGAGTGCCCTGCATTACTGACCGACACAAGGAACTTAAACCTCAAGAGTGATCTGTATTACATCTTACCACCACCGAAGGATGCAGAAAAGCTATCAAGTTAATGGAGATGTCACAAATGTTGTCTTTTATATAATGTGATTTAATTGTTATAACCATAGTTTGATACTATTATAATTGTTTGCCAATTTACATGTTATATACTTTACTGTTACGTATGTTCAATTTTTAAGTTCATGACCATATACGAGGTACGTCCAGAAAGTAAGCTCCGTTTCAATCTATCTCCGCTGTAGAGCTGCGATCGCAGTTCCGCACATGCGCGATAGACGCTCTGTATCAAGAAAAAGAAACGTGCGCCATTTTGAGATCGCTGTCAGTCACATACGCTTTGTTGTGCTTGTTTACAATGTTGGTGTTGATTGAAAATCCCGCCGCTTGTGAAATCAGATCTGTGATTCGTTTTCTGAATGCTAGGAAAATGAAACCAATTGAAATTTATCGGCAAATTTGCGAAGTTTACGGACAAAATGCGATGAGTGATTCAATGGTGAGAAGATGGGTCCGACAGTTCAATGAAGGACGTAGTGAAGTGCACGATGAAGAACGAAGTGGGCGTCCATTTTTGGTTACAGAAGAACTGGTTCACGCCCTAACCTCGCTCCTAGCGACTTTCATCTGTTCTTACATCTCAAGTCTTTCCTTGGCGGTCAACACTTCAACAATGACGAAGAGCTGAAAGAAAATGTTTCCAACTTTTTGAAGACACAGGCGACAAACTTCTATGCAGAAGGTATACAAAAACTTGTGCCACGCTATGACAAATACCTGCAAAATTTCGGCAGTTATGTGGAAAAGTAGTTTAAGAGTTGTAGAATTGTGTGCAATAAATAATTATTTTGTATCTGTACACAATTTCATTTTATTACCAAACGGAACTTACTTTCTGGACGTACCTCGTATTTGTATTAAATTTTGTATAGGCATTGATCTTGTAAGAATATTGTGATCGTTGATGACCTCTGTTGTTATAAAGAGACCTTAAATAAATAAATTAAAAAAAAATTATAACGGCAACTAAAGCAATCCCATAAATAAGGAATCTACTACTACTAAACATCTGATGATCCAATCAAATGACTTTCTCTACATCTCTAACAAATTAATTTTAGAAAGCGTATACTTCTATCTACTCCATGCTAATCGAGATAAAATTACCAGAAATTGCCTTATTATTTGCCTCCTTGCAAATAATATAAGTACATCAGGCTAAAGCAATAGTCAAATCTTTTAAAAGCTGGTTGCCATGGGGATGAAATCCGTTTCTTTGCATTGTCAGTTGACAAATTCGCGTATGTGAAAAATCTACGTGTATTAAAACTGAAACCAATAAGAAGAAATATTATAAAACCTTATGTGTTCCATCCGCATGACTTTGTTTACATCACTGTACAAATTATTGTTAAAAAGAAAATTCTTCTATCTACTTAATGATAATTAAGATAAACATTAGCAGAAATTGACTTACCTAATTGCATCCTTGTAAGTAGTAGGAAAATAAGGCAATACACTAGTTTAAAACGATAGCCCAGGAGGCCATGACGGTAAACCATTTTGTTTACTTCTCGTCGCTCCCATTTATTTAAAGTAATATTAAACTCTCTGAAGTATTATAGTTTAAGAAATACAAGTGAAAAGTGTCTTGTGTAATTATCTACTCGTCTACTTAATGTAACACGAGTATAACCAAGAGATTCCATAAGGAATCTTGTATATCTAGGCTGCAAAAGTTAACCTAAAAGCGGCCATACTATCGAACTTGCATAACAACAATTAGAATTCATGGAAACTGCTGGTACAGCAGTTTACCTTCGAAAAACGTTAATACTACCTCACAGAACATGAACATCACAAGAAACAACAGCTATGCACCAGTCGCACAGTCAACATCAAAGAAAGAAGAAGCCATCATTATCGACTCCCGTGACGGACTTACCATTAGAGACTACATTCTCGCAGTAAGTAAACTTACAGAACCAAGCAATATTAGGTTTATCTCAAGAATCTCAACTCCAGAATATGTATTTACTTAACATCTTCCAAAGTAGCAGAAGTTCTTGTATGCAATCATCCTAATAGAAGTATCAACAATGTTTCTCTCCAACTTCGCCCTCTAATAACACCGAACAAAAGAATAGTACTCAGTAATGTCTGCCCTATAATACCAAACTCAGTCATAGAAGCTCACTTAGTATCATATGGAGTCAAACTAATGTCTAACATAACCTACATAAGGGCTGGAATTCCTGACCCGGGATTTACCCCACATACTTAGTTTCAGACGCCAGTTTTACATTCCACACACTGATGTTGCAAAGTTGCCACCCAACATCAAAATCCAATATGAAGGAACTGCTTATTGGATTTATATATCAGCTGATACACCAACCTGTTTTATTTGTAAGCAGCAAGGGCACCTTGCCAAACACTGTCGCGATTCTGAGGGTATACAAGAAATGACCCCCGAGAAATTTCCGCAACTACCCAACGCCAATAGAAATACCCTGATCTTTAATAAATCTGCTCCATCTACCTCTGGAGCTAAAAAAAAAGTTCCAGAGACATCCATCTCCATCCCCTCTGCTCTTGAAAATCCACTGCCACTCCAGGGTGAATCCAAGAAGCTTCAAAACCTCATCCCTATGGAACAAGAGGCGCAAAGGCCTAAACGGACAATGTCAAACAGCACAATCGACACGGATACTGACCCCGGGAAAAAGTGTCACGGGACTACGTCCGAAGAAGAAATAACTGATTCGGAAATAGTCTCCACGCAAACAACACACCAGGCAAAAACAGTTAAAAAATGTGAGGTTGTACAGTCAACTGCAGAGATGCTCCAACCGATTCGAGATATAATCGAATGACGCCTACTCATTAATCTTTAATCAGCTCCAAAGCGTAATGGAAAACAATATTGGTGTAAAAGATGTAATTCCGATTGTTGAAGACTATACCACAGATCTCGAGTCTCTAGTGGGCACTTCCTGAAAGCTTTACCCACACTATAAACACCGAGCTATAAACGTTAGAAGTAGCAAACTTGAAAAAAAGTTACTGGCCTACATGAATCAAGATAAGAAAACCGCCCTCTAAACAAATCATGAGCAATCAATCAACTAGTTAATAACAGGCAAGCTTTGCTGTAAGCTCAAATTTAAGACAATCATGGCTTATGTACTTCAATGGAACATTAATGGCTTCCATGCAAACTTTGAATTTCTTAAAATTGTTATTAAGTAAACACAATTCTGATATTATCTGTCTCCAGGAAACAAATTTCAAAGAGAAAATGTTGCAACATTAAAAGGATACAACCCCCACTACAAATCCAAACAGCTACCTACATGCTAGTGGGGGCGTAGTTATTTACATTAAAGAATATGTTAAATATCGAGATATATCGATTATAACTGATCTTGAAGCAGTTGTTATCACAGCTTACCTACCTACACCTATTTCAATTTGCAATGTATATCTTCCAAATAAAGTTACGTTAGATGCAAATAATATACAGCATTTAACACGCCAGCTTCCTAAACCATTTATTCTATTGGGAGACTTCAATAGTTATAACACATTATGGGGTAGCCAACATACAAACACCTGAAGGAAAATAATAGAACAACTGTTACACAACGAAGAGCTCAACATTCTTAATGATACATTAATATAGCAAACGGCACTCTCAGTGCCATCGACTTAACGTTAATTATCCATGATATTCAAGATAGATTTGAATGGACGGCCTCTAAAGAAATGTACGGCAGTGATCATTTTCCCATTTTGTTAACTGATGTAAATGTCATACCTCCATCTCGGAAACTCCAATCGCAGCGGGATCTAAAAAATGCAAATTGGCAAAAGTTTAAATCACACATATCTGAAAACTTACCTTATCTTACACCAATAAACACATTCTGTTAACCCAATCCTAATGAAATAGTGAAGTCGTTTACAGACTTGATCCTACAATCCGCCGATATCAGCATCCCGAAGAAATACTTTACTGACAAAAGAACTGTAAGCTGGTGGAATCAACAATGTAAATTAGCAATAGCCGCGAAGAACAAGGCCTACTATATATTCAAACGGCGATCCACACCAGAACACAAAATTGAATTCCAAAAAGCAAGAGCTAAGGCACGCCATGTTGTTAAAACAATAAAAAAGACTCTTGCCTGGCGTTCGTTTGCTCTTTAAGTCATCAAACACCTTCAAACGTAATATGGCAAGAAATTCGTAAAATAAGAGGCACACATGGAACAGTACAAAGTATATCTTTATATCATCCTATGGAAAATAAAACACTTACAGACCCGCAAACCATTACGAATATGTTATCTCAGACCTTCACATCCACTTCCGAAAAAGGAAGCGATAAAAATGAGTTACCCGAAAATCATGCGCAGTTGATTTGTTCCAAAGAACCTAACAAAGAAACAAGTGAAGAATACAATGATAATATTACCTTCACAGAGGTTTTACAAACTCTTGAATATTGTAAATGTCCAGGACCCGATAATATTTCCTATGCTCTACTTAAATGCTTACCTCAAGATGAACTTATCTATCTGCATGAAATTCTTAACTACCTATGGAACTCCAGAAGATTTCCGGATCAGTGGCGTACTGCAATTATAGTGGCCATTCCGAAACCAGGAAAGGATCTCTATTCGCCCGGAAACTTCAGACCAATAGCCCTTTCTTGCACTATGTGCAAAGTCTTTGAAAAAATAGTTAATAGCAGACTTCGCTGGGAATTAGAGAAAATTGAGTATTTTTCGGAACATCAAAATGGTTTTCGCCACTTTCGATCCACCACTGATCATATTCTAATAATCGAATATGAAATAAGATCTGCATGTATTGAGAACCAACAGTTAATTTCAATAAGCTTGGACATAGAAAAAGCGCACGATACAGTATCTCGAAACTTTACACTTAAAGAATTAGAACGTATCGGTATTAGAGGAAACATGTACTACTTTATTTACAATTTTCTTCGAGAACGAAAAATAAGGGTACGATATAAAGGAGTGATGTCCAATGAACTACCTACAGAAAGAGGTGTACTACAAGGCTCTGTAATCAGTATTACATTGTTTCTTATAGCAGTCAACAGCATTGTTAACAGCACTTCTCCCCCTGTCAAGGGTCTACTATTTGCAGATCACTTGACAATCTTCTGCAAAGGGAAAAACTCCCCTACTACATCAACACTTCTTCAAGAGACGCTAGGAAAACTCTCCACCTAGGCAGCTCACGCTGGTATTAGTCTATCTCACAGTAAGTCAAAATGCATATGCTTCTCCAGATCTTATAATCTCCCCACTAAGACCATCGAAAATAAGACAATTACAGTTGCGAAAACTGTCAAAATATTGAGATTAACATTTGACTCAACGTTAAGCTGGAAGTATCACATAGCCGAATTAAAAAATTAATGTATAAGAAGACTAAATGTTTTAAAAGTTCTGGCACATGGAAACTGAGGTGCTGACTTCAACGTTCTCTTAGGAACCTATAAAGCTCCTATTAGAACAAAATTGGACTACGGCGCCCAGATATATCACTCAGCTAAACCAATAGTTATAAAAACATTAAATACGATCCAAGAAAATGCTCTTAGGATATGCTTAGGAGCATTTAGAACCAGTCCTGTAACCAGCCTATTGATAGAAACCAATGAAACGCCACTGGAATTCCGCAGAATGGAACTGTTCTTGAAATATGCAATCAAGATTTCAGCAAGACCTAACTCAGAAATCCATCGATACGTATTCACAGACAAACACAAAGGAGAACTCACAGCAAAGTCAAGGCAGTCATTACCATTCCACCTTAAAATACGAACATACATAGAAGAACTTGGTCTAGAAATCCCTCCCACAATGCCACGGACATTTCAAGAATTACATCCATGGAGAATATCTCTTCCCCAACTTAACTGGGATGTTACAAGCTGTCAGAAATCTCAAACAGATACATCTGTATACAAATTAGTTTCCCAAGAAATACAAAATCTTCATTCTAACTGTAAATTCATATACACCGATGATCCAAAACAGAAAATGGGAGTGGTTGTGCAGTAATAACTCAGACAATACAATTAAATTGAAGCTTCCTGATTCATATTCCATACTTTCCTGCGAGCTTTATGCACCTAAGCAAGCTTTAATATACATTAACCAATCCAGCCACAGTGACTTTCTTGTATTTCATGATTCACTAAGCACCCTTCAAAGTCTTAGAAACCGATCGACTGATCTTGAATTAATCCAGGACATTCAAACTCTTCACCATCAGGCTGTTTCAGACAAAAAGGACATCATTTTTACGTGGATTCCGTCTCATTGTGGCATTAAAGGTAATGAAGCAGCAGACATAGCAGCCAAAGAAGCAACTCGACTAGCAGAAGTTACGAGACATTCAGTACCTTATCATAAGACACTTTAGCAGGCAACTTAGAGCAACATGGAACCAGACATGTACTCAAAATCCACCAGTAAAGTTACGTATGGTAAGCAAAGATGACGTCACCAATCCTTGCCCCGTACGTTCACTGAAGAGGAAAGAACAAGTGACTATCACAGGACTACGAATAGGACATACTAAACTAACCCATTCATACATCTTCACCAAAGACAACCCACCTCAATGTGAAATCTGCAACATACAACTCACCATTAAACACATTTTCACTGAATACAGAAGATACACTACAGCTCTACAGCATCACAGAAGATATATCCACAACACTGAATACTCCACAAAAAATTCAAGCAAGTTCTACTCTTTCTTAGAAGCACAAAACTGGATTTCAAACTCTAATGTAAAATTCGCAATATTTTAAATCTATGTAAAACTGACTTTTAACAGCAATGTACCTTTTCAAAATATTTTATTTAAATGTATGTACAACTTCCTATTCTAATGTAATTTTAATTTCCAGACCTGTGTTTAATGTGTAAATAATTTATTGTGATACCTTGCTTTTCTAATGTAATTTTAATTCATAGACCTGTGTTTAATGTGTAAATAATTTCATTGTAATATAATGAATTCAATTGTTATAACTATTGTATGGTCGCGATATGACCTAGGAGTTAAAGTTAACTAAAATAAATAAATTAAAAAACAAAAAAAAAAGATAGTCAAATCTTTTAAAAGCTGTTTGTCATGTGAATAAAATCAGTTTCTCTGCAGGACCAGTAGTTTACAACTTGCCATGTGAAAGGAATAACAAGGAATATCTTAGAAATGGTTAATCCAACGAAAAAAATGTTTAACGTATATGTGATCTACATTTTATTGTGTAGTGAATTTTTGTCTATCTCTTACGGTTAACCAGTTACTCAAAATTCAGTAAAATCCATTCACAATAAAAAGATCTTTAGAGGTCATTCCCAGTATGTTTATACAATATCAAATATAGGTATACTATAGATAGATATACTATATCTACTATATCTACCTACTAAGATATGCAATATATAAGATATTGGCCATAGTATTTTAATCAAATCGTTAGCCGTTTTTAAGAAAATCAATATTTTTAAATTTTTTCCATGTAAAGGATAAACTAGGGTGGGGGAATTCTGCTCAAAATCTTCGTATCGCATTTTGGAAGATACTAAACTTAAATACAAAGTTTGGTATTTTAGTGACTTTTAGTTATAACTCAGAAGAGTTATCGTGTGCACAGGGAACTGTAAAATGTGTATTTAAAGTGAAATCTCGGGATTGGATTTTTGGTGGAATGCAATAATTTCTCTATGTACTATGTACAAAGTACTTGTACAGAAAGTAAACCACCTGATGGGTTACTTTCATATGACTTTATCTACCATTTCTGCAGAAAAGTTATGCTTATAAAAATTCTTTTACCTACATCATACTAATCGAGATAAACATTAGTAGAAATAAGTCGTATTTGTTTCCTCGTAAGTGGGAGAGTCGTCCAGAATATAGGGCACGATTTGGCAAAAGTAATTAGTGACGAAATATTAAAATAATAAAATAATTTATTACTTGCAGTACCTTACTCTATTTCTCAACAGAATCGCCATTGCTATCAATGCATATATTCTACTCCTCCACAGCTAATCATTTAAGCCAAGAGATGTCACTGTGAGATCTTCATCGGTTAGGAAATCGTTTCCACCCAAAAAGTCAATGTAAAACACTGGTTTTTCTGAATTTATTATCAAATTTGCATTAAACTGCGCCATAACTGTTGATGCATTTCCACTCCAGTATTTGTCCTGCACACTGTTTCATCCTTAATTACTCGTAAATTATGCGTCATTTCCTCACTGAAGACTCGTTTGCTGCACTAGCAAACACTTGCATATTTGCATCTAAAATTCGATAAGGCGATCATTTTGTGCATTCAAAATAAAACGAAAACTTCTTTGTTTTCACAGTCATATATTACATATTTCTTAGTTTTATAACACATATAAAATCTGATGTGTTCCATTCGGACTCACGACCGTTTGAATCTGAGGCAGACATTCTACCACCACACCACAGGCGGGCAATTAAAATTTGGTTCTCTTACATGGCCAGAAGAAAGACAAGACATATAGGAAATGAAGGTAATTTCGTGTTTGAGATATGCTAAAGTGGATTAGAACTAAATTAAAAATCTAGAAATGTCTTGGAGACAGTTATCTCTACAATTTTAAAATAGAGTTTTTAAAATAGATCTATATATTTGAGTTGTAAACTTTCTCCTACCTCCTACGGTTCACTAGTTATACAGAAGTCATCTACAACGAAATCTTTATGTGCTCTTCCAAGAAAATTGAAGATATACATTTCTTTTTACATGAAAATCTTAAATATGTGGAACTTTAATTAAAACTGTTACAACCTCATTCCAGAAAATCGAAACTTCTAAAACTTGACCCCTGTAAAGGGCAGTTAGTAGTGGAGGATTTTCCTGAAAATCTTATTTTGTATCCTTAGAAGTTACTGAACTTAAATACAAATTTGATACATAACAGACTTCAGCTCTCCCCCCCTCCACACACACACATATCGTTCAACAATATATTTTTTTTTATTATTCAGGGGACCTCAACACACGCATTTTCGGTGAAATACGAGTTTCTGGGTGGATACAGTACCTTCTCTACCTTATATGTACACCGTACTTACGTGCTAGAGAAAAAAGTCTGTTCTGTACCATTTGCATGACTTTCTCTACATCTACAAATTATTATCAAAAGATAATACCTCTTTCATGATCATTGAGAAAAAATTGGCAGAAATATTCTTATTAATTGCTTCCTTGTAAGCAGAAGCGAAAAAAGGGAATACCATAGGTTAAAGTGAGAGTCAACAGCTGTTTGCTATGTGACTTAAGTTCCTTTGTTTGTATGGACAAGAGTTGACAAATTCCTGTATGAGAAAATTAGAGGTTTTTCAAAGCTGAAACCAAAAACAAGGAATAACTCAAAAACGACCAACTTCACGAAAAAAATGTATATAACATAAATTGTGTGTTTTAAAGTTCTACATTTTTTGTGTGGTAAGTTTCTTTCAATCTCTTACGATTTAGCAGTTATACAAAATTCCCTAAAATTCATTCAGAACAAAGCAGTCTTCAGAGGCTAATCCTAGAACATTTTAGTCAAAATCGTTCAAGCCATGTTTGAGAAAATAAAAAAATTCGAAAAAGGGTAGATGGGAGTGGGGGAATTGCTTGGAAATCTTCCTGTTGCATCTTTGGAAGATACCAAACCTAAAATCCCAAGTTTGGTATTTTACCGTCTTTTCGTTTTTGAGTTATCGTGTTCACAGACATACGGACACACCGACACACGGACACACACACACACAGATCTTTTTCTGAAAATATTTTTTTGAATACAGGCGACCCTAAAACATATATTTCCGGTGAAATCTCGGTACCGAATTTTTGGGTGCATTACAATACCTTCTCTGTACACCATGTACATAGTACGTGTTTAAACTTTCACAGTGTGGTTACATTTATTAAGCCACTAATTTATAAAAATAAATTAATTATCGAGATATTTATGAGAAAAATGTGTAAGGTAAAATTTTTGCCTGTGCCCCGCTTAGAGATAAAATATTTGGACAACTAAAAGGCCTATTGAGAACCGTCTACCTCACGTATCTGTAAAGTAATGTTAAAAATAGAAATTGAAAAATAAATGGAGGAAGAGAAAGATAAAGTGATACCAGAAACGTGATTTCGGGTTCTAATTGTCCATAATAGGCTTTCATAATATTCTAATGACAGTGAAATCTTATCATTATGCCAATCTCTAATCTACAAAAGATAGCAGTCCAGTGTTGCAACATTTTTAATTGATAAAACCGGTTTGTGTATGTAATATACTGCTTAGTTCTGCAATAACCATAATTAAGGCTTTATTTGTGTCCAGCTGTTTGTAATAATCATTAATTGGTTAGGATGCTGTTCTCAGAAATGCGCTGTGCCGATAAGACGGCCATCTTGTCTTATCTCTGTTTTTTGCGTTGATAATCATCAATTGTTTTCGGTTACTATGGAAGTAATATAGCAGAGAAATATATTAGCTTAAGAATACATCGAAATAATAAAAGTGTTTTTCCAATGCATTAGACCTGGAAGTTTAATTACTTTCTCTATATGTAATAAGTGCATGAATGAATGAATGAATGAATGAATGAATGAATGAATGAATACGTGTATTTATTGACATAGCAATATCATACATAGAATTTCAACAATCGCACGGGTCCACAGACCGTACGTGCTTTTGTAATACACATTACAAGCAATTAAAACAACAACAACAACAAAGAATTTAAAGAGTAAACACGAAAATAAAAAGACAAAGGAAATACGCAGTCAAAAGCAATATTAGACAACAATAAATAATTAAGAGTGAACCCGAAAATAAAAATACAAGATATTCAAATATAGCAATTTAAATTTACAGCACAGAGTACACCTTCATAAATGCACCCTCTTATAATAGATAATTACACTTAAAAGACATATATACACATAATATATACACCATATATAAAACCATGGCACAACAGTGACCTAAGTATGACATAATATATATGTATGTAGAACATTGTAGTCACTTTTGTTTAGTTGATCTTATTCCTCCCCCCCCTCCCTTCTATATTGGCAGCCTCCTCAGATCTCAGCTGTCTTACCTTAAGTATAAATGTACCTAGCCCGTCCATGTTTTCCGTGCCTGCCAGTAGCGTCCAACATGCTTCTAGCCCTACATTCGCAGTGGTAAAAAATCGCGGTAAATATTTTTTCCGCCATTCCTCCGTACCCCTACATCTTGTCAAGATGTGCGTCCAGGACTCTTCCTCCTCGCAAATGGGACAGATTCTCGTAAAATTCTCGTCAGAAATTTTCGTGCTCCTCCAAGCTCCTAGTCTAATACACACGAGCCCCTCTCTAATGAGTTTGGTACCTGTTTTGATGTATTGCTCCATACCCCACTCCGATTTTAACCCAGACTGTACTTCTAATGACACCTTCTCTGTGCATTGCGCAAAGTACATAGTGTATAGAGAAGGTATTGTATTCACCCGAAAATTGGATACCGAGATTTCACCGGAAATATATGTTTTTGAGACCCCATGAATCCAAAAATAAAAATCTGATGTGTTACACTCACATGAATTTCACTAGCTGTTCTACAAACTTCCTACAAAAGATTATTCTTCTTTCTATACAATACTAATCGAAATAAACACTAGCAGAATGCTCTTATTACTTAGTTATTAGTAAACGGAACTAAGTTAATGCACTAGACTAAAGTGATAGTCACATGTTTCAAAACCTAACGTTATACGATTGTCATTGCAAATCGCCTTTTTGCTTGGCCAGGAGTAGGACAAAAGAAAAATCTGATGAGTTCCATTCGCATGACTTTCTCTACATCTCTGCAACAAACTATTGCTAAAAAGATTATGCTTCTATTTGCTTCAAGCTAATCGAGAAAAAATTAGCAGAAATAGTCTTATTACTTGCTTCCTTGTAAATAGAAGCGAAATAGGGGAGTACCATTGGTTAAAATGATAGCCAAAAGCTGGTTGCTATGTGACCGAAGTTCCAACACGACAAATTCCTGTATAAGAAAAGTATGTTTTTCAAAGTTGAAACCAAAAACAAGGAATATCTTAAATACGATCAACTCCACGAAAAAAATGTATATAACATAAATTGTGTGTTATAATCTGCTTTACATTTTCTGTGCAGTAAGTTTTTCTCCATCTCTTACAGTTTAGCAGTTATGCAAAATTCCGCATTATTCATCCAGAATAAAGTAGTCTTCAGAGGCTATTCCCAGACAATTCAAGATAAACGTTTTATTTATTAGGTAAATATGTTTAATATGTGATATTTTAATCAAAATCGTTACAGCCATTTTTGAGAAAATCGAACATTTCGAAAAAAAGTTCCATGTAAAGGGAGTTAGGGTTGGGAGGATTTTCTTAAAAATCTTCGTGTCGCATCCTCGGAAGATACCAAACATAAATACCAAGTTTGGTATTCAACGGGCTTTTCGTTTTTTAGCTATGCTGCACACAGACACACACACACATACACACAGACAGACACACACACGGACATTTTTCTAAAAATGCTTTTTTTTGGATTCAGGGAGTCTCAAAACATATTTCCGGTGAAATCTCTGTATCGCATTTTTGGGTACAAACAATATCTTCTCTATACACTATGTATAGAGTGCTTCAAAATCGAAACCAATAACAAGGAATATCTCGGAAACGGTTACCTCCACGACAAAAACGTAAAGGACATGTGCATTTTGACGTGATGTACATTTTTTGTGTAGCGAGTTTTTATTTATCTAAGACGGTTTAGCAGTAAAGCAAAATTCGGCAACATTCATCCAGAATAAAGAGATCTTCAGAGGCATTTCCCAGAAAATTCGAGATATACATTTTCTTTCGGATATAAATAGCTTTAGTATACGGGATTTTAATCAAAATCGTTAGAGCCATTTTTAAGAAAATCAAAATTTTCGAAAAATTTCCCTTGTAAAGGGTAGCTTTTGGTGGGGTGTATTTTTGAAAATATTCGTGTCGCATCCTTGGAAAATACTAAACCTAAATACCAAGTTTAGGGGCTATGGTGTTTACAGACATAAACACACACGGACCTTTTTTTAAGCATTTGATGTGTTCCATTCACATGACGTTCTCAACATATCTGCAGCAAATAATTGTTAAAAAGCTTATGCTTTTTTAACTTCATGTTAATCGAGAAAAAAAAAGCAGTAGTAGTCTATTATCTGCTTCTATGTTCATAGAAGGGAAATAAGGGTGTAGCATAGGCTAAAGTATATCAAAAGCTGGTTGCTCTGTGACTGAAGTTCCTTTGTTTGTATGGAGAGGAGTTGACAAATTCTCGTATTATAAATGAATAATTTTTTTAAAGCTGAAACCAATAACAAGGAATGTCTCAAAAACGATCCACTTCATGAAAAAGAAAAATGTATATAACATAAATTGAGTGTTTTAATCAGCTCTACATTTTATGTTGAGCAATATTTGCCTATCTCTTAAGGTTTAGCAATTATACAAAATTCCTTAAAATTAATCCAGAATAAAGTAGTCTTCAGCGGTTATTCCCAGAACATTCAAAATATACATTTTATTTGTCAAGGAAATATCTTAAAAATATTAGTGTGTGCGTCTGTGACCGTGTATGTTTGTGAGTGGGGGGGGGAGCATAGTTCAAAAATGAAAGTCCATTAAATACCAAACTTGGTATTTAAGTTTGGTATCTTCCAAGGATGCGAACGAAGATTTTCAAAAAATCCCCCCCCAAACTAACCTTTACATGAAAAAAAGTTTGAAAACTTTGATTTTCTTAATAATCTCTCTAACGATTTTAATAAAAATCCCTTCTATTTAAATACTTACTTGCCAAATAAAACTTATACGTTAAATTTTTTGGGAATAGCCTCTAAAGACCTCTTTATTCTGGATGATTTTTATTAAATTTTGTATAATTGGTAAACCGTAAAGGATAGACTAAAGCTCACTAACAAAAGATATAGATCAGAATAAAACACACAATTTATGTCATTTACATTTTTTTTCGTGGAGTTGATACTTTTAAAGATATTCCTGGTTTTTCGTTCTAACTTTGAAAAACTCATACAGGAATTTAACTCCTGTCCTTACAAACAAAGGAATTTCAGTTACATAGCAACCAGCTTATGGCTATCATTTTCGCCTATGGATCTCCCTCCTTTCGCTTCTACTTAGAGGAAGCAAGTAATAAGACTCTTTCTGCTAATTAGCATGAAGTAAATAGAATCAAAAGCTTTTTAACTACAGTCTGTTGCAGAGGAGGAGAGAAATTCATGTGAATGGAACACATCAGATTTTAATCACTGTTGTGTTTTCACAACCTCTACTGACTGATTTTTATCAGAAAATCATTCTGAAGTGTTATGTTTTTGTGAATCAAATCAACTCTTTGAAGGAAAATGTCTACTGGAAAAGAAGACTCGTGGATTTCATGAAGAAAAAAAACTATATTTCATTTACATGACTTTCTCTACATCTCTACAACAAATATTGTTAAAAAGTTTACTGTTCCATTTACTTCATGTTAATTGAGAAAAATTAGCAGAGCAGCCTTATTACTTGCCTACATTTAAGTAAATAAGGGAGTAACATAGGTTAAAGTGATAGTCAAAAGCTGGCTGCTATGTGATTGATGTTCCTTTGTTTGTATAAACAGCAGTTGACAAGTTCCCGTATGAGAAAAGTGCAAGTATTTTATAGCTGAAACCAATAGCAAGAAACATCTTAAAAATGATGAAATCGACTAAAAAACTGTATATATCATAAATTGTGGATTTTAATGTGATCTACATTTTTTGTGTAGTAGCTTTTTGTCTATCTCTTACGGTTTACCAACTACACAAAATTCAGCAAAATCCATTCAGAATACAGAGGATTTTAGATTCTATTGCCAGAAAATTCAATATATACATTTTATTTGCCATATAAATATTTTAATATATGGTATTTTAATCAAAATCGATAGAGTAAAATTTTCTAATTTTTTTTAATGTAGATGGTAGTTTGGGGTAGCGGAAGTTTGCTCAGAATCATCGTGTCCCATCCCTGTAAGATACTAAACATAAACACAAAGTTTGGTATGTTACCAACTTTTCGTTTTTGAGCTACGTTGTCCATATACGCACGGACCTTTATTTAGAAATGTTTTTTTGAATATAGGGGGTCCCAAATCATATATTTAAGGTGAAATCTTGGAATCGAATTTTGGGTGCAATACAATACCTTCTCTATACACTATGTACATAGTACGTGTAGAGAAAGTAAAAAGAAATGTCCATTAAATATTAAACTTGATATTTAAATTGAATATCTTCGAAGGATGCGACACGAAGATTTTCAAGAAAATACCCCTACCCCCATTTAACCTTTACATGGAAGAAATTTCGAGAATTTGGATTATCTCAAAAATAGCTCTAACGATTTTGATTAAAAGCTCTTACATTTAAAATATTTACATGACAAATAAAAAGTATATCTTGAATTTTCTGAGGATACTTAAAACTTTTCTCACACGAAAGTTGTAAACTCCTGGCCCTGCATAGAAACAGATTTTACCTACATGGCAACCGGCTTTCAAAAGGATTGACTATCGTTTTAGCCTAGTGTATTTCCGTGTTTTCCTTCTTCTTAGAAGGAAGCAAGTAATTAAGATAATTTTTGCTAATATTTATCTCGATTATCATAAATAATGTCACAAAGTAGATTGAAAAAACACGCGTTTTAACAATAATTTGTTACAGCGCCGTAGAGAAAGTTATGTAAATAGAATACAGCAGACTTTTTTTTTATTTTCTCTACACGTACTATGTACTTAGTGTATAGAGCAGGTATTGAACCGCACCCAAGAAGTCGATCCAGAGATTTCATCGCAAATACGTGTTTTGTAGCTCCCTGAACCCATAAGAAAGAATTCTTAGAAAAATGTCCGTGTCCCACTCCGAGCTACCCTTCACATGGAAAAAATGTTGATTTTCTGAAAAGTGGCTAACGATTTTGATTAAAATCTCTTGTATTTAAAATATTTACATGACAAATAAAATGCATATATTCAGTTTTCTGGGAATAGCCTCTGATTACATGTTTATTGTAGAGGAATTTTGCAGAATTTTGTATAACTAGTAGACATAGACAAAAGTTTTCTTAACAAAAAGATGTAGTCGTCGTTAAAATACACATTCTATGTTATATGAATTTTTTTCGTGGAGTTAACCGTTTTTGAGATATTCCTTGTTATTAGTTTCAGCTTTAAAGTACTTAAAGTTTTCTCATACGGGAATTTATCATCTCCTGTAGTTACAAACAAAGGAACTTCAGTCGCAAAGCCACCAGATTTTGACTATCACTTTAACCTATGGTACTCCCTTATTTCGTTTCTACTTACAAGGAAGCAAGTAATAAGACTATTTCTGCTAAGCTTTTTAAAAATAATGTTACAGAAATGTAGAGAAATTCATGTGAATGGAACACATAAGATTTTTTGAGCTATGCTGCCTACTCACACTCACACAGACTTCTTTCTAAAAATGCATATTTTGGATTCAGGGAGTCCCAAAACATGTATTTCTGGTGAAATCTAGGTATTAAGCTTTTAGGTGCAATACAATACCTTTTCTATACACTATGTACATAGTATATGCAGAGAAAGTAGACATAAATAAACAGATGATAGTTTATTGATGCTTTCAGGTGAGTAAAATCTAATTTCAAGTCTGTTTTCCTCCTCCTAATTGGATATATGTGCAGGAAGGTTGCGCGGTAAAAGGGAATTGTGCAAACAGTTTCGGTGTTTTAATTGGTTACTCTACGTACGCAACTGAAGTGAGAAATCGCATGATGGTAACTCAGGCGTGGTGGCGCGGCACTGCTTGAGGGCACTGGCACGGTTGCCTTTGAAATTGTAATTCATATGCTCTATTTTGTTGCCAAGAGGTAATTCACTTGCCATATTTTATAAACTTGCTTATTTATGTGTATCGTTGCCACTACTTAACATTGTATTACGTTTACAGCAATAATTTATCAGGTACTCATGCAAGGAATGGTTTTCCAAAGAACTACTGTAACGAAAACTGTCCTTACCTCATTCCATAGCTCAACCCTTCAGTTTCACCGATCGTTTCCATATTTTACACCACCTAAAAAGAATGAATAAATAAGTATATTTATTGAAATACCAGTTGCATTAATTGACCTTCATCAATCACGCAGGTCCACAGACCGTACGTTCCTTTGCAATACACAAATAGTAAGCAATATTAAAAAATCTGATGTGTTCCATTCACATGACCTTCTCTACATCTCTGCAATACATTATTGTTAAAAAGCTTATGTGTCCATACAAACAAAGGAACTTCAGTCACATAGCAACCAGCTTTTGGCTATCACTTTAACCTATGGTACTCCCTTATATCGCTTCTTCTTACAAGGAAGCAAGTAATAAGACTATTTCTGCTAATTTTTTCTCGATTAGCTTGAAATAAGCAGAAGAATAAGCTTATTAACAATAATTTGTTACACAGAAATAAAGTCATGTGAATGGAACACACCAGACCTTTTTTATTGTAAATATCTTTAATAAATGTAATTTAATCAAAATCATTGAGAAAATAATGATCGAAAATTTCTCCACGTAAAGAATAGTTGGAGTGGGACATTTTCTTGATTATCTTCTTGTCCCATACGAATTCTGAGGACACTGAACTTGATATTTATCCGACTTTTCGTTTTTGAGCTATGTACATATTTTTATAAAAATTCGAATTTTGGTACCAGATACTCCAAAACAGGCATTTTCGGTCATTTCTGGATTTAGCGTTTTTAGTTTCTGAACCAAATACTATGTACGCACATAGCAAATAAAGAAGCCATTGTATACCATCCAAAATTTCGTCAACCGGAATTTCACCGGAAATACATGTTTGAGGACCTTTGAATAAAAAATAAGCAGTTTTAGAAAAAAGTTGCGTACCCGCGTATTTGAATGTTGTGTTAATTGTATGTGTGTGCGGGGGGGGAGGGGGTGAGCAGCATTCCTAAAAATGAAAGGTGTATTAAAAACTAAACTTTGCATTATAAATTCCGAATCTTCCAAGAATTACACTCGAAGGTTTTCAGGAAAATCCCAACTAACTACCCATTAGAAGGCGTATTTTTGTAACTTGGTCTTTAGAAATTTACCATTTTATCAAAAAACTGAATAACTGGTAAACAGCGAGATATACACAAACCTATTTTATAAGGTCTCGGTGTTACATCTCGTTAAAACAAACAATTTATGCCCTCTGTATTTATTTTATAGAGGTAACCGAGGTATTCCCTGTAATTGGTTTTAAAGTTGCCAACTCTTAGATTTTCCTCAAATGGAAGTCGTTATTCACTTTTTCATCCTGGTCTTGCAAATAGAAAGGAATCTTAATTGCATCACATAGCGAAAGGCTGTTAAAATATTTGACTAACGCTTTAGTCTAGTAGTCTTGTTTCTCATCTTATAAGGAACTAAAATAATAAACCATTTCTGCTAATGCTTGTCTCGATTAGCACGAAGTAGAAAATAAGTTGTTTAAAGAATAATTTTCTGTAGAATAGATAAAAACCACGTAAATTTAACAAAATTAGTTTTCTTCAAACTTTAAATTAACGTACCACTTATTTAATGTTAAGCAGTTGAGAGCATCTGTATTGTACGATATTATGGCTTAATAATACCTTTTAATTCCTCTATGTAGTACCTAGAGAAAGTTTTGCATTCCAGCCAAAAATTCGATACTGAAAATTTAGTGGTAATAACGTATATATGGATTCCTGAATAAAACAAATAAAAATAAAAGGTCCGTTTGTGTCCGTAAACACGATAAATCAAAAACGAAAAGTCAGTAAACTACCAAACTTGGTATTTAAGTTATCTTCTAGAGCCACGACAGGAAGACTTTGAGGAAAATCCCTCCACCCCAAACTGTCCTCTATATGGATAAAATTTTAAAAAGGTTGATTGCTCTAATGATTTGATTAAAATACCATATACTTAAGATACTTATTTGACAAATAAAATGTATATACCTAATTTCCTGGGAATAGCCTCGGAAGTCACACAATTTATGTTATATTAATTTTTTTTTTTTTTTTGCATCTCCCATTTCCGAAATAAACGCTGTTATTGACTTCAAGTACTTAAACTTGTCTTAAACAGGAATACCTCATTTCTGTTATTTCTGTATAATTTTACCTTTGGCCATGAAAGAAAACCTAATATCAATGACAATCGCACAATCGAGAGCTTATTGAGGATTTGACTACAGCTTCAGCCTAGTGTACTCTCTTATATCCCTTCTACTTATAAGGAACAAAGTATATTTTGAGAAGAATAACCTTTTGCGTGAATAATCCTTTTAGAATGGCTTGCGAAAGGCATGTGAATGAAACTGATTCAATTATTTGCTAGACTTAACTGTTTCCGAGAAATGCAATGTAAATGGTTTCAGTTATACATTCTCTACATAGTTACGTAGGCAGAGGAAGTATTACACTCCACCCAAAAAGTCTATACCGAGATTTCACCGGAAATACACGTTTTGGGGTCCCCTGTATGCAAAAAATAGCATTTTTAGACAAAGGTCCATGTGAATATGTCTGAACAGGATAATTCAAAAAAATAAAATTTGATTAAATTCCGAACATGGTATGTAAGTATCTTCCAGGGATTTGAACGAAGATTTTTAGAAAACTGCCCCAATCCATACTGCCCTATGCATGGAAAAAGTTTAAACATTTTAATTTCTACTTTCTCCAAACGTACTATGTACATACTGTATAGAGAAGGTATTGTATTGCACCCAAAAATTCGATACCGAGATTGCACTGGAAATATATGTTTGGAGACCCCCTGAATCCAAAAAAGCATTTTTAGAAATATGTTCTTTGGGGGTGTCTGTCTGTGTGTCTGTGGACAGCATAGCTCAAAAATGAAAAGGCCATTAAAAAACCAAACGGTCTTTTCGTGCTTCAGCTATGCTGTCCACACACACACACACACGCACGCACACACACGCACACATGGGCTTTTTTTTTTTTTTTTTTTTTTTCTGAAAATGCTTTTTTTGGAGTCAGGGGGACCCAAAACATGTATTTCCATGAAATCTCGGTATCGAATTTTTGGGTGGAATGCAATACCTTCATCGCCCTCCATGATGTAATGGTTACCGTGCTGACTTCGTATACCCAAGATCGCGGGTTCAAACCCGGCGGAGGACGATGGCTTTTTTCAGGCGTAAAAATCCTTAGCATGGCTTCCTTCGGAAGGGAAGTAAAGTCATTGGTCCCGTGTCGTAGATTTACGGCACATAAAATAAACTCAAGCCTGATAGAGAGGCCTCTGAGCAAATTTTAGCGGTCTTTCACGCCCAATATAGAATGGGACGCTGAGAGCCACAGCAGTTAAAGAGCGTCCATAAATAAAACGCCATTTTGCAATACCTTCTCTATACACTATGTACATAGTACACGCAGAGAGAGTAAAAATGACAGAACATCATAAAATGAGGTAAAGATATAAATATTGCCTCATATCAAAATGTAAAGAAATCATTTGAATGGAATATGTGACAATACGGGTTGTAAGAATCTGATGTGTTACACTCACATGACTTTCTCTAGCTGTTCTACAAACTTCTTATATAAGATAATTCTTCTTTCTGCAACTTGCTAATCGAGGTACTCATTAGCACAATATTCTTATTACTTAGTTCCTTATAAGTAGGAAGAAAATAAGGGAATACACTAGGCTAAACCAATAGTCAAATGTTTTAAAAGCTGTCGTTACGCGATTGTCATTACAAACCGCTTCTTTTCTTGACCAGGAATAGAACAAAAGAAAAACGGACACACCCGTCTGTGAAAAGTATAAGTACTTTGACAACTTAAACTAATAACAATGAATACCTCGAAAACGGTAAGCTCCACGAGAAAAATGTATATGACATAACTTGTGTATTTGAAAAAACCTACATTTTTTGTATGGTAAGTTTTTGTCTATCTCTTACGGTTTAGTAGTTATGCCAAATTAAGCAAAATTCATCCAGAATAAACAGGTCTTCAGAAGCTATTCCCAGAAAATTCAAGATATACATTTTATTTATCAGGTAAATATCTTTAATATACGATATTTTAATCAAAATAGTTAGAGCTATTTTTAAGAAAATCAAAATGTTCGAAAAAAATTCCATGTATAGAGTAAGTTGGTGTGGGGGATTTTTCTCAAAATCTTCGTGTCGCATACTTGGAAGATATTAAACTTAAATACCAAGTTTGGTATTTTAGCCACAATTCGTTTTTGAGTTATTGTGTTCACAGACACACGGACACACACACACGGACCTTTTTCTGAAAATGCTTTTTACATTGTACATACGGGGCTAGAAAAAGTAACAAAAATGTACCGCATAAATTGCAGGACACATTGCTTACCTGAAGACGAAGAAATGATATTATATGAACATGGGTCTAGAAACGCTTTGTTGCAGTGTTACAACATATTTTCCCCAACACATTAATCACGGGACCAACATTGCAAACATGCAGAACAGAATGAGACCGAATCTTTTTGATCCATCCATTCCTCTTTTCTTCTTTTTACTTTCTCTATACGCACTATGTGCATAGTGTATAGAGAAGGTATTGCACTCCACCAAAAAATTCATACCGAGATTTCAACGGAAATATATGTTTTAGGGTCCCCTGTATCCAAAGAAAGTACTTTCAGAAAATGGTCCGTGTGTCCGTGAACACGATAACTCAAAAACGAAAAGTCGGGAAAGTATACCAAACTTGGTATTTAAGTTCAGTATCTTCCAGGGATGCGACTCGAAGGTTTTGAGAAAAATCCCTCCACCCCAAACTTACTACTTACAAAGAAGCAAGTAATAAGACATTTCTGCTTTTTTCTTCTGATTAGCATAAAGTAAAAGAAGTATAAGCTTTTTAAGAATAATTTGTTGCAGGGATATAGAGAAAGTCATGTGAATGGTACACATCAGATTGTTTTTTGATAGTATTTAACGTCCGCTTTTACTGCAAATGGCACCGCAGGCGACGACACCGATGATACATTAAATGAAGTGGTGGGGTAAACTAGAGAAAACCCACCCCTGCGCCGCTTTGTCCAACCGTGGCCTAACCACTTGGCCGCGGTGCAGCCCCAGATAATTTAGGATGTACATTTCGTTTGACATAAAAATATCTTAAATGATTTCCCTGAAAATCCTGTCTCATTCTTGGAAGATATGAAACAACCGCCTTTTCGTCTTTGAGTTATTCTGTTCTCTCTCTCTCTCTCTCTCTCTCTCTCTCTCTCTCTCTCTCTCTCTCTCTCTTACATAAACACAAGCAAACTTTTGACTTTCACTACACGTACCATGTACATAGTATGTAGAGAAGATATTGCACTCCACCCAAAAATTCGATACCGAGATTTCACAGAAATATATGTTTTACATTTCGCTATATCCATAAAAAAGCTCCATGTGTGTATGTGTGTGTGTGTGTGTGTGTGTGTGAACAGGATAACTCAAAAACAAAAAGTCGTAAAATACCAACCTTGGTGTTTAAGTTCAGTATCTACCAGGAAGCGCGACACAATGATTTTGAAAAAAAAAAATCCTTCACACCAAACTACGCTTTCCATGGAACCTTTTTCGCAAATTTTGATTTACCTAAAAATAGCTATAGCAATTTTGATAAAAATGTCGTATATTAAAGATATTTAAGTGACCAATAAGATGTATATCTTAAATTTTCTGGGAGTAGCTTCTGAAGAGTAGTTTATTCTGGATGAATTTTACTAAATTTTGAATAACTGCTAAACCGTAAGAGATGGACAAAAACTTACTACACAAAAAATGTAGAGCACATTAAAACACACAATTTATGTTGTATACATTTTTTTCGTGGAGTTTGTCGTTTTTGTGACATTCCTTATTTTTAGTTTCCGCTATGAAAAACGTATACTTTTCTCATACAGGAACTTGTCAACTCCTATCCATATAGACAAAGGAACTTCATTGACATAGCAACCAGGTTTTGACTATCACTTTAACCTACGGATGTCCCTTATTTCGCTTCTATTTACAAGGAGGCGAGTAATTAGACTATTTCTACTATTTTTTCTGATTAGCTTAAAGTAAACAGAAGTATAAATTTTTTAAGAATTATTTGTTGCAGGGATATGGAGAAAGTCATGTGAATGGTACACATCAGATTTTTTTTACATACTCCTTGTTTTTTGTTTCATCTTTAAAAAACATACTTTTCTCATACGGAAATTTGTCAACTACTGCCCATACAAACAAAGGACTGAAGTAGTCGCATAGCAATCATCTTTTATCTATGATACGCCCTTATTTTGCCTCTACTTACAAGTAATACGACTATTTGGGCTAATTTTTCTCAATTAGCATGAAGTAAATAGAAGCATAATATTTTTAACAATAATTTGTTGCAGAGTTTTCATGTGAATGAAAAACATATTTTTCTAAATGTGTGTTTTCTGGAATTATAAGTTGCTGAAATTTTGGGTGGAATACAATATTTTCTCTATCATTGCACGTCCGTGCTAGAAAAAGTAAACAGATGGAAAAGTAAAAGGTGACAGACGCTGCCTAGTTTACTGGTAATAGTGAACCTTTTTATTTGGGTATAGTCAGGCACTTAACATGTTTATTTCTCTTTCAATTTTGTGATCTCTCAAATAACTTAATTCCGTTGCCTGAGAGTGAAAGAGATCTAAAATTTGCACGTCAGTCAGGTGGAATGCAGCGGTTATTTAGCAGTCGGCAGAAACACACGTGTTGAAAGCTTTATTACTAAGCACGTACATCAATTCATCATAAAGTTTACTTATAAAAATGCTCGACGTGCAGCATGCGTTAGGGCAGAAAAAGTGCGCAACTAGCCCACCTACTGCTAAGGGCGTAGCGCAAGCAAACCGAGAAAATCATAATTGCAAGTTGCTGCTTTATCGGCGGAAGTAGATGTTTTTACCAGTTCCTCTGCAAAGCAAACCAGATATAATTGATGCATATTCTCGGGCATTCAAAGAGGTTTACAAACTTTTCTTATCTTAATCTAAAAGAATCGTTTGTGTTCCATTCACAAGACACTCTCTACATCTCTGCAATAAATTGCCTATTGTTAATAAGCTTATTTTTACTTTCTCTAGACGTACTGTGTACATAGTGTATAGAGAAGGTATTGTAATGCACCCAAAAATTCGATATTGACATTTCACCGGAAATACGTATTTTGGATCCCCCTGAAACCAAGAAAAGCATTTTTAGAAAAATATTTGTGTGTCTGTGGGCCATATAGCTCAAAAACGAAAAGTTCGTAAAAACCAAACTTGATACTTATAACTTTTTCCGACAGTTTTGATTTTCTCAAAAATGGCTCTAACGATTTTGATTAAAATATCGTATATTAAAGAAATTTACCTGATAATTAAAAGGTATATCTTGAATTTTCTGGCAATATCTCTGAAGACTACTTTATTCTGAATGAATTTTGCGGAATTTTGCTAACCGCTAAACCGTATGAGACGGACAGAAACTTACCACACAAAAATGTAGGACACGTTAAAACGCACAATTGATGTCATACAGATTTGTTTCGCGGGGTTTTTAAGATATTCCCAGTTTTTGGTTTCAGCTTTAAAAAAACTTCTTTTCGCATACAGGAATTTGTCAACTATTGTTCATACAAAGGAACTTCAGTCGCATAGCAACCAGCTTTTGACTATCACTTCAACCTATGGTACTCGCCTATTTCGCTTCTCTTATAAGGAAGCAAGCAATAAGACTATTTCTGCTAATTTTTTTCTGGATTAGCATGAAGTAAATAGAAGCATAAGCTTTTTAACATTAATTTGTTGCAGAGATGTAGAGAAAGTCATGTGAATGGAACACACCAGACTTTTTATCTACTTAATGCTAATTGAGGTAAACGTTAGCAGGAATGCTCTTATTATTGGTTTCTTATAAATATAAAATAAACTGACAGTCAAACGTTTTAAAATGTGATTGGTATAGAAGTGAAATCCGTATCTTTGCATGGCCTGGAGTAGACAATTTCCCACATGACAAAAAAATAACAAGAGAATACCCATATCAAAAACGGCCAACTGTATGAAAAAAATGTATAGGACATAAATTATATGTTTTTAGTAGTCTATATTTTTATGTGATAATTTCTTGTCTATCTCATATGGTATACCATTTGTGCAAAATTCATTAAGAATTAACAGATCTTAGGAAGCTATTCCACGAAAATCTAAGATATGCATTTTATTTGTGATGTAAATAGCTTTAAAATAATAAGTCTTTTAATCAAAATAATTACAACAATTTTTAAGAAAATCAAAATTTTCAAATTTTTTTCCAGGTAAAGTGTAGTTTGGAGCATGGAGAATTTTTTCCTTGAACAATACTAAAGTAATATACCAAGTTTGGTATTTAATGGTGTTTACGGATTTTGAGCTATGCTGTACACACACACATATACGCACGCGCACCTTTTTCTAAACATCTCATTTGTTCCATTCATACGACTTTCTCTACATCTCTGCAACAAATTATTGTTAAAAAATGTATTCTTCTATTTTCTTCATGGTAATCGAGAAATAATTTTCAGAAATAGTCTTGTAACTTGCTTCCTTGAAAGTAGAAGCGAAATAAGGGAGTACCATAGGTTAAAGTGGTAGTCAACAGCTGGTGCTAAGTGACTGAACATCCTTTGTATGGACAGGAGTTTAAAGAAATACTTTTCTTATACAGGAATTTGTAAAAGTGAAACAAAAATCAAGGAATAACTCAGAAACGGTAAAAAAAATGTATGCTTCTATTTTCTTCATAGTAATCGAGAAATAATTTTCAGAAATAGTCTTGTAACTTGCTTCCTTGAAAGTAGAAGCGAAATAAGGGAGTACCATAGGTTAAATTGGTAGTCAACAGCTGGTGCTAAGTGACTGAAGATTCTTTGTATGGACAGGAGTTTAAAGAAATACTTTTCTTATACAGGAATTTGTAAAAGTGAAACCAAAATCAAGGAATAACTCAGAAACGATCAACTCCACGAAAAAAAGCATATAGAATAAATTGTAAGTTTTAACGTGCTCTACATTTTTTTTTACTGTGGTAAGTTTTTCTCCATCTCTTACGGTTTAGCAGTTATGAAAATTTCAGTAAAATTCATGCAGAATATGGGAGTCTTCAAAGACTATTCCCAGAAAATTCAAGATATGCACCTTATTTGTTAAGTAAATATCTTTAGTATACGATATTTTAATCAAAATCTTTAACTATTTTTGAGAAAATAAACATTTTCGAAAAAAGTTCCATGTAAAGCTTAGTTGGGAGTGAAGGATTATCTTGAAAATCTTCGTGTCGCCTCTCTGGATTTCTGTTAGGTATTTTATGGACTTTTTTAATTTTGGATTTATCGTGCACACACACACACAAACATACAGGGACAGTTTCCAAAAATGATTTTTTTGGGATTCGGGGGGACTCAAAACATGTCTTTCCAGTGAAATCTCGGTACATTATACATACGGACTAGAGAAAGTTGAAACGAACCGTAACATTTGCACGTAGGTGGAATGCAGCAGCTATTTAGCAATTGGAAAAAAAGACACATGTTGATAGGTTTCTTACTAACCACGTACATCAATTCCTCATAAAGTTTACTTATAAAAATGCTTGACGTACAGCATGCGTTAGGGCAGAAAAAGTGCGCAACTAGCCCACCTACTGTTAAGGGCGTAGCGCAAGCAAACCGAGAAAATGATAATTGCAAGTTGCTGCTTTATCGGCGGATGTAGATGTTTTTACTAGTTCCTCTGCAAAGCAAACCAGATATAATTCATGCATATTCTCGGGCATTCAAAGAGGTTTACAAACATTTCTTAGTTTACTCTAAAAGAATCGTTTGTGTTCCATTCACAAGACACTCTACATCTCTGCAACAAATTGCCTATTGTTAATAAGCTTATTTTTACTTTCTCTAGACGTACTGTGTACATAGTGTATAGAGAAGGTATTGTAATGCACCCAAAAATTCGATACTGAGATTTCACCGGAAATACCAACTTTGAGATTCCCTGAATCCAAAAAAAGCATTTTTAGAAAAAGGTCCGTGTGTGTCTGTCTGTCCGTCTGTGTGTACGTGTGTGTGTCTGTGGGCAGCTTAGCTCAAAAACGAAAAGTCCCTTAAAAACCAAACTTGGTATTTAGGTTTGGTATCTTCCAAGGATGCGACACGAAGATTTTCAAGAAAATCCCCCCCCCACTCCCAACTGTCCTTTACATGGAACTTTTTTCGCACATTTGGTTTTCTAAAAAATGACTAATGATTTTGATTAAAATATCGTATATTAAAGATATTTTTCTGACAAATGCAATGTATATCTTGAATCTTTTGAGAATAGCCTCTGAAGACTACTTTATTCTGAATCAATTTTGCATAACTACTAAACCGTAAGAGATGGATAAAAACATATCACACAAAAAATGTAGAGCACGTTAAAACACACACTTTATGTTATATACATAATTATGTGGAGTAGATCGTTTTTGATATATTCCTTGTTTTTGGTTTCAGCTTTAGAAAACCTCTCTCATTCAGGAATCTGTCAACTCCTGTCCGTACACAAAAAATGATCTTCAGTCACATAGCAACCAGCTTTTGACTATCATTTTAACCTATGGTAGTCTCTTATTTGCCTCTACTTACAAGGAGGCAAGTAATAAGACTATTTTTACTAATTTTTTTTTCTCGATTAGCGTGAAGTAAATAGAAGCATAACGTTTTTATCAATAATTTCTTGCAGAATGTGGAGAAAGTCATGTGAATGGAACATATAAGACTTTTTTTAAATATTCTCCATGTAAAGGTTACCTTGGGCTGCTAAACTTTAAAACAAAGTTTGATATTTTACCGATCTTTCGTTTTTCAGTTGTGTTCACAGGCACGGACATTTTTCGAATTTTTTTGTTGATGCAGGGGACTCTAAAGCATGTAATTTTTGTAGAATATCGGCGTCGAATTTTTGGGTGGAGAACTAAATAGAGCTTTATGTAGAGGAGGTAAAGACAGATTGGTAGACCCCGCTAGGTAATTCATCACACAAACATCAGTTTCCTTATAAATCCCAACTCTTAGAAAAAGCGAAATATAACGATGTGACTAACAAACAGGATTTAGGAATAGCAAATGGGAAATATCAGTCATTCACATTACCTGACTCAATCTGTTAGATCCATTTTTGTACGAACGTAACATTTGAATTCTGTAAGTACTCGTATATACTAGTAATTATATTGACATGTACTGTCAATACAACTTCTTTTACTGTCTGTCCACCAATGCAGTAAATGATTATTATTGAAACCACGAACAGAAGCAGTGCAATTAATAAAAACAGTTGTGAGTCAAGTAATTGGAGTTGGCGTTGTGCCAAGAAACACCCCCAGTGTTTTTTTTTTTTTGCTAACACTCCACTTCAAGTTTGCGACAGCAATTTATCTCACAACTGCATCCAACTTTTTCGCTTCTCTAAATCAAAAGAATCCGGCTGTTTAAAGGGTTCCCTTAATGAGGTTAATACGAAAAGGCAGATTTTTCTTTGTCTTTCATCTAGTGTACACGATTTAATTTTCTTCGGTCATATCAACACATTCAGGACCGGTTTTGAACGTATTAAGAATGGGACAGGTAGAGTCAGACAAAAAACAAAATCTGATGTGTTCCATTCACTTGGCCTTCTCTATACCTCTGCAACAAAATATCCCTTTTTAGCGGTCGTATTTATTTTCTAGCTTAATTAGCGGATTTCCTGGATCAGTGTGCGTTTTGGATCGTATTTACACTTAAGAAATCTGTAAATATGGTGTAGTGATAGCCCTGAATTTAGTCATTTAGGCATATCAGTTTTGTGTATATAGTTTGTTTTTCATTCTAAATACTTGCTGTAGTTCAACAAACACAATACTAGACTCTGAAGCGATAAAACCCAACAGATAAATCAGAGTAATAAATAGAATGCAATCACGATTAAAAACAGATCAAAAACTACTTAGATAAAACTAGCTATGCTAAAGGGAAACGGAATCAGAAATAAAATCGCTTCGAAATACGAAAGATCATGAATCCAGTAAGGGAAAGGCAAGTCGAGCCATTAGAAGCAAAAGGAAACTGGTATTTAAAACCCTAGCAGCTCCGAGCTGCAAACAATGAAGAGAAAAATCCAGACGAAATTCACGCTCCACCAAACACAGAATGTGTAATCAGGCGTGTTAAAGTGTTAATAGGGATGTATTCTGAAAGTTTTTCCCTGCAGATAGCACTAGTGTACAAACTGGTAAGCGCAAATCGTTCTTCTGTTTTTTCCCCGAGTTTTTCCTACTATTACATGCTCTTTAACGTTTTTTACAGCCTGGGATAACTAGTTTATACATTATTGCTTTTACTGTTTAAAAACAATGCTTTTGTACCATTATCAATAATATTTGTTTCATGATATATATAAACAAATAAACTATAAAATAATGAACATTAACTGTTGTCTGATCATTATAAAATATAATGTTTTATTTTAGGAAACATGTAAGCTATAAAAACCTGTTGATCAATCTCGGTAGAACAACCTGTAAAACTACGAGATCAAAGAGTGACATTTTGAGATGGATTTTTAAATGCAGAAAATCATTCCAAGATGTTGTAAGGCCTTGAAATTCTGAACACAAAGCGAGTTTCATGTCCGATATTTTTCCACAAATTAAAAACGTTATTCTTAACATTAAAAATTGAAAATCTTCAAAACTTAATTATCTGATTTAAACGAAAATAAAATATATACATTAAAATATGTATGGAGGAGCAATTTCAAAAATAATTTATTAAAATGGTTATAAATGCATAAAATCATTTAATCAGCTTATATATTTGCATATCTTACCTAATAAAGTAGTGACAAAATCCTTCGGTTTAAAGTGCTGCGAGCATACTTTTAATGTTTTTGCTTAACTTCTTTCGGTTAGGTTTTTCCTTCTTATGGCATGTAACCAAGTTTTTCTCAATACTTTGTCCCCAGGAAATCGATGAAAAGTAAAGGACCGCCCTTGATTTCGCAAAATGGAACACAGCAATAGTCTGCATTATTGATAATATTCTATTTTTTCCCAAATTCACTTCTTATATAGGCCAGTTTGCTTAAATATTAACTCATACACGTTGTAACCTCAAAATTCTTTACGAAACAAACGAACGAAGACATGCGCTTACCGGTTAATTCAGTGGAGGCATCTAGTGGTACTAGTTTCATACATCCCTATAGCCGTAAGAACATAGCCTGGCGTCTAAAATTGTGAAACCCAATGAAAACGTGACAAAATATAAAAATGTAATATATTCTCAGCGAATAAAATTGGTTAAAGTAACTAAAATAGCAAAGTCTATGCACATCCTAGAAAATGGGCGGCGAATAGATTGTTGTTAGCTGCCGGAGATTCGAATAAACGGCATTCACGACGGTAATTGAACGTCAAGACACCGTGTGGTGAACCCGTGTCGTGTTTAAGCTCGTAGCATGACGATAGTATACAAGTCCGCGATGTGAAGAAACTAATTAACGCGGGAAGGGAATTCATAGGGAGATTACCGTGTCGGGAAAGGTGAAATAATTTAATTCGTGAACAGTTTTTGGCGAGGCTCGCCCCGAAACTTATTCTTGAAATTTGGACGGCCAGGGGAACTCGTGAAATATAAAGTGTGGGACAGTAAAGAGTACTGAGAGAATTTCATTCAGGTTTCTCCCCGCAAACCCTGAGATCATCGCACCATTTCCAAAGCTAGCATGCAATCCAAACTTTTTCTTCTCCCCCTCCAGAACCACAAACCAAAACAACCCATAATTATTCTTTTATTTTCTGTAGAAGGGCTGCACATACTACTGTGTCAAGAAAGTTCCTGGAATTTGCCAATAAAACACAAAAAATGGATTATCATCCAATTTTATTTTATCGCCTTTAAAGTATACCCCTTCTGAAATTATACATTCAAGCCAACGAATAATCCAATCATCAAAACATTTATTGTAGGCACTTTTAGGAATCGATGTCAATTGTCGCCGCGAATCTTCATTTATGCCTTCTATCGACTGAAAATGGGTGCCTCGAAGTGGTAGCTTGGGTTTGGAAAGAGAAAGAAATCAGCTGGAGCCAGATCAGGGGAATGCGGTGGTTGTTCGATGAAATTTGTTGAGTTTTTGGCCAGAAATTCGTTCACGCCTTGGTGCGTTATCGTGGTGAGAATACTTGAGTTGTCGTTCCACAAATCTGGCCTTTTAACCGTATTTGTTCTCCCAAACGCCGCATAGCGCTCAGATAATAGTCTTTATTTACCATCTGACCTTCTGGCAAGAGCTCCGAGTGCACGACACCGCCATAATCGAAAAAAACTGTCAACATGACCTCCAGTCTTGATCGAGTTTAACGTGTCCTTTTAGGTTTCGGTCCATTGGAAGGCGTCATTCGGAAGTTTGTTGAATGGTTTGAGTGTCAAACTCGTAAACCCACGTCTCATCACCAGTTACAATGCGTTTCATGGGTTCGGAACTGGCTCGTTCTAGTATGTCTCCAGCAATCCTTACGCGATTGAGTTTTATAGAAAATTCAAGTCTTTCGGAACTAACCGATTCATGCCCAAACGATCGTTTAAAATGGTACGAATCGATTCATGAGACACAGAAACTTCAGCGGCAATCTCTCTCAGACCTAAATGACGATCTTCAGACACCATTTTCTTCATTTTAGCGATGTTCAGTTCAGTTGAAACCGTTGATGGCCGACCAGAGCGAGGCAAATGTTCCACCACATCTCGACCACTTTTGAATACTGTACCACTCATGTGCACGCGGTTTTGATAAAGTCAATTCACCGTAAGCTCTCTAACATTTTCAGCGATTCGGCACACGAAGTACCATTTGCAATGCAAAATTTGAGACAGATTCTTTGTTCAATATTTGTATCCATCGTAAAATCGCAAATCACTTATGAGATGAACTAACAAAATGGCGTACTGTAAACAAACTAGATCACAGATGACGATTCAAACTTCGCATGGGTATAGAGGGAAGTTTTACAAACTTAGCGACAACAATAATTTCGAATCCCTTTTTAAACAGGATTTTTAAATGATCAATTCCCGGTACTTTCTTGAGAATGTATACATGCAGATAGATACAGCATTAATCTAAGATTTGAAGCTTTCCTGACGACGTATTTACTCTAAAGTGTTCAGCCAGGTAAGTTCATGGATTGACCTCAACGTTTCGAAATTGTATTTATGAATATACAAATATGGACTTTTAAGTTATCAGTTTATCCTGATGATGATGATGTAAATCTTCGAAACGTTGGAGTCAATCCATTACGTACCTGGTAAGAGGCCCGAGAACAGAGTAGATTCGCCCTCCGTGGTGTAATGGTTACCATGCTAACTTCATGTATCCAAGGTCGCATATTCAAACCCGGCAAGGACAATGGGTTTTTTCGGGAATAAAAATCTTTAGCATGGCTTCTTTCAGAAGGGAAGTAAAGCCGTTGGTCCCGCGTAGTAGATTAACGACACGTAAAATAATCTCAAGCTTGATAGAGAAGCCTCTGAGCTAAATTAATCGGTCTTTCACGCCCAACATAAAATGGGACGCTGAGAACCACAGCAGTTAAAGAGCGTCCTTAAATAAAACTCCCTTTTATTTCACTTAGAGTAGATACGGTATTGTATTCCAGAAATCTTATACCCAGGTTTTACCGGAAATACATGTTTTAGGCCCCCTGAATCCAAAAAAAAAAAAGGAAAAAAAGTAGTTTTTAGGAAAATCTCCGTGTGTGAATGTGTGTGCAACATTATTAAAAAACGAAATAGCGATAAACTATCCAAGGGTGCGACAAGAAAGTTTTTAAGAAAATCGCCCGACCTCTACTACACTTTACAGTTAAGATTCTTCACATATTTTGTTTTTCTCAAAAATGGCTAACAATTATGTTCAAAATACTATATATTTAAGATATTTTCATAACAAATGAATTGTGGATCTTGAATTTTCTAGGATTAGTCTCTGAAGACCTCTTCATTCTGGATGACCTTTGTATAATTGGTAAGCCGTAAAAGATAGACAAAAACTTTGGAACGAGACTTTATATGGTGGTTTGTAGTTTACACCGCATGTCGGACAGTCATACGTAATAGGAATTTTGCGTTGAGTTTTACGCCTCAACGTGGGTGCTTTTGTGCGGCGTACCTAAGTGTCACTTCAAATCGACTCCAATACACTCACGTATCTGGTACTGAAGCTGTTCTTGGACGGGTTGCCACGGCGTTGCTTAGTCTTGCACGATCATTGACTCTCTCTGGCGTGGATTTGGCAAGTGGGAGGAGTTATAGAAGTGATATTTTAATTGTTAAGAAAACACTTGTGCACTTTTACGGTTATTTATTCTATAAGGAGATTCCAAGACAAGCACCTTGCTGTACACTGTTATTCTGCTGACTGATACTCTTACCATTCACTCACACGTACTCTCAATTACGTCGTTTCTAAGTTGAGTACATGGCAGAATTCACTCTCAAGTAATCACGAGCCGACTGTTAAATAGGTGAGCGACGTTACTTTAATTCACTAACAGTTTCTTCTCATAACAATCTCACTTCGCGGACAGAGTTTTCCAGTTGCACGTCATTACTTCACGAACATAGTTTTTTTACTAAACGACGACCTACCGCATCTCGTGGACAGATTCTTGACAAACGATGTTGCCTCTCACGGGCAAATTCTTAGCAAAACGACCACGATGTGTCAAACCCTACTTCTTTTATGCTAAAAACGGTGTCCTGATGGCTTCTTCCTGATTGGTTAGAAAGTCCGCCAAAATGACACCATCATGCCACAAAAACCATTGCGAATCTCCCAGAATACGTCACTATAACCACGTGATACTACGAATATAAAGCAGAAGTCCCCTCGTGGGTTTTAAACTGGACTTCCCCTGTGTAAGGAAATCGTACGTGACTTACACAAAAGAGGCAACTTCTCACCCCTCGCCCCAGTCTGGCGTCAGGATTCTGTGTAGCTTTCAAGTCAACAACTGCCGTTTTGGTTCCTATGTATACAAGGTAATAAAGGTTAGCTTTCTTTACTTATATACATCTAGATAATTAATAGAAAATTGTCATTATTACGACGAGGCTAATTAATGGTCTCAACTTACTACACAGAAATTTAGATCTCGTTAAAAAACACAACTCATGTCATATATATTTTTACCGTCTCCTGTATCAATTAATCATTTTTAGAACAAAATTCCAAGTATGTGTTCTTGGTCTGTGAACCGATAACTGAAAAAAGAAAGGTCTTTAAATACCAAACTTGATGTTTAAGTTCAACATCTTCCAAGATTACAACACAAAGGTTTTCAAAAATAATCCTCCCATCCTTAACTACCCTTTAAATCAAGAATTTTGTAAAATTTTAGTTTTTCCAAAAAGAATTAACGAGTTTGATTATAACAGCACATTTTAAGATATTTTCATGACAAATGAAATACGTATCTTGAATTTTCTAGGAATAGCCACTTCATTCAGAATAACTTTTGTGTAACTGGCAAACCGTAAGAGATCTCGTTAAAAAACAGAATTTATCCCATATACATTTTCAATAGAGTTAAATTTATCCAAAATATTCCGTACTATGTTTCCGTCTTAAGCTTCTAAAACTTTTATTCTGAATTGTCTCGGGCTTTTAGGAAGATAAATACATGGATAGGAGTCACAGAAATGTTTGAAGTAAATTTGTCATCAAAAAAGCGCTATTATTTACTTTCACTTTTCTTAAACGTGACATCTTTTGTCTCCTATCTCTTGTTTTACTCCTGGTCATTCAAAGATAAACCGAATTTAAATGTTTCACATAGCGACGAGATTTTAAAATATTTAGATATCGCTTTAGGCTAGTGTTTCACTTTTCCCCTTTTTATTCATAAGGAAGCAAGTAATAAGACAATTTTTGGTAATGTTTATCTTGTTTAGCACGAAATAGGAAACTAGGCTTTGGTAAGAATCGTTTGTTACAGAATAGGTAGAGAAAGTCATTTGAATGGCACGCATGAGAAGAAATGAGGGAATACATTAGGCTAAAGCGATAGACAATATTTTAAAAGCTGGTCGCTATGCGAAACATTTGAAATGAAATGGCGTTTTATTTATGGACGCTCTTTAACTGCTGTGGTTCTCAGTGTCCCATTCTATATTGGGCGTGAAAGACCGCTTAATTTTGCTCAGAGGCCTCTCAATCAGGCTTGACACGGGAAGCCATGCTAAGGATTTTTACGCCCGAAAAAATCCATCGACCTTGGGTATATGAAGCTAGCATGGTAACCATTACACCACGGAGGGCGACGCGAAACAATTGAGGTTCTCGTTAGAGAAAAGTTAGGTAGTTTAAAATTGAAACACATATCAAGGGAATATCACGAAAACGACCAACTCTCTGAAGGAAAATGTATATGACATAAATTATGGTTTTAATGACATCTACGCTCTGTAGTAGGTTTTTGTCTAGCTATTACGGTTTAACCGTTATGCAAAATTCTGCAAAACTCTTTCAGAATAAAGAGCTCTTCAGAGGCAGAAAATTTAAAATACAATTTTATTTACGATGTAAATATCTTTAGTATACAGCATTTTAATCAAAATCGTTAGAGCCAGTTTTAAGAAAATCAAAATTTTCAAAAATATTTTGATGTAAAGGATAGTTTGTGGTGGGGTATTTTCTTCAAGCTTAACGTCCTTTAACCAAACTTGGTCATATCGGACGATTCATCTTCAAAGAATAAGGTCAAACCCCGAAAAAATCTTATCCAGGTAACTCACCCTAAGGGAGAATCGAACCCACGACCTTTTGAATGTCAGGCAGAGACACGCTACCACCACAGGAACCAGGCGGGCAGTAAATCTTTGTGTCGCATCCTTCGAAGATACTAAACTTAACCTACAAAGTTTAGTATTTAACTGTCTTTTCGTTTTTGAACTATGCTGTTCACAGACACACAAACAAGGAGCTTTTTCTAAAAATGCCTTTCTTGGACTCAGAAGACCTTAAAACGTATATTTACGTTGAAATCTCGACATCGAATCTTTGAGTGGAATACAACACCTTCTCTACTACTCACATTGTATGTACACACATGCTAGAGAAAGCAAAAGTATTGATGACCATTTTTATTTACCCATTTTAGCAGCATTACCTGTAACTGCAAGACGTAAATCCGTAAACTGTTTTTACTTTGCATTACGTAGAAAAAAAACGAAACTTCGTATTTAAGTATGGTATCTTCAGGGATGCGACACTTTGAGAAAAATGCCCCCACCCCAAACTACACTTTACACTTTACATGGAACTTTTTTCGAAAATGTATATTTTCTAAAACAATGGCTCTAACGACTTTGATTAAAATATCGTATATTAAAGATATTTACCTGACAAATATAATGTACATTTTGAATTTTCTGGGAATAGCCTCTGAAGACCACTTTATTCTGAGTGAATTTTACGGAATTTTGCATAACTGCTAAACCGTAAGAGATAGACAAAAACTTTACACACAGAAAATATAGAGCACATTAAAACACAATTTATGTTGTATACATTTTTTTTGTTGCAGTTGATTGTTTTTGATATTCCTTGTTTTTGTTTTCAAGTTCAAAAAACTTACCTTTTCTCAAACAGGAATTTGTCAACTCGTGTCCATACCAACAAAGGATCTTCAGTCACATAGCAACCAGCTTTTGAATATCGCTTTAACTTATGCTACTCCCTCATTTCGCTTCTACTTACAAGGAAGCAAGTAATAAGACTATTTATGCTAATGTGTTGTCGATTAGCATGAATTAAAAACAAGCACAAGTTTGTTAAGAATAATCTATTTCAGAGATGTAGAGAAAGTCCTGTGAATGATTCTTAATGTTATTTAGAATCAGTTTTATTAACTATCTTATTTACAAAACTATTCTATTTTACCTTTTTGTTCTCTGCAATATGTTTTCAAGTTCTACTTAACTGTGGTAAGGATTAGTTAATTAGAAAATTGGAGTATTAAGAAGACATTATTATTGTTTCTACAACGAAATTTCCTAAGATAATTGTAACTTATGCTTAATCGCGTGTTCTAAATTACGTTAATACTACAACCGATCTCTAGCATATGTTGCATTCTTTAAAACCTACGTACTATGTACATAGTGTATAGAGAAGGTATTGCACCCAAAAATTCGATACCGAGATTTCACCGGAAACACATGTTTTGGGTCCCCCTGAATCCAAAAAAAAGCATTTTTGGAAAAAGATTTGTCTGTGTGTGTGTGCGCGTGTGTCTGTGAACAAGAAAATCCACCCACCCCCAACTACCCTTTACATGAAACTTTTTTCAAAAATGTTGATTTTCTCAAAAATGGCTGTAACGATTTTGATTAAAATATCGTATATTAAAGCTATTTAACTGATAAATAATATGTATATCTTGAATTTTCTGGGAATAGCCTCTGAAGCTTACTTTATTCTGGATGAATTTTACGAAATTTTGCAAATCTGCTAAACCGTAAGAAATGGACAAAAACTTACCCAACAAAAATGTAGAGCACATTAAAACACACCATTTATGTTATATAAATTTTTTTCGAGAAGTTGATCGTTTTTGAGATATTCCTGCTATTTTAAAATTATTAGTGTCCAAATTTGTAATATCTTGTGGCTGTACATTTTATAATTTTACATCAAAGTTATTCAAACTGCTTTTATTTCTGTTATAATATTCATGACTAGCATTATTGGGAAGTATGTGTCAATATTATTACTTTCTCTATACGTGCTATGTACATAGTGTATAGAGAAGGTATTGCACCCCACCAAAATATTCGATACCGAGATTTCACCGGAAATATATGTTTTAGGGTCCCCTGTATCCAAAAAAAGTATTTTCAGAAAAAGGTACGTGTGTATGTGTGTAAGAGTGTCTGTGAACACGATAACTTAAAAACGAAAAGTCGGTAAAATACCAAACTTGGTATTTAAGTTTAGTGTCTTCCAGGGATGCGGCACGAAGATTTTGAGAACAACCTCCCCACCACCAACTACCCTTTACATTGAACTTTTTTCGAACATTTTATTTTCTAAAAAATGGCTCTAACGACTCTGATTAAAATATCGTATTGTAAAGATATTTAGCTCACAAAAAAAAAACGTATATTTTCTGGGAATAGTCTCTGAAGACTACTTTACTCTGGATGAATTTTACGGAATTGTGCATAACTGCTAAACCGTAAGAGATGGACAAAAGCTTACTCTACAGAAAATGTAGCTCGCGATAAAACACACAATTTATGTCACAAACATTTTTTTCGTGGAGTTGATAATTTTCAAGATATTCTTGGTTTTTCGTTTCTGCTTTGAAAAACATACTTTTCTCATACCGGAATTTGTTAACTCCTGTCGATACAAACAAAGGAACTTCAGTCACATAGCAATCAGCTTTTGGCTATCATTTTAACCTATGACATTCCGTCATTTCGCTTCTACTTTCAAGGAAGCAAATAATAACTAAAATTTGTTGCTGAGATGTAGAGAAAGTCATGTGAATGGAACACATCCAATTATTTTACTTTCTCTACACGTACTATGTATATAGTGTATAGAGAAGGTATTGTATTGCATCCAAGAACTCGACACCGAGATTACACCGGAAATACAAGTTTTGGATCCCCCTGAATCCAGAAAAACAATTTTTGGAAAAAGTTCCGTGTGTGCGTGTGTGTATTTGTGTGTTTCTGTATGCTGTGGACAGCATAGCTCAAAAACGAAAAGACTGTTAAATACCAAAATTGGTATTTAACTTTGGTATCTTCCAAGGATGCGACACAAAGATTTTCAAGAAAATTTTCCCAACCCCAACTACCCTTTACATGGAACTTTTTTCGAACATTTTGATTTTCTCAAAAATGGCTGCAACTATTTTGATTAAAATATCGTATATTAATGATATTTACCTTACAAATAATATGTATATCTTGAATTTTCTGGGAATAGCATCTGAAGAGTACTTTATTCTGAATGGATTTTATGAAATTTTGAATAACTGCTAAACCGTAAGAAATGGACAAAACTTACCACACAAAAAATATAGAGCACTTTAAAACACAGAATTTATGTCATATAATTTTTTTCAACGAGTTGATCGTTTTTGAGATATTCCACGTTTTTGTTTTCAGCTTTGAAGAACTTTTACTTTTCTCATACAGGAATTTGTCAACTCCTTCAATACAAACAAAGGTACTTCAGTGACATAGGAACCAGCTTTGGACTATCACTTTAACCTATGATACTCCCTTATTTCGCTTCTAATTACAAGAAAGCAAGTAATAAGAATATTTCTGCCAATTTTTTCTCGCTTAGCATGAAGCAAATAGAAGCATAAACTTTTTAACAATAAGTTGTTGCAGAGATGTAGAGAAAGTCATGTGAATGGAACACATCAGACTTTTTTATATTCTTGCAATTAATTTTATGCCATTCGTGTCGCTTATTTTGTAATCCAAAAGGAATTGTAAATTTTAAGTGAAATTTGTAATTAGGGAAACCTGTAATGTTCACATTATAGATAATCAAATAAATAAATAAATAATCGACATTACCCTGAAATCGACTTCAGCTATCTTTTGTTAAAATGAGGTAACAGACCATATTGGGAGTGGTGAGAAGATAAACTAGAACGAGTTGCAAATCTGACTTCAAGAAATATTCTTTTAATAATGAGGTTCGACTTCTTAATTGAGACATCAAAATTTTAGCACAGTAGAATACCAAGTTTCACCACAGAAGGGCAAATAAATAAATGAATTAAATAAAACAACTTTCAGTTCTTTTCAAACGTCGTCTTGTTAGATAACTGTTACAGAATTATAATTGCTCCACAAAAAGAAATCTTGCTGTCACAGGAAAACAAATAACAGGTACAACTTTCGCATCGTTAAGGAATGTCTGATTTATGTCAATTTGACAGAACTGCTTTATGCTTACTCGACGTTGCGGTCAGATTTTTGCTTTCGCTACATCGTACACAGTACGCAAGTACGAGAAGGCATTGCATTTCACCCAAAAAACTCGAAACCGAGATTTCACTGAAAATATACATTTTACGATCCTTTGTAAAAAAAATCTGTGTTCCATTCACATGGCTTACTCTACATCTCCGCAACAAGTTATTGATAAAAAGCTTAGGCTTCTATTTACTTCATATTAATCGAGAGAAAATTAGCAGAAATAACCTTATTACTTGCTTCCTTGTAAGTAGAAGCAAAATAACGGAGTGCATAGGTTAACGTGATATTCAAAAGCTGGTTGCTATTTGACTGAAGTTCCTTTGTTTGTATGGACAGGAGTTGACAAATTCCTGTATGAGAAAAGTATAAGTTTTCTAAAGCTGAAACCAAAAACAGGGAATGCCTCAAAAACGACCAACTCCACGAAAAAATGGGTGTAACAAATTGTGTGTTTTAACGTGCAATAATGCAAAACTGCGAAAAACTGATCAAGAATATAGTAGTCTTCAGAGGCTATTGAGAGAAAATTCAAGAAATATATTTTATTTGTCAGATTTAATATATGATATTTTAATCAAAGTCACTATAGCCATTTTGAGAAAATCAAAATTTTCTAAAAATGTTTCATATAAAGAGTAGTTTGCGGTGGGAGAATTTTTCTGAAAACATTTGCGTCGCATCCCTGGAAGATACTAAACTTAAATACCAAGTTTGGTATTTTACCGACTTTTTATTTTTGAGTTAGCGTGCTCACAAACACACGGACAAACACACGGAACTTTTTTCTAAAAACGCTGTTTTTGGATAGAGGGGACCCTAAAACATATATTTGCAATGAAATCTCGGTATCGAATTTTTGGGTGGTTTGCAATACCTACTCTATACACTATGTACATAGTACGTATAGAGAAAGTAAAAAATTACTTTTTCTAGATGTACATATGTGCATACAATGTACATAATAGCTAGAAAAGCTAGATCATGTATATTTTTTTTTTTTTTTTTTTTTTTTAGCTCCATGGCACGACAGCTCACGGGGAACCTTGGCCTACCGCCAGGCCGCTGCGTCCCCCATCTCGGTCCACTACAGACGTCATGGATGGGGTGCAGTATTGGAGGGTGAGACGTGGTCAGCGCTTCGAGCCCCTCCCGGCCGGTTAATGCGGTCCTCACGACCTGGAGCCGCTACTTCTCCATCAAGTAGCTCCTCAATTGGCCCCCCAGGGACCTCACGAGGCTGAGTGCACCCCGGTCCAGGTCTCCCAGCGGGGGGAAAATCCCCACGCCGGTACTGGGGATCGAACCCAGGTCTCCCGCTTGGTAGGCAGCTGCGCTACCACCGCGCTGAGGAGACGACCGCTAGATAATGTATTTCACCCAAAAATTCGTATTCGATATTTCACCGGAAATATGTTTTGAGATCTCATGAGTCGAAAGAATGCTTTTAAAGGTCGGTGCGTTTGCCTGTGTGAATGTGACAGTGGACAGCATAGCTCAAAAAATAAAATACCATAAAATACCAAAATTTACACGAAAAAGAACATGTATAATTTGAATTTTCAGTGAGTATCCTCTGAGGTCCTGTTTATTATAAGTGATTTTTCGAAAATTTGTATATTTGTTAAACCAAAGAGATAGACAACATTTTACTACACAACCATACAGATCTCCTTAAAACACCGAAACTATATCACACTTTTTTACTTTCTCTATACGTGTTATGTAAATAGTGTATAGAGAAGGTATTGCACTCCACCAAAAAATTCAATACAGAGATTTCACCGGAAACATAAGTTTTAGTGTCCCCTGTATCCAAAAAAAAAGTATTTTCAGAAAAAGGTCCCTGTGTATGTGTCCGTGTGTCTATGTGTCTGTGAACACAATAACTCAAAAAAGAAAAGTCAGTAAAATACCAAACTTGGTATTTAAGTTTTGTATCTTCCAGGAATGCGACACGAAGATTTTGAGAAAACTTCTCCCACCCCAAACTACCGTTTACATGGAACTTTTTTCGAAAATTTTGATTTTCTAAAAAATGGCTCTAAATATTTTGATTAAAATATCAAATGTGTATATTTTGAATGTTCTGGGAATAGCCTTTGAAGACTACTTTATTCTCGGTCAATTTTACGGAATTTTGCATAACTGCTAAACCGTAAGAGATGGACAAAAACTTACCACACAGCAAATGTAGAGCACCTTAAAACAAACAATTTATGTTACATATACATTTTTTTTCGTGGAGTTGATTGTTTTTGAGATATTCCATGTTTTTTCAGCTATAAAGACTTATACCTTTCTCATACAGGACTTTGTGAACTCGTGTCCATACAAACAAAGGAGCTTCAGTCGTAGAGCAACCTGCTTTTGACTATCACTTTAACCTATAGTACCCCCTTATTTTTTTCTACTAACAAGGAAGCAAGTAAGTAGACTATTTCTGCTAATGTTTGCTCCATTAGATGAAGTAAATAGAATAATTTGTTGCAGTGATATAGAGAAAGTCATGTGAATGGAACACATCAGATTTTTTTTTCGTGGGGTTGACGTTTTAGAGATATTCCTTGTTATTGCTTTCAATTTTAAAATACATAAACTTTTCTCATACGGGAACTTGTTAAATCCGGGACACGCAAAGAATCGGATTTTAGTCCCAAAACAATCACATTTTGAAACATGTGACTCGGTTTATTCTGGTTTATTCCCTTATTTCCCTTCTATTTATAAGGAACTAATTAATAAGACCGTTTCAGCTGGTGTTTATCTCGATTAACATGAAGTGGCTAGAAGAATAAGCTTAGTAGCACAATTTGTTACAGAGATTTAGAGAAAAACTTGTGAATGGAAGAGATCAGATTTTTAGAAAAAGGTCCGTGTGTGTACAGGGTAGCTCAGAAACGAAAAGTTGGTTAAATATCAAACTATAAGTTCAGCATCTTCAAACGTAGTTTTCAAGAAAACCCTTTTACCCCAAACTACCTTTTACATGGAAGATTTTTCAAAAATGTTCATAAAATTATCATATGCTAGAGATATTCTCATGAGAAATGAACATTAAATATTGAATTTTTTGGGAATAACTCTGAAATAAGTTTTATCAGTAATTAGCAACATTCTCTAAGGTTCTAATACTTTTCCAGATTTTTAGAGCGATTGCATTCAACATTCCTAGAACTAACATCTTTAATACTTGACGAACTTATATTTATTTTAACCCGTATATGCACTGTACATAGAAGATAGAAAAGGTATTGCACTCTACCCAAAAGTTCGATATCAAAATTCACCAGAAATATATGTTTTGAAACCCTCTGAATAATAAAAAAACAATTGGATGTGTTCCATTCACATGACTTTCTCTGCATCTCTGCAACAAATTATTCTATTTATCTCATCTAATCGAGTAAAAATTAGCAGAAATAATCTTATTACTTGCTTCCTTGTTAGTAGAAGCGAAATAAGGGGGTACCACAAGTTAAAGGGATAGTCAAAAGCTGGTTGCTATGTGACTGAAGTTCCTTTGTTAGTATGGACAGGGGTTGATAATTTCCTGTATGAAAAAAGTATGTTTTTCAAACCTGAAACCAAAAACAAGGTATATCTAAAAATCGATGAACCTCACGAAAAAACATTATATAACATAAATTGCGGTTAATCAGTTATGCAAAATTCTGTAACATTTATCCGGAGTAAAGTAGGCTTAAGAGGGTATTCCCAGAAAATTCAAATTATACATTTTACTTGGCAAGTAAATAACTTAAATATAAGAGATTTTAATCAAAATCGTTAGAGCCATCCTTAAGAAAATCAAAATTTTCGAAACTTTTTTCCATGTAAAGGATAGTTTGGGGTGGGGGGATTTTCTTGAAAAACTTCGTGTCGCGTCCTTGGAAGATACAGAGCTTGGTTTTTAACGGTCTTTAGGTTTTTGAGCTATGCTGTCCAAAGACACACACGGACAGACAGACAGACAGACAGACACGCGGACATCTTTATTAAAAAAAAAATTTTATTCAGGGGGTCTCAAAATATATATTTCCGGTGAAATCACGGTGTCAAATTTTTGGGTGCAATACAATACCTTCTCTATACACTATGTACATAGTACGTATAGAGAAAAATAAACACTTTTATAGAAATATGTCCGTGTGTCTGAGAACACGATAATAAAATCGAAAAATGGGTAAAATACCATACTTTGTATTTAAGTTCTGAATCTTCCATGGATGCCATAAGAAGGTTTTGAAGAAAATCCCGCCCCCCCCTAGCTACCCTTTACATGGAACACGCTTCGAAAATTTTGAGTCTCTCAAAAATGTCTCAAACGATTTTGATAAAAATGCCGTATATTAAAGATATTTACTTGACAAATATAATGTATTACTTGAATTTTTGGGGAATAGCCTCTTGAAGCCCTCTTTATTCTCTATGAGTTTTGCTGTACCTAGTGAACCGTAAGAGATAGACAAAAACATACTACACAAAATATGTTGATCTCGTTGAATCACACAATTCATGTCATACATTTCTGTTGGTGGATTTGGCCACTTTTTACTTTCTCTATACTAATATGTACATAGTGTATAGAGAAGGTATTGCACTCCACCAAAAAATTCGATACCGAGATTTCACCGGAAATATATGTTTTAGGGTCCCCTGTATCCAAAAAATATATTTTCAGAAAAAGGTCCGTGTGTGTGTGTTCGTGTGCCTTTTAACACGATAACTCAAATACGAAAAGCCGGTAAAATACCAAACTTGGTATTTAAGGTTAGTATCTTCCAGAAATGCGACACGAAGATTTTTAAAAAAATCCCCCACCCCAAACTACCCTTTACATAGAACGTTTTTCGTAAATTTTGATTTTCTCAAAAATGGCTCCAACGATTTTGATTAAAATGTCTTATATTAAAGATATTTATCTGACAAATAAAATATATATTTTGAATTTTCTTGGAATAACCTCTGAAGACTACTTTATTCTGGGCGAATTTTACGAAATTTTGCATAACTGCTAAACCGTAAGAGATAGATAAAAACTTACTGCACAAAAATATAGAGCACGTTAAAACACACAATTTATGTTAAATACATTTTTTCGTGGAATTGATCATTTTTAAGATACTCCTGGTTTTTCGTTTTAGTTTTGAAAAACAAACTTTTCTCATACAGGAATTTCTTAACTCCTGTCCATACAAACGAACTTCAGTTACATGGCAACCAGCTTTTGGCTATCATTTTAACCTATGGATCTCCCTAATTTTGCTTCTACATACAAGAAAGCAAGTAATAAGACTATTTCTGCCAGTTAGCTTGAAGTAAATAGAAGCATATGCTTTTTAACTACAATTTGTTGCAGAGATGTAGACAAGGTCATGTGAATGGAAGGGTAAGGTTTTTTTCGGGGTTTTCCCTTATCCTGAGAAGACGAATGTCGAGTAACTTTAAGCTCCATGGACCCCGAGATCATTTGAGCATCATATCATCAATTGCATTCATCGTGCGATATGACCAAACCAGGTTAAAGGACGTTAAGCTACAAAAAAAAAAAAAAAAAAAAAAAAAAAAAAAAAAAAAAAAAAAAAAAAAAAAAAAAAAAAAAAAAAAAAAAATGGATTTCAACCACATGGCAACTAACTTTTAAGACATCTGACTATCGTGTATTCTCTTACTTCCCATCTAGTTGCAAGAAGGCAAGTAATGAAGACAAATACTGATACTTTTTATCTTGATTACTATGCAACAATAGATAGAACAATAAGCTTCTTAACAATAATGTGTTATACAGATGCAGAGAAAGGCATGTGAATGGAAAAGATCAGATTTTTTTTATTTTGTCTTGCCCGCATGTACATTGTGCATAGTGGATAGAGAAGGTATCGTATTCTACCCAAAAACTCAACATTGTAAATATGCTGTGTGACCCCTTTAATCCCCCCGCCCCAAAATTATGTCTGAGAAAACAATAATAAAAACGAAAAGTATTTAAAATACCAAACTTTGTATTTAAGTTTAGTTTCTTCCAAGGATGCAATACGAAGATTTTGAGTAAATCCCCTCACCTGAGACTACAGTTTACAAGGGGGAAAAAATTGAACATTTTGATTTTCTCGAAAATGGTTAATGATTTTGCTTAAAATACCGTGTATTGAGTGTATTTGCATCACAAATAAAATGCATATCTTGAAATTTCTGGGATCAGACCTCATATTCTGGTTGAATTTTACATAGCTATTAAACCACAATAGATCATAAAATCTTATTTACAAAAAATTAGATCTCGTTAAAACACACAATTACGTTTTTCTTGTATAGTACAGAGATATTTTTTTGTTATTGATTTCAATTTTTAAACTGTCTTTTTTCAAACGGGAACATACAAAGCGAACCGAAACTCAATTTCATCACACAGTGACTAGCTTTTATTCCCTTATTTCCCTTCTACTTGCAAGGAAGCAAGTAATAACACCAATATTGCTGTTTACCTGGATTACCATGATGTAGATAAAATAATAATCTATAACAGTTTATATGTGGAACAGCTAGAGATAGTTATGTGAATGGAACACGTCAGATTTTTTTTTCTGTGGTTGGTTGTCTTCATGTCCATCTATCATTGCTAATGTGTATTATTATACAGTGGAAATTATAAAAGCGGTCAAATGAGCAAATGCTTTAATCTACCTTCTAACAAATTCTTTAATCTCACCAGACATTGAAAGTAATCTATCAGTTATGACACGATTAATTTTGAGCAGTATAAATTTTTTTCCTCTTTGAATATATCTTCACCTATTCAGTCACCAGCCGCGCCGTGGCCGAGTGGTTAGACCACTCGCCTCTCACCTAGACGGCCCGGGTTCGATCCCAAGCGAGATTTGTGGTGGACAAAGCGGCGCTGGGGCGGGTTTTCTCCGGGTTCTCCGGTTTCCCTCGCCATCGCATTCCACCGGTGCTCCAACTTCATTCTGTATCGTCAGTGTCACCGGCTGCGGTGCCATAGGTAGTTAAAGTGGGCCTTAAACACTACCAAAAAAAAATATATATTCAGTCACCATCAAGATGAAAAAAACTTAACGTGTTCCATTGACATGACTTTTTCTACATAACTGTAACAAATTAGTGTTAAAAGGCATATTCTTCTAAATTACACCTCCATGGCACAGCAGCCCACGAGGAACCTTGGCCTAGCGCCCGGCCGCTGCGTCCCCCATCTCGGTCCATAACAGACAAAACGGGTGGAGGGTGAGACGCGGTCAGCGCCTCGAATCCCACCCGGCCGGTTAATGCGATCTTCACGACCTGGAACAGCTACTTCTCCATCAAGTAGCTCCTCAATTGACCCCCCAGGGATCTCACGAGGCTGAGTGCACTCCGGTCCCCACGCCGGTACTGGGAATCGAACCCAGGTCTCCTGCTTAGTAAGCAGCTATGCTATTCTTCTAAATAGCTTATGATAATCCAGAGAAACATTAGCAGAAACGGACTTATTACTCAGAAGGAACGAAATAAGTGAATAATACATTACGTTAAACCGATAGCGAAATGTCTTAAAATGTGTCTGCTATGCGATTGGAATCAGTATTTTTTTTTTTTTTGTGTGTAATAAGTTTTTGTCTATCTGTTACAATTTACTAGTTATGCGAAATTAAAAATAGAATCATCCGAAATAAAAAAACTCTTCAGAGGCTATTCTCAGAAAATTAAATATATACATTTTATTTGTCATGTAAACATATCGAATATAAGAAAATAGAGCCATTTTTGAGAGCATCATAATCTTCTAAATTTTTTTCAATGTAAAGGATAGTTGTTAAAATTACTTTGGGGGGGGGGGGGTTCAGGGAATCCTAAAGCGTCTATTTCCGTTGAAATCACAGTATCGAATTTTTGGGTGGAATGCAATAGCTTCGCTATACACTATGTGCACAATACGTGCAGAGAAAGTAAACAAATTTAACGTGTTTCATTCACATGACTTTCTCTATCTAGTGTGCAAACTTCTTAATAAACATCTCTCTACTTATGCTAATCGAGATAAACACCAGCAGAAGCAGTCTAATTACTTGGATCCTTAAAAGTAGAGGGAAAAACAAGGAAGTACTCTAAGTTAAAGTGATAGTCAAGTGATTTAAAAGTTGTGCCTATACGCTAGTGAGTTAAATGTGCCTCTTTGCCTACCCAAGAGTAAAATAAAAGAAACACGGACGACTTCCTGTTCAAAAGTATAAATATTTCAAAATTGAAACAAAAACAAATACATACAAAAACAAATTGGTAACTTTAGAAAAAGAAAAATTGTGAATTTTAACAAAATTTACATTTGAGTTGTACAGCTTTTTTCTTGTTTCTTTTTTTTTTCTAAATCTTACGGCTTAGCAGTTACACAAAGGTCATATAAAATTCAGAAGTCCTCCGAGACTATTTTCAGAAAATTCAAGATGTCATTACAATATGTTGTAATAAATTATGTAATTAAAATGTGTTATTTTAATCACAATCATTATAGCTAATTTTGAGAAAATCACAATTTTCTCAAATTTATCTATTTAAAGCGAAATTTTGGATGTGAGTTTTTTTGAAACTCTTTTGGTCGCATCTTTGAAAAAAATCTGATTTGATCCATTCACATGACTTTCTCTACATTGCTATAACAAATTGTTAAAAAGCATATTCTTATATCTACATTATAATAATCGAGATTAGCAGACATTTGTTAGTTACCTGCTTCTTTGTAAGCAGACGGAAAATGAATGAATGTCAAACGAATGTCAAATGTCTTAAACGTCGGTTACCAAGTGGATGAAATCCGTTTCTACCTATGTAGGGCCAGGAGTTTACAACTCTCCGTGTGATAAAAGTTTAAGTGTTTTAAATCTGAAACAAATAACCACGAATATCTCAGAAATGATCAGTTCAACGAAAAAAAATATATATGACATAAATTGTGTATCTATTTTAACGTGATCTACATTTTTGTGGTGTAAGTTTTTGCCTATCTATTACGGTTTACATGTAATGCAAAATTCATTCAGAATAAAGAGTTCTTTAGAGGCTATTCCCAGAAAATTCAAGATATATATTTTATTTCCCATATAAATATTTTTAATATTTTAATCAAAATCGTTAGAGCCAATTTTGAGAACATCAAAATCTTGGAATTTTTTTCCATGTAAAGAATAGTTTGGGGTGGAAGGATTTTTCTCAAAATCTTCGTGTCGCATCCCTTGAAGATACTAAACTTAAATACCACCTTTGGTATTTTACGACTTTTCGTTTTTGCGTTATCGTGTTTACAGACACACATACTGACCTTTTTCTTAAATTGTTTTATTTCAGGACACTCTAAAACATGTATTTCCGGTGAAATTTCGGTGTCAAATTTGTATTTGAATGCAATATAATCTCTATACACTATGTAGATGATACGTGTAGAAAAAGTAAAAAATATTTGACGTGTTTCATTCACATGAGTTTCTCTAGATCTCTGTAACAAATTATTGTTAAAAGGTTTATGCTTCTATTTACATCATGTTAATCGGGAAAAAATTAGCAGATATAATCTTGTTATTTGCTTCCCTGTAAGTAGAAGCGAATTAAGGGAGTACCATAGGTTAAAGTGAATGAAGTTCCTTTGTTTGTATGGACAGGAGTTGACAAATTCCCGTATGAGAAAAGGGTAGGTTTTTAAAGGTGGAACCAAAAACTAGGAATATCCCACCTGGGTAGTGTGGTGATAGCGTGTTTGCCTCACATTCAAAAAGTCGTGAGTTCGATTCTAGCTCAGGATGAGTTAGCCAAATATGTTTTTTTTTGGGGGGGGGGGGTTTCCCTTAACCTGAGAAGACGAATGTTGAGTAACTTTAAGCTCCTTGGACCCCAGATCCTTTAAGCATCACTTCAACAATTTCATTCGTCCGATATGACCAATCAGTTTAAAGGACACAGAAATACAAACAAACAAACTAGGAATGTTTAAAAACAATCAATTATACGAAAAAAATGTATGCAACATAAATTGTGTGTTTCAACGTCTCTATATTTTTATGTGGTAGGCTTTTGTCCATCTCTTACAGTTTAGCAGTTATACATCCAGAATAAAGTAATCTTTAGAGGCTATTTCCAGAAAATACAAGATATACATTTTATTTATCAGGTAAATATCTTTAATATACGATATTTTAATCAAAGTCATTAGAGCCATTTTTGAGAAAATCAAAATTTTCGAATAATTTTCCATGTAAAGGGTAATTTGAGGTGGGGGGGGTTTCTCAAAATCTTTGTTTCGCATCCCTGGAAGATGCTAGACTTTAATACCAAGTCAAATCTCGGTATCGAATTTTTGGGTGGAGTGCAATACCTTCTCTAAATGTAAATGGGTGTTATTTATTGATGCTCTTTAACTACTGTGGTTCTCAGCGTCCCATTCTAAATTGGGGATGAAAGTCCGCTTTATTTTGCTCAGAGGTTAGGTTTAGTGTCTTTCAAGTATACAACATGAAGATTTTCAAGCTTATACTCCTCACCCTAAACTACCCTTTACCTGGAAACATTTTCTAAAAGTTTCATTTTCTGAAAAATGGCTCCAAAGATTTTTATTAAAATACGGTCTATTCAAGATATTTACTTCCCAAATAAAATTTATATCTCGAACTTTCTGAGAATAGCCTCTGAAGAGCTCTTTATTCTGGATGAATTTAGCCAAATTTTGCTTAAGTGCTAAACCATTAAACTCACTGTGCAAAAAATGTAGATATTGTCAAAACACACAATTTGTGTCCTTTACATTTTTGTTGTGGACGTAACCGTTTCCGAGATATTCCTTGTTATTGGTTTCAATCGAAAAGTACTTATCCATGCCATGCCATGCAAAGAAGAAATTTGCAATGACAATCATATAACGATAACTTTTGAAACATTTGACTTCAGTTTATTCTAGTGTGTTCGCTTAACTCACCTCTACTTATAAGAAACGAAGTAACAAGACATTCTGCTAATGATTATCTCGTTTAGCATGGCGTAGAAAGAAGAATAAGGTTATGTAAGAAGTTTGTAGAACAGCTGGAGGAAGTCATGTGAGTGTATCGCATCAGATTTTTTTATTTTTTAGTTTTGATGGCAATACTGAACTTGTCCAGTTACTACGATAAGGATATTCCTTGACATTAATTTGACGCTTTTGGAAACATTCCAAAACGATCTGCAGCTTTCTCAGAACTATTAGACAACCATTTTGTACAATCTGTCACCTCATCTTCTTCAAGGTGGTGACATATAATAGAACTGTAAAGGCTAATTTCAAGATCACTAACTTGTGTTCTTATCAGTTACACCATTGGGTATAATTAATGCCTAATAACATAGGTGTTTCAATTTGGTCGTGCTAACCTTTGAAAATTGAATCTGATCATGAACGTGATTACAAATATAATTACATATTTTGCTTTAATCCAGATTTTTAAGTGCTCTGCATGACTTACTGTACAGCGAGTTATTCACTTTTTGTGTGTTTATCCCTGGCCATGTATAGCTCAATTTAAATTACTTTAACCATCATGATTGGAAATTAAAACGAAGCTACCTCTAATGTTTCTTTTGGAGATATTCACAGCCGGCAAGATTACTTCTTAATGACTTGCTGTCTGGTACTATGGTAATTTGAAGAATCCAGTAGAAAATGGAAATGGCGTGTTATTTATGGACTCTCTTTAACTGCTGTGGTTCTCAGCGTCCCATTCTAAATTGGACGTGAAAGACTGCTTAATTTTGCTCAGAGGCCTCTCAATCAGGCTTGAGGGACCAACGGCTTTACTTCCCTTCCGAAAAAATCCATCGTCCTCCGCCGGGTTTGGGAATATGAAGTCAGCATGGTAACCATTACACCACGGAGGGCGACAGAATGCAATAGGGGCCATCACATGGATGTACAGAGTTAAGGAGGCGTTACACGAGACAAAATTTGAACATTTTAAAATTTCCTTTTTTGTGGTTTATTGTTCACAATGAGTGCTAACTAGCCTCCTGTCATTTATACTTTCTCTACACATACTATGTACATAGTTTATAGAGAATATTATGAACCCAAAAATTCGATATCGAGATTTCACCGGAAAAGCATGTTTTGGGTCCCCCTGAATCCAAATAGAGCATTCCCATGTGTGTGCGTGTGAGTGTGCGTGTGTGCGTGAGTGTGTGTATCTGTGGACAGCATAGCTCAAAAACGAAAAGACCGGTATATAAGTTTGATATCTTGTAAGGATGGGACACAAAGATTTTCAAGAAAATCCCCCCATCTCCAGCTATACCCTTTACATGAACATTTTTCGAAAGTTTTGTTTTTCTCAAAAATGGCTCTACACACACACACACTTACACACACACATCTACACACACAGAGAAATGCACACAAACACACATATAGACCTTTTTCTAAAAATGCTTTTTTGGACTCAGGGGGATTCAAAATATAATTCCGTTAAATCTTGGTATCAATTTCTGGATGGAGTGCAATACCTTTTCTACCAATATGTCATGTGCTGTGTAGACAAAGTAAAAACCAAAGTTCTAGCTCTAATACTTTAGAAAATGGATTCTAGAACTTCGATGTCCCCTTATATGCTACAGAAAAACAAACTGAAGTACATAATCTTGTTAAATCAAATTCTGAAAATCGATCCTCAGTTTACAAAGAAGAAATCTGGTAGAAAATGTCTTTTCAAGCTAGAAGAATTACAGAAAAGAAATATACAAACAGCCATGAAATAGTAAAGGTTGAGAAAGAGAATGAGTCGTTTAAACTGCAAAAAGTTCTTTATAAGAGATTTTATTTGCCAATGACAGACAATTATGAACTAAGAAGTCTGATTTACTCCACTCACATGACTTTCTCTACATCTCTAAAAAATTATTGTTAAAAAGCTTATTCTTCCATCTATTTCATGCTAATTGAGATAAACCCTAGCAGAAATGGTCGTATTGCTTTCTTGTAAGTAAAAGGGAAACAAGGGAAGACACTAGGCTAAAGCGATAGTCAAATCTTTTAAAAACTGATTGTCACGTGGTTGAAATGAGTTCCTTTGCAGGATTTGACAAATTCTTGTGTGTGAAAATGTTAAGTATTCTAAGAGTTAAGCTGATAGTAAGGAAATCTTAAAAATAGTCAAATCCACGAAAAAAAAATGTTAATTATATAAATTGTATGCTAAAGCGAGACATACCCTTTTGGTATAGTAAAATTTTATCTTCTCTTACGATTTAAAAGTTATTTAAAATTCTGAAAACTTCATCCAGAATAAAGAGGTCTTTAATATACGGTCTTTTAACCAAACTTGTTAGAGCCAGTTTTGAGAATATAAACATTTTCGAAAATTTTCCCTGAAAATCTTCGTCTGGCATACTAAGTTTGATATTTTGACTTTTCAAAAGACATCGAGTTGAAAGACATTGACACAAACAGTACCTTTTTTATTTATTTATTTTTGTTGTATTTAGAGGACCCTTAAACATATATTTTCGTACATTTCGGTATCGTATTTTTGGGTACATTGCAATAGGTACATTCTCTATACACTATGTACATAGACGTGTAGAGAAATTAAAAAAAGGCCAACTACACTTTAAAGCACCTTAACCTTATCAAGCAGGATGTTATTCCTCTGCGCGCGCACATCATTTAACGATACTGGCGTCCGACATGATATGGTGAACCGCCATTTCATTGGAAGGACCGTTCTTCAAAACATACTTAACAAGGAATATAACAAGATTAATACAGTGGAAAATTGTAAACTGCTAGGTTAGGTATTACACCACCCACATCCATTAGCGCAACATCTCTGATTGAGAAATTAACTACTGAACACATTTTTATGCAAACTGTAGTCTCCCTTAACCTCAATAATAATGATAATATTCAGTTTAACACCTCGGCAATTAGAGAACTTTCCAAGATTAAAAACGGGAGTTGTGGTTTCCGGGACAAACTAGACAAACGGACACACACAGACGGACCTTTTTCCAAAACTTGTTTTTTTATTTTGGATACAGGAGGCTCTAAAACGTTTATTTTCGGTGAAATTTCGGTAGCGAATTTTTGGGTGGAATAAATACCTTCTCCATACACTATGTACATCGTACGTGTAGAGAAAATAAAAATCAATCAAAGCTGATGATGTTCATTAGCCTTTCATACGGGTACTGTATGCTATTGCACCAGTAAAAAATATTTTTCTAACCATTGTTTCACGTTATTCACGATATACTGTAAATGTCTTAATAGAAGGGGTTGCTTAAAAGCAATAAACTAGTATAGTAGCTCATGAGCTATTCGTTCAATCAATCATCATCACATTCACACTTGTGTAAAATTGGCCCCTTGGAAATTGAAAAAAGAAAGAATCGCTAATTTTCAAAAATGTCTTATAAATGACGTTCAAGAAAGGGTAACACTTTCGCCACAGAATACCTTACAAACGGCTAACTTTACGAGAAAATTTGACATAAATTGCATACTTTAATGGACTCTAAGTGTGTTCTGTAATAATAATTTATCTATGGTGAGGACTGCGTTGACTATTCACAGAAAATTCAAAAAACGCATTTTATTTTTCACGAAAATATCTTCACCGTATGTTTTTTTTTTTTTTATATAATTTTCTCAACTATTTTTGCCTGTGAAGTGCAGTTTGGGGTGAAGAGATTTTCCTAATAATCCTTGTAACACCTTTTGCTGTATGTGTGTGTGTGTGTGTGTTTGTTTTTATTATTTTGAGTCAGATGATCTTAAAAGCTTATATTTTTTTCAGTGAACTCTCAACTTTTGAGTTTTTGAGTGGAATACAGTCTTACTCTTCCTACTATATGCATAGTACAGGTTCAGAAAGTAAAAAAAAGAAAGAAAGAAAAAACAAATTCACTTTAAATCACCTTAACCTTATCAAGCAGGCTGTTACTTCCTCGGCGCGCGCACATCATTTAACGATACTGGCGTCCGCCATGATACGGTGAACCGCCATTTCATTGGAAGGACCGTTCTTCAAAACATACTTAACAAGGAATATAACAAGATTAATATAGTGGAAAATTGTAAACTGCTAGGTTAGGTATTACACCACCCACATCCATTAGCGCAACGCCTCTAATTGAGATATTAACCACTGAATACATTTCTATGCAAACTGAAGTCTCCCTTAACCTCAATAATAATGATAATATTCAGTTGAACACGTCGGCAATTAGAGAACTTTCCAAGATTAAAAACAGGAGGTTCCCGGGACAAACTAGACATACTGCATCTAGTTTGCAAAATAACCTGTTTTCAAAGTTAGCTAATGATTCTGCGTTAAATCTTTAAATGTGGTCAATCAATGACCACTTCCTTGTTAGTCCATTACAGACCCTACCATCATTTGTTTGTCAGAATTCCGAGGCAGGTTCTTTTCAGAGTGGTCCAATTATCTGTTATCACAAGATTTGAAATGCCTCTGAATCACCACAGAAAGCACCAAACTAAATATTAGGTTAGAAAAGTAAAAACATAGAGTAAAAACATCTTGTGTTACAGTCACTCACTTCTTGTTATTGCTTCTTTCTTTGACCAGGAGCAGAGCTAAAGAAAACCGGACACTTCCTGTTTGAGAAAAGAATAACTTCTTTACAGTTGAAACCAATAACAAGGAATATCTGGAAACAGTTACCTCCATAACAAAAACGTAAAAAAACATAATCTATATTTTTTGTTTTTACCCTTTCTGTCTATCTCTTACAGTTTAGCAGTTAAACAAAATTTGGCTAAATTCATTCAGAATAAGGAGGTCTTTAGAGGCGTCACCAAAAGATTCAAGATATACATTTTATCTAGGATGTAAATATCTTTAATATTGGGGATTTTAATCAAAATTTTCGAAAATGGTAGTTTGTAGTGGGGGTATTTTGTTGAAAATCTTAGTGTCGTATCCTTGAAAGATATCAAACCTAAATATCAATTTTGATATTTAACGATATTTTCATTTTTGAGCTATGCTGTCCACACATAGAAAGATGCACACACACACACACACACACACACACACGCACACGCACACAAACACACATGAACCTTTCAGGGGTTCCCAAAACATATAGTTCAGATGAAATCTCGACATCGCATATTAGGGTGAAATACAATACCTTCTCTATCCACTATGTACATTGTACATGCGAGCTAGAGAAAGTAAAAATCTATTATGTTCCATTCACATGCATTTCTCTAGTGTTCCACAAACAAACTTCCCTTACAAAAGGTGATTATTTTATCTATGTCATGCTCATCTACATAAACATTACCGGAATTTATCTATCGCTTGCTTCTTTTTAAGTAAAAGAGAAATAAGGGAACCGGGGATCAACTTGTAAGTTTCGACGTGGTCTCCTTTTTTACCAATGGTACCGGTTAAAGAAACAATGGAACAGCTGAAAAATATTTTTCCAGATGATATTTTGGCATTATTCCATTAAGTTTTAACGACCACATACTTTCAAAAGTGATCTATCGCCGTCTACTCTCTTACCTTACTCATAACCATGTTATTCCGCCATTCCAATTTGGGTTTCGCTACAAACATTCCACTGCACATCAGCTTTTGCGTTTAACCCAGTCAATTGTCCATGGCTTTGAAGCCCGTCAATATACCACGGCGGTCTTTCTAGATGTGGCGCAGGCGTTCGATAAAGTTTGGCACGCCGGCTTGCTTCTCAAGTTACACCGCAGCGGTATTCCTCATTATTTATTGTTCTTAATAGAGAGTTTCCTATCTGACCGCAGCTTTTCAGTGCGTATTGGCGGATTCCTTTCCTCTCCACGCACTATTATCGCCGGTGTCCCACAAGGCTCTATCTTGGCCCCCACACTATTCAGTATCTACACTTCTGATATTCCAGATTTGGCCCCGACTTCTTTAGCTCTCTATGCTGATGACACCGTTCTCTACTATTGTCATTCTAATCCTCAACACGCCTATCAAGTGGTACAACACTCCTTGGATCGCCTCACTCAGTGGTTCAACACCTGGCGCATCTCTTTGAACCTTCAGAAGACTGAGGCTAAGATTTTCACTCTACGTCGCTATCCTGATCTTCTTCCGTTGCGTATTTGTAGTAACGATGTGTCTTGGCTACCTGCTCCTGTTCCTGTCAAGTATCTTGGGGTGCTTATGGACACTCGACTGACTTGGTGCGCTCACATCGATCGCCTCATTTCCCTGGCTTCCGGACGGCTTTCCAAACTCTCGCCATTGCTTCATCGTCGTACCACTCTTGGATTGGAGTCCTCCGTATTACTTTACAAGTCCCTCGTTCGTCCGCTTATCACCTACGCCTGCCAGGTGTGGGGAGCCACCCACACAAGCCATCACGTCGTCTCCAAGTCATTCAGCACCGCTTTATGCGCATCGCTACCAACGCTCCTTGGTTTATTCGTAATCAGCAGCTCCATCACGAACTGGGACTCTTACCTCTTCAAGACTTTATTCGGAGGATCGCCCGTCGTTTCTTTTCCACATTGAAGGATGTTCCTGGAGCAGTGCACTATCACATAGGCGTTCGTACGCGCCAGCCAACCCGCTTGAAGAGAAGACTACCGCAAGACCTACTTCTGAGTGATCCCTCTGACTCTCACTCTAGTGATTGATATGCTCTTTTACCTCTTGTGTGCTGTGTCTTATACCTGATGTTCGTTTATAACATACTGTAGATATGGGGTGGCCTGTAAGCCTCCTCTAAATGTTATTGTCATTGCCCTGTATGTTATCACTGATCTGTAAAGCATTGTACTGCTGATCGATCAAAAATAAATAAATAAAAAAAAAAACATACTTTCAATGGCAGGGTGAATTTTATGAACAGCTCGACGAGTGGCCATGGGTAGTCCACTGAGCCCTGTAATAGCTAATTTTTTATTTTATCTATACGTACTATGTAATAGTGTATAGAGAAGATACTGCACTCCACCAAAAAATTCGATACCGAGATTTCACCGTAAATATATGTTTTAGGGTCCCCTGTATCCAAAAAAAAAAAAAAGTATTTTCAGAAAAAGGCCCGTGTGTGTGTGTGTGTGTCCCGTGTGTCCGCGAACTCTATAACTCAAAAACGAAAAGTCGGTAAAATACCAAACTTGGTATTTAAGTTTATATCTTTTGGGGATGCGACACGAAGATTTTGAGAAAAATTCCCCCACCACAAACTACCCTCTACATGGAACAGTTTTCGAAAATTTTGATTTTTTAAAAAATGGCTCTAAATATTTTGATAAAAATATCGTATAATAAAGATATTTACCTGAAAATTAAATATATATCTTGAATAGCCTCTGAAGAGTACTTTATTCTGGACGAATTTTACGTAATTTTGAATAACTGCTAAACCGTAAGAGATGGACAAAAGCTTACTCCACAAAAAATGTAGAGTAGGTTAAAACACACAATTTATGTTATATACATTTTTTTCATGGAGTTCATCGTTTTTGAGACATTCCTTATTTTTGGTTACTGCTATGAAAAACTTTTCTCATACACGACTTTGTGAACTCGTATCCATACAAACAAAGAACTTCAGTCACAAACCAACCAGCTTTTGACTATCACTTTAACCTATGGTACCCCGAAATTTCGCTTCTACTAACAAGGAAGCAAGTAATAAGAGTATTTCTGCTAATTTTTGCTCCATTAGATGAAGTAAATAGAATAATTTGTAGGAGTGATGTAGAGAAAGATCAGATTTTTATATGGAAGCTTTTGAAGCCAAAGCTCTTGCTCCTGCTCCCCAGAAACCAAACTGCTGGTACCGATATGTAGATGATACCTTCATCGTATGAAGCTTAGGCGATTCAACCCTTGATGACTTCCTTTGCTACATTAACAGCATAAATTCACGAACACAATGGAGAAATAAACTTGTGATAGTCTTCCTATATTAGACGTTTTCGTGACGGCACTTTGGGACATAAGGTCTACCACAAATCCACACACACTAATCGATATCTCCATCATCCGAGACAAAAGAGAGCCATGATAAACACAAGTGGAAAGAGCAACCAGAGTATGTGAACCACAGCATCTTCGCCAGGAACTACAGCGCTTAGAACATGCCCTTCATGCTAATGGGTACTCGAAAAGCGAATTAAGAAGAGCCTTACGTCCAAAAATCTGATGCGTACCATTCACATGACTGTCTCTATATCTCTGCAACAAATTATTGTTAAAATGCTTAGGCTTCTATTTACTTCATGCTAATCGAGAAAAAATTAGCAGTACTAATCTTATTACTTGCTTCCTTGCAAGTAGAAGCGAAATAAGGGAGTACCATAGGTTAAATTGAAGTCAAAAGCTGGTTACTATGTGACTGATGTTCCTTTGTATGGACACGAGTCCACGAAGTCCTGTATGAGAAAAATATAAGTTTTTATAGCTTAAACCAAAAACAAGGAATATCTAAAAAACAATCAACTCCACGAAAAAATGTATATAACATAAATTGTGTGTTTTAACGTGCTCTACGTTTTATGTCTGACAAGTTTTTGTCTATCTCTTACGGTTTAGCAGTTATGCAAAATTCCCCAAAATTGATCAAGAATGAAGCAGTCTTCAGTGGCTCTTCCCAGAAAATTCAAAATATACGTTTTACTTGTCAGGTAAATATCTTTAATATACGACATTTTAATCAAAATCGTTAGCGATTTTTTAGAAAATCAAAATTTTAGAAAAAAGTTCCATGTAAAGGGTAGTTGGGGTGGGGGGATTTTTCTCAAAATCTTCGTGTCGCATCCCTGGAAGATACTAAACTTAAATACCAAGTTTGGTATTTGACTGTATTTTCGTTTTTAAGTTATCGTATTCACAGGCACTCGGACCTTTTTCTGAAAATACTTTTTTTGATACAGGGTACCCTAAAACATATATTTCCGGTGAAATTTCGGTATCGAATCTTTTGGTGGAGTGCAATACCTTCCCTACGCACTATGTACATAGTACGTATAGAGAAAGTAAAAATACAGCCTAAAACACAAACACTGCATAAAAATCCCAAAAACAAAGGAGTGGTTTACCTCCCCTTCATTAAACGCATCACAGATCGAATTTCCAAGGTGCTCAAGACCCACAATATAAGCACCGACCAAACAAATACGCAGTTTCCTTCGCTCAGCCAAAGATCCCAGAGACCTATTTGCATCGGCAGGCGTGAATCGCATCACCTGTTCATGCGGCGCACCCAATGGAGCTCAATACATCATACATCGATTACAGAACATCGTAGACATTGCCGCCTGGGTCAACCGGAAAAATCGAATGTGTACCGTTCACATGACTCTCTCTATATCCCTGCAACAAATTATTTTTAAAACGTTTATACTTCTGCTTACTTCATACTAATCAGAAAAAAAAGCTGATGTGTATCACTCACATGACTTTCTCAATATTCCTGCAACAAATTAATCTAAAAAAACTTATACTTCTATTTACTTCATGCTAATCAGTAAAACATTAGCAGAAATAGCCATATTACTTGCTTCCTTGTAAGTAGAGATGAAATAAGGGAGTACAATAGGTTAAAGTGATAATCAAAAGCTGGTTGCTATGTCACTGAAGTTCCTTTGTTTGTATAGACAGCAGTTGAAAAATTCCTGTATGACAAATATATAAGTTTTTCATAGCAGAAACCAAAAATAAGGAATGTCACAAAAACGACGAACTGCACGAAAAAAATGTATATAACCTAAATTCTGTTTGAACGTGCTCTACATTTTTTGTTTTGTAAATTTTTGTCCATGTCTTACGGTTTAGCAGTTATTTTAAATTCAATAAAATTCATCCAGAATAAACTAGTCTTCAGAGGCTATTCCCAGAAAATTCAAGATATCCGTTTTATTTGTCAGGTAAATATATTTAATATACGAAATTTTAATCAAAATCGTTAGAGTCATTTTTGAGAAAATAAAAATTTTCGAAATAAGTTCCATGTAAAGGGTAGTTTGGGGTGGGGAATTTTTCTCAAAATCTTCGTGTCGCATCCCTGGAAGATACTAAACTTAAATACCAAGTTTGGTATTTTACCGACTTTTCGTTTTTGAGTTATCGTGTTCAAAGACACACTGACACACGGACACATACACATACTCGGACTTTTTTGTGAAAAAGCTATATTTGGATATTGGGGACCCTAAAACATATATTTCCGGTGAAATCTCGGTATCAAATTTTTGGCTGAAGTGCAATACCTTCTCTATACACTATGTACATAGAGAAAGTAAAAATCTGATGTGTACCATTCACATGAATTTCTCCATATCCCTGCAACAAATAATTCTTAAAAAGCTTATACTTCCATTTACTTTATGCTAATCAGAAGAAATTAGCAGAAATAGTCTTATTACTCGCTTCCTTGTAAGTAGAAGCGAAATAAGGGACAACCGTAGGTTAAAGTGATAGTCAAAAGCTGGTTGCTATGTCAGTGAAGTTCCTTTGTTTATATGGATAGGAGTTGACAAGGTCCTGTATGAGAAAAGTATACGCTTTTCTTGGCAGAAACCAAAAATAAGGAATGTCACAAAAACGACGAACTCCACGAAAAAAATGTATATAACACAAATTTTGTGTTTTAATGTTCTCTACATTTTTTGTGTAGTAAGAATTTGTCCATCTCTTACGGTTTAGCAGTTATTCAAAATTTAGTAAAATTCATCCAGAATAAACTACTCTTCACAGGCTATTCCCAGAAAATTCAAGATATACATTTTATTTGCAAGGTAGATGTGTTTAATATCCGAAATTTTAATCAAAATCCTTAGAGCCATTTTTGAGAAAATCAACATTTTTGAAAAAAGTTTCATGTAAAGGGTAGTTGAGGGTGGTGGGATTTTTCTCAAAATCATCGTGTCGCATCCCTGGAGGATACTAAACTTAAATACCAAGTTTGGTATTTTACCGACTTTTTTGAAAAAGCTTTGTGTTATTGTGTTATAGTGTTCACAGACACACGGACACACACACACACACACACACACGGACTTTTTTTGAAAATGCTTTTTTTGGACATTGGGGACCCTAAAACTTATATTTCCGGTGAAATCTCGGCATCGTATTTTTGGGTGGAGTGCAATACTTTCTCTATACACTATGTACATAGTGCGTATGGAGAAAGTAAAAATTAGCAGAAATAGTCTTACTACTTGATTCCTTGTAAGTAGAAGAGAAATAAGGGACTACCATAGGTTAAAATGATAGTCAAAAGCTGGTTGCTAAGTGATTGAAGTTCCTTTGTTTATATGGACAGAGGTTGACAAATTCCTGTATGAGAAAAATATGTTTTTCAAAGCAGAAACCAAAAACAAAGATTGTCTCAAAAACGATGAATTCCACGAAAAAATGTATACAACATAACTTTTGTGTTTTAACGTAATCTACATTTTTCGTGCAGTAAGTTTTTGTCCATCTTTTACGGTTTAGCAGTTATTCAAAATTCCACAAAATTCATCCAGAATAAAGAAATCTTCAGGGGCTATTCCTAGAAAATTCGAAATATACATTTTACTTGTTAGGTAAATAGCTTTAATATACGATATTTTAATCAAAATCGTTAGAGCCATCTTTTGGAAAAAATCAAAATGTTCAAAGAAAATTCCATTTAAAGGTAGTTGGGAGTGGTGGGAATCTCAAAATCTTCGTGTCGCATCCCTGGAAGATACTAAACTGAAATACCAAGTTTGCTATTTTACCGACTTTTCATTTTTGAGTTATGGTGTTCACAGACATACGGGCACACACACACACACACACACACACACACACACACACACACACACACACGGACCCTTTTCCGAAAATGCTTTTTATTTTCTCTATACATGCTACGTACATAGTGTATAGAGAAGGTATTGCACTCCACCAAAAAAATTCGACACCGAGATTTCACCGATAATATATGTTTTAGGGCCCCTTGGAACCAAAAAAAGTATTTTCAGAAAAAGCTCCGTGTGTTTGTGTCCGCGTGTCCGTATGTCTGTGAACCCGATAACCCAAAAACGAAAAGTCGGTAAAATACCAAACTTTGTATTTAAGTTAAGTATCTTCCAGGGATGCGACACGAAGATTTTGAGAAAAATTCCCCCACCCCAAACTACCCTTACATAGAACTTTTTTCGAAAATTTTTATTTTCTAAAAAATGGCTCTAACGATTTTGATTAAACTATCGTATATTAAACATAATTACCTGGCAAATAAAATGTATATTTTGAATTTTCTGGGAATAGGCTCAGAAGACTACTTTATTCTGGGTCAATTTTACGCAATTTTGCATAACTGCTAAACCGTAAGAGATGTACAAAAACTTACCACACAACAAGTATAGAGCACTTTAAAACTCACAATTTATGTTATATAAATTTTTTTCGTGGAGTTGATTGTTTGTTAGATATTCCTGGTTTTTGTTTTCAGCTGTAAAATCTTATACTTTTCTCATACTGGACTTTGTGAACTCCTGTCCATACAAACAAAGGAACTTCAGTCACATAACAACCAGCTTTTGACTGTTAATTTAACCTATGGTATTTCCTTATTTCGCTTCTACTTACAAGGAAGCAAGTAATATTTCTTTCTCGATTAGCATGAATTAAATATAAGCATAATATTTATAACGATAATTCGTTGCAGAGACATAGACAAAAATAAATCAGATTTTTTAGTTAAAGGGGACCCTAAAACATACATTTCCAGTAAAATCTCGGTATCGAATTTTTGGGTGGAGTGCAATACCTGCTAATAGAGAAAGTAAAAATAGGCGATAGCACTGCATGCTCTAGAAGCAGAGGGGGAACATGTGATCCGTTACTACGAAAATGACATCGTCTCCTCCACTACTCATTATTATACACGTTTGCACCGTGAAGCTATGAGATCTATAAACATTTCAACAATTTCAATAGAAAAGAAGTAACATTCAGATTAAATAAAACTTGCACACAGTCTTAAAGAACAGATCAAACAAGAAAACACGTGCTCCAATCAGACACATCACGGACGCAGGGGACTGCAATCCGGACCAATCAGGTCATGCTAGGGCGGTACCTCCCACAGTATATAAGCCGGCCGCTCCAGACAACCTCCCTTTATTGCCACGATGCACGCTTTAGTTGTTCGCCGACGTCACAGCGGTCACCTCCACATCAACGCAGCTTGAAACTGCAGTCCGAAGAATACAGCAGTACTCCGATCTCGTCACCACCTGGCTCAAGCGATGGCGCCTGCGCGTCCATCCTCAGAAGATTCAGGCAATAAACTTCAGCCGGCGCCACCTGAGGGACGTAGCTGGCGAGGAGGTCCACTGGAGGACGTCTGTCCAGTACCTGGGAGTACTTCTGGACTACAAGCTGACCTGGTGGGACCACATTGACCTTGTGGCGAAGAAGATCAACAAGAGGATGGGGATGCTATATCCCTTGTATAACCGCGGCTCGGTGATGTCCGCGGACAACAAGCTCCTGCTCTACAAGTAGGTTCTCCGACCTGCAATCACGTACGCCTGCGAAGTCTGGGGCGTTGCCGCCAGAACTCACCTAGACCGCCTTGAAACCCTGCAATCCCGCTATCTGCGAATAGCCACCAACTTCCCATGGTACCTTCCTAACCGTACAATCCGTCAGGATCAGAACATCCCAACCCTGATGGACCACATCCTGCACCTGGCCCGCGGTCTAGGTGAGTACATCGACCCAGGGGAACGCTGCAAACGCCCCAGACTCCTCCTGGCACCTAACACGACCAAATCTTCCGCATAATCCCAACACAAAACAACCTCCGCATTTTCCTTCTGTAAATAAATTTCCTCCAACATTTCATCCTCCCGCTATTCCCGTCCCTAAACAAAAACACCTTCACCTCCAGTAGAGGGCCTAGCCCTGATTTGGAAGAAGACGGAAGGAGGCTTGCCTCCTTCCAATGTCAACTCGTTGCTGCTGCAACGTACAGTCGCTACTGAGAGACCACGGAGATGTACACGCCATTGAAGATGCCTGCCGCAGACGCAGACGAAACGTCTGGGGAACAAGGGGTGAAGCCCAGTGGACCACGGCCAAAAGCCTGGTTTTGTTTTCTAAAGTGATTCTAACACCGGCCGTGAAAGCTTTCGAATATTAATATACTAAAGTGATAGGCATTTTTAAATACGGCTAAGCAAGTGAAACAATAGAAATTCTGTTTTCTCTCTCTCTCTCTCTCTCTCTCTCTGTATCTTAACGTTGTATAACCGGTTGGTGATATTGGACGATTAATATAATCAGTGAAATGATGTCTAAATGATGTCGGAGTCCATGGAGCTTAAAGTTACTCGACATTCGTCTTCTCAGGGGAAAACCCCGAAAAAAACTTATTATAAGTGAGAATCAAACTCGGGACGGTCTCTTCGTTTTGAGCTATGCTTTTCCACAGACACATACACGGACCTTTTTCTAAAAATATTTTTGCCTTCTCCCACATTGTATAGAGAAGATATTGCATTTCACCCAAATAGTCGATACCAAGATTTCACCGAAAATAGAAGTTTTTAGAGCCCCCTGTATACCAAAAAAAACATGTTTAGAAAAAGGCCCGTGCGTGTCTGTGTGTCTGTGCACCGAAAACTCAAAACGAAAAGTCGGTAAAATACCAAAGTTGGTATATATGTTTAGTATCTTCCAAAATATTCTTTATATTTAAAAAAAAATCGAAAAATTTTGATTTTCTCAAAAATAGTTCTAACGATTTTCGTTAAAATATCTTATATTAAAGATATTTCCACCACAAATAAAATGCATATATTGAATTTTATGTGATTAGCCTCTGAGGACCTCTTTATTCTGGATTCATTTTGCTGGATTTTGCACAACTAGTAAACCCTAAGAAATAGGCAAAAAATTGCTATACAAAAAATGTAGATCTCGCTGAAACAATCAACTTATATGACATATTTTTTCATGGAGTTGACCATTTTTAAGTTATTTCTTGTTATTGGTTTCAGTTATTCCCATACAGGAATTTTTCAACTTCTGGAAATGCAAAGAAGCGGATTTCATCCACATGGTAAACAGTTTTTCAAAAATTTGACTATCCTTTTAGCCTAGTTAATTCCATTATTTCTCTTCTACTTACAAGGAATCATTTCTGCTAATGTTTATCTCGACTACTATGAAGTAGATAGAAGAATAAGCTTTTGAACAATAATTTGTTACAGAAACGTAAAAAAAGTCATGTGAATGGAACACATATGTGTTGGATTCATGGGGACCCAAAATATACATTTCCGATGAAATCTTGGTATCGAGTTAACACACAATGAAGTAAACAATAGGCCCAATTCTGCTAGTGCGTATCTCGATTAGCATGTAGCTAAGAATCCTTTTACTTTCTCTACACGTACTATATGTGTAGTGTACAGCATTGTAATGAACCCAAAAATTCGATACCGAAATTTCACCGGAAATACATGTTTTGAGAGACCTTCTGAATAAAAAAAAAACATTTTCAGAAAAAGGTCCGCGCGTGTGTGTGTCTTTGGGCAACATATTTCAGAAACGAGAAGTGTGTTACATATCTAACTTGATATCTAAGTACAGTATCTTCAAAGGATGGGACACGAAGCTTTTCAAGAAAATTCCCATATCCCAAAGTACCCTTTACATGGAAAAAATTTAGAAAAGTTTGAGTTTATTAAAAATGGCTCTTTAAGATTTTGATTGAAATCTCTTATATTTCAGATATTTACACGCCGAATAAAATAAATTTCCTGAATTTTCTGGGAATAGCCTCTAAAAACATCTTTATTCTGGATGATTTTTATTGCATTTTACAACATTGGCAAACCGTAAGAGACAGACGAAAAATTAAAACACCAAAAAAGTAAATCACGATAAAACACAATTTATATCATATAATTATATAGTGGAGTTGGCCGTTTTCGAGATATTTCTTGTTATTGATTTAAGTTTTAAGATACTTAAACTTTTCTCATACAGAAACTTATCAGCGCTTGGTCATGCGAAGAAACAGATTTCAATGCCATAGCAACCACATTTTAAAACATTTGACTGTCGGTTTAGCCTAGTGTATTGCCTTATTTCCCTCTTACTTATAAGGTAATAAGATAATGGTTTAGCATGAAATAGATAGTAGAGCAAACTTACTAACAATAATTTGTTACAGTGATTTAGTGAAAATTATGTCAACGTAACCCATCAGATTTTTCAGGCATACGATAATGTTTGTTAACTCCTGAATTGAAAAATCGATATGTTCCAATCACATGATTTTCTCTACTTCTCGTCAACAAAGCTTATGCTTCTATTTATTTCCTGCTAATCGAGAAAAAATTAGCAGAAATTGTCTTATTATTTACTTCCTTGTAAGTAAAAGCGAAATACGGAAGTACCATAGGTTAAAGTGATAGTCAAAAGCTAGTTGCTATGGGTCTGTAGTTCCTTTGTTTCTACGGGCAGGAGTCGACAAATTTCTGCATGAGAAATGTATGTTTTTCAAAGCTGAAACCAAAAATAAGGAATATCTAAAAAACGATCAACTCCACAAAAAAATGTATATAACATAAATTGTGTGTTTTAATGTGCTCTACATTTTTTTCTGGCAAGTTTTTGTCCATCTCTTACGGTTTAAGAGTTATGCAAAATCTCGTAAAATTCATCCAGAATAAAATAAGAGACACATGTTATTTGTCAGGTAAATATCTTTAATACACGATATTTTAATAAAAATTGAGAAAATCAAAATGTTCGAACAAAGTTCCATGTAAAGGGTAGTTGGGGGAGGGAGGATTTGCTTGAAAGACACCAAACTTAAATACAAAGTTTGGTATTTAACGGTATTTTCGTTTTTGAGCTTTGCTGTGTACATAGATGCACACACGGGTGGACCTTTTTCCAGAAATGCTTTTTTAGATTCAGGGGGACATATAAGTGTGTTTCTGGTGAAATCTTGGTAAGGAATTTTTGGGTGGAATACAATATCTTCTCTATAGACTATGTTCATAAAACGTGTAGGGAAAGTAAAACTATTTTATCATTTTACAAGAGGCTTAAGCCCTAATAAGCTAGGTACTACCCTTAACCAGTCAATACCTGAAAGAGAAAGAGGCCACTGGGAGTCGAAATGACTTGCGAATCCCGTGTTCGCCGAGCCATTTGCAGGGCATTGACTGGAAGAAAATGAGGTCGAAAATAGTTGAGCTAGACACATTTGATTGGCTGTCTTGACTGCATCAACTTCGCAGTTACAGGGCCTAATTGGAGAGGTCAGGTTTATAACACGAACCCTAGAGGTTAGAAACAAGATACACGTTAGCCGAGGAGATAGATGTAATATGCTATGTCAAAACTTGTTCAGAATATAAATTAGTTTCGACGTTAAGTTCAACGAAACGGGATTCCTATAATATACACTTGTGCCCCACTAATTCTTATATATACACGTAATCAAGAAATATCCTGGATAGAAATCTTGAGTAACTGACGCTAACGTCTGTAAAAGGCCTCCTGAAGTCAGAAATTGAATTAATTTGTATACATATATGTAGACATGTTATATTTTAATATAAGAATTGCAAAAGCAAGTGTTATACAATTCTATTTATAAAATACTTGGTTTCCTCAAAAAAATAGACTAAAATATTATCGCTTCTTACTCCAATCGGGACATTTTGAGTAAAAATCACAAAATATTATTATTGACACGTGAAAGCAATGGAAACGTATGTAAGAAATAAAAAGCTGATGTTATCACCTCTCGATATTCACGAAAACTCCTTGAAATAGTGTGTGTATTTAATGTAATAAATACAACTTGTTATTATTAATATATGAATAAAAATCTGATGTGTTCCATTCACTTGAATTTCTCTACATCTCTGAAACAAATGATTGTTAAAAAGGTAATTCTGCTATTTACTTCATGAACTTCGAGAAAAAAACTAGCAGAAACAGTCTTATTACTTGCTTCCTTGTATGTAGAAAGAAAATAAGGGAGTAGCATAGGTTAAAGCGATAATCAAAACCTGGTTGCTAGGTAACTGAAGTTCATTTGTTTGTATGGAAACGAGTTGACAAATTCCTGTATGAAGAGAGTATAAGTATTTAAGGCTGAACCCAAAAACAAGGAATATCTAAAACAGATGAACCCCACGAAGAAATGTAAATAATATAAATTGTGTGTTTTAAAGTGCTCTACATTTTTGAGTGGTAAGTTTTTGTCCATCTCTTATGATTTGCCAGTTATAACAAATTCAGTATAATTCATCCAGAATGAAGAAGTTCTTGGAGGATATTCAGAAGATTCAAGATATACATTTTATTTTATATAAATATCTTTAATATACCGCATTTAAATCAAAATCGTTACAGCCATTTTTGAGAAAATCAAAATTTTCGAAAAATTATCCAAATAAAGCATAGTTGGGAGTGGGGAATTTTCTTGAAAATCTTCATGTCGCATCTTAGGAAGATACTGAACTTGAATACCAAGTTTAGTCTTATTCCAAAGGGGAAATTTAGCGCAGAATTTAAACTAGTAGTAATCTAGGCCACTAAAAGCAAAACTAAAAATCTGATGTGTTACATTCACATGACTTTCTGTATATCACTGCAACAAATTATTCTATTTACTTCATCTAATGGAGCAACAATTAGCAGAAATAGTCTTATTACTTGCTTCCTTGTTAGTAAAAGCGAAATAAGGGGGTACCATAGGTTAAAGTGATAGTCAAAAGCTGGATGCTCTGCGACTGAAGTTCCTTTGTTTGTATGGACACGAGTTCACAAAGTCCTGTATGAGAAAAGTATAAGTCTTTGTAGTTGAAAAAAAAAAAACAAAGAATATCTCAAGAACAATCAACTCCACGAAAAAAATGTATATAACATAGATTGTGTGTTTTAAGGTGCTCTACATTTGTTGTGTGGTAATTTTTTGTCCATCTCTTACGGTTTAGCGGTTATGCAAAATTCCGTAAAATTGATCGAGAATAAAGTAGTCTTCAGAGGCTATTCCCAGAAAATTCAAGATATATGGTACTCCCTTATTTCGCTTTTACTTACAAGGAAGCAAGTAATGACAAGTAATAGTATGAAGTAAATGGAAGCATAAGCCTTTTAGTAATATATTGTAGAGATGTAGAGAAAGTTACGAATGGAACACATCAGATTTTTAAATTACTAAATTTTAAAAAACCAAGAGTTTTTGAGAGTATGGAAAGTAATAATTTTTCTAGGCTGATTAGAATATAATATGATATATAATTTGACAGATTAATTTATGAAGTTGGGTTACTATAAAACTGGATTTTCATGTGGGTAACTTTAAAAATGCATCAAGTGGCTCATTTTATTTGAACAATGAATTTAGAGAATAAAACATTATTTATATACTCAAGCAAGCTGGTATTCTCATACATTGCAAAAAATCACTATTATTTTGTTTAATAACGAGTATAAATTTTAATAAGATATCTTACAAATTAGTAAATTATCAAAATTTCACATATCCTTCACCTTATTGGAGCCTGAAGTTAAATCAACTCACTAAACGATATGGAGAGATTTATAGAAATAATAATAATTGAATTTCTGTTTACCAGGCTTTTAGGGTGGGTTTTACGTAGAAGACATCGAATATGGCGGCGTTTCGCCAAGGACGACTCTAACTGACCAGCTCGAACCACGGATCACAATCATCACCCTGAGGATGGCAAGCGCAGCCCTTGGGGAAACATCGGTCGTTATCTTCGAAGCCTACAAGTCCAACAAATGGAAATATATATTTTATTAACTTGAACGCCGTGCATTAAAACCTAAGTTTAAACATTTAAAACTGACTTTTGAAACATTTAGTCACTAAAGATGTTTTTAAAATGGACAAAGTGTCCATTTGCTGAGGAAATTGTGTAGTAAAGAATAATGATTATGCAATGGGCCTACTGCTAACATATATCTTCACTTAATGATACCACGAACATCATTAAGGTTCTTGACTAGCAAACGCGGCTTTCTGTCTAAATTAATATCACTACTTGCTTTCATAATCTCCAGAAATGTCTCAATCCAGCAGATGTCACCACCAGAGATCAATTTTCACCAACTCTCGACGGCAATAATGAAAATCATATTACCAGAAAGGAATGTAGAGAATTCTGGTTCTGGTTAATCGTTTAGAGAACTTTAAAACCTTTAAAACAACGCAGAGTCCAGATTTTGATGTTGGTTTTACACAATTAAAAAAACCTGACGTGTTCCATTCACATGACTTTCTCTATAGCTCTGCAATAAATTATTTTTAAAAAGTTTATGCTTCTATTTACTTCCTGCTAATCGAGAAAAATTAGCAGAAATAGGCTCATTTCTTGCTTCCTTGTAAGTATAACCGAAATAAGGGAGTACCATAGGTTAAAGTGAAGTCAAAAGCTGGTTGATATGTGACTGAAGTTCCTTTGCTTGTATGGACACGAGTTCACAAGGTAATGTAAGAGAAAAATATAAGTTTTTATAGCTTAAACAAAAAAACAAGGAATATCTCAAACAACCAACTCCACGATAAAAATGTATACAACATAAACCGTGTGTTTTAATGTGCTCTACATTTTTTTGTGTGGTAGGTTTTTGTCTCTCTCTTAGGTTTAGAACTTATGCAAAACTCCGTAAAATTCACTCAGAATAAAGTAGTCTTCAGAGGCTATTCCCAGAAAATTCAAGATATACATTTTATTTGTCAGGTAAATATCCTTAATGTACAACATTTTAACAAAATAGTTAGAGCCATTTTCGAGAAAATCAAAATTTTCGCAAAAAGTTCCATGTAAAGGGTAGTTTGTAGTGGGGAGATTTTTCTCAAAATCTTCGTGTCGCATCCGCGGAAGATACTAAACTTAAATACCAAGTTTGGTATTTTACCGACTTTTCCTTTTGAGTTATCGTGTTGACAGACACAGGGACACATACGCACACACGGACCTTTTTCTGAAAATACTTTTTTGGATACGGGGAACCCTAAAACATGTATTTCCGGTGAAATCTCACTCGAATTTTTTGGTGGAGTGCAATACCTTCTCTATACACTATGTACATAGTGCGTATAGAGAAAGTAAAAGTCTGATGTGTTCCATTCACATATCACCCTCTTCCTTGTCTGCAAACAAAATACTATTCTATCTAGTCAATGCTAATCTAGATAAACATTACTAGAAATGGTATTATTGCTTGCATTCTTGTAGATGTAAGGGAAATAGGGAATACCCTCGGCTAAAGCAATAGTCAAATCTTTTAAAAGCTAGTTGCTTTGCATTTCCAGGAAAACAAAAGAGAAGTGAAACAAACGGTGATCCCGTCTAAGGTACCTAGTTTGAAATTTAAACCACTAAGAAGGAATATTTCGAAAACGGTCAACTCTACAACAAGAAAGTATATGACAATAATTGTGTATTTTAACGAGATCTACACTTTTTATGCAATACTTTTTGCCTATCTCTTATTGTTTACCAGTTATGCAAAATTCATCTAGAATGAACAGATTTTCAGAAGTTATTCCCAGAAAATCCAAGATATACATTTTATTTGACGTAAATATTTTTAATATACGACATTTTAATCACAACAGAGCTATTTTGAGAATATCAAATTTTTCATAATTTTTTCCATGTTCTTGAAAATTTACGGTTCGAAGCCTTGAAAGATGCCAAATTTAAAAATGAAGTTAGGTATTTGAATGCTTTTTTAGTTTTTGATCTATACTCTCCACAGACAAACACGGAACTTTTTAGTAAAAGTTTTTTTTTTGGACTCGGGAACTCAAAAACCTATATTTTTGTTCAAATCTTGACAAATCTTGATACCTTTTCTCTAAAGACCTCTTTATTCCGAATGAATTTTGTTGAATTTTTCATAACGTAAGGCATAGACAAAAACATAAAAGACATAAAATGTAGGTCTCGTTAAAACACATAATTTATGTCATGTACGTTTTTCTCCTGGGGTTGGCCGTTTCAGAGATGTTCCTCATTATTGGTTTCAGTTTTAAAATATTTTTTTCATACGGCGCTTGTCAGCTGAGGGTCATGCAGAAAACGGTTTTCAATCTCAAGGCAACCATTCTTTTAGCCTCGTATTATATGCTTTTATCCTAGTATACTCCCTTTTTACCTTCTTCTTAGAAATACGCAAGTAATAAAGTCATGTATAGTAATATTTATCTGGAAATCAAACGGGGCGTTATTTATGGACGCTCTTTAACTACTGTGGTTCTCAGCGTCCCATTCTCTACTGAGCTTGAAATATCGCTTAATTTTCCTCAGAGACCTCTTTTTCAGGCTAGAGGTTATTTTACGTGCCAAAAATCTACGACACGGGACGAACGACTTTACTTTCCTTCCGAAGGAAGGCATGCTAAGAATATTTACGCCCGAAAAAATCCATTGTCCACCGCCAGGTTTGAACCCGCAACCCTGAACATATGCTATTTATTTGGATTAGCATTAAGTAGATAGAAGAATAATCTTTTGTAATAATATTTTCAGAACCAGGAAGAGGATGACATGAGAAGGAACACATCATATGTTTACTTTCTCTACACGTACTATGTACATATTGTATAAAGAAGTATTGCATTCCACCCAAAAATTCGATACCGAGATTTCACCTGAAATAGACGTTTTAGGGTCCACTGTATCAAAAAAAATCTGATGTGTTCCATTCACATGACTTTCTCTGCTTCTGTGTAACAAATTATTGTTAATAAGCTAATTCTTCTATTTACTTCATGCTAATCGAGAAAAAAATAACAGAAATAGTCTCATTACCTGCTTCCTTGTAAGTAGAAGCGAAATATGGGAGTATCATAGGTTAAAGTGAAGTCAAAAGCTGGTTACTAGCTGAAAGAAGTTCCCTTGTTTCTATTGACACGAGTTGACAGATTCCTGTATGTGAAAAGAACAGTTTTTTAAACCCGAAACCAAAAACATGGAATATCTCAAAAATGATCAACTCCTCGAAAAAATGTATGTAACATAAATTTTGTGTTTTAATGTGCTCTACATTTTTGTGTGGTAAGTTTGTGTCCATTTCTTACGGTTTAGCAGTTACGCAACATTTCGCAAAATTCATCCAGAATAAAGTAGTCTTCAGAGGCTATTCCCAGAAAGTTCAAGATATACATATTATTTTCCAGATAAACATCTTTAATATACGATGTTTTAATCAAAATCATTAGAGCCACTTTTGATAAAATCAACATTTTCGAAAAAAAGTTCCATGTAAAGGGTAGTTGGGGTTGGGGGGATATTCTTGAAAATCTTCGTATCGCATCCATGAAGATACCAAACTTAAATACCAAGTTTGGTATTTAACGGTATTTTCGTTTTTGAGCTATACTGTCCACAGACACACACACGCACACACACACACACACGCACAATGGTTTTTTTGGTTTCAGGGGGACCCAAAACATTTATTTCTGGTGAAATATCGATATCGAATTTTTGGGTGCATTACAATACCTTCTGTATACACTATGTACACAGTACGTGTAGAGAAAGTAAAAAAAAGTATTTTTGTTAAAACATCCGTGTGTGGGTGGGTGGGTAGATGTACATAACACAAACACGAAAAGTTGGTAAAATATCAAACTTGGAATTTAAGTTTACCATCTTCATGGTTGCGACAGGAAGATTTTGAGAAAAATCCCCCACCCCAAACTACCCTTTACACGGAAAAAAGTTCGAAAATTTGATTTCCTCAAAAATGTCTCCAGCAATTTTTATTAAAATGTCGTGTCTTAAAAGATATTTATATGACAAATAAAATGTATATCTTGAATTTTTGGAAACAGTATCTAAAGACCTCTTTATTCTGAATTAGTGTTGTTGAATTTTGCCTAACTGGTAAACCTAAGAAATAGATAAAAACTTGCTACACTAAAATTGTAGATCACGTTAAAACATATATTTTATGTCATGTACTTTTTTCGTGGAACTGACCACTTCTGAAATACTAATTGTTATCTGTTTCAGATTTAAAATAAAACTTTTCTCACACGGAAAGTTATAAAATCCTGGCCCTGCAAAAAAAAAAAAAAAAAGATTTCGTTTACATGGCAATCAGCTTTTAAAAGTTTAGACTATCGCTTTTGCCTACTGTACGTATTCCATTATTTCCCTTCTACTAACAAGGAATCAAACAACTAAGAGAATTTCTGCTAATGTTTTTCATGATTATCATTAAGTGGACAGAAGAATAAACTTTTTAACAATAGTTACATTGATGTAGAGAAAGTCATGTAAATATTTCGTTTTATAAGAACAAAGGGATCAGGGAACACAATAATACTACTCGCATAGTCATAAAAGCTGGAATTTTCAAACATTGCATAATATATTATTGTGTGTAATAACAGTATACATTTTATATGATATTTTACAAATCGTGAATTTCAAAATTTCACATATCCTTCACCTTATTGCAGATTGAAATTAATCCACGTCGCTGAACTATATAAAAATATTTGTCGAAATAATTAATTTGGTTCTGTATTTCTAGGGCATTTATACTGTGGTGTAGAAGACATGGAACATACCGCCGAAGACATCCAACTCTGACCAGCGCGAACGAGCTTCACAAATCACCCTGAGGGTGCCAAGTACAGCCCTTGGGGAAACATCGGTCGGTATCTTTGATGCCTACAGCAAATGGAAGTATATGTTTTATTAACTTGAACGCCGTCCATTAAAACCTAAGTTTAGACATTTAAAACTGACTTTTGAAACATTTAATCACTAAAGATGTTTCTAAAATGGACAAAAGTGACCATTTGCTGAGGAAATTGTGTAGTAAAGAATAATAATTATGCAATGGGCTTACTGCTAACATATATCTTCACTTAATGATACCACGAACATCATTAAGGTTCTTGACTAGCAAACGCGGCTTTCTGTCTAAATTAAGATCACTACTTGCTTTCATAATCTCCAGAAATGTCTCAATCCAGCAGATGTCGCCACGAGACATCAATTTTCACCCAACTCTCGACGGCAATAATGAAAATCATATTACCAGAAAGGAATGTAGAGAATTCTGGCTCTGGTTAAAAGTTTAGAAAACTTTAAAACCTTTAAACAAATGCATATATCAAGGTTCTATGTGATTAAAAAATCTGATGTGTTCCACTCACATGACTTTCTTTACATCTCTCCAACAAATTATTATTAAAAAGCTTATGTTTCTATTTACTTCATGCTAATCGAGAAAAAATTATCCGAATTGCTCTTATCACTTGCTTCCTTGTGAGTAGAAGCGAAATAAGGGAGCACCATAAGTTAAAGTGATAGTCTAAAGCTGGTTGCTATGTGATGAAGTTCTATTGTTTGTATGGACAGGAGAGGCCTCTGAGCAAAATTAAGCGGTCTTTCACGCCCAATATAGAATGGGACGCTGAGAACCACAGCAGTTAAAGAGCGTCCATAAATAAAACACTTTTCTTTTTTATGGACAGAAGTTGACAAATTCCTGTATGAGAAATGTATAAGTTTCTTAAAGCTGAAACCAAAAACAGGGAATACCTAAAAACGATGAGCTCCACGAAAAAAAATATATATAACATAAATTGTGAATTGTGGGTAAGCTTTTGTTTATCTCTTATGGGTTAGCAGTTGTGCAAAATTCCGTAAAATTAATCCAGAATAAATTAGTCTTCAGAGGCTATTCCCAGAAAATTCAAGATATAGATTTTATTTGCCATGTAAATATCTTGAATATAAGAGATTTTAACCAAAACCGTTAGAGCCATTTTTGAGAAAATCAAAATTTTCGAATAGAGTTCCATATAAAGGGTAGTTGGGGGTGGGAGGATTTTCTACAAAATCGTTGTGTCGCATCCTTGGTATTTAACGGTCTTTTCATTTTTGACAGACAGACAGACAGACAGACACAGACACACACACACACACACACACACACACACGGAGCTTTTGCCAGAAATGCTATTTTTAGATTCAGGGGGACACAAAACATGTATTTCCAGTGAAATCTCGGTATCGAATTTTTGGGAGCCTATACGTACCTCCTCTATACACTGTACACTGTACAGAGTGCGTGTAGAGAAAGAAAAATTCTGATGTGTTCTATTCACATACTATCCTCTTCCAATATACAAAAGTTCTTCCTTGTATCTACTCAGTGCTAATCGAGATAAACATTAACATAAATGGTTCTTAATACAACTGACTTGTTAGTAAAAAGTAAATAAGGGAATACACTACGCTAAAGCAATAGTAAAATCTTTGAAAAGGGATCACTATGTGATGAAATTTAAATTTGGTTCTCTTTACATGGCCTGAAATAAAACAAGAGACATATGTAGAAAGTGATGGGCTTAAAATTGAAGTCAATTACAAGAAATTAGTTCGTAAAGTCAAATCCACAAAAAAAAAAAAAAAAAAAAAAAAAAAATGCATAATATATTATAAATTGTATGCTTTAAAGAAATCTATATTTTTCTGTAGCAGCCTTTTCTCTATATCTTACGGTTTACCAGTTAATGCAAAACTCCTCCAGAATGTAGAGGGCTTCAGGAGCTATTTTCAGAAAATTCAAGACATACATTTTATTTGTCTTGTCAATTCAGCTCCATAAAGCCAATGGAAAGGGGCAGAGATTAGGCAATTTCAACCATTGCTGTCACCTGACTGGAGCGATGTTGTCGAAAAATATTATCGCAGCTGATTTTCATTTCTTTGAAATCTTGTCCACCTGACGTTCGTATGTTTAATCTTCTGTCTTGGTTATTGGTAATAAGGTGACAATCCAGGCAGCAAACCTTCACTTTTAATAACTGTCAGTTCCACAACTGTTCTTCCAATCAATTACGTTACAATGTTTATTTAAAGTTTTATCCAGTTCATAATGTATTTAGTTCAAAAAAGGAATGAAAATAATCATTATTTGTATTTCTTGTGTATGAGACGAGTGCAATAACCTCGAATAAAATAACGTTTATTTCCATTTCATGTATTCCTTATTAAAAGCTGAAATAAACGAGTTGTTTCCTATTTCTATTGTTGCTATCGATATTCGTGCATTGGCTGTAGACACGGTTGGCCATAAGGGGGCAGTGAAAAAAAAAAATCGTAAATAAACATGATGGAATGTGTTATTGTCACTTCGCTACAGTCGCGAATTGTAGATAAAAAAATTGTTTAGAAAATTTCTTAATTTCATTGCTGCTAATTAGTAACTCTTTCGACCTTTCAACGCGTAAACGATTTACGGCTGACCGTCATACACGATTCTCACATTATTGCACGGTGACACTCCAGTCTTTCACGATTCAGTATAATTCACTACAGAACAGTGCCTTACAATTCTTCTTTCTTATACAGCTAGGAAATGACGTTACAAAATCTTCTGGAAACTTGTCGAAGATACTGGACGCCTCTGACAAATCCCGAAGGTGACGTTCCGATGTCTCCTGTTTCCGTTGCGCCGTACATCCTTGTTTACCTTTTCCAAGGTCTCCGATTGCGATGACTCATACCAAATCGAACATGAGAATCGCTGCAGAAGACTGCACTGTCACAATATTTTTACTTCCTCTATACGCACTATGTACATAGTGTATAGAGAAGGTATTGCACTCCGCTAAGAAATTCGATACCGAGATTTCATCGGAAAAATATGTTTTAGGGTCCTCTGTATCCAAAAAAAAAGTATTTTCAGAAAAAGGTGCATGTGTGTGTGTGTGTCTGTGTGTGTGTCCTTGAACACGATAACTCAAAAACGAAAAGTCGAGAAAATACCAAACTTAGTATTTAAGCTGAGTATCTTCCAGGGATGCGACACGAAGATTTTGAGAAAAATCCCTCGACCCCAAACTACCCATTACATAGAACGTTTTTCGAAAATTTTGATTTTCTAAAATATGACTAACGATTCTGATTAAAATTTCGCATATTAAAGATATTTACCAAACAAATAAAACGTATATTTTGAATATTCTGGGAATAGACTCTGAAGACTACTTTATTCTGCGTCAATTTTGCGGAATTTTGCATAACTGCTAAACCGTAAGAGATGGACAAAAACTTAACATACAACAAATGTAAAGCACTTTAAAACACATAATTTATGATATACACATGTTTTTCGTGGAGTTGATTGTGTTTGAGATATTCCTTGTTTTTTGTTTCAGCTACAAAACACATACTTTTCTCATGCAGGACTTTGTGAACTCGTGTCCATACAAACAAAGGAACTTCAGTCACATAGCAACCAGCTTTTGACTATCACTTTAACCTATGGTACTCCCTTATTTCGCGTCTACTTATAAGGAAGCAAGTAATAAGAGTATTTCTGTTAATTTTTGTCGATTAGCAGGAAGTAAATAGAAGCATAAGCTTTTTAAAAATAATTTATTGCAGAGATATAGAGAAAGTCATGTGAATGGAGCACATCAGATTTTTGTATATGAACTTTCAATAAAATCGTTAAGAGTCTTTTTTGAGACAATGAAACCTTTCGAAAAATATTCCATGTAAAGAATAGTTTGATACTGGATTTATATAATTTGTTTCTATAGACTTTTCGTTTTCGAGTTATGGTGTTTAAACATACGCGCGTTAGTGTACCTTTCTGTAAAAATGTTTTTTGCTCACCGGATCCCTAAACATGTTCTTCCGATGAAATTGCTACATAGAATTCTTAGATGGAATATAAAACCTGCTCTACCTTCTTTATAGAGGGTGAGTCAAATAAAGTCTCCTCATATTTTACTTTCTCCATACGCACTATGTACATAGTGTATAGAGAAAGTATTGCACTCCACCCAAAAATTCGATACCGTGATTTCACCGGAAATATATGTTTTAGGGTCCCCAATATCCAAAAAAAGCATTTTCACAAAAAGGTCCGTGTATGTATGTGTGTGTGTGTCCGTGTGTCCGTGTGTCTGTGAACACGATAACTCAAAAACGTAAAGTCGGTAAAATACCAAACTTAGTATTTAAGTTTAGTACCTTCCAGTGATGCGACACAAAGATTTTGAGAAAAATCCTCCACCCCAAACTAACCTCTATATAGAATTTTTTCGAAAATGTTGATTTTCTAGAAAAATGACTAACGAATTTGATTAAAATATCGTATATTAAAGAAATTTACCTGACAAATAAAATGTATATTTTGAATTTTCTGGGAATAGCCTCTGAATACTATATTTTGGGGCAATTTTTATGAAATTTTGCGTAACATCTAAACCATAAGAGATGGTCAAAACCTTACCACACAACAAATTTAGAGCACTTTAAAACACACAATTTATGCTATATACATTTTTTTCGTAGAGTTGATTGTTTGTGAGATATTCCTTGTTTTTGGTTTCAGCTGTAAAAAACATACTTTTCTCATACAGGACATTGTGCACTCGTGTTCATCCAAACAAAGGAACTTCAATCACATAGCAACCAGCTTTTGACTATCACTTTAACCTATAGTACCCCCTTATTTCGCGTCTACTTTAAAGGAAGTAAGTAATAAGACTATTTCTGCTAATTTTACTCGATTGGGTGAAGTTAATAGAATAATTTGTTGCAGAGATGTAGAGAAAATCATGTGAATGGAACACATCCTGTGCATCTGAAAATTGAATCTTGCAATGAGCTTCCTTATCCCTCCATATAGAAGTACTGTAGATGTTCCAAGACTATTATTTTTCGTGTCTCCTTATTCTGCTCTTTTAACATTCGGGGTAACCACTACGAACACACTTTTGAGTACCCCAGTTCTTGAATAATTGTCATTACACTGCCTTTACTGAGAGACGTATTGGAACACAATTCATCCATTGAAATCCACTCGCTCAATGTTGCGTAGAGTCACTGCAGTCACCGGTCTATCGCTCCGCTGTTCAGCAGCTAACATGTTGGCCGTTCAGCTTCATTATAATGACAAACCCTTCTTCTGACATGCATCGTTGCATCACCATACACCTTTGTGAGCCTTTTATGAATGCGAATGGGCGTTTCACCTTCTACATTCAAGAATTCAATGACAGAATGCTGTCTAATACGAATATCAAACTCAGCCATTTTGCAACAGGAAGCAGTGCTGCCACTAGTAGACTATGAAGTTGCTATAGCAGTGCAGTGGAGAAGGTTTGAGAAATGGTGCAAAACATACATTGTTCACATAACTTATTTCAGGAGAAAAAAAAATAGGAAGCATTACTTATTGACTGACCCTCGTACATACATAGTACGTGTAGAGAAAGTAAAAGTAAAAGTGTAGCAGTGGTCAATGCTTTAATTGATATCAGATAACAAATTCAACAGGAAATGAATCGGTCATTGTGGAAAGATCTTGAATCCCTAAATTTAGATTTTTCAGGAGAGATGCAAAACGTTACTTTCTCTAGCGGCATGTACAATGTGCGTAGCAGATAGAGAAGGTAGGTATTCCATTTCACTTAAAGTTTCGATACCGGCATTTCACCGAAAATACACATTTGGGGTCCACCTGAAACCAAAAACATTAAATAAAATCTTATGTGTTACATTCACATGACTTTCACTACATATATGCAACAATTTATTATTAAAAAGCTCTTACTTCTATTTATTCCATGCTAATCAGAAAAAATAGCAGAAATAGTCTTATTTCTTGCTCTATTGTAAGTAGAAGCGAAATAAGGGAGTACTATAGGTTAAAATGATAGTCAAAAGCTGGTTGCTATGCTAAGTTCGTTTGTTTGTATGGACACGAGTTGCTAAATCCCTGTATGAGAAAAGTATAAGCTTTTCAAAGGAATATCTAAAAAATGATCAACTACGCGAAAAAAATGTATATAACATAAATTGTGTGTTTTAACGTGCTCTACTTTTTTTGTGTTAAGTTTTTGTCCATCTCTTACGGTTTAGTAGTTATGCAGAATTCATCCAGAATAAAGTAGTCTTCAGAGGCTTTTCCCAGAAAATTCAAGATATACAGTTTATTTGTCAGGTAAATATATTTAATACACAAAATCGTATATTTTAATCAAAATCGTTAGAGCCATTTTTTAGAAAGTCAAAATTTTCGAAAAAAGTTCCATGTAAAGGGTGTTGGGAGTGGGGGAATTTTCTTGAAAATCTTCGTATCGCATCCTTGAAAGATATCAAACCTAAATACCAAGTTTGGTTTTTAAGGACTTTTCATTTTTGAGCTATGCTGCCCACAGACACACACACATACACACAGACAAACACATACACAGACTCGCACAGACAGACAGACAGACAGACAGACACACACACCCGGATATTTTTCTAAAAATTTTTGTTTTTTTATTCAGAAGGTCTCAAAACGTGCATTTCCGGTGAAATCTCCGTAACGAATTCTTAGGTGCATTAAAATACCTTCTCTCACATCAGATTTTTTAAGTGGAATACAATACCTTAACTGCCTACTATGTACACTCACAGTCAATAAAAATAAGCCTTGCACTGTGATTTTGCTGTAAATATGAACGTTTGACGGGGACTCGTGTATTACGATTATTTTCAATGCTGCCATTTTGGTACAACATACCACGCGAGTAAGAATAGTAAAACCGATTGGACAATCCGCTCCTTCATCTCTCAATCCCGCTCGACGCTCCATCAGGACAGTATAAGCAGTGTGTTAATTTTGTCAACTACGTGCGCGAATTATCTTGGTATTAGCACTTCATATGAAGCGTAGAGAAAAGATACATCTAATTTTGTATCACCAGGTGAAAGTGCTAAATCATTGGCCATCCAGAATGTTTAGGGATCACCAGTTCGCAATCCAGATCTTCATTTGTCGCAAGTTACGTTTCTCTTTCTTTCGGTAACGTGGTCTGTCCATTGTCCTATTAAGGGTATAACAAACAGGTGAAAGACATGGGCGGGTCAGCGAAAAGACCCTGTCTTACGATAAGTATTTCCAGGCGTATTCTTAATGGCTTTTGAATGTACATTACATACGTGCTAGAAAGAGTAAAAATAATTTTATTTTTAAAGAGTCCTAAAATTTGTATTTCCGATGAAATCTGGCGATCGAATTTTTTGGTGGAATGCAATATTTTCTCTGCTAACTCTATGAAGCAGAAAGAGTAAACACCTTTTATTCAGGCGTGCTTAAATCATGCATTTCATGCGAAATACAAGTACAGCATTTTTTTTGGGTAATACAATACTTTTACTTGCTATACATGGTGGGGGTGGGCCGCGCCGTGGCCGAGTGGTTAGACCACTAGCCTCTCACCTAGACGGCCGGGGTTCGATCCCAAGCGACCGCATGTGAGATTTGTGGTGGACAAAGCGGCGCTGGGGCGGGTTTTCTCCGGGTACTCCGGTTTCCCCCGTCATCGCATTCCACCGGTGCTCCATCATCATTCATGTATCATCAGTGTCACCGCCTGCGATGCCATTAGTAGTTAAAGCGGGCGTTAAACACTACCAAAAAAAAAAAAAAAATGGTGGTGGTGGTAGTGGTAGTAGTATTACCTTTATCTACTATTTTCTGAGACTGTTTAATGCCCGCTTTCACCACTAGGATACCGAAGGCATGTATCTACTAAGTGGAGCAAAGAGTATCGTTACGAAGTTTCCATGATTGAATTTGAATTTATACTTCGTGAGTTCGTCACTGTACGCCTTGGTGACGAAGGATCAGCTCTTAGCCCACAGATGCTACTGTTGGACGAAATCACGACTTGGGGATGCGAAAATGCGGATAACGTTTCCCAGGAACCTTCTTCTTTTCAAGGTATTGTCTGTTCAGCGGTGTTATAGCTAGTGGGTTGGGGTGGTTTATCGCTCAAGTAACTCTCAACCTGAGGGAGGAATACACGTATGCTGAACGTGTGCCTTTACCCCTCACTTGCTGCAACATTACCTCCAATTGCTAAACCCCTACCTGCTTGGAAGGGCGCCCCAACCCACTAGCTATAATACCGCTGAACAAACAGTACGGCCTTACTTCCCTTCCGAAGGAAACATGCTAGGGATTTTAGAATCCAGAAACAATCCATCACCTTCTGCCAGGTTTGTACCTGCAATCTTGGTTTTTAGAAGCTACCTTGGTAACCACTACACCACGGAGGGCGAAAAAGCCGTCTATGCTTAATAAAGAAGTTAATAATAAATCCACTTAGAATAATTAGACATTTAATTCCAAGTCCAATATATTAAGATATAAATAACTTAACTACATGACCTAACAAGAGCAAGGGACCAAGGTCCCCCATCTCGGCCCGAGGGCGTCATGAATGAGGTGCAGTGTTGGAGGGTGAGACGTGATCATAGCCTCGAGTTCCCACCCCGTCGGTTCATGCGATCTTCACGATCTGCAGCCGCTACTTCTCACTCAAGTAGCTCCTCAATTGCCCCCCCCCACTCCTCTCCCAGAGGGGTAAAAATCCCCACGGTACCAGGAATCAAAACCAAGTCTCCCGCTTACGATGTAAATACAAATATAAAGAGTCAGACCGAAAAATTGAATGCCATAGCCGGGATTTGAACCACGGATCTCCCGGTATATAGCAGGTTGCTCTTCCACTAAGCTACCATGGCAACATTTCAGTCTCACTCTTTCTATCCAATTCCTGTCCTACACACGGCTTGTGTGATAAAGAAAACATTCCAATGCCACTTGACTATAACAGTTGGCTATACTATGACTCCTGGACTTAAAGTACTTATGGCTCTGTAGGTCGCCATTGGGGTATGTCATATCAAAAATCTGATGTGTTCCATTCACATTCTACATCCCTGCAACAAATTAGTTTTAAAAAGCTCATGCTTCTATTTACTACATGCTAATGGACAAAAAATTAGCAGAAATAGTCTTATTACTTGCTTCCCTGTAAGTAGAAGCGAAATAAGGGAGTAGCAAAGGTTAAACTGATTGTCAAAAGCTGGTTGCTATGTGAATGAAGTTCCTTTGTACTGACAGGAGTTGACAAATTCCTTATGAGAAAAGTTAAGTTTTTCGAACCTGAAAACAAAAACAAGAAATATCTCAAAAACGATCAACTCCACGAAAAAAATGTACACAACATAAATTGTGTGTTTTAATGTGCTCTACATTTTTTGTGTGTCAAGTTTTTGTCTATCTCTTACGGTTTAGCAGTTATGCAAAATTCCGTGAATTTCACTCAGAATAAAGTGGTCTTCAGAGGCTATTCCCAGAAAATTCAAAATATACATTTTATTTGCCAGATAAATATCTTTTATATAAGATATTTTAATCAAAATCGTTAGCCATTTTTAGGAACTCGAAAAAAGTTCTATGTAAAGGGTAGTTTGGGGTCGGGGGATTTTTCTCAAAATCTTCGTGTCGCATCCCTGGAAGATACTAAACTTAAATAACAAGTTTGGTATTTTACCAACTATTCGTTTTTTAGTTATCGTGTTCACAGCCACACGGACACACACACGGACCTTTTTCTGAAAATTCAGGGGACCCTAAAACATATATTTTCGGTGAAATCTCGGTATCGCATTTATTGGTGGAGTGCAATACTTTCTCTATACACTATGTACATAGTACGTATTGAGAAAGTGAAAACAATTTGAGAACACCTTGTGGTTTACCGGGAAACAGGTGAATCAGTTGAAAAAGTTAATGCTATGCCGGCATGTTGCCATTGTAACTCGGTGGAAGAGCAACTGGCTAGAGATCCGTGGTTCAAATCCCAGCTATGGCATTGGATTTTTCAATCTGACTCTTCCTATCAAACTCCTGTCCTACACACGGCTTGTGTAAAAAAAAAAAAAAAAAAAACACTTAAACCAATACCAATTGACCATAATAGTTGGCTATACTATGAATCCTGGGACTTTTAAGTCGCCATTGGGGTTGTTATATCAAAATAATTTGAGAACACTTTGTGGTTTACCGGTATACACGCGAATCAGTTGAAAAATGCAATACGATGCCGGCATGTTCCCATGATAGCTCAGTGAAAGAGCAACAAATAAAAAGCATTTATATAAGCCAAAGTAAAAAGTAAATAATTTAAATATCTTCACTACGCACTAGGTACGAGCAGAAAAAGTAAAAATGCATTTTTTGGATTCAGTGTATTTCATATGAAATCTGGGTATGGAATTTTGGGTGCAATTCTCTACCTCTAAATGGCGATTGAAGGTTCTTAGAAGATACTTAAGCCGACTACTCCCTATGCCCTGGTGGGCATCCTATAAACCAAACCTGTAGTTGTATTCTATAATCGAGGAGAAGTGTTTCGACTTAAGTAGGTCGTTCGAGCAAAATAATTCTGCTCGACAAAAAGCATTAGCGGCAATTGCAAATATTTGCCCTGCATGGACTGAAGAAACCTGTTGTAAACATTTATTTTCCTTTCGGGAGCTCATTAGCCTTTTAAGGATGATACACTTGCGTTATTTATTTATTTATTTTTTTTGTTTAGCTAAATCGACATTGCTTATGCTACTTCACAAGAGTTTCGCAGTAATTGATCTAAACCAGCAGCGAATCAAAAGACGCATTCTCTCTCTCTCTCTCTCTCTCTCTCTCTCTCTCTCTCTCTCTCTCTCTCTTTCCTGTTTGGAATTTGAGTTCTAGTCCACGACAACTTGAATCTATTAGGTGTATGACGTCTTGAGCAGAAGTCTAATTTTCAACGATCATAGAGATTGGACAGTTTCATATCGAACTCGCCACTGTACCTATGCGGATTTGTACCCAATAATAGAGTCCGCACAGCAACAGTAGTAGCAGTTGGGGTTGGTAGAAAGCAGTAGATTGGGCTACCAACTGCTGAACTTGCGAACGAATTTTTATTTTGGTATTTGATTAATTCTTTTTACTTTCTCTATACGTACTATGTACACAGTGTATAGAGAAGGTATGGTATTACACCCAAAAATTCGATACCGCGATTCCACCGGAAATATATGTTTTGAGACCCCCTGAATAAAAAAAATCATTTCTAGAAAAATATCCGTGTGTGTGTGTGCCTTTGGGCAGCATAGCTCAAAAACGAAATTGTGGTATCGTCCAAGGATGCGACACGAAGATTTTGAAAAAAAAAAAAAAAACACCTCAAACTACCCTTTACATGGAAAAAAGTTTGAAAATTTTGATTTTCTTAAAAATGGCTAACGATTTTGATTAAAATCTCTTATATTAAAGACACTTACCTGACAAATAAAATGTACATCTTGAATTTCCTGGGAATTGCCTCTGAAGACTACTTTATTCTGGATGAATTTTACGGAATTTTGCATAACTGGTAAACCGTAAGAGATGGACGAAAACTTAAAACACACAAAACGTGGAACACGTTAAAACACACAATTTATGTTTTACAATTTTTTTCGTGGAGTTGGTCGTTTTTGAGATATTTCTTGCTTTTAACTTCGGCTTTGAAAAACATACCTTTTTCATACAGGAATTTGTCAGCTCCTGTCCATACAAACAAAGGAACTTCAGTCACATAGCAACCAGCTTTTGACAATCACTTTAACTTATAGTACTCCCTTACTTCGCTTCTACTAACAAGAAAGCAAGTAATAAGACTATTCCTGCTAATTTCTTTTCGATTAGATGAAGTAAATTGAATAATTTGTTGCAGAGATGTAGAGAAAGTCATGCGAATAGAACACATCAGATTTTTTCACACAATCCCAGTATAGGTCTTAAGAACTTACAACATTGTAAGTTCCCATTGGGGTTGTCCTCTCAAAATAAATTGAGATCATCTTGTGGTTTACCGGGAAACATGCGAGTCGGTTGAGAAATCAATGCTATGCCGGCATGTTGCCATGGTAGCTCAGTGGCAGAGCAACCGGCTGGAGATCGGGAGATCCATGGTTCAAATCCTGGCTATGGCATTGAATTTTTCAGTCTGACTCTACCTATCCGATTTTTACTTTCTTTACACATACCATCAACATACCGAATAGACGAAGTATGGTATTCCACCCAAAAATACCGGATACTGCAAATATATGTCTAGACACTCCTGAGTCCTAAAAAATCATTTTAAGAAAGCGGTCTATGTGTGTGTGGCTTTGTGCTGCATAGCTTAAAAACAAAAACTAAATTAAATGCCAAACTAGGTATTTAAGTTTAGTATCTTCCAAGGATGCGACACGAAGATTTTCAAGAAAGTCCACCTCAACCCCAACTACCCTTTACATGGAGTTTTTTTTCGAAAATTTTTATTTTCTCAAAAATGAATATAACGAGTTGATTAAAATATTGTATATAAAAGATATTTATCTGACAAATGAAAAGTATATCTTGAATTTTCTGGGAATAGTCACTTCGTGTCGCATCCTTGCAAGATACCAAAGTTAAATACTAAGTTTGGTATTTAATGGACTTTTCGTTTGAGTTATGGTGACCACAGGCAGGCACACACACATACGCGCGCGTGCGTACATTTTTCTAAAAAGATATTTTTGGATTCAGTGAATCCTAAAACATTTATTTCCGGTGAAATCTCGGAATCGGGTGCATTACAATACCTTTTCTACACACAATGTACATTGTAGTGTATAGAAAGCAATGTCACAGACTATCAAACCAGGGGACCTCTATGGCCAATTTCAGCACGTCTAATTCATCTTACTGGAAGCTGCTTATTCCGTGTTTCCAAATAGTTTTATTACTTGCTTCCTTGTAAGTAGAAGCGAAATGAGGGAGTAGCATAGGTTAAAGCGAAGTCAAAAGCTGGTTGCTATGTCACTGAAGTTCTTTTGTTTGTCCTGTAGGAGAAAAGTTAGCTGATATCAAAAACAAGGAATATCTCAAAAGCAATCGACGCCACGAAAAAAATGTAAATAACATAAATTTTGAGTTTTAAAGCGCTCTACATTTGTTGTGTGGTAAGTTTTTGTCCATCTTTTACAGTTTAGCAGATATGGTAAATTCCGTAAAATTGACCCAGAATAAAGTAGTCTTCAAAGGCTATTCCCAGAAAATTCAAAATATATATTTTATTTGTCCGCTAAATATCTTTAATATACAATATTTTAATCAAAATCGTTAGAACCATTTTGAGAAAATCAAAATTTTCTAAAAAAGTTCCATGTAAAGGGTAGTTTGGAGTGGGGGGATTTTTCTGAAAATCTTCGTGTCGCATCCCTGGAAGATACTAAACTTAAATACTAAATTTGGTGTTTTACCGACTTTTCGTTTTTGAGTTATAGTGTTCACAGACACACGGACCTTTTTCTGAAAATGCTTATTTTGGATACAGGGGGTCCTAAAATATATATTTCCGGTGAAATCTCGGCATCGAATTTTTTGGTGGAGTGCAATACCTTCTCTATACACTATGTACATAGTACGTATAGAGAAAGTAAAAATGGGCAATAGATACGGCATAAAATACATTCACTCTAGAGGAGTGTCAGCCTCCAAAATGGCATGTGGACTCTGGTTGGATCTCCCAATCCTAGCATTATGCCTGTTCATTTTGTCACTAACTTGGAGTGTTATCTCATTAATGAACATTATATTTTTCTGATAGATGTTTACTATCCTGCATAGTACCAAGAAATGTTCAGAGAAATCTAGTCGCTTCTCAGGGTCATCAGGTTTCAACTTGGACAATAATTGCAGTTGTAGGAGAGACAATTCATTCATGTGCGTAGGATCTTAGAAATGGCGGATTTAGAGATGTTTAACTGCTAACTCTAGAGACAGACTTCTTTGAACCAAATAAAAGCGCGCTTGCTCCACAATTCCCGCATTGACAGTCTCGAAACACAAAATCACGATAACACTCCAAAACTGAAATGTGTGTATGAAGCTTGATGTTGAAACCTTTGCCTTAAAGTATGCAGAACCTATATCAGCTCTGTGTGCTATATGATATGTCAAAACACACCAACTACGTTCTACGAGTTCGCCATAACTCCTTAGAACTTCTTTAATAACAATACAATTTTATGAGCATTCAAATGTAACCTGCCTGTTAAATAACCAACAATCAACATATATCGACTTAACACAAACGTTCGATCGTATCCATTGTTATTTATTGTTTAAATTGATAAAGTATTTGGATTTTCCTTCCAAAAGGCACCAATTTCATTAAAATATGATTATCCAAGACAAAAGTGGTGTCAGTTTAGAGTATGGCGGTGTTTTTATGGACACACTTTGTATTCGTTTATTACGGACGTTAAATAAATCTTTAGAAAATTCAAAAAATTACAGTTGTAGCATCGAAACAAGTTTGTATTTCGTAACCGTCGTCTCTTAAAATGGTTAGTTAAAGTTTCAGCTATATACATTACATGGTTTTGTTGCCATAGGCGATTAATCTTATGCTTCTTTATAAATATGGAAAAGAAGTCTTTTGTGTGCTGATTAAACATTTATATATAAAAGCATAGAACAGTGCATGGTACATCTGTTCCTGCGTGGACAACAATTTACAATTGGATAAATTAATTTAAACGTGGTCGTAAATTCGCAAGTGATGAACATTGTTCCGGAAGTTCAGTGGAAGTGACTTCCTCAAAATTGATTCACAAACTCCAGGATACGATTTCGATTGTTCGACGAATCAAAATTTGCGAAATAGTAGAAGCCACAGGCATATCACAAGGTACGATGTTCTCAATTTTGCACCAAAAATTAAGTCTGACGAAAGGTCTCGGCAAGATGGGTGCCACATTTGCTCTCAACAGAGAATAAATGCAATCGAATGATCGATTCGGAAGCTGGTTTGTCACTTTTTTGCCACAATCCTGACGAGTTTCTGCGTCGATACATAACTGTGGATGAAACATGAATACACTGAAGCGACAAACAGTGGGGTTTTAAAGGACCACCGGCTCCGAAGAAGACAAGCGCTGAAATCGATACACAAGATGATGGCCTAGGTTTTTTTTGGAATGCATGCGGAATCATGTACACTGATTACTCAAAGAAAGGAATAACGATAAATGTGGAGTTTTGTACGGTTAAGTGCAAAAATCGAGGGAGAAAAACGCCCTCATTCGGCAAAGAAAAAGATTCTCTTCCACCAAGACAATACAAGGGTGTACACTTGGCAATTTCGATGGCGAAAATTATAGAATTAAGGTTCGAATTACTACACCGTATTCACTAACTTTTTTCCCAGTAATTTTTTTTTTTTCCAATTTGAAAAAAAAAAAAAATAAATAACTGGCTAGGCTATTATTGTTTGCGGGTATAGCGAAAGTACGAGTTATGTGTTATCTAGAATATGACGGAATGTATGGTTAATGAAGAATAATTTACATTTCGAATGGAATCCTGTTCTCCTTGTACAATTTAAGCTAATGTATTTTAGATTGTACTACTATTTCTTAACAGGAGAATGTCTTCGGTAATGTTTAAAGCAAGCCGTACGATTTATAAGACATTCCACATGCATTCCAGAATACATATTCTGCAAAAAGGTGAACCAAAACCGTTGCCTACTCTAATGAGAGTGATTGCATCATGATAGATGAAATATGAACCTATTAATTATGCTGCAGAGTTTGATAAAATATAAGTCGAGAATTCCCTATAGATTCTCTCTCTGTGGCAAGGAGTAAAACAACAGAGATATGAAATGAAGATACCGTTTAAAAAAAATCTGATGTGATACACTCGAATGGTTTTCTCTATCTGCTCTACAAACATCTTACAAAGGATTATTCTTCTTTATACCTCATGCAATCGAGATAAACATTAGCAGAATGTTCTTATTACCTAGTTCCTTATAAGAAGAAGGGAACTAAGGGAGTTTGCTATGCTAAAGTGATAGTCAAATGTTTTAAAAGCTGTCGTTATGCGACTGTCATTGGAATTCGGTTCTTTGCTTGGCCAGGAGTAGAACAAAAGAAAAACGGATACTTCCTGTCTGAGAAAAAACGTTGTATATTAAGTACAATTGGAATCAATTACAAGGAATATCTCGGAAACGGTTACCTCCAGAACAAAAACGTAAAGGACATAAATTGTGTGTTTTGACGAGATCTACATTTTTGTGGAGTAATTTTTTGTCTATCTCTTACGGTTTAGCAGTTGAGTAAAATCGGCAAAATTCATTTATAATAAAGAGGTCTTCAGAAGCTATTCCCAGAAAATTCTATAATATATGGAATTGTCATCAAAATCGTTAGAGGAATTTTTGATAAAAATGACATTTTCAAAATGTTTTCCATGTAAAAGGCAGTTTAGTGTGGGGGATTTTTTTTTTACCTCTTCGTGTCGCATCCTTAGAATACTATTTATAGGTATTTTGTTTCTAAAATATGCTGTCCATGCACACACGCGCGCGTTTTTTTTGGATTAACGGGACCTAAAACTTTTTTTTATTATTATTATTATTATTATTATTGCTTCATTTGTATAGCCCCCTTTAACATCAATGGTCATATCGGGCTACAGGTTCAGAACATTATATTACTAAACACACGCACATTCACTCTCACATTCACACTTCCAGACTCTATGGGGGATAGGGAATAATTCCGATTAAAGAAAAATTCCCCGCTCCAGCCGGGAATCGAACCCGGGACCTCCGTGTGAGAAGTCAGCTCGCTGACCACTCGACCACGAAGGCAGTCCCTAAAACATTTATTTCCAGTGAGATGTTAGTATCGAGTTTTGACTGGAATACTATTCCTTCTATGATTACTATATTTTTTAGGTAAAGCGAAAGTACAAGTCATGTTATCCTAGAAGGTAACGGAATGTATGGTTAATGAGGAATAATTTACATTTCGATTGAAATGTTGTTCTCCTTGTACAACTTAAGCTAATTTATGTTTGTATTACGTGTTTCTTAACAGGAGAATGTCTTCGGTAACTATTTGAAAGCAAATCGTCCTATTTATAACACATTCCACGTTCATTCCAGAAGACATTTCAAAAAAATGATAAAAACAGTTGCCTATTCTAATGAGAGTGATTGTATTATGATAGATGAGAAAAATTATAAGTCGAGAACTCTCTAATAAAATGTGCATTGATTCATTTGTAAAATCTATCAAAAAAGCTATTTTTAGAAATACATCTAGCGGCTTAGATAACCAGTAAACGGAAAGTTAGGCTATAAAATAATGGTTTAAGTGCTTCCTTAACTATTAAGATTCTATAAGAATAAATATTTGACTTGCTTTATTCATATGACCTTCTCTACTAGGTCTATAAGCAAACTATTCTTGTAAAAGATTATTCCTTTATTTACATCATGCTAATTGAGATAAACTTCAGCAGAAAGATTAAGTAGAAGTGAAAAAAGGGAACAAAAAGCATTTAAAAGCTGTCACTATGTGAAACAATTGAAATTAGGTTCTCTTTCCGTGTCCCGGAGTAAAACAAGAGAGATCTGTAACGAAGAGACAGTTTGAAAAAATGTCTGATGTGATACACTCGCATGACTTTCTCTAGCTGCTCTACAAACTTCTTAAAAAAATATTCTTCTTTCTACACCTTGCAATCGAGAAAAAAATGGTAGAATTTTTGAGAAGATAAACATTTTCGGAAATCTTTTGATGTAAAGGGTAGTTTGTAGTGGTGGGATTTTCTTCAAATCTTCGTGTTGCATCCCTGGAAACGGTATTTTCGTTTTTGAACTATGCTGTCCTCAGACACACACACAAACACATGAACCTTTTTATAAGAATGTTTTTCGGTTTCAGGGGATCGCAAAAAATATATTTCCGGTGAAATCTTGATAACAAATTTTTGAGTGGAATAAAATATCTTCTCTATCCACTAAGTACATTGTACATACATACTTCAAAATTGAACCTAATGACAAGTAATATCTCAGAAATGGTTAACCCTACAAAAATATTAATGACAAATTGTAGTTAAAAACGAGTCGTAAAAATCCAAGCAACCATCTTAACTCAGTGGTCTATATCAGTGAATACCACGAGGCACAGAGTTAAAGATGGTCGAAAGCTTGGCTTTTTACGACTAGACTACAATTTAACTCGGTTGTTATACCGTGCAGTATTCCTTAATAATCGACATTGAGAAGGTTCAAAACTTTAACTGACAAATTGTGTGTTTTAATATATCTACATTTGTTGCGGAGCAAGCGTATGTATCTTAAGGTTTACCAATTACAGCAGTCGTCTAGAATGAAGATTTTCAGAGCCGTTACCCAAAAAATTCAATATCTGCATTTTGTTGATGATATAAGTATCTTTAATGTATCTACTTCAATCATATTTTTACTTTCTCTAGCCCTGTATGTACAATGTACATAGGGATAGAGAAGTATTGCATTCCACCCAAAAATTCGATGTCGAGATTTCACCGGAAATACATGTTGTAGGACGCCCTGAATCCAAAAAAAGCATTTCCAGAAAAAGGTCCGTGTGGGTGTGTCAGTGTCTCTTAACACGGTAACTCAAAAAGGAAAAGTAGCTAAAATACCAAACTTGGTATTTAAATTCAGCATCTTCCAGGGATGCGACACGAAGATTTTGAGAAAAATCCCATCACAAACTACCCTTTACATTGAACTTTTTTCGAACATTTTGATTTTCTTAAAAATGGCTCTAACGATTTTGATTAAAATATCGTATATTAAAGATATTTACCTTACAAATAAAATGTATATCTTGAATGTTTTGGGAATAACTTCTAAAGACCTGTTTATTCTGGATGAATTTTGCTTAATTTGGGAGAACTAGTAAACCGTAAGGGATAGACAAAAACTTGCTATACAAACAATGTAGGTCTTGTTAAAATACACAATTTACATCATATATATTTTTTTCGTGGAGCTTACAGTTTTCGAGGTATTCATTGTTATTAGTTTCAGTTGTGAAGTACTTATACTTTTCTTAGACGGGAGTGTCCATTTTTCTTTTGTTCTACTCCTGGCCAAGAAATTAAGCTATTTGTAATGACAATCGCATAACGACAACTTCTAAAACATTTGACAATCGATTTAGCCAGGTGAATTCCCTTATTTTCTTCCTACTTATAAGGAATTAAGTAATAAGAACATTGTGCTGAATACCTCAATTAACAAGGTGCAGAAAGAAGAAGAATCTTATGTAAGAAGTTTGTAGAACGGCTAGAGAAAGTCATGTGAGTGTAACACATCAGATTTTTTTTTAAAAACTACTCATATATAAAGGGTAATTGAAGGTTTGGGGAACTTCCCTGAAAATCGACGAAGCGAATCCTTGGTTAGGGGCTAAACTTAAATACCAAGTGTTTATTGTTCAACCAATATTTCGTTTTTGAGCTATGCTGTACACAGACACAAAGACAGAAACACACATACGGATCCTTTTCTAAAAATGATTTTTATTACCTTCTCTATTCCCAATGTACCTAGGGATAGAGAAGGTATTGTAATGCACCCAAAAATTCGTTATCTAGATTTCACCGGAAATATATGTTTTGGGGTCCCCTGAGTCCGAAAAAAGTATTTTTAAAAAAGGTCCGTGTGTGTGTGTGTGTGTGTGTGTGTGTGTGTATCTGTGGACAGCATAGCCCCAAAACAAAAAGATCGTTAAATACCAAACCTGGTATTTAGGTTTAGTATCTTCCAAGGATGCGACACGAAGATTTTCAAAAAAAAATCCCCCTACCACAAACTACCCTTTACATGGAAACATTTTCGAACATTTTGAATTTCTTAAAAATGGCTCTAACGATTTTGATTAAAATCCCGTATATTGAATCTATTTATGTACGGAATTTAATGCATTTCTCGAATTTTTGGGGAATAGCCTCTAAAGAGCTCTTTATTTTGGATGAATTTTGCTTAACAGCTAAACTGTAAGAAATAGAAAGAAACGTACTACACAAAAAGTGTACCTCATGACAAAACACAATTTTAGTCCTTTACGTTTTTGTTGTGGAGATATCCGTTTCCGAGATATTCCTTGTTATTGGTTTCAATTGTGAAGTACTTAAAACTTTTCTCACACAGGAAGTGTCTGTTTTTGTTTTGCTGCACTCCTGACCAAGCAAAGAAGTGATTTGCAATGACAATCGCATAACGATAGCTTTAAAAACATTTGACAATCATTTTAGCATAGTGCATTCCCTTATTCCCTTCTACTTATAAAACACTAAGTAATAATATTCTGCTAACATTTATCTTGATTAGAAGAATAATCTTTTGTAGGAGTTTTGAAGAGTAGTTAGAGAAAGTCATGTGAGTGTAAGACATTTTTTTCTACACCTACTATAATGAGAAATCATTTTTGGAAAAGGGTTTGTGTGTGTGTGTGTGTGTGTGTGTGTGTGTGTGGACAGTATAGCTCAAAAAATAAGGCCGTTAAATACCAAACTTGGTATTTAAGTTTGGTATCTTCCAAGGATGCGTATCTTCCAAGGATGCGATACGAAGATTTTCAAGAAAATCCCCCCAATCCAAACTACATGAAAATATTTTGATTTTCACGAAAATGACTCCTACGAATTTTATTAAAATCTCTTTTATTCAAGATATTTACATGTCAAATAAAATTTACTTTCTCTACACGTACTATGTATGTACGTAGTGTATAGAGAAGGTATTGCACTCAACCACAAAATTCGATACCGAGATTTCATCGGAAATATTTGTTTTAGGGTCCCCTGTACCCAAAAAAAGCATTTTCACAAAAAGTTCCGTGTGTGTGTGTGTGTGTGTGTGTGTGTGTGTGTGTGTGTGTGAACCCGATAACTCAAAAACGAAAAGTCGGTCTTTTCGTTTTTGAGCTATGCTGTCCACAGACACACACACATAGACACACACGCGCGAGCGCGCGTGCGCGCGCGCACACACACGGATCTTTTTCCAAAAATTCCTTTTTTGGATTCAGGGGAAACCAAAACATATATTTCTGGTGAAATCTCGGTATAAAATTTTTGGGTGCATTACAATACCTTCTCTATACACTATGTGCATAGTACGTGTAGAGAAAGTAAGAATTAGTTCCCCTTTACTTATAAGAACTAAGAAATAAGAGCATTCTGCTAGTGTTTATTTCGATTAGCATTGTGTAGAAAGAAGAAGAATATTTTGTAGGAAGTTTGTAGAGCAGCTAGAGAAAGCCATGCGAGTGTAAAAGATCAGATTCTTTTTTGGATGGCACTGGTATAAATAAACCCGTGAAAAGAAATTAAGATATTTGCATACTAGTATTTGCATAGTAATTCGCCTATAAACTTCAATTACCATAGGCAAGGCTGTAAAATAATTACACACGGGTGTGTGGATAGTGGCCAAATGAGTGAAGCATTCATTACTCATGCGAACTATAAAGGAGGGATCCTATATATGTAGACAGAAAAAGTTGGTTATTTAAACATGGTAATTTCAGACGTTAAGTGTTATAGCTCCATCAGTAATCGTACGATAGTAGTTTTACCACCTAACTAATCATTTTGCCTTTAGGTACTTAATTTTTATCATATTATGCATAAATAACTCCATATTTCGTAAAAACCAACTTCCGTATGCAATAAACATATTATCATATTTGTATATTGTAACCTGCTGAATCACAGTTTATAATAAATTAAGAAAATAAAAAATCTGATGTGTTACTTTCACATGACTTTCTCTTCATCTCTGCAACAAATTACTGTAAGAAAGCTTAGGCTTCTATTTACTTCATGCTAACATAATTTACGCTATATACATTTTTTTGCGTGGAGCTGACCGTTTTTAAAATATTTCTGATTTTTAGTTTCAGGATTGAAAAAATACTTTTCTCATATAGGAATTTTTGAACTCCTGTCCATACAAACTTTAGTCACATAGCAACCAGCTTTTGACTATGACTTTAAGCTATGTTACTCCCTTTTTCCCTTCTTCTTATATCGAAGCAAGTCATAAGACTATTTCTGCTAATGCTTTATCGATTAGTAGGAAGTAAATAGAAGTATAATGTTATTAAAAATAATTTGTTGAAGAGTTGTAGAGAAAGTCAGGTGAATAGAAAACATCAGATTTTTTTGAACTAGAAGAGAAATAAGGGAATACACTAGACTAAACCGACCGTCAAATGTTTTAAAATGCATTTGCTATGTATAGGATGCTTGTTTCTTTACGTGGGCAGAAATTGAAAGTTCCCGCATGAGAAATGTTTAAGTATTTTAAAACTGAAACTAATAACAAGAAATATCTAAAAAACGGTCAACCATTTCTAGTATTTCCACAGTCTATATTTCTTTGATATCAGTTATTTATGGTATGTTAATTTTATATTATTTGTGTTTAATAATCCTTTTGCTGCTTTTAGTTTCCTTTTTGATAGATATACAATGAAAACTGTTAATATTTCATTATCTTTATAGATCAATTTTTGTTGGGTTTTTTTCCTTTTTTTTAGATACATAATTTATAATCTGTCTGCTTTACTCTATCCTAGTTGGCAGCGCATAAATATGGGAAGTCGTTATTGTTGTTGTTTCAATAAATAAATAAATAAAATATAAACATAAATAGTGTGCTTTAACTAGCTCTACATTTTTTGTTATGTAAGCTTTGTCAGTCTCTAACGGTTTGCAAGTTTCGTAAAATTCATTCAGAATAAAGATATCTTCAGAGCTTATTCCCAGAAAATTCAAGATATTTAGTTTGTTATTTAACTGTCCTTAATATTTTAATGAAAATGTTAAAGGCTTTTTTGAGAAAATCACATCATTCGAAGATACTGAAATTAAATACCAAGTTTGGTATAAAACGAACTTTTCGAATTTGAGCTATTCTGGCTAACACTACACACACAGATACACACGCGCGCGCGCGCGCGCGGACATTCTTCTATAATTTTCTTTTCTCTACAAGTCTGTGTACATAGTGTATAGAGAATGTATTGAATTGCACCCAAAAATTCAAAACCGAAATTTCACCGGAAATAGTATCCTTTAGGTTCAAAAAAATAATTTTTAGAAAAAAAGCCCTGTGTATGTGTGCCTGTGTGTCTTAACAATATAACTCAAAAACGAAAGTCTGTAAAATAGCAAACTTAGTATAAAAATTTATTATCTTTCAATGCCGTGACACAAAGATTTTAGGAAAATCTCCAACACAGAAGTACCCTTTACTTTTCGAAAATTTTGATTTTCTCAAAAATGTCTAACCATTTTAATTAAATTACCATATGTTAAGGGAATTTACAGGACAAATAAAACGTTTATCTTGAATTTCCTGAGAATAGCCTCTGAAGATCTCTTTATTCTGGATGAATTTTGCTGAATTTTGCATAACTAGTAAACCGTAAGAATTAGTGAAAAACTTAATACCTACACAAAAACTGTAGATCTCGTTAAAATGCACAATTTATGTCATTTTCATTCTTTCGAAATTTGGCCATTGGTGTCAGTTTTAAACTACTTAAAACTTTTCACATATGGGAATTTGTCAACTGCTGGTAATGCATAAAAAGAATTTCAACCTCATGGCAAACAGCTTAAAAAAGATTCATTCTGGCCTAGTGTTTTCGATTATTTCCTTTCTACTTACAAGAAAGTATTTCTGCTAATGTTTATCTCGACTACCATGAATTAGATAGAAGCATAAGCTTTCTAACAAAAATTTGTTACAAAAGTGTAGAGAAAGTCATTGGAATGGAACACACAAGATTTTTATTTTGGATTCAGATGGTCTCAGAACATTTTTCCGGTGAAATCTCAGTATCGAATTTTGGAGTGAAATGCATACTTTTTTTATACACTATGTACATAGTACGTGTAGAGAAAGTAACAAGTTTTTTAATAATATTTTTTTTGTAGAATAGCTATAGCAAGTCATAAGAACTGGCACTCAGATGTTTTTAAGAACAACATTACTATGCAAACTGTGCTAAATCCATAATTTTAGTTTATTATACAAGCGCGAGTTGGAAAGAAAGCGCATTTTAAATCCGGGACATTAAATGCAAAAACAAGTTGACCAGTGTTTGTTATTACATGAAATAACACTTCACCGGTGAATTCAGTTTCAAAAACAGCACACATTTCGGTAAATTTAATATCTTTCTCTCCATCTATAGGAAAAGTCGAAAGGAGGAATAGCTTGGCCCACCTGGACAGGAGTCGTATCGTAATTTTTAACGCTTCTTTTATTTTTATTTTGATGAGGCCGTCTGTAATACAGAAAGTTCTTAAACGCAGGACCTTTCACGTTAAATAACGACTCCATATAACGTGGTTATGGCCGTCATAGTTAAGATTTCTCCGAAGATAATTTACGGAATTATTCCTCAATTTTTTTACTGAATCATTAATTGTATTGGACAGCAGCAATAAAAATTTAAAGTGAGTCCGGCCAGTGAAGATGAAGTTGGCCCTCATAAAGTTGGAATTGGGCGCAGCACCATTCCCTCGATGTTAACAACATTTTTGGAGGCTGGCAACTTTCAAAAATATCTTAGTGGTGTAAATTTGAAAACAACATCTGATGTGCTCCATTTACTGACTTTTTCCACATCTCTTAACAACTTGTTTTTTACTTTCTCTAGCCCCGTATGTACAACAAACATAGAGATAGAGAAGTATTGTATTCCATCCAAAAATTCGATGTCGATTTTACACCGGAAATTCATTTTTTAGGACCTCCTGAATCCAAAAAAAGGATTTTCAGAAATAGTTCCGCACGTGTATGTGTGTGTGTGTGGACAGAATAGCTCAAAAACGAAAGGACGGTTAAATACCGAACTTGGTATTTAAGTTTGGTCTCCTCCTAAGATACGACACGAACATTTTCATGAACCCCCCCCCCACCACTAATATTCTTTACATGGAAGAATATTCGAAAATGTTTTTTTTTTTAAAAATGGATGTGATGACTTTCATTAAAATCTTACATATTCAAGCCATTTCTATCACAAATCGTATATCTTGAATTTTCTGGGATTAGCTTCTTAAAAATACCTGTTTTTTCGGGATTAATTTTGCTTAATTTGGCATAACTAGTAAACCGTAAGAGATAGACAAAAACTTACTGCACAAAAATGTAAATCTTGTCATAATACACAAGTTACGTCATACACATTTTCTTCGTGGAGCATACCGTTTTCGATTTATTCCTTGTTATTAACTTCAATTGTGAAGTACTCATACTTTTCTCAGACGAACGTGCCCGTTTTTCTTTTTCTCTACTCCAAGCCAAGCAAAGAAGCGATTTACACTGACAATCGCATAGCGATAGCTTTTAAAATATTTGACTACCACTTTAGCCTAGTACATTCTCTTAGTTCCATTCTACTTATAAGAAACTGAGTAATAATATTCTGCTAATGTTTATCTGAATGAGCATGGTGTTGAAAGAAGAATTAGAAGTGTTTGTAGAGTGGCTAGAGAAAGTCATGTGAGTTGAGACCGTTAAGTAGCCTCGTAATAATAATAACAACCATTTTTATTAATTATCTAAATATATATGTAAGGAAAGTTAATGTTTAATAAGTTGTATGCACAGGAACCAAGAAGCAAGTTGTTTACTTAAGAGTTACTCAGAATCATGACGTTAGACTGGATAGAGGGGTGAGAAGTTGCTTCTTTTGTGAAAGTCACGTTCGAGTTTAGTATAAGGGGAAACCACAGTTTAAAGCACACAAGGGGACTACTTCTTTATGTTCGTGGTAACACGTGATTATTATGACGCATTCTGGGAGATTTGTAATGGTTTTAGGGTAACGATGGTAACATTTTAGCGGACCTTCCAACCAATGAGAATTAAGCCACCATGACACCGTTTTTTTTTTTTTTTGTATATAAGAAGTAAGGTTTGTCACATCGAGGTCGATTTGTTAAGAATTCATCCTTGAGAGAGGCAACGTCGTTTTGTTAAGAATTCGCCCGTGTATGAGGCAAGTTTGTTTGTTAAGAAGTTTGCGAAGTAAGTTTATTATAATAAGAAACTGTATGTGAAGTAAAATAACGTAGCTCACACATTTAACAGTCGGCTAGTGATTAGGTGAAAGTGAATTGTTCCATGTACTCAACCAAAACAGTGTAATTGAAAGTACTTGAGAGTAAGTGTGAAAGAACATCAGTCAGCAATATAAAAGTGTATAACCAGGTGCTTGTCTTCAAAACTCCTTTAGAATAAACAGCAGTAAAAAGTTACAAGTGTTTTCTTAAGAATTACAAGATCACTCCTACAACTTCTCCCACTAGCCAAATCCACACCTGGGAGAGCCAATATGCATGCAACACTGAGCAACGCCATGGCAACCCATTGCAGAAGAGCTTCAGTACCAGGTACGCGAGTGTAGTGGAGTTGATTGGAAGTGACAGTTACGGTGCACACAAGCACCCAAAGGGAGGCGTGAAATCAACAAACTAAAATACTCCCGCTTATGACACATGACGTGCACCACTAACAACGCAACGAAACCACCGCTGCATATGACGACCAACGTGTAGGGCGAGAATAAAAGGGCAGTGGGACAACGCAACTGACATAGGAGATTGCAGAGACGAGTCCAGGAATCTGAAGGAGGAGGCATAATCACAACAAGACGACATCAGAGATAAGAGGAACGACCTGACGACCACGCCGACGCAGACAGATATCCCCGAGTGATAGTGAACGTGCTAATTAAAAGCAAGAAAAGAAAAACAAAGAGAAAAAAAAAGAAAAGTAAAATGTCAGAAACAATCACATAACTTATATTTAAACATTAAAAGGTATCAAGAGTTGTATGTTGTTAAGAAATAATAAAGTGGTGGGGCAGAAAATGTATGCGTCTCAAAGTTTGGCAGCTAAGGAGGGAGAAATGAGTGGAAATTGTAACGAAACAGCTGACAGCCAGGGGTTGTTAAACTTGCCTAAAGAGGGTAGGCTGCTGGTAGAACATGCCTTAGATGCATCAGGGTGAGAACAAAGCTCTTTAAATATAGGCGAGGGTCTACAGATGTTAATGTTAAAGATAGATGAACAAAAAGAAATGCAAAACAAAAATCAAGCTGAGAGTTTAAAGAACATTGTGGGCCTACAGGAGATGCGGAAAAATCAAAGTGAGAGTTTGAATAAAATGAAGTTAGAAATAGCTAATCAGGTTAGAGATATATTCGCTAATCATAAACAGGAATGGGAGCAATATCAAAACGATGTAGCCCGTAGAATACAATATATTTCTTTTCAAGTTAGGGAACAATCCTCAAATATTAAGTCAGAATTAGCAAAGAGGGAACAGGATATTCTAGAAAAGATAGATGTAGCAATGATAAAGCAGAAGAATGATCTTGAAAATGTCAAAAATAACGTGGAGGAGGAGGTTTCACTGATCCACACTAGTGTTATGGGGGACATTGCACTAATAGATAAGAAACTTGAGAGCATTAGTGTAGTGAACGGGATAAGAAATTGAATCTCTTAGAAGAAAAATCTGAAAAAGAGAGGAGGGGGCTCAAAGAAATTGACGCTAAGATGTCTAATTTAAGTGTGGGGTCAAATAACACCCACTATTTCTCGTACCAGTCCACAATGTGATGAACAAGGGTATAATAATGTTTTTAATCATCTGTATGATTTATCTAATAATGCGAGTGAAAATGTAAGGCAGGAGAATTTGAATTTTGCTGAGCCGATTGACGTAGAAAGGGGAAACATTAATATCGCGCCGGTATATGTTGAAAATTCTTTAAACTCAAGGGGTGTGGTGAACAACACAGTTTCAAATTTGCTTGGAGACCTCCTACTTCCGAAATGTGTAGAAGACGGTAATGAATCGCCGTTGGTATTCCTCGACCAGCTCATAGAGTACTTTAACATAAAGAATGTTCCTGATACATTAAAGATGACGGTAACAAAAAAATGTCTTGATAACCGGACGCCAGACTGGGTGAACCTTGCGATGTCGCCGCAGTATAACTTGGACTTCTTTCAGCACCTATTCTTAAATAGATATTGGAATGCTGCAAAACAACAAAATATTAGATCCAGGTTATGTTATGGACAGTTTCGGTACCAGGAGGGAATATCCATGTCGGATTACGTGTTAAAAAATTCACGTTGCATAAAATATCTGAGAACTCAAGTATCAGAATTTGAGTTCATCCAACTGATGACTAATCACTTCCCGCTGCGCATTCAGAATTACTTATTAATTGCCAAGCCAAGGAACATAATTGCCATAACCGATTTACTCAGCGCCCTAGAAGCGCAAGAAATTGAAACCGGTAGAAACTGGGGCTCACGTGACAGAGGACATTATGCTGAGAGAAGGGGGCGTGTAAAAATTGACAGGAGCGACAATGACAGAAGGCGTGACACACGGGAACGTTATGATAGAACACTACCAATCAAAAGCAGTAATCAGAGGTATCAGAGGCCACGACAAGAGCATGTAAATAAATACCTTCCGGGTTGAGAGAAATAAAAGTGACAGTCACCCGCAATTTATTAACCCTCGTGGCAGACAAAGGGGGAGGTATAACAGAGGAACTCGCCGGGTGAATAACAATGGTAGAAATTTTCGATCGGAAGATGAGATTTCAGTACACTCCAGAGACAGTAGAAATAATAACAGGCACACAAGAAATGCTGAAGAACGACAACAGATCAGACTCGAACAAGTGAGAGGTAACTGGAGATGTGACGAACAATCAGTGATTCTTTAAATTATGTGTTTTAAAAAAGGAAGGAATAACCATGAATAATGAAGACCCTAGAGAAATTGTGGATACTCCGGCTATAATAGTTAAAGTGAATGGAGAAGGATGCAGTGCAACTATTGACAGTGGCGCAACCAGTTGTGTGGTTGGCGTGTAATTTTACGAAAGCTGGGTGAACAAAGGCGTGAAATTAATGTGCTTACCTGTTAGCAATGTTGTTTGCAAAGTGGCAATAGGAACCCAGACTATTAAGCTGCAATGCCTATTAGAATTAGAAATAGAAGGAGTTAAATTTTAAAATATATTTTTGTTTGTAAAGCGTTTAAATAATAAGATTATACTGGGGTGCGATTTCTTTGAGAGCGGCAATGCGGAAATAAATTTTAAGGAAAATGCACTAATATGCTACCATTGGGACAGGGTTATTACAGCACCATTTTCAAAGAGAATGCAGGAACCGTCCTTATTAACACAACAGGAACTTCATGCACATAACTCAGATTTGTTGGTTCAGAATGTTCAGGTAGAAACAGGATGTAACCGTAAAGTCAGCATACCAGTAGCCCCCGAGCTAAGAAAAGAATGTCTAACAGGAAACTATACGTTAAAACAGGTTTCTAGCCGGGAAGGAGACCCAGGCAAAAGATCTGGAGAAGACCCACTATCTTCAATACATAACAAGTGCAATGAAGCATTTAAACTGACGAGCAGACAGATGAATGAACTTACGGAAGTCATGCTACGAAACCAGCATGTTTTCTTTCGGACAAACCGGGTGTTTGCAAAGTATATACCAATACATTTCATGTAGATAATATAAAGCCGTTCTGTCATAAGTACAATAATCTGCCGCTAGGTCTTAAGAAAGATGCCAACAAGGTAATAAAAGAGATGCTAGACAGTAAAATAATTGCTGAGGGTAACTCTCCATACAATGTTGGACTGTGAAAAGGGGGTCACCAGTTAAGTTACGAGCAACACTTACTTGACGGCCGTAAGCTTAATCAGTTTATGAGGGCTGAGCATTTTCAAAGTGAGATTATAGCTAAATTATCTAGAGCACGGTACATAGCAACTGTATACCTGACAATTAGTTACTGACAAGTTCCATTGGAGGCATCAGTACAAGAGTATTGTAGCTTCTTTTATGATGGTCAAATTTTCAAATTTTTGAAATTGCCTTTTGGAATCAAAACAGCCTCTGCCGCTTTTCTCCGATCAGTTAATGAAGCTTTCAAAGATACCCAGTGTGACTTTCTAATAAATTCCTCGTACATAGACTATTTCCTAATATTTTCTGAAACCTTTGAAGAACATTTAAATTACATTAGCTTTGTGTTAACAAGACTGGGGAATGCTGCTTTCACAGTAAACTTAACCAAATCTAAATTTTTCGCGAAGAAATTTTGTTTCCTTGGATTTAAAATAGATGGTAATGGAATGCACCAAGATTCAGGACGAATAGAGAGCATCCATCAAATTCCAGCTCCACAAAATATAAAACAGCTGAGAAGAATCTTCGGAGTCTGGAATTATGTCAGTAGATTTTTGCCCAAGTATGTACAGGAGGTCGTGCCGCAAAAAACCAAAAAGTGGGTGTGGACTGAGAGATATCAGAAGTGTTATGGACGCATACAACATTTATTCACAGAAGCGATTTTGCTAGAAAGACCACATGATGGGTGATAATATGTAATCTACGTCGATGCATCAATGACTGAGTATGGTGCAATCCTGGGGCAACAAGACGACAATGGCACAGCTTCCCGAGGACTAACTAGAGCTGAGAGTAACGCCTCGAATTGAGTACCATCTACTTTGCACTGGTTAAATTTAAGATCTATCTATAATCAGCATGTAACAATATATTCCGACCACATTAATCTAACATTTATTAAACAGTGTAAGTTAACCTGCACTAAAATATCAAGGTTCGTACACGCCGTGGCTGGATACGACATTGATATCGTCTATATTCCTGGAAAATTTAACACCTTCGCAGATTGACTGTCACGAATAAAGACAATAAGGGAAATCTCTGAATGTTCTCTAAGACCCAGAAGGGAGATAAAAATAATGCAAATAAATATCAAGTTAAGCAAAGAGACCAGGGATATGATCAAGCAAATAGCAACGTTACAAAGGGATGACGAAAGGCTTCAAAGTGTGTACAATACAGCACCTTGCCTAGAGGAGTGTGGGGATACGAGAATTGTAAAGCTAGGGGACACCTTATACAAGCGTCACGGACGAGATAGGCCCGAATGGAAAATGATAATTCCTAAAATTTTGGAAAGGGACCTAATATGGGAATTTCATGTTTAACTGCTGCATTCTGGAACTGACAGAGTAACCAACACAATTCTAGAAAGTATGTATATTATTAAAGCAATGGGGAAAATTCGGAAGTTTATTTCATGTAGTGACGTGAGTCAGAAATGTAAACAGAAGAACGTCAGTTATTGGTATGATACACAAGCCATCATTAGAGAGAAGCCAATTGAGCTTACATGCATAGATATACACAGTCCGCTTCCTACTGCACCTCTGGGAGTTCGGAATATAATGTTTTTTTATGACATCCATTCGAAATTAGTAAGGCTGTTTCCTTTAAAGAATGCTAACAGTAGAAACTGCATAAATGCATTACTTAAGTTCATCCCCACTGAAGGAAAGATGAGCGCGATCCTCACCGATAATGCAACGATTTTTAGGGGAAAAGAATTTCAAGAAAAATTTGGGTTGCACAACATTAAGCACTATTTTACCTCAAAATATCGACCCAGGAGTAATCCAGCTGAACGGGCAATCAAAGAGCTAGGTATTTATTTAAGAATTATGGTTCACAAACAGCACACGCAATGGATAAAGTATCTAAAACCTATAGAGGATGTTCTAAATCAGACGCAGAGTAATCTAACTAAATTCAAGCTGTGGAATTGGCAAAAGGAAAGTTGCTGAAAACAGTTAAGTGTCCACTTCTGGATACTATTCCAGCTGACAACGAAATGTTGATTGAAGCTGAAGAGATGTACCAACAAGCTGCTGAAAAAATGAAAGAAGCAGCAAGGAAGAGATAGATCCGCCCCTACAAACTAAACGATGGAATTTTATGGGAACTAAAAATCAGAGATTTAGTGCTGGTGAAAAACCAATACTTTGTCAGACAAGGTAAAGAAGGAAAATCAGAGGTTGATGGTATATTTCAAAGGACCATAGGTGGCCACAAATACCTTCTCGACCGACACGTATGAAGTGTCTGAAATTGAGTCAAATAATGTTGGCCGCAAATGCTTAAGCCGTATAAGAAGGAAGAGGATACTTCAACGTCAAATTTAGGGGTTAATGAGAAGAGAAAGCAAAGTTAAAAAGGGAAATTGTTTAGCTACAATTAATAGGGTTACTTGATTAAGAAAAATAAATGTAAATAAATTAGCACTATAGTCGACCAAAAAACAAGTTCTCACTACGGAGCGAATGAAATTTATATTAAGTATGTATGTGTAATCATGTTAATGTTTCAAGGGAATGAGTAATAACTATGTATGTATGAATATACTTGTATAAATATGTATACAATAATACTTTCTAGTATAAAAAGTTTACGGTTAAGAGTAGGCAAGCACCAAAGCTATTTCATAGAGCTAAGTAAGCTATAACTGAACAATAGCTGACAATAGTGCTGTATGTGAACAAAAGAAAGGTCGAGTATTTACAAACAAACCTTTGGCACGGATAAGACGATGTACGAACATATAGACAGGCTTTACTCACGACAGAAGCAGTGTATGAAGTTTAGTGGACAGTAATTCCAATACTTCATAGGGGCAGCATGAGACCGTTATTTAGCCTCGTAATAATAATAACAAACATTTTTATTAATTATCTAAATATATATGTAAAGAAAGTTGATATTTAATAAGTTGTATGCATAGGAACCAAGAAGCCAGCTGTTTACTTAAAAGTTACTCAGAATCATTACGCCAGACTGGTTAGAGGGGTGAGAAGTTGCTTCTTTTGTGAAAGTCACGTTCGAGTTTAGTATAAGGGGAAACCACAGTTTAAAGCACACAAGGGGACTACTACTTTATATTCGTGGTAACACGAGATTATTATGACGCATTCTGGGAGATTTGTAATGGTTTTTGGATAACGATGGTGTCAGATTGGCGGACCTTCCAAAAAATCAGAAAGAAGTCACCATGACGCCGTTTTTTTTGTATATAAGAAGTAAGGTTTGGCACATCGAGGTCGTTTTGTTAAGAATTCACCCGTGAGAGAGGCAACGTCATTTTGTTAAGAATTCGCCCGTGAGAGAGGCAACGTCATTTTGTTAAGAATTCACCCGTGAGAGAGGCAACGTCATTTTGTTAAGAATTCACCCGTGAGAGAGGCAACGTCATTTTGTTAAGAATTCGCCCGTGAGAGAGGCAACGTCGTCGTATGTTAAGAATTCGCCATGTGTGAGGCGAGGTCGTTTGTTAAGAAGTTTGCTAAGTAAGTTTATTATAATAAAAAACTGTATGTGAAGTAAAGTAACGTCGCTCACCTGTTTAACAGTCGGCTAGTGATTAGGTGAAAGTGAATTGTGACATGCACTCAACTAAAACAGTGTAATTGAAAGTACTTGTGAGTAAGTGTTAAAGAACATCAGTCACAGTGTAAAGTGTATAACCAGGTGCTTGTCTTCTAAACTCCTTTAGAATAAACAGCAGTAAAAGGTTACAAGCGTTTTCTTAACAATTACAAGATTACTTCTACAACTCATCCCACCAGTCAAATCCACGCCTGGGAGAGTCAATGCTCATGCAAGACTGAGCAATGCCATGGCAACCCATCGCAGAAGAGCTTCAGTACCAGGTACGTGAGTGTAGTGGAGTTGATTGGAAGTGACAGTTACGATGCACACAAGCGCCCAAAGGGAGGCATAAAATCAACAAACTAAAATACTCCCGCATATGACACGTGACGTCCACCACTAACAGCGCAACGAAACCACCGCTGCAGAGTATAACACATCGAATGTTTTTTTTTTTTTTTTTTCTTTTGTTTTTTTTTTAATTTATATAGCCGCCTTCAACATATTTAGACTTGAAGCAACTCGTTGTCTGTAGGTTCTTTATCTTTTGGTTTAAGTCTTAACAAATTATTGTTGATAGGCTTATTTTTCTATCTATTTCATGCTAAAACATTAATAGAAACCATATTATTATTTAGTCCCTTTTTAAATAGAAGGGAAGTAACGGAATGCACTAAGCTAAGCCAACAGTCAAGCGTTTTAAAATATGGTTACTATGGCATTGAAATCTGTTTCTTTGCGTGGCTATGCTTTGACTAGCTCCCGCATAAGGAAAGTTTTAACTATTTTAAAACTAAAATAAATATCAAGGAATATCTCGAAAACGGCCAACTCCACGAAAAAAAAAACATATATGTTAGAAAGTGTGTATTTTATTGTGGCCTACAATTTTTGTATAGTAGTTTTGTGTATCTCTTACGGTTTACCAGTTATTTAAAAATCAATAAAGTCATTCAGAATAAATAGGTTTTTAGACGCTATTTCTATAAAATTAAATATGTATACATTTTATTTGGAACGTAAATATCTTAAATATAAGTAATTTTAATCAAACCTTAGAGTTAATTTTGAGAAAATTAAAACTTATGAAAACTTTCCATGTAAAGGGTAGTTTGGGGTGGGGGTATTTTCTTGAAAATCTTCGTGTCGCATCTTTGGAAGGTACCAAATTTGAATACCTTCTCTATATACTATGTAGATAGTACGTGTAGAGAAAATAAAATATCTAATGTGTTTCATTCATGTAACTTTCTCTAGCTGTAGCAAATACAAAATATTCTAACTAGCGATTATTCTTTTATCTGTATCATGTCAATCGACATACAAATTAGCAGAATTGGTCTATTACTTGCTTCATTGTAGGTAAAAGGAAATAAGGGAACACATTATGCTACAGCAATAATCTTCTTCTTTTCCTCTGCTTTATGCCCTTTCGAACGTCGAGCTTTCTCAGCCGGCCATGATCCATTTATTATATATTGTCCTATACCAAATTAATTGTTTAACTTCCCTGAAAGTTTTTCCCTTTCTTATTCACCATTTTCCCAGCATAATCGCTCACTGTTCTTCCTTTCACTCTGGCCTCCCATACCTGTTTCGGTTTTCTGTTCTCATCCATCTCATATACGTATGCACCCCATTTTAAAACATTTGCCTCTATGTTTTTACTTTCTCTACACGTACTATGTAGTTAGTGTATGGAGAAGGTATTGTATTGCACCCAAAAATTCGATACCCACTTTTCACCGGAAATACAGGTTTTGGGTCCCCTTAATCCAAAAAAAGCATTTTGAGAAAAAGGTCCATGTGTGTAAGTATGAACAGCATGGCTCAAAAACGAAAAGACTGTTGAATAACAAACTTGACATTTATTTTGAGTGTCTTCCAAGGATGCGATACGAAGATTTTCAAGAAAATCGCCCCACAACAAACTACCTTCATATGGAAAAATCTAACATTTTGATATTCTCAAAAATGGCATTAACAATTTAGATTTAAATCTGTTATATTTAAGATATTTACTTGACAAATAAAATGTATATCTTGAATTTTCCGGGAATAGCCTCCGAAGACCAATGTGTGAATTGTTCTTAATTTTGCATAACTGGTAAACCGTAAGAGGTAGATAGAAACTTAGTACGGAAAAAATTTAGAACTCCTTAAATGACGAAAATTTATGTCATATATATATACTTTTTCTTTTTTTACTTTCTCTATACGAACTATGTATATAGTGTATAGAGAAGGTATTGTATTGTACCCAAAAATTCGATACTGGAATTTCACCGGAAATACATGTTTTAAAACTCCCTGAATACAAAAAAAGCAATTTTTATAAAAAATGTCGGTGTGTGAGTCTGTGTGTGTGTGTGTGTGGAACCATAGCTCAAAAACGAAAATACCGTTGAATACCAAACTTGGTACTTAAGTTCCGTATCTTCCAAGGATGCGACACGAAGATTTTCGAAAAAAGCCTCCCACTCCCAACTACGCTTTACGTGGAAGTTTTTTTCGAAATTTTTGAATTTCTTAAAAATGGCTAACGATTTTTATTACAATATTGTACATTAAAATATTTACCTGCAAATAAAATATATATCTTGAATTTTCTAGGAATAGCCTCTGAAGATTAGTTTTTTCTGGATGAATTTTACGGAATTTTGCATTATTGCTAAACCGTAAGAAATGGACAGAAACTTACCACACAAAAAATGTAGAGCACGCTAAAACACACACTTTATGTTAAATATTTCTTTTTCATGGAGTTGTTCGTTTTTAGATATTCCTTGTTTTTGGTTTCAGCTTTGAAAAACTTTTCTAATACAGGGATTTGTCAACTCGTGTCCATAGAAACAAAGCAACTTCCGTCACATCGCAACCAGCCTTTGACTATCACTAATTTTTCTCGATTAGTATGAAATAAATAAAAGAATAAGCTTATTAACAATAATTTGTTACAGAGATGTAGAGAAAGTCCTGTGAATGGAACACATCACATTTATTATTATTTTTGTTTGTAAAGTTAACCTTTATGAGAAATTCGCTGTTATTGTTACCAGTTTTAAGGTATTTAAGACATGTTTCTTACAGGAATTTGTCAACTCCCGGCCCTGCTAAAGTACGGTTTTCAAACTCAAATCAACCTTCTTTTAAGAGGACAAGGTACTCTGAAATGGTATTCTTAAAAAGCTTGTACTTCTATTTACTTCATTCTAATCAGAAACAAAAATAGTAGAAATAGTCTTATTACTTACTTCCTTGTAAGTAGGAGCGAAATAAGGGACTACCATAGGTTAAAGTGATAGTCAAAAGCTGGTTGCTATGTCAATGAAGTTCCTTTGTTTATATGGATAGGAGTTGACTAGTTCCTGTATGAGAAAAGTATACGTTTTTCATAAAAAAACCAAAAATACGGAATGTCTCAAAAACGACAAACTCCACGAAAAAAATGTATATAACATAAATTGTATGTTTTAATGTGCTCTACATTTTTTGTGTAGTAATTTTTTGTCCATCTCTTATAGTTTAGCAGTTATTCAACATTCAGTAAAATTCATCCAGAATAAACTACTCTTTAGAGGCTATTTCCAGAAAATTCAAGATACACATTTTATATGTCAGGTAAATATCTTAAATATAACAGATTTAAATCTCCCGTCTGATAAGTATAAGTACCTCACTGAAACTAATAACAATGAATAACTCGAAAACGGTAAGCTCCACGAGAAAAACGTATGACATAACCTGTGTATTTTAACAAGACCTACATTTTTGGTATAGTAAGTTTCTGTCTATCTCTTACGGTTTACTAGTTATGCCAAATTAAGCAAAATTCATTCAGAATAAACAGGTCTTCAGATGCTATTCCCAGAAAATTGAAGATATACATTTTCTTTGTTAGGTAAATATCTTTAATATATGATATTCTAATCAAAATCGTTAGAGCCATTTTTAAGGCAATCAAAATTTTCGAAAAAGGTTCCATGTAAAGGGTAGTTTGGGGTGGGGGGATTTTTCTCAAAATCTTCGTGTCGTATCCCTGGAAGATACTAAACTTAAATACCAAGTTTACCGACTTTTCGTTTTTGAGTTATCGTGCTCACAGACACACACACACACACACACACCATTTAGTGAAAATGCTTATTTTGGATATTGGGAACCCTAAAACATATATTTCCGGTGAAATCTCGGTATCGATTTTTTGGGTGGAGTGCAATACTTTCTCTATACACTATGTACATATTGCGTATAGAGAAAGTAAAAATCTGATATGCTACACTCACATGACTTTCTCTAGCTGTTTTACAAACTTCATACATAAGATTCTTCTTCTTTCTGCATCTTGGTAATCGTGGTACTCATTACCACAATGTTCTTATTATTTAGTTACGTATAAGTAGGAAGAAAATAAGGGAATACACTAGGCTAAACCAATAGTCAAATGTTTTAAAAGCTGTCGTTATGCGATTGTCATTACAAATCGCTTCTTTTCTTGGCCAGGATAGAACAAAAGAATAACGGACACTCCCGTATGAGAAAAGTATAAGTACTTCACAACTGAAACTAATAATGAATACCTATAAAACGGTAAGCTCCACGAGAAAAATGTATATGACATAACCTGTGTATTTTAACAAGGCCTACATTTTATGTATAGTAAGTTTTACGGTTTACTAGTTATGCCAAATTAAGCAAAATTCATCCGGAATAAACGGTCTTCATAAGCTATTCACAGAAAATGCAAGATATACATTTTATTTGTTAGGTAAATATCTTTAATATATGATATTTTAATAAAAATCGTTAGAGCCATTTATAAGAAAATAAAAAATTTCGAAAAAAGTTCCATGTAAAGGGTAGTTTGGGGTGTCGCATCCCTGGAAAGTACTAAACTTAAATACCAAGTTTAGTATTTTAGCTACTTTTCGATTGTGAATTATCGTGTTCACGGACACGCGGCCACACACACGGACACACACGGACCTTTTTCTGAAAATGCTTTTTTTTGGATACAGGGGATCCTAAAACATGCATTTCCGGTGAAATCTCGGTATCGAATTTTTGGGTGGAATACAATACTTCTCTATCCCTATGTACATTGTACATATGGGGCTAGAGAAAGTAAAAAATCTGATATGTTCCATTCACTTGATTTTCTCTACATCGCTAGAACAAATTATTGCTAAAATACATATTTTTCTATATTTTATGATAATCGAGATAAGCATTAGCATAACTTGTATTAATTACTTGCTTTCTTGTAAGTAGAATGAAAACAAGGGTATACACTAAGCTAAAATTATAGTCAAATTTTTTAAAAGCCGGTTGCCATGTGGATGAACTCCGATTCTATGCAGGATCAGGAGTTTACAGCTTTCCGCATGGGAAAAGTTTAAAGTATTTTACGTCTGTAACAAATAACAAGGAATATCTCAGAAATGGTCAATTCCACGAAAAAACGTATATGACATAAATTGTGCGTTTTAACGTGGTCTACATTTTTTCTGAAGTAATTTTCTATCTCTTACGGTTTACCAGTTACGCATAATTCATCAAAATTCATTCAGTATAAAGACGTCTTTAGAGGTTATTCCCAGAAAACTGAAGATACGCATTTTGTTTGCCACATAAGTATATTAATATACGGTATTTTGATCAAAACCGTTAGCCATTTTTGATAAACTGAAAATGTTCCAATTTTTTTATATGTAAAGGGTAGTTTAGGGGAGGATTCTTCTCAAAATCTTCTTGTCACATCCCTGGAAAATACTTAACTTAAATACCCAGTTTGGTATTTTACCGACTTTTCGTTTTTGAGTTATCGTGTTCACAGACAAACGGACCCACACACGGACCTTTTTCTGAAAATATTTTTTTTTCGGATACAGGGCACCCTAAAACATATATTTCAGGTAAAATCTCGGTATCGAATTTTTGGCTGAAATGCAATATGTTCTCTATATGTACATAGTACGTGTAGAGAAAGTAAAAATCCGTTCTCCCCAAACTACCCTTCACCTAGAACAAATTTGGAAAGTTTTGTTTTTCTCAAAAATGGCTCTTAAGGATTTTGATTAAAATATCTTATATTAAAGATATTTACATATAAAATAAAGTTTGTCTTGAATTTTATGGATATAGTTTCTGAAGTCCTGTTCTTCCTGGAGGAATTTTGCTGAGTTTTGCATAACTGGTAAAGATATAGGCAAAAGCTTACTACACAAAAAATAGATCTCGTTAAAACTCAGAATTTATGTGCTACATTTGTTGTAGAGTTCATTATTTCTAATATATTTTCTGTGTTCAATTAAAACTCTACGTAAGTTTTCTTATACGGGAACACCTTTTGTTTCATCTCAAAGCGAGCCGAACTTCAATTGTACACATTTTGACCACGTTTAAAAGATTTGGTGTTCGCTTTATCCTACTATATTCCCGTATTTCCCTTCTACTTACAAGAAGACAAGTAATAAGACAATTTCTGCTAATTTTTATCTAAATTACCATGTAAATAAAAAAAATAATTATATGTATGGAAAATTGTTTGTGTAAGAGGTAGGGAATCTCATTGGAGCGAAACACATCAGATGTTTTTATAATAGAAAGCGTTAAAACAAGAATTTGAAGAACCAGTTTGAAATATCTGATGTGCTCCATTCATACGACTTTCTCAACATCCCTGCAACAATTATTAAATGTTTAGGCTTCTATTTACTTCATGCTAATCGAGAAAAAACTATCAGAAATAGACTTATTACTTGCATCCTTGTAAGTAGAAGTGAAATAAGGGTGTACCATTGGCTAAAATGATATTCAGAAGCTGATTACTATGTGTCTGAAGTTTGAAGCATTTTAAATATGTAGCCTCTATAAGCGCTCGTCCAATGTTGGATTGCAAGTCTACTCGCGCTTATGTTTGACTTTGTGTAGCGTTTGATTCTTCTCAGGGCGTTCTTTTATCGGGCTTCACAGATCCAGACCACCTGGCGGCTTCTTAAATAATAAGTCGCTAGGATTTTTGCAGTTTATTTTTATGGTTATTGTTTTACAATTCCAAAGATAAACTGTAGTCGCTCGATGCAATTCTTTACTTTGTTGAACGCTGTGAATCCATGGGAGCGCATAATTCAATACGAATACAATTTTGCGCGTTATCTCTAAACGGCCTTTTCCATTACGCATGAAGAAACCTCCTTCTTCATTATAACTTGGCGTCACCAGCCAGAAAATCAACACGTAACTATAGATACTGTTGAAAAACAAAATCGCATCGAGAAAATCAAAACACTTAAATGCGACGAAAACACAAGGAGTAATAAACATTTGCATCCAGCGATTTCAGCTTCGGAAGCAAAGGAATAAAAACAATTGAACATCATATATTATAAACGTGACATAAAACTCATAAAATGTCGGCAAATTTGTGAATATTATATAAATATTGCCTCAAGTTCCTTTGTTTTTGAATGGACTGGAGTTGACATTCCTGTATGAGAAAAATATAAGTTTTTCAAAGCTGAAATCGAAAACAAGGAATATCTAAAAATGATCAACTCCACGAAAAAAATGTATATTACATAAATGTGTGTTTTAACGTGCCTTACATTTTTGTGTGGTAAGTTTTTGTCAATCTCTTATGGTTTATGCAGTTAATGCAAAATTCCGTAAAATTGAACCAGAATGGTCTTCAGAGGCTATTCCGAGAAAATTCAAGATATACATTTTATTTGTCAGGTAAATATCTTTAATATAAGATATTTTAACTAAAATCGTTACAGCCATTTTTAAGAAAATCAAAATTTTCGAAAAAAGTTTCATGTAAAGGGTAGTTGGGGATGGGGGGATTTTCTTGAAAATCTTCATCTCGCATCCCTGGAAGATACCAAATATAAATATCAAGTTTGGTATTCAACACTCCTTTCGTTTTTCAGCTATGCTGTCTAATGACACACACATACACCTTTTTCTGAAAATCCTTTTTTATTTGGGGATTCAGGGAGGCCCAAAATATGTGTTTTCCTTGAAATCTTGGTATCGAATTTTTGGGTGGAATGCAATACCTTCTCTACACACTATGTACATAGTACTGTAGAGAAAGTAAAAAGTACTTTGTTTTAAAAGCTCTTGGCTTTAACACAATAATGATATAGCCTCAGTTAAGTGCGGAAGGAATATAACGTTTTCTTATTTTATATTCTGATTCGTTTGGTTGTAAAGAGAAATCATGTTTTCATCTCAGCCTGTCAGTATAAACATTTACAATCTCCGGAAATGTGCGGCGAAATCTAAGTGGACCCATTGTAGACTTGATCGGCGAGCAATTCCCTAAAAGCATTAACTTTGTGTAGCGATCTGCGTGTAGTTGCATAAATGAACAACTTTAGCACCTATAAAGGTCCCTACCAAGAAATAAAAAAGGCGTTAAACCGCCTTCGTTTTATTTCCATGGCTCTCTCTCTTGGACACCCAGGCTGCAAAAAAGTATGTATGAATGTTTTTTCAATAGAATGAAGCGTGACAAATAAAAATACAGTTTACGTATTTAATAAACTCATATTTTATTACCTGCCCGAAATGTTCCACAAGACTTGCCTTGCAATTTCAACTTTCAAATTGATTTTAACTTGCAAATATTTTGCAACTGGCTCATACTTATTTTCTTCTTATTTTTATACTTCCCTGCTGCTAGGGAGATCCATTAAAATGGGGCTCCGTGACCTTTAGAAATAAACAGTATGAAAGTTATTTTACTGGAATTTGCAGCAATCATAGTGACAGTTTTTTCATGTATCAAAATTTAGTATGCATTGTTCTTCAAAAAAGTATCATTGTTGTCCTAATTCATTTCTCTAAAAAAAATATCGTGTATTCCATTCACACGAGTTTGTTTCAATCTCCATAACAATATATTTTTAAAAAGAATTATCTTCTATATATTTCATGTTAGTCGAGATAAACATGAGCAAAAATTATCTTTATTACTTGCTTCCTTGTAAGCATAAGGGAAACACTAGCCTAAAGAGATAGTTGCATGGCAAGGTGTTAACAAATTCCTATATGAAAATGTCTTAAATCTCTTAAAACTGAAAGCCATAACAAGAAATATCTCGGCTAACTCTACAAAAAAAAAAATCGGATGTGTTCCATTCACATGACTTTCTCTACTTCTGTGTAACAAATTATTGTTAGTAAGCTTATTCTTCTGTTTACTTCAAGCTGATTGAGAAAAAATTAGCAGAAATAGTCCTATTACTTGCTTCCTTGTAAGTAGAAGGGAAACCTGGGAGTATCATAGTTTAAAATAAAGTCAAAAGCTGGTTACTAGCTCTGACTGAAGTTCCTTTGTTTGTATGGACACGCGTTGACAAATTCCTGTATGAGAAAAGTATACGTTTTTCAAAGCTGAAACCAAAAATAAGGAATATCTCGAAAACGATCAACTCCTCGAAAAAAATGTATACGACATAAATTGTGCGTTTTAATGTGCTCTACATTTTTTGACTGGTAAGGTTTTGTCCATTTCTTACGGTTTAGTAGTTATGCAAAATTCCATCAGAATAAAGTAGTCTTTAGAGGCTATTCACAGAAAATACAAGATATACATATTATTTGTCAGGTAAATAACTTTAATATACGATATTTTAATCAAATCGTTAAGTAATTTTTGAGAAAATCAAAATTTTTCAAAAAAGTTCCAAGTAAAGGGTAGTTGGGGGTGGAGGCTTTACTTGAAAAGCTTTGTGTCGCATCTTTGGATTATACCAAACTTAAATACCAAGTTTGGTATTTAACGGTCTTTTCGTTTTTGAGCTATGCTGTCCACAGACACACAGACACAGACAGACAGACACACACACACACACACAGACACACACTCACGGGTCTTTTTCCAAAAATGCTTTTTTTGGATTCAGGTGGATCCAAAACATGTATTTCCGATGAAATCTCAGTATCGAATTTTTGGGTGCATTACAATACCTTCTCTAACCACTATGTACATAGTACGTGTAGAGAAAGTAATAATAATATATGACATAAATGTTGTCATTTAACGAGCTCTAAATGTTTTCTATACCATGTTTCTATCTACCTCTTGCGATATACCAATTATGTAAAATTTAGTACAATTCTTCCGGAATAAAGAACGCTTCAGCGGCTATTCCCAGAAACATTCAACATATACCTTCTATTTGTCATGTAAATACCTTAAACATATCCTATTTAAATCACATTCGTTAGAGCTATTATTGAGAAATTGAAAATGTTGGAATTTTTTTGCATATAAAGGGTAGTTGGAGTGGGGGGGATTTGCTTGAAAATCTTTGCTTTTGAGCTATGCTGAACACAAACGCGAGCGCGCACTCACACACATACACACACACACACACACACACACCAACAGACACCACATGGACATTTTTCTAAAATGCTTTTTTGGATTCAGGGATCCCCAAAAGAAAATGTTTTCGGTGAAACCTCGGTATCAAATTTTTGGATGCAATATAATACTTCATATTTTAACAAACCTCATGTTTTATTACTTGCCCAAAATGCTCCACAAGACTTGCTTTGCAATTTTAACTTTCAAATCGATTTGAAGTTGCTCGTAATCTGACTCATACTGATTTTCTTCGTATTTTTATACTTCCGTGTTGCTAGGGAGATGCAATAAAGTATTTGGAAAACCAACAGTATGGAAGCAAGGCACGTTACTGATATTCACTGCCGCTATTATCACAAACGATAATAGTGACTTTTTTGCCATGTATCAAAACTTTGATGTGCATGGTACCCCAAATAAAATTGCATTATTGTCCAAATACATTGCTGTAATAAAAATCTCCCGTATTCTATTCTCACTACTCTGTCTACATATCTATAATAAATTATTCTTAAAAAGCGATATCTTCTATCTACTTCAAGTTAATTGAGATGAACATTACCAGAAAGTATTCTTATTGCTTGCTGCCTTATACTTAGAAGGTAAATAAAGGAATATAATAGGCTAAAGCGATTGTCAAATGTTTTAAGGGGACTAGGTAGTCTGAACAACAGAAATTACACCTTATGTAAATTGAATTACCACTGCTCTTAAAATATTCAATTGTTTTTCCAGAAATTTGTTTGAATTATTCTATAGCTCATGACAATTGTTTCAAATGGTATTTGGCATTAATAGCTTATGTAGTTGAGTCTATAAGAAGTACTTCACTAAGCAGAAAAGTAATAAAACTTAGTCTTAAAACATGTGAATTCATGTACCTTTTTCTCTGATATTGCTTGCAATACATAATTTTTTTTGCATGCTTGTTTTTAATATAATCATCTATTTTCTGAACCACAATTATTTAGCTATGCTACAATTTAAGTAGAAATTAAATATATATCTCTTAATAAGATCAATATATACTATCACAATTGTGGTTCAAATAGTTCAGCTATGTGTTGTATACATGCGCTGAAAATTTCAGCTTTTCATTTCTCATAGTTGTTGAGAAAAAATTCACAAGTATCCAAAAATGCTGTTTTGAGAAAATCGAATTTAAAGATACAAATACTCTAAAAAGAGGCATTGCACGACAGCTTTAAAGAAATGCTGACTATCGTTTAAATTATATTGAAATTGATTAAGATCCTCTTAAACCGCCAATACTAAACATTTTCTGAAACTATAAATAATAGAAACTTTACTAGTGTTTGAAACAATTTTTACTTTCTCTAGCCCCATATGTAGAATGTACATAGGGATAGAAAAATATTGTATTCCACCCAAAAATTCGATACGAGATTTCACCGGAAATACATGTTTTAGGACCCCCTGTAACCAAAAAAAGCATTTTGAGAAAAAGGTCCGTGTGTGTGTGTATGTGTCCGTTTGTCCGTGAACACGATAACTCAAAAACGAAAATTAGCTAAAATACCAAACTTGGTATTTAAGTTTAGTGTCTTCCAGGGATGCGACACGAAGATTTTGAGAAAAATCCCCCCACATTGTGCTAATGAGTAACACGATTAGCAAGGTGCAGAAAGAAGAAGGATCTTGTGTATGAAGTTTGTAGAACAGCTAGAGAAAGTCATGTGAGTGTAACACATAAGATTTTTTGTATAAAGACTTTGGTTAAAAGTCCAGAAAAGGATAAAATTTTCAAAATGAGGAACATACGTAGTTAAAACTCATTTTTGAAAGGAAAACGTGTATTTTGGAAGGAATACTTCATAATTTGTTATTTATTATGAGGGAAACAAAGGGCATAACTCAAAATTATTTCCTAAGGATCTTTTACTCAAAGCTTAATGTTCATCACAAAGATTAAGTCGAATGAGGACTTTTTGCAGGGTTCTTCCTGATCCTAAAATTCTGAGATCCATTTACATGCCTTTCTCTACATCTCTATAACAAATTATTCTTAGTAATCTTATTCTTCTAAGTACTTCATATTCATCGCGACAAACATTAGCAGAAAATGTCTTATTACTTAGTTCCAAATAAGTAGAAGGGAACGCTAAATCAACAGCCAAATATTTCGCGTATGAGAAAAGTACTTTAAAACTGAAACCAATTAAAATGAATATGTCGAAAACGGCCTATTCCACGAAAAATGTATACGACACAAATTGTGTGCTTTAAAAAGATATATATTCTTTGTTAAGTAATTTTTTGTCTATCTAGTGCGGTTAACTAGTTATGAAAAATGCAGCAAAATTCATCCAGAATAAAATCGTCTCCAGAGGCTATTCCTAGAATATTCAAGATATATATTTTATGTGTCATACATATAGGTATCTTAAAATATAAGATGTTTTAATCAAAATCTTTAGGGCCATTTTCGAGAAAATCAAAATTTTTGCACGTAAAGGATTATTGGGAATGGAGAGATTTTCTTGAAAATCTTCGCGTCGCGTTCTTGGAAAATACCGAATTTAAATATCACGTTTGGTATTTAACGAACTTTTCGTATTTGAGCTATGCTGCCCGCAGACACATACACGGAAGTTTTTTTAAACATTCTTTTTCATATTGTCATCAGGTATTATGTACATAGTGTATAGAGAAGATATTACATTCAATCTAAAATTTCGATACCAAGATTTCACCGGAAATACACGTTTTTGGTTGCCCATAGTTTAAAAAATGACAGTTTTAGATAAAGGCCCGTGTGTGTGTCTGTGCGTCCATAGATAGCATAGCTTAAAAGTGAAAAGACCGTTGAATACCAAACTTAGTATTTAAGTTTGGTATCTTCCAAGGATGCGACACGAAGATTTAAAAGAAAATCTCCCATCCTCAACTACCCCTAACTTTGAAGTTTTTTCGAAAACTGTTTTCTCAAAAATAGCTCTAATGATTTTGATTAAAATATCACATATTATATATTTACCTGGCATATAAAATGCATGTCTTGAATTTTCTGGGAATAGCCTCTGAAGGCTACTTTATTCTGGATCAATTTTACGGAATTTTGCATAGGTGCTAAACCACAAAAAATGGACAAAAACGTATTACACAGAAAATGCAGAGCACGTTAACACTCACAAATTATGTTATATACATTTTTGTCCTGGGGTTGATTGTTTTTTTAGATATCTCTTGTTTTTGGTTTCAGAAATTTGTCAACAGCTGTCCAAACAAACAAAGGAACTTCAGAGACTTAGCAACCAGTTTTTGACTGTCGCTTTAACCTATGGTACTCCCTAATTTCGCTTCTACTTACTAGAAAGCAAGTAATAAGACTTTCTGCTAATTGTTTCTCGATTAACATTTAGTAAAAAGAAGCATAAACTTTTTAACAATAATTTGTTGCAGAGATGTGGAGAAAGTCATGTGAATGCAACACATCAGATTATTTTTGGAATCAGGGGATTCCAAAATGTGTAGGTCTGGTAAAATATCGGTATGGAATTTTTGGGTGCAATACAATACCTAACCTTCTCTATATACTATGACGCAGTACGTGTAGAGAAAGTAAAAAGGCGAATATTGAGTAACAGTAAGCTCCATGAACTCATTTGAGCATTATTTCATCGAGTATGTTCGTCATGTGATATGAGTTACTAGGTCAAAGGACGTGAAAACAAACTATCTGTTACAATAAACAGCATGCATATAGTTCGTCATTTTTTTATTATGTAGTGTGGGCAGGTTTTAACTGGAATAACTAAGAATGCTTAAGTAATACTTTAAAGGAAATACAAATATGTAAAGTATGTACGGTTTGCTTTGGTTGTATATCCTTGTATTGTATACCTTCAATATCAAGCAAGTCATACGTAACAATTTATAAGACAAAACATATAGCTCTAATGCAGGGTGGCACACAAAAATCCGGTCCCGAATACTTGATTGTGCATTATCGCCCACAAATTGTTACTTTCTCTGCACGTACTATGTACATAGTGTATAGAGAAGGTATTGTATTGCTCCCAAAAATTCGATACCGAGATTTCACTGGATATATTATCTTTTAAAAGCCCCTAAATCCAAAAAAATCATTTTTAGAAAAATGTCCACGTGTGTATGTGTGTGTGCGTTTGGGCAGCATAGTTCAAAAACGAAAATTCCGTTAAATACCAAATACATGGAAAAAATTTCGAACATTTTAAATTTGCTCAAAATGCCTCTAACGGTTTTGATTAACATTTTGTATATTAAAGAGATTTACATGATAAATAAACATGTATATTTTGAATTTTCTCGGAATAGCCTCTAAAGACATCTTTATGCTGGTTGAATTTTGCGGCATTTTGCATGACTGGTAAACCGTAAGAGATAGACAAAAACTTAATAGAAAAAGTAGATCTTGTTAAGACACACAATTACACAAAAACGAAAAGTCGTTGAATACCAAACTTGGTATTTAAGTTAAGCATCTTCTAAAGATGCGACACGAAGAATTTCAAGGAAATCCCCCCCCCCACTACAGCTTGTATGGAAAACTTTTGGAAAATGCTGAATTTCTCAAAAATGCTTTTAACGAGTTTGATTAAAATATTGTATATTAAAGAGATTTATGTGATAAATAAAATGAACACTTTGAATTTTCCTGGAATAGTCTCTAAAGACATATTCATTCTGGATGAATTTTGCGGATTTTAGCACAACTGGTAAACTGTATGAGATAGACAAAAACTTACTGGATAGAAAATTTACATCTCGCCAGGAGACACAATTTATATTATAATCATTTTCATTCGTGGAGTAGATCGCTTTTTAGATATTTCTTTTTATTGGTTTCAGCTTTCAGTTTATACTTTTCTCATACAGGAATTTGCCAACTCCTGGCCATACAAGGAACTTCAATCACATAGCAACCAGCTTTTGATTATCACTTTAGTCTACGACACCCCCTTATTTCCTTTTTACTTAAATGGAAACACGTGATAAGACCATTTCTGCTATTTTCTTTTCGATTAGCATAAAGTAAATATAAAAATAAGATTTACAACAATACATCGGATCAGAAACGTAGAGAAAGTCGTTTGAGTGGAATATCAGATTTTTATTCAGTTGTTGCGAAGTTGTTATTAATAAATGAAATGCGCACAATATGTAAGTACATTAATCTAATGCTAGTTTTATTACTGATATTTGTGTATTTTTTGAAGTTTTCTGCGTGAATCTTATGCAATGTTTGTTGCACACTTCACAGTGTTCATACGGTTGGTGAAATTTGGTTTGGTAGAACTTGTGGTAGAAGGCGTGTGTTGCATATCGCGTCAATGTGCTATGTCGTAGCTCGTAGTTTGTCTGTTCCATTCTTCCGTTGCCATGGCGTCGGTTGAATAGATAGTCGCTCCACATAGATTTTCTCATTTCCATAATTATGTGGCCTGTGTTCTCGTAGGCCGTGGTATTTGGCTGGAGTATCTTTTGAGAAGACGTAGGCCAATCTTGACGGTGCTGCCTTCCGGATTCCCAGATTCGTTTCATGTAGCGAGCTTTGAATTTTACTAAAGTTTTGAAGTTCTTGACTGTTAAGTTTGTATGGGTGCCATATGTTACTATTATTGGTGCTATAGTTGTTTTAAATAGTATTATTGCAGTCTTTATGAAAATCTTTTGGGGTGGTTGTAGATTGTTTTTATTGCAGTTGTTCATTCTTTCACGTGAAAATTTAAGGATGTCAGTGTTGTTTGGAGAGAAAGTCCAAGGCATTTCAATTTTGTTACTAGTTCTAGTGTTTTACATTACTTCTTCTTATGAAAACCATTTGTTTGTTTTTTTTTCCCCATCAGTTAAATATCAACTCTGATATTGTTCAGTATCATCCAAGAATACAATACGAAAAGTTTTAAAAATTTCCGCCTTTACAACTACCTTTTACAAGTACAAATCATCTAAAATGTTCATTTCCTCAAAAAGGCTCTACGATTTTGATTAAAATACCAAAGGTTATTAAAAATATTTACATCACATAAAATGCATATCTTGAATTTTCTGGTTACATCCACTGAAGTCCTTCTCAATCTGATGAATTTTGCATAACTGGTAAACCATAAAAGAGATAAAAAAACATAGCACACGCAAAATGTAGATCTCGTCAAAAAGCACAATTTATGCTTCTTATATTTTTGTTTTTGAGCTAAGCGTTTCCGAAATATTCCTTGTTATTGCTTTTAATTATGGAATACTTATACTTTTCTCAGAGAGCAAGTCGCCCGTGTTTCTTTTGTTTTACTTCCGGAAAAAGAAGAAGCGAATTTCGATGCCTATCGCGTATTGACAGATTTTAAAATATTTAACTGTTGCTTTGGAATAGTGCATTCCTTTAGTTCCCTTCTACTTATAAGGAGCTATAACTTGGCATGTTGTAGATGGAAGAATAATCTTTTGTCAGAAGTTAGTAGAGCAGCTAGAGAAAGTCATGAGAGTTTAGCACATATGGTTCTTTTTTTAAAGAACAGTAAACACTAATGTGTAAACGAGAAACACCCAGTTGACCGACTTGAGTACAGGTACTACCCGTCCCACCTCATGGCGAACGCTCGCACTATCTGTTACGTCATACCTAGGAAAATCAGTGCTCGAATACAGTGGTGTGTTAAGCGAACGTGTCCACTCATGGTGTACGATGCCCCATTACAGCAGCGCTGACATAGTATGTAAGCTATACATACTTTTTTTTTACTTTCTCTATACATTGTATATAGAGAAGGTAATTGCATTGTACCCAAAAATTTGATACCGAGATTTCACCGGAAATACATGTTTTGAGACCACCTGAATCCCAAAATTTTTTTTTTAGAAAAATGTCCATGTGTGTCTGTCTGTATGTGTGTGTGTCTGTGAGCAGCATAACTCAAAAACGAAAATACCGTTAAATACCAAACTTGGTACTTAAGTTCAGTATCTTCCAAGGATGTGACACGAAGATTTTCAAGAAAATCCCCCCACCCCCAAATACCCTTCACAAAATTTCTAAAAATTTTGATTTTCTAAAAAATGGCTAACGATTTTGATTAAAATATCGTATTTTAAAGATATTTACCTGACAAATAATATGTATATCTTGAATTTTCTGGGAGTAACCTCTGAAGATTACTTTATTCTGGATGAATTTTACGGAATTTTGTGTAACTGGTAAACCCTAAGAGATAGACAAGAACTTACCACACAACAAATGTAGATATTCAAACACACGATTTTTGTTGTATAAATTTTTTTAGTGGAGTAAATCGTTTTTTAGATATTCCTTGTTTTTTGTTTCAGCCTGAAGAAACTTATACTTCTCTCATACAGGAATATTTCAACTTCAGTCACATAGCAACCATCTTTTGCTATCACTTTAACCCTTATTTCGCTTCTACTTACAGGGAAAAAAGTAATAAGAATATTTCTGCTAATTTTTTCTCACTTAGCAAGTAAATATAAGCATAAACTTTTTAACAAAAATTTGTTGCAGAGATATAGAGAAAGTCATGTGAATGGATTACATCAGATTTTTTTTACTTTCTCTATACGTGCTATGTACATGTACATAACGTCATGATGCGTTCTACATGGGCGTTCCACGGTAATCTGATGCCTAATAATACGCCAAGATATTTAACAAATGTATGTGAGGATTATAATAAATCTGATTAGTATTGCCTATTGTCTAGTGTTAATAAGATAAATGGAAAGTTAATATAAATGCCCACGTTTTATAGAATTACGAGACGGACTGTGCCATCGCTCGTACCCCGCAACCGCTCAATAGTCTACATCCGTTAGACAACAGTAACATGGCGGCACCACCGTCAGCGCTAGCCTGAATTAGATGGGCTGTATGCATTTATCTTTCAACAGGATGAGGCGAAATTTCCACTTCACGAGAGTCAAACTCATGAATTCATGAAATATTCGCGGAAGAAAGGGCTATCAGCAAAGGATTGTGACCGCCGTGCATGCTAGGCTTAATTACTTGTGACTTTTGTTCGAAGTGCAGTTCTAAAATGAAAAATGTATGCAAATAACCTCAAAGTTTAGAAGTCTAGAAGGACAATATTCATATTGAAATTTTGAGAATTGATGCGGCAGAGTTGCACTTAGTGTAGGTATTAACACGTTAGGTTGTCCTCAAATGTAGTTTGTAATTGTAGTAAAAATCTGGTGTGTTCCATTCACATGACTTTCTTTACATCTCTACAATAAACTATTTTTAAAAAGCTTATGCTTCTATTTACATTCTGCTAATCGGGAAAAAATTAGCAGAAATAGTCTTATTCCTTGTAAGTAGAAGCGAAATAAGCGAGTACCATAGATTAAAGTGATAGTCAAAAGCTGGTTGCTATGTGACTGAAGTTCCTTTGTTTGTATGGACACAGGTTCACTCAGTCCTGTATGAGAAAAGTATAAGTTTTTTATAGCTGAAACCAAAAACAAGGAACATCTCAAAAACAATAAACTCCACGAAAAAAAATTAATATAACATAAATTGTGTGTTTTAAAGTACTCTACATTTGTTGTGTGGGAAGTTTTTGTCCATCTCTTTAGCAATTACATAAAATTCCGTAAAATTTACTCAGAATAAAGTAGTCTTCAGAAGCTAATCCCAGAAAATTCAAAATATACATTTTATTTGTCAAGTAAATATCTTTAAAATACGATATATTAATCAAAATCGTTTGAGCCAGTTTTTAGAAAATCAAAATTTTCGAAAAAAATTCTATGTTAAGAGTAGTTTGGGGTGGGGGAATTTTTCTCAAAATCTTGTGTCACATCCCTGGAATATATTGCACTTAAATACCAAGTTTAGTATTTTACCGACTTTTCGTTTTTGAGTTATCGTGTTCACAGGCACACGGACACACACACACACACACACACACGCGCGCGCGCGGTCATTTTTCTGAAAATACTTTTTTTTTTTTGATACAGCAGACCCTAAAACGTATATTTCCGGTGAAATCTCGGTATTGAATTTTTTGGTGTACGCTATGTACATAGTACGTATAGAGAAAGTAAAACATCTGATGTGTTCCATTCACGTGACTTTCTTTACAACTCTGCAATAAATGATTGTTAAAAAGCCTATGCTTCTATTTACTTCCTGCTAATGGAGAAAAAATTAGCAGAAGTAGTCTCATTACTTGCTTCCTTGTAAGTAGAAGCGAAATAAGGGAGTACCATAGGTTAAAGTGATGGTCAAAAGCTGGTTCATATGTGACTGAAGTTCCTTTGTTTGTATGGACACGAGTTCACAAACTCTGTATGAGAAAAGTACGTTTTTTATAACTGAAACCAAAAACAAGGAATATCTAAAAAAACAATCAACTCCACGAAACAAATATATGCAATATTAATTGTGTGTTTTAAAGTGCTCTACATTTGTTGTGTGATAAGATTTTGTCCATCTCTTCCGGTTTAGCAGTTATGCAAAATTCCTTAAAATTTAACCAGAATAAAGTAGTCTTCAGAGTTTATTGGTCAGAAAATTCAAAATATACATTTTATTTGTCAGGTAAATATCTTTAATATACGGTATTTCAATCAAAATCGTTAGCCATTTTTAGAAAGTCAATATTTTCGAAAAAAGTTCTATGCAAAGGGTAGTTTTGGGAGGGGTAATTTCTCTTAAAATATTTGTGTTGCATCCCTGGGAGACACTGAACCTAAATACCAATTTTGGTATTTTAGCGACTTTTCGTTTTCGAGTTATCGTGTTCACAGATACACGGACACACGGACACACTCACGTTTTTCTGAAAATACTTTTTTTGGATACAGGGAACCCAAAAAACATATATTTCCCGTGAAACCTCGGTATCGAATTTTTTGGTGGAGTGCAATACCTTCTCTATACACTATGTACATAGTGCGTATAGAGAAAGTAAAACGAGTAAGTAAGGATGATATAAGGATGGTAGATGTGAAAATTATATAATTTTGAGCTATAAAATAAATTGTAAGTTTCGAGCTCAAGGAGGTAATGTCATGTAAAAAACAAGATCAGTTCAGTAAATACGAGGTCCTTTTTTTCAACCTCCGATAGGCTACAAATAAAAGACAAGTTCATAGAAAACAACTATTTTATTACTACAATCACCGAAAAGTTTGAGACATTTATCGTACCTGTGCACAAGCTTTGCAATAGCCGCTTCAAAAAATGTTGTCGCCAATGATTCCAAATGAGCATTGACGTTGTTTAGAAGATCATCTTAGTTTACGACGTTTGCGGAGAACCATTCAAAACAAACGAAGAGGAATGCTGACCAGCATGACAATGCACGTGCACACACTGCTGGCACAACCCATCGGCTCCTTGAACAATTTCAATGGGACATTTTCGTTCATCCACTTTACAGTCCTGACCTGGCACCCCAGCGACTTTCACCTTTTCCCTGAACTGAAGACTACTAGGAGGGCAGCTCTTACTTCGTGCTAACTGAGAAAATCAACAGAAATAGCTTTATTACTTGCTTCCCTGTAAGTAGAAGTGAAAAAAGGGAGTACCATAGTTTAAAGTGAAGTCAAAAGCTGGTTTCTATGTGACTGAAGTTCCTTTTTTTGCATGGATAGAAGTTGACGAATTCCTGTATGAGAAAAATATACGTTTTTTAAAGCTGGAACCAAAAACAGGGAATATCTCATGAACGATCAACTCCACGAAAAAAATGTTTATGAGATAAATTGTGTGTTTTATCGAGATTAATTTTTTTGTGTAGTAAGCTATTGTCTATCTCTTACAGTTTACCATTTATGCAAAATTCAATAAAAATCACCCAGAATAAAAGTGATCTTTAGAGGCTATCTCAGAAAATTCAAGATATACATTTTATTTGTCAAGTAAATATCTTTAAAATACGATATATTAGTCAAAATCGTTTGAGCCAGTTTTTAGAAAATCAAAATTTTCTAAAAAAATTCTATGTTAAGAGTAGTTTGGGGTGGGGGAATTTTTCTCAAAATCTTCGTGTCGCATCCTTGGAAGATACCAAACTTAAATACCAAGTTTGGTATTCAACGGTCTTTTCGTTTTTGAGCTATACTATCCACAGGCACAAATACACGGACGGACCTTTTTCCAATTTTTTTTTATTCAGGGGGATCCAAAACATGTATTTTTGGTGAAATCTCGGTATAGAATTTTTGGGTGAAATGCAATACCTTCTCTATACACTATGTACATAGTACGTGTAGAGAAGGTAATTAAAAAACTCAATTTCCATTTCCGGCAGGTATGAATATGTAATTTTGGGTTTTAGAGACTAATATGGTAACCACTACACCAGGTAGGGCTAGGTATCTGTTCCCAGTGGGCAATATTTCGTGGTAATTGGCGGCAGGCAGTCTAATCGAGGCAGATTTTTCGCGATCATCCTGTACTTGGATAGTAAATGTGCAGCTTTCTTTTATTTTAGATCCTAGTATTGAATTTCCACACCGCTGAACAAACAGAAATTCAGAATTATGTAAATTCAAATCACACACGCCATCGAACCAGCGGCAGGTTTAATAGATTTCGACTTATCGCCTGTAATAATTACATCTTAATGAATACTGCACAACACAGCTGTCATTACTTTGAAAGTATACTCGACAACAAGTTCATTAATTTCTTAGTATATATTACCAATATGCAACTGAAAAATGACTACATGAAGCATTTGTGAGGCGCTATTTACTAGAAAAACAACAGACTGGTTATTTCCTAATTACAAAAATGAGACCAGATATTATCGTACATATCAGATGGCTGAAACATATTCAACAAACATATGCAAACTCCCAAAGAAATAATCTGATGTCTTCCATTCACATGACTTTCTCTACATTGCTGTAGCAGATTATTGTTAAAAACTTATTCTTCTAACTACTTTATGATAATCCAGATGAACATTAGCAGAAAAATTCGTAATTACTTGCTTCCATGCATGTAGAAGGAAAATAAGGGAATACATTACGCTAAAACAAATGCTAAGTCTTTTTTATAGCTGGTTGCCATGTGGTTGAAATCCGTTTCTATGCATAGCCTGGAGTTTACATCTTTCCATGTGAGAAAACTTTTAAGTATTTTGAATCTGAAACAAATAACAAAAAATATCTCAAAAACGATCCACTCCTCGATAAAATGTACACGACATAAATTGTGCGTTTTAACGAGAACTACATTTTCTGTTTAGTAAGTTTTTGTCTATCTCTTACGCTTTAGCAGTTGAGCAAACTTCCGTAAAATTCGTCCAGAATAAAGTAGTCTTCAGAGGCTATTCCCAGAAAATTCAAGATCTACATATTATTTGTAAGGTAAATATCTTTAATACAGTTATTTTAATCAAAATCGTTCCATGTAAAGGATGGCTGGGGGTGGGGGATTTTCTTGGAAAAGTCGTGTCACATCCCTGCAAGATACCAAACTTAGATACCAAGTTTGGTATTTAATGGTCTTTTCGTGTTTGAGCTATCTGTCCATACACAAACACACACACACGGGCCTTTTTCCAGAAATGCTTTTTTTGTATTCAGGGGACCCAAAACATGTATTTCCAGTGAAATATCGGTATCGAATTTTTGGGTGAGCATAGTAGTATATGTAGGGAAAGTAAAAATCAGATAGGTTCAATTTACATGATTTTCTCTATATCGCTGTAACAAATTATTCTTAAAAAGCTTATACTTCTATTTACTTTATGCTAATCAGAAAAAATTAACAGAAATAGTCTTATTACTTGCTATCTTGTAAGTAGAAGCGAAACAAGGGACTACCATTGGTTAAAATTATAGTCAAAAGCTGGTTGTTATGTCAGTGAAATTCCTTTGTTTATATGGATCGGAGTTGACAAGTTCCTGTATGAGGAAAATATAAGTTTTTCAAGCAGAAACCAAAAATAAGGAATGTCTCAAAAACGACGAACTCACGAAAAAAATTTATATAACATAAATTGTGAGTTTTAACGTGCTCTACTATTTTGTGTAGTAAGTTTTTGTCCATCTCTTACGCTTTAGCAGCTATTCAAAACTCCGTAAAATTCATCCAGAATAAACTACTGTTTAGAGGCTATTCCTAGAAAATTCAAGATATACGTTTTATTTGTCAGGTAAATATGTTTAATATACGAAATTTTAATCAAAATCGTTAGTCATTTTTGAACAAATAAAAATTATCGAAAAATGTTCCATGTAAAGGGTAGTAGGAGTGGGGGGATTGTTCTCAAAATCTTCGTGTCGCATCCCTGGAAGATACTAAACTGAAATACCAAGTTTGGTATTTTACCGACTTTTCATTTTTGAGTTATCGTGTTCACAGACACACGGACACACACATACACGGACCTTTTTGTGAAAATGCTTTTTTTGGATAAAGGGGACCCTAAAACATATATTTGCGGTGCAATCTCAGTATCGAATTTTTTGGTGGAGTGCAATACATTCTCTATTCACTATGTACATAGTGCGTATAGAGAAAGTAAAAATGCTATCATAGCTGTGTATACATGAACATTTTGAGTTGCAAGTAATTGATCAACATTGCATGGAAGATGAATGCCTAAACTTATAATCATATTCTGGAAATGCTGTATTGCTGTTCATAGTTTCTTGCATGCAAAGAATATGTGATCGCAATCTTCTACCCATCCGTCACAATAATCACAAAAAGGAGTATTCTTAGCATTAATTATATAGAGATGTTTAGCGAAGCATCCATGATTGAATTTTAAACGGGTTATAATTATCATTTTCTTTGAGGCTTTCGTACTGTCGTACCACTGTTTTTCGGGTACGTTAGGATGTATTGAAAAATAATATATGCCTTTAAATGGTGTTGAATTTTTCCACCACTTGTTCCAAGATTTCTTAACTATATTTTTACTTTCTCTACACATACTATACACAGAGGGAATAGAGAAAGGTAATGTAATGCATCCAAAAATTCGATACCGAGATTTCACGGAAATACATCTTTTGGGTCCCCCTGAATCCAAAAAAAAAAAAAAAAAAAATTGGAAAAAGGTCCGTGTGTGTGTGTGTGTGGACAGCATAGCTCAAAAACGAAAATACCGTTAAATACCAAACTAGGTATTTAAGTTTGGTGTCTTCCAGGGATGCAACACGAAGATTTTCAAGAAAATCCCCCCACCCCAACTACCCTTTACATGGAACTTTTTTCCAAAATTTTGATTTTCTAAAAAATGACCAACGATTTTGATTAAAATGTCGTACATTAAAGATATTTACCTGAAAAATAAAATGTATATCTTTAATTTTCTGGAAATAACCTCTGAAGACTAGTTTATTGTGGATCAATTTTACAGAATTTCACTAACTGCTAAACCGTAAGAGATAGACAAAAACTTACCAAACAAAAAATGTAGAGCATATTAAAATACGTAATTTATGTTATATAATTTTTTTTTTTCGTGGAGTTGATCGTTTTTGAGATATTTTCCTTTTTTGGTTTCAGCTTTAAAGACCATACTGTTCTCAAATGGGAAATTTGTTCAACTCCTGTCCATACATACAAAGGAGCTTCAGTCACATAGCAACCAGCTTTTGACTATCACTCTAACCTGTGGTACTCCCTTATGTCGCTTGTACTTACAAGAAAGCAAGTAATAAGACTATTTCTGCTAATTTGTTCTCGATTAGCACGAAGTAAATAGAAGCATTAGCTTTTTAACATGTATTTGTGGCAGAGATGTAGAGAAAGCCATGCGAATGAATCACATCAGATTTTTAAGTAAGGGAATCAGAATACTTGCAAATGTATGTGAATACGATTGTCCTGATATCGTTGCATACATGCTGAATTATCTGCACTTATATTTCCATTTATTCCTGAGTAGGCTTTAATCCAAACTAATACTGTATATTTTCCCTCAGTGGTAATTTCTATACCATAATTAGTATGGCAAATATATAACCAAACATTTCCATTTACAGCTTTTGTTTCTATTCAAAAACATTTATTTGATTTTGACGCAGCCTGTACAATGTAAACTCAAAGTAAATGTTTATTCCTTTCATTTCCATAGTGCAATTAACATGGGAATAATTATGAAGCGAGAAATTTTTATAACTTTCTCTAGCCCCATATGTACAATGTACATAGGGATAGAGAATGTATTGTAATGCACTCAAAGATTCGATACCGAGATTTCAACGCAAATATATGTTTTGGAGTCCCCCGGGTCCAAAAAAAGCATTTTTAAAAAATGGTCCGTATGTGTGTGTGTATGTGTGTTTCTGTCTGTGGACAGCATAGCCCCAAAACAAAAAGACCGTTAAATACCAAACTTGGTATTTAGGTTTAGTATCTTCCAAGGATGCGACAGGAAGATTTTCATAAAAACCCCCAACCACAAACTACCATTTACATGGAAAAAATTTCGAAAATTTTGATTTTCTTAAAAATGACTAACGATTTTGATTAAAATCCCGTATATTAGAGCTATTTATGTCCGAAATAAAACGTGTACCTCAATTTTTTTGGGAATAACCTCTGAAGACCTCTTTATTCTGGATGATTTTGCTGAATTTTGCCTAACTGTTAAACCGTAAGAGATAGAAAAAAACTTACTACACAAAAAATGTACCTCATGACAAAACACACAATATTTGTCCTTTACGTTTTTGTTATGGAGGTAACCGTTGTCTAGATATTCCTTGTTATTGGTTTCAATTGTGAAGTACTTAAACTTTCTTCACAGAGGAAGTGTCTGTTTTTCTTTTGTTCTACTCCTGGCCAAGCAAAAAACTGATTTGCAATGATAATCGCATAACGTTAGCTTTTAAAACATTTGACAATCACTTTAGCATAGTGCATTCCCTTATTATAAGTAATAACATTCTGCTAACGTTTATCTTGATTAGCATTGTGTACAAAGAAGAATAATCTTTTGTAGGAGTTTTGTAGAGCAGCTAGAGAAGGTCATGTGAATGCAACACATCATATTTTTTTATAGAAAAGCGAAAGTGGTGAAGCTAATTATTATTGTTAAAGAAAAAACTTGAGAATACTGCCGTCATCGACAGTTCGATAACCCTCCGGCGTCCCTCATCCCAGCACCACACCTTCTGAATGTGGTGGAAGTAATTAGTAAATGCGAAACTGACCACTCTACTTTCTTCGATGTCCATTGGACTGCTGACAGCCAACTGTTTGCAAAACCCATCAATAAGGCAGCAATAAGAGAAATCCGTGAGCCTGCTTCCGGCTTAGATTAGTCCTGAAGTACATCATGATTCAGAACATCAACTGAACTTCGTCCTTTCACTGCTGACGTCAGAGCTTGTATTCTTTGTTGGTAGCTTTCTGTGTTTGTTTGTTTGTAATTCGCTCGTGGTAACTGAATCCGTTAATGCCCTTCTGACTATTTAGGGGAAATGCAGACAATGACGGTCGCTTAAAAATTGCAACCCCCCCCCCCAAAGAGAGGTTGGATTTTTTTTTTGTCAATTGATATGTTGTCACTAGAAGTATTTACTAACTGTGTGCATAAATCTATGAGCTAAGTTATTGCTAAGTAGTGTTAATTCAAAATGAATATAAATTGCACTGACCGTTATTCCCAGCATGTGCAAAAAAAAAAAAAAAAAAAAAAATAACGTGTTATTTATGGACGCTCTTTAACTACTGTGGTTCTCAGCGTCCCATTCTAAATTGGACGTGAAAGACCGCTTAATTTTTGCTCAGAGGCCTCTCTCTCAGGCTTGAGGTTCTTTTACGTGCCGTAAATCAACGACACTGGACCAACGGTTTTACTTCCCTTCCGAAGGAAGCCATGCTAAGGCTTTTTACAACCGAAACAATCCATCGTCCTCCGCCGGGTTTGAACCCGCGACCTTGTGTATGTGAAGTTAGCATGGTAACGTTAAGGGACCAAAAGAGGAGCGAAGAAATCAGGAATGAATTACATATTTTTGGATTAAATGATAAAATAAAGGTAAAGAAATAGATTGTATTCAACACGTAACAAGAATGAATGAAGACAGATTTTCAAAAAGGATGTTAAATTATGAACTTTTAGGTCATAGAAATATTCGAAAACATAAAAAAAAACTTTGGAAAAATCATCTGCCATAATTTCCACTGGAAAACGGAAAACAGTTCCTAGCCATGAACTTGATGATGATGATGTCATTTTCTGTACATATTCTGCAACAAATTATTCCCACAAAAAGCTTACTCTTCTCTCAATTTCATGCTAGTTGAGATAAACATTAGCAGAAATGGTCAAATCTTTTAACACCAGGTCATAGTGTGCTACAATTGAGTTTGACACAGCAACAATGCTATCCTCAAAATTGGCCAACATTCTGTGAATCAATACTTTTTGGTGAGACTCGTAAAAGTTAAGTTTTAGAAACTCAAGATGCTTTCAATAAGCTCTTGGCAGTGGACCAGAAAAAGGAGGCAGAAGAGAGAAGCTGTATGAGAGCCACTATTTATATTTTTACTCTTGGCCACAGTAATTGTTGTAGGTGCCATCTGGTATTTCCAGTGGAAAGGTTGATATTGTTGACCTAAATCTACTTCAGATATTTTGTCAATAGTAACGCTATTTGTGTTGTAGTTTTCAATTGTGTCTCAAGGAAAAGAGGGGATTAAGTCGTAAAATGTTCCTGCGCTAATTTATTATGATCTTCAACGTGTATTGTCAAGACAAGAGTATATTGGTCAACTTACTGCTACATTTGGCGATAAAGCTTCATCCTTTGACATTGTAAAACACTGGTAACGGGTTAAACCGTCGCCGCCGTTCGCTCACTGACAGAACGTCTCAAAACAGTTGTGCAAAAACTGCAGTACAAGACCGTCATGCCACATTCTAGGAGTTAGAGGCAACTCTAGGCATTAGTTCCATCCGCATATATAAAATACTGCATGGGCATTTTTACGTGAAAAAAGTTTGCTCTCGTTGGATGCCTCATAGTTAAACACAATATAAAAAGGTTCTAGTGTCGATTGGTGCACAAGAAATGCAATGGTGGGGCTTCAAAAGAAGTATATTATAAGACTGTAACAATACGTATCATGGACCTGTGTATATATACTACTGTGTCAAGAAAGTTTCTGGAATTTGCCAATAAAACACAAAAATGAATTATTCATCCAATTTTATTTTATCGCCTTTAAAGTAGGCTCCTTCTGAAATTATACATTTATGCCAAAGAATAATCCAATCATCAAAACATTTTTTGTAGGCATTATTAGGAATCTATGTCAATTGCCGCCGCGAATTTTCCTTTATGTCTTCTATCGACTGAAAACGGGTGCCTCGAAGTGGTTACTTGAGTATGGAAAGAGAAGGAAGTCAGGAGGAATCAGATTAGGTGAACACGGTTATTCTTCGATGAAATTTGTTGAGTTTTTGGCCAGAAATTCGTTCACAATAATAGACTATTGAGGTGGTTCGTTATCATGGTGCAGAATCCATCAGATGTCGTTCCACAAATCTGGCCTTTTTCGCCATATTTGTTCTCTCAAACGCCGCATAACGCTCAGATAATAGTCTTTATTTACCATCTGACCTTCTGGCAAGAACTCTGAGTGCACGACACCGCGATAATAAGAAAAAACTGTCATCGTGACCTTCAGTTTGATCGAGTTTGACGTGCCCTTTTAGGTTTCGGGTCAGTTGGAAAGCGCCATTCGGAAGCTTGTTGACTGGTTTGAGTGTCAAACTCGTAAACCCAGGTCTCATCAGCAGTTGCAATGCGTTTCATGAATGTGGGGTCGGAACTGGCTCGTTCTAGCATGTCTTCAGCAATGCTTACGCGATTGATGTTTTGTAGAAAATTCAAGTCTTTCGGAACTAACCGAGCTGCAACGCGTGTCATGCCCAAACAATCGTTTAAAATAGTACGAATCGATTCTTGAGACACAGAATGTTCAGCGACAATCTCTCTCTCTCAGACCTGACGATTTTCACACACCATTTTCTTCACTTTAGCGATGTTCAGTTCAGTTGAAACCGTTGATGGCCGATCAGGCAAATTTTCCACCATATCTCGACCACTTTTGAATGCACTGTACCACCCATATGCACGTGTTTTTGATAAAGTCGTTCACCGTAAGCCCTCTGTAACATTTTGAGTGATTCGATACACGAAATACCATTTGCAATGCAAAATTTGAGACAGATTCTTTGTTCAGTATTTGTATCCATCGTAAAATCGCATATCACCTTTGAGATGAACTAACAAAATGGCGTACTGTAAACAAACTAGATGACACATGACGATCAAACTCCGCGTGGGTATAGAGGAAAGTTGTACCAACTTAGCGACAATAATAATTTTGAATCCCCTTATAAACAGGATTTTTAAATGATCAATTCCTGGTACTTTCTTGACAGAAAGTACGTAAACAGCAGTTGATTGTTTGGGTGTGTCAAGATGAACCAGATCCAACAAAATTTTTTTCATTCGAAGCACTTCGAAATAAAATCATTACCTGTTTTATCAGATAAAACTGGTCATGTAGCAACAGTGCTTTTAGAGGATCGTAAAACTGTTAATTCTGAAAGATACAACCATTTATTTGCCGAAAGTCTTCGGTGAAATAAGGAAAGCAAACTAGTGCCGTCAGATCGTTTTCAAAAAGATAATGCGAGCGCTGATACATCTTATCTAACAAGCGGCTATTTGAACACTAAAAAATTAGAATTCATGAATATTCCGCTGTACAGTCCTGATTTGGCAGCCAATGACTTCTTTTTGTACCCGAAGATCAATAATAAAGTACGTGGACACGATTTTTGTTTTCAGAAGAAGCCGTTGATGCATTAAAAATACATGTTTTGGAGGTGTCTCAAGTTGATTGGAGAAAAACAGTATGACAAATGCTTTGAACGCATTCATCATAATAGAGACAATTTATATAAATAATAAAAATCTTGTGTGATACACTCACATGACTTTCTCTAGCTACTCTACAAAACTCGTACAAAAGATTATTCTTCTGTGTACACAATGCTAATCAAGATAAATGTTAACACAATGCTATTACTTAGTTCCTTATAAGTAGAACGGAATTAGGGAATGCACTATGCTAAAGTGATGTCAAATGTTTTAAAAGCTATCGCTATGCGATTCTCATTGAAAATCACTTTTTTGCTTGGCCAGGAGTAGAACAAAAGAAAAACAGACACTTCCTGTGTGAGATAAGTTTTTAAGTATTTCACAATTGAAACCAATAAAAAGGAATATCTCGAAAACGGTTACCTCCACAACAAAAACCAAAAGGACAAAAACTGTGTGTTTTGTCATAAGAATTTTTTTTGTAAAGTACGTTTTTTTCTATCTCTTACGGTTTAGCAGTTAAGCAAAATTCAGCAAAATTCATCCAGAATAAAGAGGTCTTCAGAGGATATTCCCAAAAAATTCGAGATATTCATTCTATTTCGGACACAAATAGCTTTAATATACGGGATTTTAATCAAAATCATTAAGAGCCATTTTTAGGAAAATCAAAATTTTCGAACTTTTTTCCATGTAAAAGGTAGTTTGTCGTGGGGGGATTTTTTTTTAAAAATCTTCGTGTCGCATCCTAGGAAGATACTAATCCTAAGTACCAAGTTTGGTATTTAACGGTCTTTTTGTTATGGGGCTATGCTGTCCAGAGACACACACACAAACAGACACACACACGGACCCTTTTTTAAAAATGCTTTTTTCGGATTCAGGGGACCCCAAAACATATATTTCCGATGAAATATCGGTAACGAATTTTTGGGTGCATTACAATACCTTCTCTATCCCTATGTACACTGTACATATGGGACTAGAGAAAGTAAAAACGTTTTTAAATACAAATTAGAATTTTTTACTTTCTCTACACGTATTGTGCACATTCTGTATAGAGAAGGTATTGTATTTGCACCGAGATTCCACCGGACACACGGTTGGTACCGCCTGAATCTAAAACAAGCATTTTTAGAAAAAATATGCGTGTGTATGGACAGCACAGATCAAAAACGAAATTTAAGTTTGGTATCTTCCAAGGATACGTCACGAAGATTTTCAAGAAAATCCCCCCGCCCCAAACTACCCTTTACATGGAACTTTTTCGAAAATTATAATTTTGTAAAAAATGGCTCCAACGATTTTGATTAGAACCCCGCATAGTACTGACATTTAAATGCCAAATAAAATTTATATTTTGAATTTTCTGGGAATAGTCTCTGAAGAGTACTTTATTCTGGATGAATTTTACGGAATTTTGAATAACTGCTAAACCGTAAGAGATGGACAAAAACTTACTTCACAAAAATGTAGAGCACGTTAAAACACACAATTTATGTTATACGAAACTTTTTCGTGAAGTTCATCGTTTTTGAGACATTCCTTGTTTTTGGTTTCTGCTTTAAAAAACTTATACAGGTATTTGTCAACTCCTGTCCATGCAAACAAAGGAACTTCAGTCACATAGCAACCAGCTTTTGACTATCACTTTAACCTATGTTACTCTCTTATTTCGTTTCTACTTACATGGAGGCAAGTAATAAGACTATTTCTGCTAATTTCTTCTGATTAGCATGAAGTAAATAGAAGTATAAGCTTTTTAAGAATAATTTATTGCAGAGATATACAGAAAATCATGTAAATGCAATACATCAGAGTTTTTATAATTAGGCTCAGAATATAAATAATGCCCCTCGTATCAATGGCAGAACAGATGCTAAAGTCATAAAACAGTTTAAGGTGAGCTAAGGAAATTTGATGAAGTTGTGAAGGACTGTCTTCAGCATTGATGCTCTTTGAGAGGATTAAACAAGATTCAGACATCGTACCAGTTAATTTTCACTACGTCACTGTTAAAAGTACACGAAAACAAGAAGTAAATAACAGCTTACCACCGACAAAGGAACATTACGCAAGCCTGTTGACAGTCTTAAATCCAGATTTGCAAGAAATCCCTTAGTAGAAGTGTACAGAGGGAAATATTGAAACTGGTTTTAAGCAAGTTCAATAATTCAGCAGTTTGAATTATTACTTTCTCTACACGAACTATGTACACAGTGTATAGAGAAGGTATTGAAATTCACCCAAAAATTCGATACCAAGATTTCACTATAAAATATATGTTTTTATGTCACTCTGAATCCAAAAAAAGCATTTTCAGAAAAATGTCCGTGTGTTTGTGGAAGCATAGCTCTAAAACGAAAAGATCGTTAAATACTAAACTAGATATTTAAGGTTGGTATCTTCCAAGGATACGACACGAAGGTCATAAAGAAAATCCCCCCACACCAACTAACCTTTACATGGAAAAAAAATCTGATCGTGTTCCATTCACATGAATTTCTCTACCTCTCTGCAACAAATTATTGTTAAAATGCTTATGCTTTTATTTACTTTATGCTAATCGAGAAAAAAATTAGCACAAATAGTCTTATTACTTGCTTCCTTGTAAGCAGAAGGGAAATAAGAGAGTACTATAGGCTAAAACAATATTCAAAAGCTGGTTGCTATGTGACTGAAATTTCTTTGTCTGTATGGACAGCAGTTGACAAATTCCTGTATGAGAAAAGTATGTTTTTCATAGCTGAAACAAAATACAAGAAATATGTAAAAAACGATCAATTCCAAGAAATAAAAGGATATAATATATATTGTGTGTTTTGATGTGCTCTACATTTTTTTTTTTTGTGTTAAGTTGTTGCCTATCTCTTACGGTTTAGCAGTTATGCAAAATTCCGTGTAATTCATCCAGAATAAAGTAGTCTTCAGAGGCTATTCACAGAAAATTCAAGATATACATTTTATTCTTCAGGTAAATATCTTTAATATGCCTTATGTTAATCAAAATCGTTAGCCATTTTTAAGAAAATCAAAATTTTCGAAAAAAGTTTTCTTGAAAATCTTCGTGTCACATCCTTGGAAGATACCAAACTTAAATACCAAGTTTGGTATTCAATGATCTTTTCGTTTTTGAGCTATTCTGTCCATAGACACACACATATGCACACACATGGACCTTTTTCCAAAAATGCTTTTTTGGATTCAGGGGGACCTAAAACATGTATTTCCGGTGAAATCCCGGTATCGAATTTTTGGGTGCATTGCAATACCTTCTGTATACACTATGTACATAATACGTGTAGAAAAAGTAAACATTAGAAACTCAAAATTTGATTTTCTCAAACATTGATTTCTCTATTGATTTTGATTACAATCCCTTTATGTTTAAGATATTTTGGTGGTATATAAAATATATATCTTGAAATTTTCGGTGAATAGCCTCTGAAGACTTGTTTATTCTGGGTGAATTTTACGAAATTTTGTATAGCTGGTAAGCCGTAAGAGATAAGACAAAAACTTGTTGCACATAAAATGTATCACGAAAAAACACACAGAATTTATGTTATATATCTTTTCGTGGAGTTGGTCGTTTTAGAGATATTCCTTGTTATTGATTTCAGCCTTAAAATACTTGAACTTTATAGGGGAACGTGTCAGCTTCTGGCCACTCAAAGAAACGGGTTTCAATCCCATAGCAACCATATTTTAAAACATTTGACTGTCGGTTTATCCTAGTGTATTCTCTTATTTCCCTTCTACTTATAAAGGAACTAAGTAATAAGACCATTTCTGCTAGTGCTTTAGCATTAAATAGATAGAAAAATAAGCTTACTAACAAAAATGTTTTATAGAGATGTAGAGAAAGTCACGTGAATGGAGCACATCTGGCCTTTTTCGCCATATTTGTTCTCTCAAAAGCCACATAACGCTCAGGTAATAGTCTTTATTTACCATCTGACTTTCTGGCAAGAACTCTGAGTGCACGACACCGCGATAATAAGAAAAAACTGTCAACATGACCTTCAGTTTTGATCGAGTTTGACTTGCCCTTTTAGGTTTCGGTTCAGTTGGAAGGTGCCATTCGGAAGCTTGTTGACTGGTTTGAGTGTCAAACTCGTAAACCCACGTCTCATCACCAGTTACAATGAGTTTTATGAATGTGGGGTCGGAACTGCCTCGTTCTAGCAGGTCTTCAGCAATTCTTACGCGATTGAGTTTGTGTAGAAAATTCAAATCTTTCTACTGAAAAGTGATTATGGGAAGAATGCCAAAAGAGCCAAGTAAAATACTGGAGCCACGAATGTGTTGAAAATGCTCATCAACAATATTCTTGATAGTGATTTGTAGGATGTGGAGTGTTAAAGATACCATAGAACAGAAAAAGATGGTAGAAATATGAAAGAAACAGAATTCTTTTGAGATATTTCAAAGAAACTTAATGGTAGAGAAGGAGGATATGAATTTATACTTGTCTGAAGGGATGATCACCTCACCATTACCATCCGATTATGGCACATTTCTAATAGGAAATTGAGTAGCAAAAAGGAGCTTGAATCCTTCAACGAGGCGTTTGATGATTGACTTAAAGAAAAGGTAATAAGCATTGTACCAGAATCGGAAGTGGCAGATGGTCGACATTATCTTCTACATAGAGCAGTCATTAAGTATAATAGCAGCATCAAGATTAGGTCCGTATTTGATTCTTCAGTTAAGATACCCACCAATCCTTCATTGAATGATTATAAGGAGAACTGAATAAATTACAGTGAACATATAATATGTACCTTCCACTCTGCACAGACTTCATGTAGGTGTAATAACAGACATTAGAAGGACATTTTTAGTTTCTCTTTGTGTATCAACATAGTAGCTAGAGAAGGTATTGTATTGCACCCAAAAAATTCGATGTCCCGATTTCTCCGGTCCCCTGAGACCGAAAAAAGCATTTTTGGAAAAAGGTCTGAGTGTCTTTGAAGACAATAACTCAAAAACCATAAGTCAGTTTAACCAAAGTTGTTATTTAAGTTTAAGTTCTTCCAAGGATGCAACACCAAGATTTTCAAGAAAATCTCCCCACTCTAAACTACTTTTTACATGGAAAAGTTTTCGAAAATTTTTATTTTCTTAAAAATAAATCTAACAACATTGATTAGGCTCCCGTATATTAAAAATATTTACATCCCAAATAAAATATATATATCTTGTATTTTCTGGAAATAGCCTCTAAATACCTCTTTATTCTGGATGATTATTGTTGAATTTTGCATAAATGGTAAATGGTACTGCACAAAAAATGTAGATCACGATAAAACACGAAATTTATGACATATACATTTTTCTTCGTGGAGTTGATCGTTTTTTAGATATTCCTTTTTATTGTTTCAGCTTTAAAATGAAATGGCCTGTTATTTATGGACGCTCTTTAACTGCTTTGGTTCGCAGCGCCCCATTCTATATTGGGCGTGAAAGATCGCTTAATTTTGCTCAGAGGCCTCTCTTATCAGGCTTAAGGTTCTTTTACGTGCCGTTAATCTACGACACGGGACCCACAGCTTTACTTCCCTTCCGAAGGAAGCCATGCTAAGAATTTTTACGCCCGAAAAAATCCATCGTCCACCGCCGGGTTTGAACCCGCAACCTTGGGTATATGAAGTTAGCATGGTAACCATTACACCACGGAGGGCGACTCTTCAGCTTTAAAAAACACTTTTTTCATACTGGAATTTATCAACTCCTGTCCATACAAACAAAAGAAGCTCAGTCACATTGCAAACAAGCTTTTGACTATCACTTTAAGCTATGGTACTCCCTTATTTCGCTTCTACTTACAAAGAAGCAAATAATAAGACTAGTTCTGGTATTTTTTTCTTGATTAGTATGAAATAAATAGAAGCATAAGCTTTTTAACAAAAATGTGTTGCAGAGATGTAGAGAAAGTCATGTGAATGGAAAACTTGGCATTTAAGTTTAGTATCTTCTTAGAATGCAACACGAAGATTTTCAAGAAAAAACCCCTACCACAAACAACACTTTATATGGAAAATTTTTCGAAAATTTTGATTTTCTTAAAAATGGCTCTAACAATTTTGATTAAAATCCTGTATATTAAAAATATTTACATCCCAAACTGAATGTATGTTTTGAATTTTTTGAGAATAGCCTCTGAGAACCTCTCTATTCTGGATGAGTTTTGCCGAATTTTGCTCAACTGTTAAACCATATGAGATGGACAAAAGCTTACTGCACAATAATATAGATCTCGTAAAAACACACAGATTAAGTTATTTACGTTTTTGTTGTGGAGGTAACACTTCTCGAGATATTCCTTATTAATGATTTCAGATGAAAAATACTTACTCACATGGAAAGTTGTAAGCTCCTGGCTCTGCACAGAAATTGATTTCATCCACATGGTAACCAGCTTTTAAAATATTTGACCATCGTTTTAGCCTGGTATATTCCCTTATTTTCCTTCTATTTATAAGGAAACAAGTAATTAAGACAATTTCTGCTAATGCTTATCTCGATTATCATAAAGTGAATAGAAGAATATGCCTTTTAACAATAATTTGTTAAGGTGGTGTAGTGAAAATCATGTGAATGGACCACATCAGATTTTCAGTGTTTGTTTCACTCTAACATTATTAAAAATAATTCCTCTATCGCGCTGTAATTTCCTCTGAGCCCTACTTGAAATTTCAATAGTTTTTTGTTTTCGCTGCTGATAATATTTTCTTTGGATGCAGGGGGTCTTAAAAAACATTTATTTCTGTAAAATTCAATATAGAATTTTTGGGTGAAATACAGTATTTTTCTATCCAATATGTGTATTGTACATATGGTATAGAGAAGGTAAATATTCTGTGCACAATTCATAGCTTGGAGAATACCTACCATAATACATCATCTCATTTTCAGAAAATATAATTTTGATATACTTCGAAGCATTGATTCATTGTCCAGCATAATTATTAGTCGTATGAAACTATAATAAAATTAGAATGTCCTAATGAAAATTATGAAACTCGCTCCCCTCCTTCCACAAACAAACTCACACTTTTACTTTCTCTACACGTACTATGTACATAGCGTATAGAAAGGTATTGTAATGCAAGCAAAAATGTCGTTACCGAGATTTCAACGGAAATGCATGTTTTTTCAAAAAATGTCCGTGTCTGTGTGTCTGTGGAAGGCATAGTTCAAAAACGAAAGACCGTTGAATACCAAACCTGGTATTTAAGTTTGACATCTTCCAAAGCAACGACAAGAAGGTTTTCAAGACAATCCCCCACCCCCAACTACCCTTTACATGGAACTTTTTTACCATTATCTCAAAAACGGCTCAAAGGATTTTGATTAAAATAGTGTACATTAAAGATATTTAGCTCACAAATAAAATGTATATCTTGAATTTTCTGGGAATAGCCTCTGAAGACTACTTTATTCTGGATGAATTTTACGGAATTTTGCATAACTGCTAAATTGTAAGAGATGGGCAAAAACTTACAAGGAAACAAGTAATAAGACTATTTCTCCTAATTTTTTCTCGATTAGCATGAAGTACATAGAAGCATAAGCTTTTTAACAATAATTTGTTGCAGAGATGTAGAGAAAGTCATGTGAATGGAACACATGAGATTTTATTACTATCTTTATACTCTTGTTGAGTAATTTAGTGTTATCACCATTCCACTTATTTGTATATCACCAAACTCTGACTAGATATCTAGACAGAAACGGAATTCTAAACATGTTTTATCCTTGGACATATCACGGTTTTGAATTCAGATAAATTCTTATGGGTAATTTACATGGTATTCAAGAAGAGTCTGACTGTTTTTGTGAGACAGTATGATGTTCTGTCACTTTTCTAGCCCGAAGCTATGTACAACACAATATCATTTTTTTTGGAGTTATCGTGTTTTAGAATTCATGTCATCTATTGTAATTTCATACTGCCTCGGGTATTCCTAATGCTGGATATAAAGATCCCTGATATTCCCGCAAAAAAGGATGTGAAACAATCTGAGGAATTTGTTTTTCTTAACCTCACGCCAGCAGTCTTCCAAGTTTGAAAGTGCTGCCCTTGGCAGGGAAGTAATAATTATCCGTGGGAATGGTCGAGACTAAAACCTTCCATCTCCCACATTACCATAATTCCACTCCTTTGCTGCTAAATAATAAAAGAATGAGGGGCGTTCAATAAGTCCTTAGAAAATTCAAGAAACTACATTCATAGCATCGAAAAAAATTGTATATAGTAACCCTCGTCTCTTACTAGATGACAGTTAAAGTTTCAGCTATATCCATATAGTAGTTTCGTTGCCATAGGCGATTGAATCAACAATCTTGGGTTTATTTAAAAAGATGGAAGAAAACGAGTTTCCTGCGGTGATTAAACATTTTTATTTAAAAGGCTTAACACCCAAAGAGAGAAAAGTAGAGTTGAAGTTTATGGCACAGCTGTTCCTGCGTTTGCACCAATTTACAATTGGATAAATGACTTTTAACGTGGCCGTACGTCCACAAATGATAAACAGTATAAATGACTTCCTCCGAAATAATCGATAAAATCCAGGATATGGTCTAGAAATTTCGATAAATAAAATTTCGCAAAATAGCAGAGCACACAGGCATATCCGTTCTCATTTTTGCACAAAAAATTAGGTCTGACAGAGGTTTCGGCAAGATGAGTGCCGCGTTTGCTCGCAATGGAGAATAAGTACAATCTTGTAACCCATTCAGAAGCTGGTTTGGCACTTTTCCATCACAATCCTGATGAGTTTCTGCATCGATACATAATTGTGGATGAAGCATGGATACACTACTACACTCCAAAGACACAAGTACAGTCGAAACAGTGGATTTTTACAGTCCAACACATAAATTGTGTGATTTAATGATGTCTATATCTTGTTAGGAAGTTTTTGTCTGTCTCTTACGGTATACCAGTTATGCAAAAGTCATCCAGAATAAACAGGTCTTCAGAGGCTATTCTCAGAAAATTAAGTATATACATTTTGTCATATACATATCTTTAATATACAACAGTTTAAACAGTTTAAGAGCCATTTTTGAGAAAATAACAATTTAGAAAATTGTTGCATATAAAGGGTAGTTTGGTGGGAGGATTTTCTTGAAAATCTTTGTGTCGCATCCTTGGAAGATACTGAACTTAAATACCAAGTTTGGTGCTTTACCAACTTTTCGTTTTTGAGGTATTATGTTCACATACCCACGGACACACTGACACACACAAGCGCGAACCTTTTTCTAAAAAGTTTCTTTTTAATACAAGGAAATCTAAAACGTGTATTTCCGGTGAAATAGACATTTTCTCAATTAGCATTCTTTTTTCTCGATTAGCAAGAAGTGAATAGAAGCATAAGATTTTCTACTTTCTCTAGCCCCATATGTACAATGTATATAGGGATAGAGAAGGTATTGTAATGCATACAAAAATTCGATACCGGATTTCACCGGAAATATATGTTTTGGGCCTCCCCCCCGAGTCCGAAAAAAGTATTTTTAAAAAAGATCCGTGTGTGTCTGTGCGTGTGACTGTGGACAGCATAGCCCCAAAACAAAAAGACCGTTAAATACCAAACTTGCTATTTAGGTTTAGTATCTTCCAAGGATGCGACACGAAGATTATCAAAAAAATCCCCCCACCACAAACTACCCCTTACATGGAAAAAATTTCGAAATGTTTGATTTTCTTAAATGGCTCTAACGATTTTGATTAAAATCCCGTATATTAAAGCTATTTATGTCCGAAATAAAATGTATATCTCGAATTTTTTGGGAACATCCTCTGAAGACCTCTTTATTGTGGATGAATTTTGCTGAATTTTGCTTAACTGCTAAACCGTAGGAGATAGCAAAAAACGTACCACACAAAAAATGTATCTCACGACAAAAAATACAATTTTTGTCCTTTATCTTTTTGTTGTGGAGGTAACCGTTTTTGAGATATTCCTTGTTATTGGTTTCTAATTTGAAGTATTTAAACTTTTCTCACACAGGAAGTGCCTGTTTTTCTTTTGTTCTACTCCTGGCCAAGCAAAGAAGTGATTTGCAATGACAATCACATAACGATAGCTTTTAAAACATTTGACAATCACTTTAGGAAAGTGCATTTCGTTATTCCCTTCTACTTATGAGGAACTAAGTAACAACATTCTGCTAACATTTATCTTGATTAGCATTGTGTACAAAGAAGAATAATCTTTTGTAGGAGTTTTGTAGAGACTTAGAGAAAGTCATGTGAATAAAACACACAAGATTTTTAAGATACATATTCCACGTTATTGGTTTTAGTTTTAAAACATCAGAACATGCTCACATACAGAAACTTGTCAACTCCTGGCAATGCAAAGAAGCGGATTTTATTTCCATGGCACCATACTTTAAAAGATTTCAGTCTTGTGTCTTCTGCCTACAGGAAAGAAAATAATTTCTAGTAATATTTATCTTGGTTAGCAAGCATTTTAATAATATTTTGTTACAGAGATGTAGAGAAAGTCATGTGAATAGAACACTAATTTTAATACATCACAGGCACACACTACTTGTGCTTTCTTCAGTCTTTGCTGCGTAACGCACATTCTGTTCAGAAAACCTTCAGGCACTCTTAGAGCAGGATACCTGCACAGATGTCTTAAACGCAACCTAGATTCATAAATTGGTTTGCATTTTAGCACCATGTTACCTTGAGCAATATTTGGAGTTTAACTTTTTACAATCTTCGACTGGCGGTGCTCGCTGAAATTAAAAATACTTTGAAACCTGATGGTACTTTATGATAACTCTCCAGTTAAGGTATAGTAGTTATTACTTTATTTGAACTAAATTATTTGAAGCATTTAAATCGAATGTAAACACTGCCTATAGGGAATTAATAAACTATACTTGACAATCCCAGCAAAATATAATCATTAATTATGTTGTACAATAAGAAAGTAGATCCAGAATGCTTTCAAGTGTTATCTGTGAGAAGACAAATTTGAAATTTGACATGTGAAGCGCCTTTCATTAGAAAACCTAATGTGTTCCAGTCTCATGATTCTCTAACAATCGCTAAAACAAATTATCGTTAAAAAGCATATTCTTTTATGTACTTCATTCTAATCGAGATAAACATTAGCAGAAATTTCCTTATTATTTAGTTCCTTATATGCTGAAGGGAAATATTGAGAATACACTAGGCTAAAGTGACAGTCAAGTGTTTTAAATTGTGGTTGGTGTAAGATTCAAATCAGTTTCTTCACCTGGTAAGGAGTTCTCAAGATCCTGTAAGAGAAGTTCAAGTATTTTGAGCCTGAAATCAATAACAAGGAATATCTTGAAAACGACGAACCAATTTTAACAATTCTAGAAACAACGATTTTTTTTCTTTTGTCTTTTCTTTAAGAAAACAAATGTTTGGCAAAATTCTCTTTTTTTGGGGGGGGGGGAAGAAGAGCATTTGTTTAATTTTACTCAATTCAAATATGACATAAATTGTGTGTTTTAAGTAGATCTAAATATTTTGTGTAGTCAAATTTTGTTTTATCTATTATGCTTTACCAGTTTTGCAAAATCCAGGAAAATTCATCCAGAATAAAGAGGTCTTCAGAGGCTATTCCCACAAAATTCATTTTATTTGCCATGTAACTATACTAAATATAAGATATTTGGTCGATATCATCAGAGCCATTTTTGAAAGAATCTGATGTTCCATTCACATTACTTTCTCTAAATCTCTGCAACAAATTGTAGTTATAAAAGCTTATGCTTCTATTTACTTCATGCTAATCAAGAAAAAATCAGCAGAAATAGTCTTACTACTTGCTTCCTTGTGAGTCAAAGCGAAATAAGGCAGTACCGTAGGTTAAAGTGATAGTCACAAGCTGGTTGCTATGTAACTGAAATTTCTTTGTTTGTATGGACTCGAGTTCACAAATTCCTGTATGTTTTCAAAGCTGAAAGAAAAACCATGAATATTTTAAAAATGATCAATTCCACGAAAAAAATGTAGACGACATAAATCGAGTGTTTTATCATAAGCTACATTTTCTGTGTGATAAGTCTTTGTCCATCTCTTAAGGTTTAGCAGTTATGCAAAATTCCGTAAAATTCATCCAGAATAAAGTAGTCTTGAGAGGCTACTCCCAGCAAATTAAAGATATACATTTTATTTGACAGGTAAATATCTTTAATTTACGATATTTTAATCAAAATCATTAGAACGATTTTTAAGAAAATAAAAATTTTCGATTTTTTTTGCATGTAAAGGGTAGTTTGGGGTTGGGGGATTTTCTTGCTGTCCAGACACACAGACAGGCAGACAGACAGACAGACAGACAGACACACATACACACACGGACCTTTTTGTAAGAATGCTTTTTTTTGGACTGAGGGGGTCCTAAAACATGTATTTCCGGTGATATCTTGGTGTCGAATTTTTGGGTGGAATACAATACTTCCTCTATACACTATGTACATAGTACGTATAGAGAAAGTAAAAATCAAAATTTTTAGGTGGGGGGAAGGATTTTCGTGGAAATGTTCAGTCGCATCCTTGGAAAATACTAAATCTCAATATAAAGTATAGTATTTAACGGTGTTCTCGTTTTCTGAGCTATGCTTCCCATAGACAGAAAGACAGACACACACACACACACATATACATTTACACATGCGTGAGCAGACATTTTTCTAAAAATGCTTTTGTTTGCATTCAGTGGGCCCTAAAACATGTATTTCTGATGAGATATCGGTATTGAATTTTTTCTGTACACTATGCAGATAATACGTCGCGAAAGTAAAAAGAATATCTTGATGTGTTCCATTCACATGACTCTCTCTACATCGCTGCAAGAAATTATTGTTAAAAACTTATTTTTGTATCTACTGCATACTAATCGAGATAAACAGTAGTATAAATATTTCTACTACTTGCTTCCTTTAACTAGATACGGAAAAACACTTTGCCAAAGTAATACTTAAATATTTTAAAGCCGAATTTCTTGTATTGAAATTCGTTTCTCTACATGACAATTAGTTTCCGTATTTAAAAACTGATATCAATCACAAGGAATATCTCGGAAATGTTCAACTGCACGAAAAAGATGTATACAACATAAATTATTGTTTAATGAAATTTACATTTTTGTGTGGTAAGTTTTCTAACACCTATGGTTTACCAGTTATTCAAAATTCAGGAAAATTCATCCACAATACGAGGTCTTCTAAATAGGCTCTGAAAAATTGGAAATACAAATTTAATTGTCGGGTAAATATCTTCAGTATGCGGTATTTTAATTATAAGCGTTAGAGCCATTTTTGAGAAAATTAAAAATTTTTAATTTACTCCATGTTTCAGGTAGTTTCAGGTAGGGAGATTTTCTCAATAGCTTCAATTCTTGGAAGATGCTAAACCTAAATACTAAGTGTGGTGATTTACAGACCTTTCGTTTTTGAGTAATCGTGTTCACAGCCACACAGGCACACACGCAACTTTTTCTAAAAATCTGATATGTTCGATTCACGTGAGTTTTTCTACATCTCTGTAACAAACTGTTAGAGAGCTTATTCTTCTATTTACTTCATCATATTCGAGATACACGTTAGTATAACTTATTTTTAGTTTCTCTACACGTACTATGTACATAGTGTATAGAGAAGTAATTGTATTGCATCCAAAACTTCGATACGTAAATACGTGTTTTGAGACCCCCTGAATCCAAAAAAAACATTTTTAGAAAATGTTTCTGGTGTGTATGAAGCTCTGTCTGTGTGTCTGTGTGTGTGTTTGTGTGTGCGCGCGCGAGCAGCATAGCAGAAAAACGAAAAGACCATTATAAACGAACTTGATATTCTCAAAAATTGCGCCAACAATTTTTATTAAAATCTCTTATATTTAAGATATTTACATGACAATTCAATTTTCTGGGAATGGCCTCTGAAGACATGTTTATTCTAGATGAATTTTTCGGAATTTTGTACAACTGGAAAACTATTTATGAGATCTACTTTTTTTAATCATTTCATTTATATAGCCCCCTTTGACATCTGGTCATATCGTTTTCTGTAGGTTCTTTACGTTGGGTTTTAAATCGTTTTATTTTCCTCTAATATATACACATTGGCTCTACATACATACATAATGTCTGTGGGGGAGAGGGAATAATTCTGGTTAAAAGAAAAATCCCCCGCCCCAGCCGAGAATCGAACCTGGGACCTCGGGTGAAAAGTCAGCCCGCTGATCAAGTGACCACTCAATCACAGAGGCAGTCGAACTTTTTTTCTTGTGCAAAAATTTCGATTCATCTCTTACGGTTTAGTAGTAATTCAAAATTCGTCCAGAATAATGAGGTCTTCAGAGGTCATTCCCAGAAAATTCAAGGTACACATTTTATTTGTCAGGTAGATATCTTTAATATAGGTATTTTAATCGGAACCTTTAAAGGCAGTTTTGAGAAATAAAAATGTTCGAACTTTATCCATGTAGGGAGTAGTTTGGGGAATTTTTCAAAAAATCTTCATGTCGCATCCTTTGAAGATACTAAACTTGAATACCAAGTTTGGCGTTTTACCGACGTTCTGTTTTTGAGTTATCGTGCTCACGGACACATACACACACACACACACATCGGACTTGTATTTTAAAATACTTTTTTGGGATACTAAACTCCATGGCACGACAGCTCACGGGGAACCTTGGCCTACCGCCCGGCCGCTGCGGTCCCCCATCTCGGTCCATTACAGACGTCATGGATGGGGTGCAGAATTTGAGGGCGAGACGTGGTCAGTGCCTCGAGCCCCCCCCCCCGACCGGTTAATGCGGTTCTCATGACCTGGACCGCTACTTCTCCATCAAGTAGCCCTCAATTGGCTCCCCAGGGACCTTACGAGGCTTAGTGCACCCCAGGCCAGGTCTCCCAGAGGGGGAAAAATCCCCACGCCGGTACTGGGCATCGAACCCAGGTCTCCCACCGCGCCTTTTTGGGATACTGGAGAAGCTAAACTACGTTATTTCATCGAAATCTCGGTATAAAACTTTAGGGGGGTGCAATATCTAATCTACCAAGTGGTAAGTAGAGAGAGTAAGGGTCTATTATATTCCATTCATATGACTTTCTCTACCAATCTGTAAAAAATATTGTTAAAAAGCACATTCTTCTTTCTACTTCATGCTAATCAAGAAAAACCGTTGCAGAAGCGCTATTATTACTTGCTTCCCTGTATGTAGAAGTGAAATAAGAGCATACTCTAAGCGATAATCAAGTCTTTTAAAAGCTGGTTGTTATGTGATTGAAATTCGTTTCTCTGAAGGACAAAACGTTGACAAATTTCCGTATGAAAAAAGTTTTAATTGTTTTAAAACTGAAACCAGTAACAAGGAATATCTCGGAAAAAAAGTACATAACTTAAACTGGGTGTTTTGCAACATCTACATATTTTTGTGCAGTAAGTTTTTCTATTTCTTACGGGTTACCATTTATGAAAACGTCATCCAGAGTGAAGAGCTCTTCAGAGTTACAAAAATTTCAAAATATTTCTATGTGAAGAGCGGTTCAGGAGTCTGACCCTTGAAGACACTCAAAATACTAAGTTGGGTAGTTTTGTCACTTTTCGTTTTTGAGTTATGTTCTGATACACACATGGGCTTTGTTCTAAAAATGTCTTTATTTTTTTTGAGAAACGCGGACATCTATAACATTTCCGCATACAACGTGTAAAGAAAGTAACCATATATGATGTGTTACACTCACATGACAATCTCTAGCTATTCTGTAAACAGATAGTATGTACTTAATGGAGAAAGTACAAATTGGCTAACAAATTAATGCTGGATTGGTTGCCGCAGAGGAAAATAAACTGTCATAAATCATTTGTATACTGTTTCTAGTCATTTGCAAACACGTAATATTTTCATTACTTTTGGCATTTATTGTTACTCCTATTAAGCGAGCCGTCGAAATCAGCTCAATCAACGCAAGAATAAGTTTTTATACATCACATGCACACTCTACTTTAAATTGCTACTTGTGCCTTCTTTAAGTCTTTTGTTTTGCAACCATTTTATATTCAGAAAATCTTCAGGCAGACACGCAGCAGGATACGGCTCAATTCATAAAGTGATTTGCATTTTAGCAAGAAGTTAACTTGAGCAATACTTTGAGTTTACCTTTTTCAGCCCCCGATTGGCAGCACCCACCCAAATTGCTAAATACAGTTTGGCACCTGATGTTCTTTTATTATAAATCGTCAATTAACGCATGATAGTCAGGACCTGTATATAAACTGGATTGCTTGAAGTATTTAAATTGGATCAAAACACTGTTCGTACAGAATTAATAAATTACGCACGACAATCTCAGCAAAATATGATCATTAATTATGCTGTAACAAAAAATAAAGCTGATCCAGAATGCTTTCAAGAGTAATCTGCGAGTATTAGAAATTTGATCTGTGTCGGCTGTCATAAGAATAAGAGATCACGTGACTTTGAAAGGCTGACAGAGTTCTCTAGAGCTCACGGATTGCCTGCCTTATTCGCAAGTGGTCAACGGTTTATGACAGCACATCCATTCAAACCCTAATGCATAATAAAAGGTAAAATACCTACCTCGTCCAAGGGAACTAGATATAGCATTTCACCAAAAAATTCGATAGCGGGATTTCACTGGAAATACTAGTTTTGTGCTCCTCTGAAGAAGAAAACTCTGATGTGTTTCATTCACATGACTTTCTACATTTCACTAAACATTATTGTTAAAATTGTATACTTCTATCGACTTCATGTTAATCAATATAAACATTAGCAGAAACGGTCTTATTACTGAACAGAAGTGAAATAAAGCTAAATGTATAGGCAAATACCTTAAAAGCTGGTTGCTATATGATTTATCTGTATGACCATATGTTCACAAATTCCCGTATGAAAAAAGTTTTAATTCTTTGAAACTGAAATCAATAACAAGAAATATCTCGAAAATAGTCAACTCTTCGAAAAAATAAAAGTACATAACATACATTTTGTGTTTTAACGAGATCTGCATTTACTGTGTTATATTTTTTCTGTCTCTTACGGTTTAACAGTTATGAAAACTTCATTCAGAACGAAGCGATCTTAAGAGGGTTTATACATCCAGAAGTTTCTGCATGGAAAGGGTAGTTTTAGGGAAGGTGGAGGGATTTTGCTCAAAATCTTCGTGTCACATCCTCGAAAATACTTAAATAACAAGTTGGGTAATTTAGCATCTTTTCGTTTTTGAGTTATGTTCTCATATGCAAACATGGAACTTTTTCTAAAAATACTTTTCCGTTTTACACAGGCAACCTAAAACGTGAATTTCCGGTGAAATCACAGAACTGGATTTTTGTATGGAGTGCAAAATTTGTATATATACTAGTGTACAGAAAAACACATCTAATGTGATACACTCACATGACTTTCTCTAGCTGTTCTATACGTACAGTGTATACGTTTAATAGAGAAAGAAAATATTGGCACACAAATTAAAGTCGCATTGGGTGCCGCGGAGAAAAAGACTGACATAAAGCATTTGTGTCATCTTTCTTGTCATTTGCTAATACGTATTTTTTACTTTCTCTACACGTATTATGTACATAGTGTATAGAAAAGATATTGCACTCCACCATAAAATTTGATACCGAGATTTCACAGAAAATATATGTTTTAGGGTCTCCTGTATCCAAAAAAAGTATTTTCAGAAAAAAGTCCGTGTATGTGTGTGTGTGCACCTGTGGACAGCATAGCTCAAAAATGAAAAACCTTTGAACACCAAACTTTGTATTTAAGTTTGGTATCTTCCTAGGATGTGACACGAAGATTTAAGAAAATCCCCCCACCCCAACTACCCTTTACATGGATAAGATTTCGAAAATGTTGATTTTTTTTAAAAATGGCTCTAACGATTTTGATTAAAATATCGTATATTAAAGATATTTGTCTGGAAAATAAAATGTATATCTTACATTTTCTGGGAATAGCCTCTGAAGTCTACTTTATTCTGGATGAATTTTATGGAATTTTGAACAACTGCTAAGCCGTAAGAGATGGACAAAAACTTACCACACAAAAATGGGGAGCACGTTAAAACACACAATTTATGCTATATACATTTTTTTCGTGGAGTTGATCGTTTTTTAGACATTCCTTGTTTTTGGTTTCGCTTTGAAAAACTTAACCTTTCTCATACAGGAATTTGTCAACTCCTGTCCATAGAAACAAAGGAACCTCAGTCACATAGCAACCAGTTTTTCACTGTCACTTTAACCTAAGGTACTCCCTTATTTCGCTTCTACTTACAAGGAAGCAAGTAATAAGACTTTCTGCTAATTTTTTCTGGATTAGCATGAAGTAAATAGTAGCATAAGCTTTTTAACAATAATTTGTTGCAGAGATGTAGAGAAAGTCATGTAAATGGAATACATCAGCTTTTTAATTACTTTTGGCATTTATTAAGTATTATTCCTACTAAGCGAGCCTCCGAAATAAGCTCAATTAACGCAAGAATTAGTTTTTATACAGATACACACTGCTTTAAATTGCTACTTATGCCTTATTCACGACTTTGTTTTGTAACGCATTTTCTATTCAGAAAACCTTCAGGCACACTCTCACCAGGATACGTTTTAGATGTCTTAAACCCAACCTCAGTTCATAAATTGATTTCAATTTTAGCAAGAAGCTACTTTGAGCAATATTTTGAGTTTACCTTTTTCAGACCCACCGAAATTAAAATACAATTTGGCACCTGATATTCCTTTATTAAAAATTCTCAATTAACGCATGATAGTCATGACCTGTATTTAAACTGGATTGCTTGAAGCATTTAAATTGGATCAAAATACTGTATGTACAGAATTAATAAATTGCATTCAACAATCATAGCAAAACATAATTATTAATTATGCTGTATAAAAAAGAAAGTTGATATAGAGTGCTATCAAGTGTAATTTGTGAGATGGGGTATTAGAAATTTGAACTGTGTCGGCTGTCATAAGAATAAGTGATCACGTGGGTTTGAAAGGCTGACCAAGTCGTCCAAATATCGAGGATTGCCTGTGTTATTAGCAAGAAGTCAACAGTCCATAACTTAACACATCCATTAAAACCATAGTACATGATAAGAGGTAAAGTAAGAGAAATAAGGAAGTAGTTTTTATGTCATCTACCACGTACATAAAAGCTAGAGAAAGTATTGCACTCCACCAAATATTCTATAGCAAATTTTCACTGAAAATACCAGTTTCTGATGTGTTTCATTCACATGACTTTCTCTATATTTCGCTAAGAAATAGTTAAAAATGTTATTCTCTATCTCCTTCATGCTAATCAAGATAAATATTGGTAGAAACGGTCTTATTACTCGCTTTCTTATAAGTATAAGTGAAATAAGGCAATACACTCAACTAGCGATAGACTATCTTTTAAAAGCTGGTTGTTATGTTTGAAATTCATTTATCTATATGACTAAAGCTTTAAAAATTCCCGCATGAGAAAAATATTAATTATTTTAAAACTGAGACTAGTAACAAGTAATATCTCGGAAATTGTCAACGCCACGAAAAGAAATATACATAACATAAACTGCGTGATTTAACGAGAACTACGTTTTTTGCGTAGTTAGTCCTATCTCTTACGGTTTACTAGTTATGAAAATGCCATCTAGAATGAAGAGGCATTCAGAAGGTGTAAAAATTTCAAAATGTTTCTATGTAAAGAGCAGGTTAGGGTGAGGGGATTTTACTCAAAATCTTTGTGTCACACCCTTGAAAATACTTAAAATACTATGTTGGGTAGTGTTTCCAGTTTTCGTTTTTGAGTTATGTTGTTCACAGAGACACAGACTTTTCTAAAAAGAAATATTTTTTTGGATGCAGAGAAACATAAAGCTTGTATTTCCGGTGAAATCTCAGTATTGTATTTTTGGAGGGAGCATACCTTCTCTGTTTACTATTCACATAGTACGTATTAATAAAGTAAACTTATCTGATATGTTACACTCACATGACTTTCTCATGTTCTACAAACAGTTGTTCTCTACCTACAGAGTACTTAGTAGAGAAAATAAAAATTGGCGCACAAATTAATGCCGAATCGCATGCCGCAGAGAAAACTGTTATAAATCATTTGTCATTTTCAAACTCGTTATTTTGTCATTACTTCTGGCATTTATTAAGTATTATTAATATTGAGGAAGTCACTGGAACCAGCTCAATCAAAGCAAGAATAAGTTGTAATATATCATAGGCACAAACTATTTAAAATTGCTACTTGACCTTCTTCTCGTCTTTGTTTTGTAACGCATTTTCTATTCAGAAAACCTTCAGACAGACTCAACAGGATATATTCTAGATGTCTTCAACTCAAGCTGAACTCATAAAGTGATTTTTATTTTAGCAAGAAGCTAACTTGTGCAATATTTTGAATTTAGCCCTCAATTGGCAGCACCCACCGAAATTAAATACAATTTGACACCCGGTGGTCCTTTATTATAAATCTTCAATTAACGTACGATATTCATGACCTGTATTTAAACCACATTCCTTGAAGCCTTTAAATTGGATCAAAATACTGTCTGTACAGAATTAATAAATTGCACACGACAATCTCAGGAAAATATGACCATTAATTATGCTGTATAAAAAAGAAAGCTGATCCAGAATGCTTTCAAGTGTAATCTGTGAGAAGGGGTATTAAAATTTTGAAGTGTGTTAGCTGTCATAAGAATAAATGATCACCACATTTGAAAGGCTGACCAAAGTTCTCCAAAGCTCACTGCCTTATTAGCAGGAAGCCAACAGCTCATGACCTAAACTTCCATTCAAACCCTAGTACATGATAAGAGGTAAAGTAAGAGAAAAAGAAAGTAGTTTTTACGTTGTCTACCATGTACATAAGGAATTGCAATCCACCAAAAGTAGTCTTCAGGGGCTATTCCCAGAAAACTCAAGATATACATTTTATTTGTCAGGTAAATATATTTAATATACGATATTTTAATAAAAATCGTTTCAACCATTTTTAAAAAAATCAAAATTTTCGATATCATTTCCATTTAAAGGGTAGTTTGGGTGGGGGGATTTTTCTTGAAAATCTTCTTGGAAGATATCAAACATAAATACCAAATTTCGGCTTTAACGGTCCTTTCGGTTTCGCGCTATGCTGCCCCCCCCTACACACACACGAACACTTTTCTAAAAATGTTTTTCTGGACTCAAGGAGTCTCAAAACTTGTATTTCCGGTGAAATCTCGGTATCGAATTTTGAGTACATTACAATACCTTCTCTATACACTATGTACATAGTTCGTATAGAGAAAATAAAAATCTGATGTGTTACATTCACATGACTTTCTCTATATCCCTGCAACAAATTATTGTTAAAAAGCTTATGCTTCTATTTACTTCATGCTAATCTAGAAAAATAATTAGCAGAAATAGTCTTATTACCTTCTTCCTTGAAAGTAGAAAGGAAATAAGAGAGTAGCATAGGTTAAAGCGATAGTCAAAAGCTGGTTACTATGTGACTGAAGTTCCTTTGATTGTATGGACATGAGTTGACAAATTCCTGTATGAGAAAAGTTAAGATTTTTGACCCTGAAAAAAAGAAGGAATATCTAAAAAACGATCAACTCTAAGAAATTTTTCTTATACAGGAATTTTTACTTTCTCTACACGCACTATGTGTATAGTGTCTAGAGAAGGCATTGCTCTCCACCCAAAAATTCGATACCGAGATTTCAGCGGAAATATATGTTTTAGAGTCCCTTATATCCATTTTCACAAAAAGGTCCGTGTGTGTATGTCCGTGAACACGATAACTAAAAAACGGAGCGTTGGTAAAATACCAAACTTGGTATTTAAGTTTACTATCTTCCAGGGATGTGACACGGAAGGTTTTTTGAAAAATTTCCCCACCCCAAACTACCCTTTAAATGGAATTTTTTTCAAAAATTTTTATTTTCGCGAAAATGGCTCTAACGATTTTGATTAAAATATCATATTAAAGATATTTACCTGACAAACAAAATGCATATCTTGAATTTTCTGGGAATATCCTCTGAAGTCTACTTTATTCTGGACGAACTTTACGGAATTTTGCATAACAGCTAAACCGTAAGACTTAGATAAAAACTTAGTACACAAGAAATGTAGAACACGTTAGAAAAAACAATTTATGTTATATACATTTTTTTCGTGGAGTTGATCGTTTTTGAGACATTCATTGTTTTTGATTTCAGCTATGAAAAACTTACTTTTCTCATATAGGGATTTGTCAACTCCTGTCCATATAAACAAAGGAACTTGTCACATAGCAACCAGCTTTTGTCTACCACTTTAACCTATGTTACTCCCTTATTTTGCTTCTACTTACAAGGAAACAAGTAATAAGACTATTTCTGCTAATTTGTTGTCGAGTAGCATGAAATAAATAGAAAGCTTTTTAACAATAATTTGTTACAGAGATGTAGAGAAAGTCATGTGAATTGTACACATCTGATTTTTCAATTCCCAGTCATATAAAAAATGAATTTTTACTACATGACAACATGTTTTTAAAAGATTTGTATATCTCTTTAGCCTAGTGTATTGCCTTATTTCTATTCTACTTATAAGGATATAATTAATAAGACCATTTCTGCTATCTTCTGTTTATGTTAATTATCAGCAAGAAGAGTATTCTTGTAAGAATAATCTGTTACAGAATAGCTAGAGAAAGTCAAGTGAATGGAACACACAACATTTTTACTTTCTCTATACGTACTATGTACAGTCATGGAATAAATGATTGAGCGCTGTAACCTTTCAAAGTATCGCTTCGGCCTCACGGAAGCACACGAAGTTAAGACAAGCTGGGTTTACACGTGCACGTAAACTATGCTACAAAGCATGATCCTATGCAGCGTGGTAAGACGTTGTTTATTGCTTTATAACTAAAAATAGCAACCAGAGAACAATCAAAATAATTGTTTTTTTCGCTGAAATGCCCAAACACTAAAAAATAAGTCAAACTTTGGTATTAAGCTGTCCGTTACAATTCTTTATAGACAGGGAAAAGAGTACTTTTTTTAATATTAGTACGTGTATTAATTTATTATGAATGCAATCATGCCAATCGTGGTTCTTCCCAAGTAATATATTCTCTGTGTTTTTAATGTTCACAAATCTCATTTTCTCAATACGGGGTGGCCCAAAAGTAGGTATACAGTTACATATACATAACGGATTGTGACCTGTCTTTTGTTTCTATGGCTGGAAATCTGAGCGAGGAGCGGCGACGGTGAATCCTTAAGATGTACTGGAAGTACGAGAATGCGGAGACAGGCGGAGGATAGGGGAAAATGAACTTAATGTGCCCGCCCCGTCACGTCTAACGATTTACCTCATCAGAGACAAGTTTGAGACGAGTTCCGTTACCAATGGACGACGTTGACACAGGAAAATGAGATGAAAGTTGCCCTTACATTCGCAAACAGCCCAAAGAAGTCCACGCGACGAGCGTCTCGGGAGCTGGGCATCCCGAGGACATCATTACGTCTGATGCACCTTAAGCCGTACCGCCCCGCATGGTCTTCTTGAGGACGACCCAGACCGCAGACTACACCTCTGTGAGATAATGCGTAATCAACTGACTGAACAACCAGACCTACTTTTAAAAATCGTGTGGAGAGATGACGCCTGTTTTAAATCAGTCATGTCACGATGTTTTGGGTCCATATGTCATTCTGACTAGGCAATTGAATCAGCCAGGCATCACAATGTGGAGTGGCATACCCTTTTGATGATCTGGACATGTTGATCGAAGTTGTGGTGCCACAACTACAAGCACGGCTCCACTACGCAGAATTGCTCTTTCAACAGGATGGGGCCCCACCACATTATTCTTTGGTGGTCCGTCAATACCTGGGTCAGGAATTCCCGCATCATTAGATAGGGAGACAGGGGAGCGTTGAGTGGCCCCAACGTTCCCCGGACTTGACTCCAATGGATGTCTTTTCCTGGTGAGTACCAAAGGATAAAGTTTGTGCCAAAAAACCTGTCACAGTACAAAAGTTGAAGAATTTCATTGAGAAGCGTTTCAGGAAATTCGTTCTAACAGGAATTTGTGTCGCACTGTGTGTGAGTGTCGGAGATAGGTTGCAGGAATGCGTCAATGTCGAAGATTATGCGAATGTAAAAATTATAAATGAGCATCAAACAATCCTCGTGTATCTTCTCCGACTCTATATTCTTTGGTAATAGACGAGTCTGAAGTGTTGTTGCGAATTAATCTTAAGGTTCCTTAAACCAGATGCACCATCTAACAACTGACAGTAAATAGTTAATTGTATGCAAATGCAATTCTTTCTGCATAGCAAAAAATACACGCAACAGTGAAGTCGATGAAATGTTTGTGTACTTAATACCATGTATCTCGTAATAAATAACAACATTAATATCAATGAAGCGCAGACAGCGGAAACACCCATAAAATTAGTGTTAATCATTTGTCAACAGAAAGCTTTGCCTCGCTTGTCATTTCACAAAAGTTTATTACGCTGCACTTCGTGCATGCAATGTAGTTTTTATTCTTGCTGGCTTGAGTTTTTGGCAATATGCCATAGGTATGGCATGAGGCCTTCATTGTAAACTGGTTTGGGCTGTAACATAGGGGCCTTTTATTTGGTGTTTGAAATTGACTTTAATAATGTGTTTACAGTTTCGCCCTGACGCCTCGAGAAGGAAAGAAAAAACGAGGGTGGCATTATCAAGCTATAAGATGAATAGCAGGCTTAGTTCTGCAGTTGATGAAGATATTATGGAGAGGCGTGGCGTCACTGAATGTGATGATGCATTACATACCCTAGCAGTTTTTATTACTCTCTCTACACGTACTATGTGCTGGGATTTCGCCGGAAATATATAATTTGCTTCCCGCTGAATCCAAAAATATCTAATGTGTTCCATTCACATGACTTTCTGTACATCTCTGTAACAAATTTTAAAAAGCCAATGCTTCTATTTCCTTCATGCTAATCGAGAAAAAATTAGCAGAAATAGTCTTAGTACTTGCTTTCTTGTAAGTAGAAGCAAAATAAGGGAGTACCATAGGTTAAAGTGATAGTCAAAATCTGGTTGCTCTGTGACTAAAGTTCCTTTGTTTGTATGTATGTATGTATGGACAGGAGTTGACAAATTCCTGTATGAGAAAACTAAGTTTTTCAAAGCTGAAACCAAAAACAAGGAATATAAAAAATTTATCGACCCCACGTAAAAATGTATATAACATAATTTGTGTATTTTAACGTTCTCTAGATTTTCTGTGCGGTGAGTTTTTGTCCATCTCTTACGGTTTAGCAGTTATGCAAAATTCCGTAAAATTGATCCAGAATAAGGCAGTCTTAAGAAGCTATTCCCAGAAAATTCAAAATATGTACTTTATTTGTCAGGTAAATTTGTTTAATATGCGACATATTAACCAAAATCATTAGTCATTTTTAAAAAAAAATCAAAGTTCCCGAAAAAGGTCCATGTAATGGGTATTTGGACACAGACACACATACACACACATGGACCTTTTTCTGAAAATGCTTTTTTTGGATTCAGGGGGTCCCAAAACATATATTTCCGGTGAAATCTCAGTATCGAATTTTGTGTGGAATGCAGTACTTTCTCTATAAACTATATACATAATATGTGTAGAGAAAGTAAAAAGCATTTTTGGAAAAAGGTCCGCGCGTGTGTGCGAGTCTGTGGACAGCATAGTTCAAAAACGAAACATGGTATTTACGTTTTGTACCTTCCAAATGACATAAAATGAATATCATAAATTTCCTGAAGACTACTTTATTCTTGATGAATTTTGCATAACCACTAAACCGTAAGAGATGGATAAAAACATAACACACACAAAATGTAGAGCACGTTAAAACACACAATTTATGTTATATGCATTTTTTTCGTGGAGTTGATCATTTATGAGATATTCCTTGTTTTTGGTTTCAGCTTTGATAAACTTATACTTTTGTCATACAGAAATTTGCCAACTCGTCTCCATACAAACAACCGAAGTTCAGTCTCATAGCAACCAGCTTTTGGCTTTCACTTTAACCTATGGTACTCCGTTATTTCTTACAATGAAACAAAAAATAAGACTAATTTTTCGCGATGAGCATGAAATAAATAAAAGAATGAGCTTATTAACAATAATTTGTTGCAGAGACATAGAGAAATTCATGTTAATGGAACACGTCAGATTTTGTTGTTGTTGTTTTTCAGAAAAAACTGATCATGTAGCAGTTGTGCCTTTAGAGGAACGTAAAACGCTCAGTTCTGAAGGATACACAGTCTTCGGTGAAATAAGAAATCAAACAAGTACCGTCGGATTGTTGTTCATCAAGACAATGCGAGCACTCGCACATCTCGTCTAGCAACCGACTATTTGAACACTCAAAAATTCGAATTTATGACTCATCCGCAGTACAATCTTGAGTCGACACCGAATGACTTCCTCTTGTTCCCGAATATCAAGAATAAACTGTATATACATTTATTTTCGTCGGCAGGAGGAGGCATCGATGGGTTCAAAACCATATTTTGAAGGTATCTCAAGCACATTGGAAAAACATCTGAAATAGTTCGAAAGCATGAAAAAGTGTATTGAATATTTTTAGAAACAATAAAGCAATTTTCAATGAACAACTACAGTTTTTCTTAATACATGACTCAAAATATAAATAGTGCATCTCGTACACTAAAAATCACCCACTGAGGCTTTATTATGCGTATCCTATTTTTGACAATGGACGCCAGATTCTCGCAGCATTGCTATGTAAATAAGTAAACTTCGAAGCACTTCGAAGCAAATTTATTTATTTATTTTCTTCACAGAAAAACGATTCATGTGGCAACATCGGCTATAGAGGTACGTAAAATGGTTAATTCTGAATAGTGCACAACCTTTTATTTGTTGGAATCTTTCGGTGAAATAAGAAAAACAAGTGCCTTTGGATTGCTCAATGAGACAATGCGAGCGCTCACACATCTCGTCTAACAACCGACTGGTTGAACACTCAAAGAATCCAATTGATGACTATTCCACCGTACATCCCTGAGTTAGCACCTAATGACTTTCTTGTTCCCAAATATCAAGAATAAAATGCATTGACACCTATTTTTGTCAGTAGAAGCCGTTTTTGAAGCATGTTTTGAAGATGCCTCCAGCAGATTGAAAAAAAGTCTTAACAAATAGTTCAAACACATGCAAAAGTGTATTGACCATAAAGAAGAATAATTTTGAAAGACAAAGTAATTTTCCAATGACAAATTACCATTACTTTCTCTGCACGTACTACGTACACAGTGTATAGAGAAGGTATTGTATTACACCCAAAAATACGATATCGATATTTCACCGGAAATACATGTTCTGGGTCCACCTGAATCTAAAAAAAAAAGCATTTTTGGAAAAAGGTCGGTGTGTGTGTTCGTGTGGACAGCATAGCTCTAAAACAAAAAGACCGTTGAATACGAAACTTGGTATTTAAGTTTGGTATCTTCCAAGGATGCGACACAAAGATTTTCAAGAAAATCCCCCCCCCAACTAGAAGTTATTTCAAACATTTGATTTTCTCAAAAATGGCTCTAACGATTTTGATTATCGTATATTAAAGATATTTACATAACAAAATAAAATGTACATCTTGAATTTTCTGGGAATAGCTTCTGAAGACATCCATATTCTGAATGACCTTTGCAGAATTTTGCATAACCGGTAAACCATAAGAGATGGAAAAAAACTTACCACACAAAAAAATGCAGAACACGTTAAAACACACAATTTATTCTATATACATTTTCTTACCGCGAATGTACAGCTAGAAGCATGTTGGACGCTACTGGCAGGCACGGAAGACGTGGATGGGCTAGGTATATTTATACTCAAGTTAAGACAACTGAGATCTGAGGAGGCTGCCAATAGAGAGGGGGGGGGGTTAAAAACAACTAAACAAAAGTGACTACAATGTTTTTTACATATATATATATATATATATACACATTATTTTATACTTAGGACACCGTTATGTTATGGTTTTATATATTGTGTATATAATAAATGTATATATTTCTTTTAAGTATAATTATCTATTATAAGAGGGTGCATTTATGAAGGTGTACTCTGTGCTGTAAATTTAAATTGAAATATTTGAATATCTGTGTATCTTTATTTTCGGGTTTACTCTTAATTCTTTGTTGTTGTTTTAATATTGCTATATAGTGTGTACTACAAAAGCACGTACGGTCTGTGGACCCGTGCCAAATATTGAAATTCTATGTATAATATTGTAATGTCAATAAATGCATTTATTCATACATTTCCTTCGCGGAGTTAATCGTTTTTGAGATATTCCTTGTATGTGGTTTCATCTTTAAAAAAACTTATACCTTTCTCCTATAGGAATTTGTCAACTGCCGCCCAAACAAACAAAGGATCTTCAGTCACATAGCAACCAGCTTTTGACTATCACTTTAACCTATGGTACTCCCTTATTTCGCCTCTGCTTACGAGGTTTGGTGACCTCCTGTATTACCTTTCAGAATGTAACAATGTTTTCTGTCAGGTGCCTAGTGTTCAGGCCGTTATTTTAACTTTCTCTATACGCACTATGTACATAGTGTATAGAGAATGTATTGCACTCCACCAAAAAATTCGATACCCAGATTTCACCGGAAATATATGTTTTAGGGTCCCCTGTAACCAAAAAAAGCATTTTCACAAAAAGGTCCGTGTGTGTGTATGTGTGTATGTGTGTGTGTGTGTGTGTGTCCGTGTGTCCGTGAACACGATAACTCAAAAACGAAAAATAGCTAAAATACCAAACTTGATATTTAAGTTAAGTATCTTCCAGGGATGCGACACGAAGATTTTAAGAAAAATCCCCCCCACCCCAAACTACCCTTTACATGGAAATTTTTTCGAAAATTTTGATTTTCTTAAAAATGGCTCTAACGATCTTGATTAAAATATCGTATATTAATGATATTTACCTGACAAATAAAATGTATATCTTGAATTCTTTGGGATTAGCTTCTAAAGACCTGTTTATTCTCGATGAATTTTGCTTAATTTGGCATAACTAATAAACCGTAAGAGATAGACAAAAACTTGCTGTACAAAACATTTAGGTCTTGTTAAAATACACAAGTTATGTCATGTACATTTTTCTCGTGGAGCTTACCGTTTTCGAGGTATTCATCGTTATTAGTTTCAATTGTGAAGTACTTAAACTTTTCTCAGACGGGAGTGTTCGGTTTTCTTTTGTTCTACTCCTGGCCAAGAAAAGAAGCGATTTGTAATGACAATTGCATATCGACAGCTTTTAAAACATTTGACTATTGGTTAAGCCTAGTGTATTCCCTTATTTTCTTCCTACTTATACGGAACTAAATAATAAGAACATAGTGCTAATGAGTACGACGATTAGCAAGGTGCAGAGAGAAGAAGAATCTTATGTATGAAGTTTGTAGAACAGCTAGAGAAAGTCATGTGAGTGTAACACATCAGATTTTTTTATTCGTTATAAGCAGGAGTTAAAATACTTCCACAGCATATACGTACTTCATTTTAGTGTATTAAGCGAGTTTTAATCAATAAAGAGTAGATTACAGTAATCGAGAAATACACATGTACACATCACGAGGCAATAATTTTCTAAGATATAAGTCCATTTTCTTGACATCTACATCAGTTTAAAGCACCTTTGTACGGAATTAAAGCATAATAATGAGTTTCTTTAAAGATTCCATCCAATATAAATTGCACGCTAGGATACCGCATGCTAACATATAATTCAAAGAACTTGTCCAGCTGATTGCTTTAATTTACTGGGATTCTTTTACCTTGTACTCGTTTTGGACTTCGGTATTAACACCCATTAACTGAAAATACGATGGCCTGCTTTTTTTCTTCAACCTCCAATAGGCTATAAATAAAAGACAAGTTCATAGAAAACAATTATTTTATTACTAAAAGTTTTCAGCATAATCACCAAAAAGGTTGAGACATTTATCGTACCTGTGCACAAGTTTTGCAAATCCCGCTTCAAAAAATGTTGCTGCCAATGATTTCAAATGAGCATTGACGTTGTTTGGAAGATATTCGTTGGCTTGAAAGTACTGTCCTCCTAGCCACGCCTTCAGTTTAGGGAAAAGGTGAAAGTCGCTGGGTGCCAGGTCAGGGCTGTACGACGGATGATCAAAGATGTCCCATTGAATTTGTTCAAGGAGCCGATGGGTTGTGCCAGTAGTGTGTAAACGAGTGTTCTCCTGGATCAACACAATTCCTGAAATCAGCATTTCTCTTCGTTTGTTTAGAATGGCTCACCGCAAACGTCGTAAAGTACGAAGATATTCAAAATAACGTCCATGTTCATTTGATATCATTGGCGGCAACATTTTTTGAAGCGGCTATTGCAAAGCTTGTGCACAGGTACGATAAATGTCTCAATCTTTTCGGTGATTATGTTGAGAACTTAAGTAATAAAATAATTGTTTTCTATGAAATTGTTTTTTATTTTTAGCCTATCGAAGGTTGAAAAAAACGGCCCTCGTATAAAGGCTCCAGGAAGATCCAAATTAAAACGGAGAAAAAAAATTCTGATGTATTGCATTTACATGACTTTCTCTACCTGTCCTGCAAACAAACTATTTTGACAAAAGACTATTCTTCTATCTACCCCATGCTAAATGATAAAAACATTATAACACAGTTGATCTTAGCAATAGGGCCATCCAGAAAGCAACACACGATTTGGCATGAATAAATGACAACGAAAAATAAACATAAAATCTTATTTTCAAAGTTACAATACCTTACTCTATTTTTCAATGCAATCTCCATTCTGTCAAGGTATTTATTGTCACATGGCACCAGCTTTTCAATGCTGATGTTATATATTTCTACCGCCAAAGAGCTTATTCGTTGTTTTGAATGCACAAAATATTCGGCCAATTGAACTTTATAGGCAAATAACGCAAGTGCATGGTGACAACGCAACGAATGATCTTCAGTGAGAAAATGACATAATTTACGAGTAAGCAAAGATGAACCAGTGTGTGCGAAAAAGACCGGAGTGGAAATTCATCAATCGCTATGGAGGAGTTGAAAGCAAATGTTGATAAAACAATCAAGTAAACCGGGTGCGTCACTTTGGACACCATACATGACTTTTTAGATGGAAAAAATTTCCCAACCGATGAAGACCTCAAAGTTACAGTGACATCTTGGCCCATATCTTTAGCGGTGGAAAAAGTATAACATGTGACAATAAATGCCTTGATAGCATTGATGAATACGTTTAAAACTAGAGTTCGATTCTGTAACTTTGTAAATAAGTTTTGCATTGATAACGGAATTAAATGAAAGATTACCTACCCCATTTGAGGGATGCGTAGCTTAAAATTAAAACGAATAATAAAGAATATCTCGAAAACTGTCAAATCTACAATAAAAATGTATATGACATAAATTGCACGATTTAACGAGATATACGTTTTTTGTTTAGTAAGTTTTTGTGTATCTTTTGCGGTTAGACAGACAGACAGATATATACTTTATTTCACTGCTTAGGGCGTGGCCCGGTGGCAGCGCTGTTAATGTAATAATACAATGTACAATACAATTGAGTTAAATAAACAATAATGTGGGTAAAACACTGTTAAAATGCCAATGACAACATAGTATACTAATATATACATAATGGTAACAACAGTAATAATAACGCAGTATTTTCATTTGAATCCTGACTATAAATCACTCTTCTTTAATCTCTTTTTAAAACTATTTACACTTTGAGGCAAGGTCTCCAGTAAATCTGCAGGTATTTTGTTGTTCCAATCGTTTATTGTTCTATTTGCGAAGGAAAATTTACCTATGTCTGTTTTCTGTTCCCTATTTCTTGTTTTTTCCGAGTGTTCATTCCTCCCACAGTATAATGGCTTTAATAATCGTTTGGATATGTCTTTACACGCAGGTTCCCCTTATAGGCTCTAAAAATTGCACATAGCCTTGCTCGTGTCCTACGTTTTTCTAGCGTTTCCCTGGAAGTAGCAGTGCTGGTATGATTTTCGAATCGTTTACTTCTGTCTATAAATTTAGCTGCTCTTTTCTGAACTCTCTCTAGTGCCAGTTTGTGCCCCATCCGATACGGATCCCAGCATGCAGCACTATATTCTAATATTGGTCGAACTAAAGAAGTGTATGCCAAATTTCGCGACTTTCCATTGCTGCGTTTTAAAATCCTCATTACGAAATGCAACGCTTGCCACGCCTTCCCAGTGATCGAGTTTACATACTCCCCTCACTCCAATCTTTGATTTAGTATTACCCCTAAATATCTGGTGCTATTTACTTTGAGTATTTTCTCATTGTCTAATTTATATGTTATGTTTTCTACTAGTCTTGCCCTTGAAAATATAATTGTTTTACATTTGTTTGGATTTATCTCCATTTTATTACATTTTGCCCAGAGTTGAATTTTGTTTAAATCTTCTTGTAGATCTATTGTGTCACATTTGCCGCTAATGTTTCTACAGATTATACAATCGTCTGCAAATAGGCGAATCTCAGATGTTATCCCTTCCCGTAAATCATTTATATATGCTAAGAAAAGCACCGGCCTGATTACGCTTCCCTGGGGCACACCAGAAGTTACATTTGTAGGAGACGATAATTTATTTCCCACCCGCATTCTTTGGGTTCACTCGCTCAAGAATTCCCGAATGCAAGTTATCACTCTGTTGTCTATTTGCAGATTACAAAGTTTTTCTATTAGTCGTCCATGAGGTACAAGGTCAAACGTTTTAGAAAAATCAATTATTATTGCATGTACTTTTCCACCCGCGTCAAGTGTATCGGCTAGATCCTGAAAAACAGCTACTAGTTGACTCTCACAAGAATGTCCGTTCCGGAAACCATGTTGACCTTCGAAGAGCCAATGCGTTTTATCCCATTCGCGTCTTAGATATTGTGCTATAAGATGCTCAACTTGTTTGCTTACTACTGATGTCAAACTAACCGGCCTATTTTCACAAAATTCATCCAGAAAGAACAGATCTGCAGAAGCTATTCTCAGAAAATTCAACATATACATTTGTGATGTAAATATCTTTAATATACGATATTTTAATCAAAACCGTTGGAGCCATTTTGAGAGATACAAGCTTTACAAAAACATTTCCATGTATAGCTTCATTGTCTATTTTTGAGAAAACAAACATTTTCGAAATTTTTCCATGTAAAGGTAGTTAAGGGTGTGGGGATTTTTCTTAGTGTTGTATCCTTGAGAGATGCTAAATTTAAATACCTAGGTTGGTATTTAATGGCTTTTTCGTTTATGAACTATGCTGTCCACAGACTTAGGTGGGTTCAAAACATATATTTCTAGTGAATTAACGACATGAAATTTTTGAGTAGGGAACAATACCTTCTCTATGCACTATTGCATTGTACATATGGACAGAAAAATAAAAATAATAAATAAAAGGTAATAGATTAATTATAAGTTATTATATTTTGGTAGAAATGAAATTTAAAAATAAATAAATTTGGTAATTTGATTTTATATATTTGTTATTGTTGTTTAGAAGTAGCATTAGGAATTATTCGTGCTAGTTATGAATGTATGAATGATGTGTATTTTATATTTGAGTTTCTTACTTATTATTTATTATATTTTAGACATTTTATTAGTATTTCTACTTTCTCTACACATACTATGTACGTAAAATATAGAGAAGATATTGTATTCAATCCGAAAATTCGATACCGAGATTTCACCGAAAATACACGTTTTAGGGTCCCCTGTATTAGAAAAAAAACATTTTCAGAAAAAGATCCATGTTTGCGTGTGTGTGTGTCCGTCAGTCTTTGAACACGATAACTCAAAAACGAAAAGTCAGTAAAGTACCAAACCTGGTATTAAGTTTAATATATCTTCTAGGGATGCGACACGAAGATTTTGAGAAAAATCCTCCCAACCGAAACTATCCTTTACATGGAACTTTTTTCGAAAATTTTGACTTTTTTAAAAAATGGCTGTAACGATTTTGATTAAAATATCATATATTAAAGATATTTACCTGACAAATAAAGTGTATACTTTGAATTTTCTGAGAATAGCCTCTGAAGACTACTTTATTCTGAATGAATTTTACGGAATTTCGCCTAACTGCTAAACCGTAAGAAATGGACAAAAACTTATTATAAAAAAAATGTAGAGCATATTAAAACACAAAATTTATGCTATATACATTTTTTTTATGGAGCTGATCGTTTTTGAGAATATTCCTTGTTTTTGGTTTCAGCTTTGAAAAACCTAACCTTTCTCATACAGGAATTTTTCAACTCCTATCCATATAAAAAAGGAGCTTCATTCACATAGCAACCATCTTTTGACTATTGCTTTAACCTATGGTACTCCCTTATTTCGTTTCTACTTACAAGGAAGCAAGTAATAAGACTATTTCTGCTATTTTTTTCTCGATTAGCATGAAGTAAATAGAAGCATATGCTTATTAACAATAATTTATTGCAGAGATATAGAGAAATTCATGTGAGTGTAACACAAAAGATTTTTTAAAGTTATTATTTTACTTTTTATATTTTGACATTTATATTTGTAATTTATATTTATAATTATGTTAGATTAAATTTATTTGTAAATGATGTATGTATAAATATGAAATTGAATAAATATTACAAATGTGGCACATTAACCCTGGTTTAAGTAATTATGTACCAGCGTTATTATACAGATTTTTATTTTAATTTCATTTATTTTTGTACATAAGGGCTAAAGAAAGTAAAAATGCTGTTATTGGATACAAGTGTGTATTTCTAGTGCAATTATTTCCTGGAATACAATACCTATGCACTATGTACTAAGCAGAGGAAATAAAAATCACACATTGTTTGCTGTTGATACGGAAAATCACTCTGAGAAGAAAATGGTTGCTTTCCTGCAACATGAAAGTAAAGTTATCCATATATCAGTCCAATTATAAAACTGTGGTGTACTTCTTCAAAGGAATTCGCGTGTATGAGAAGTCAGGAAAGCTATGGCCGCCACGCCATTTTATGCTTACGGTCTCTGTTCATGCCATATGAAACCAAATAATTTGTTCCTCTTATGTCCTTGTTTGCAGCAACACGTAATGCTTATTAATGTTTTGATGGTTCATTGGTATTGCTGTACTTTCTATCTTACAAATTATGTTTTCCATTCACATGACTTTTTCTACATCTCTGGAGCAAATTATTGTTAAAAATCTTATGCTTCTATTTACTTCATGCTAAACGAGAAAAAAATTAGCAGAGATAGCTTTATTACTTGTTCCTTGTAAGTAGAAGCGAAAGAGGGGAGTAGTTCCTTTGTTTGTATGGACACGAGTTGACAAATTTCTGTATGAGAAAAGTATAAGCGTTTTAAAGCTGAAACCAATATAAGGAATACTTCAAAAACGATCAACTCCGCGAAAAAATGTATGTAAGGTAAATTATATGTTTAAACCAGCTCTACATTTTCCGTTACGTAAGTTTTGGTCTATTTCTTACGGTTTACCAGTTATGCAAAATTCCGTAAAATTCATCCAGAATAAAGTAGTCTTCAGAGGCTATTCCCAGAAAATTCAAGATATACATTTTATTTTTCAGGTAAATATCTTTAATATACGATATTTTAATCAAAATCGTTAGAGCCGTTTTTAAGAAAATCACATTTTTCGCAATTTTTTCCATGTTGTGTAGTCTAATATAGTTTCTTATTGCCTTCTGCTTGCAAGGAAGCAAGTAATAAGACAATTTCTGCAAATGCTTATCTGTATTAGCATGAAGTACATAAAAAATAATCTTTTTAAGAGTAGTATGTGAATGAAACAGCTAGAGAAAGTTATGTGAACGGAACACACCAGATTTTTAAATTTAAAGATATAATTAGTGAGGAATTAAAATTGTTGTAGCCATAGAGATTATTATTACAATTATTATAATAATCTACTACTATTATTACAGTTCATTTAAACCATTTGCTTTATTTATAGCTTGTATGAATTAAATTGTAACTTTATTAGAATAATATAAATTAATCTTTCTTGAAATGATCTTATACATATGGTAAATTATTGAGTTTAAGTTTAGCTTAAACTGATGTTAACAAATACAAAATTAAAATTACATGTTAAAAACTAACTTCCATTATATCCAAAAAACTCTGATGTGTTCCATTCACATGACTTTCTCTATATCTCTGCAATAAATTATTTTTAAAAAGCTTATGCTTCTATTTACATCCTGCTAATCGAGAAAATATTAGCAGAAATAATCTTATTTCTTGCTTCTTTGTAAGTAGAAGCGAAATAAGGGAGTACCATAGGTTAAAGTGATACTCAAAAGCTGGTTGCTATGTGACTGAAGTTCCTTTGAGTTCACAAAGTCCTGTATGAGAAAAGTATGCGTTTTATAGCTGAAACCAAAAACAAGGAATATCTCAAAACAATCAACTCCACGAAAAACGTGTATATAACATAAATCGTGTGTTTTAAAGTGCTCTACATTTGTTGCATGGTAAGTTTTTGTCCATCTCTTACGGTTTAGCAGTTATGCAAAATTCCGTAAAATTGACGCAGAATAAAGTAGTCTTCAGAGGTTATTCCCGAAAATTCAAAATATACATTTTATTTATCAGGTAAATATCTTTAATATACGATATTTTAATCAAAATCGTTTGAGCCATTTCTTAGAAAATCAAAATTTTCGAAAAAAGTTCCATGTAAAAGGTAGCTTGTAGTGGGGGGATTCTTCTCAAAATCTTCGTGTCGCATCCCTGGAAGATACTAAACTTAAATACCAAGTTTGGTATTTTACCGACTTTTTGTTTTTGAGTTATCGTGTTCACAGACACACGGACTCACTGACACACGGACGGACGGACACACACACACATGGACCTTTTTCTGAAAATACTTTTTTTTGGATACAGTGGACCCTAAAACATATATTTCCGGTGAAATCTGGGTATCGAATTTGTTGGTGGAGTGCAATACCTTCTCTATACCTATGTACATAGTGCGTATAGAAAAAGTAATAAAAGGAGCTTGGTAGCAGCATATACCACTATCTCGCCCATTAACGAGTGTGTTGTTGCCTTAATTTCGGAAAAGCACCGTATCTGCCTCCTGTGTTTGCATATCAAAGTCAAGAGGAACTATTTACTGTCTCTCAGAGACAAAAAAATGTAATTTTTAACCGGCCGAATTATAATTTTAAAACGAACTGCTGCACGAGAACTTTTTGCAATTTCTGTGTCTCTATTCACGGTGCTCATCTGTTTTAGGAGTATTAACGACGTGAAGGACAGACAGACAATTTGCGGTTAGTCAAGTACAACCGAGATGGTGAGCACTATAATTTGTGAAACAATAGAACAATGACACAAAACTAATGAAGGTTGATATACGAACAATGAAAAAAGTATATAACAATTTGCAAAACCGTTAAACTCCTTGACAAAACCGTTAACTACAACTGAGTTATTTCTTTACTTTCTCCATTACACAATCATAGTTTATGAGCAACAAGTATTAAAAAATTCATCATACACAGGGAGAGTCAAAATAGCTTCGAATAATTTTAAGTCATGATTGAAGGGTCATAACTGAGTATTTTCTTACAGGGATGTATGTCCGTAACAGGGCTGAAATACTAGAGTTTTACTAAAGCAAATCTCGCGTCTAGTCGCCATCTTGTGGCACTACACACTGATATACTCCATACGCAATATCTGTCAAATAGTTGTTTTTCCAAGTTTTTAAATAGAAAACAAAGAAAATGGAGGGGCAGAAATGTCTAGTTGAAGGACTATTTAATAAAATCACATTTTTTGGACTGTTGGAAGATAAACTGGTATAATGCAGTAAGAATCGGGATAAGGCCACAATTTAATTTTTACTTTCTCTATACGCACTATGTACATAGTGAATAGAGAAAGTATTGCACTCCACCAAAAAATTCGATACCGAGATTTCACCGGAAATATATGCTTAAGGGTCCCCTTTATCTAAAAAAAGCATTTTCACAAAAAGTCCGCGTGTGTGTGTTTGTGTTTGTGTTTCCGTGTCTCAGTGTGACAGTGTGTGTGTGTGTGTGTGTGTGTGTGTGTGTGTGTGTGTGTGTGTGTGTACACGATAACTCAAAAACGAAAAGTCGGTAAAATACCAAACTTGGTATTTAAGTTTAGTATCTTCCAGGGATGCGACACGAAGATTTTGTGAAAAAACAAAAAAAACCCAGACTACCCTATACATAGAACTTTTTTCGAAAATTTTGATTTTCTAAAAAATGGCTCTAACGATTTTGATTAAAATATCATATATTACAGATATTTATCTGACAAATAAAATGTATATTTTGAAAATTCTTGGAATAGCCTCTGAGGACTACTTTATACTGGATGAATTTTGCATAACTATTAACCCGTAAGAAATGGACAAAAAATTAACACACAAAAAATGTAGAGCACGTTAAAACACACAATTTATGTTATATACATTTTTTTCGTGGAGTTGAGATCGTTTTTGAGATATTATTTTTTCTTGGTTTCAGCTTTAAAAAACATATACTTTTCTCATAAAGGAATTTGTCAACTCCTGTCCATATAAACAAAGGAACATCAGTCACATAGCAACCAGCTTTTGGCTTTCCCTTTAACCTATGGTACTCCCTTATTTCCGCTTGTATTTACAATAAAGCAAGTAATAAGACTATTTCTGCTAATTTTCCTCGATTAACATGAAATAAATAAAAGATAAGCTTATTAACAATAATTTGTTACAGAGAAATAGGGAATGTCACGTGAATGGAACACATCAGCTATTTCTATTAAATACCTATTATTTATGAAGAGAAGGTATCCCATTACACCGAAAAATTCGATAGCAAAACTTAACCGGAAATGCACGTTTTAGGGTCCTCGGTGTTGGTTTGTGTCCGCAAAACTAAAAACGATAACTCAAAAATGAAAGTCGGTAGAATATCATATTTGGTATTTAAGTTTAGTATCTTCCAAGAATAGACTTATGAGGAAAATTCCCCACGCCAAACTAAGCTTTACATGGAAAACCTTAGGCCGCGCCGTGGCCGAGTGGTTAGATTACTCGCCTCTCATCAAAGCGGCCTTAGTTCGCTCCCAAGCAATGTGGAATTTGTGGTGGACAAAGCGGCGCAGAATCGGTTTTCTCCGTGTTCTCCGTTGCCCCCGCCATCGCACTTCACCGGTACTCCATCTGCATTCCATGTATCATCAGTGTCACGGCCGGCGGAGCCATTAACATTAAAAGCGGGCGTTAACAGTGATATGTCTTACTTAGTCCATGGACCACTTCATCCATCAACCATTACCAATTTAAGAATACCTTTTCCTAGATTTTAGTGTTAACACGATGTTTTCAGAAAACTGATTTCCTATGCCTAAAGACGTGAGTAAAATATTAAAAAATCTGATGTGTACCATTCACATGACGTTCTCCATATCCCTGCGACAAATAATTCTTAAAAAGCTTATACTTCTATTTACTTTATGCTAATCAGAAAAAAATAGCAGAAATAGTCTTATTACTCGCTTCCTTGTAAGTAGAAGCGAAATAAGGGACAACCGTAGGTTAAAGTGATAGTCAAAAGCTGGTTGCTATGTGAATGAAGTTCCTTTGTTTATATGGATAGGAGTTGACAAGTTCCTGTATGAGAAAAGTATACGTTTTTCATAGCAGAAACCAAAAATAAGGAATGTCACAAAAACGACGAATTCCACGAAAAAAATGTATATAACATAAATTGTGTGTTTTAAAGTGCTCTACAGTTTTTGTGTAGTAAGATTTTGTCCATCTCTTACGGTTTAGCAGTTATTCAAAATTTAGTAAAATTCATCCAGAATAAACTATTCTTCAGAGGCTATTCCCAGAAATTCAAGATATACATTTAATTTGTCAGGTAAATATGTTTAATATCCGAAATTTTAATCAAAATCGTTAGAGCCATTTTTGAGAAAAGCAAAATTTTCGAAAAAAGTTACATGTAACGGGTAGTTGGGGTATTTTTCTCAAAATCTTCGTGTCGCATCCCTGGAAGATACTAAACTTAAATACCAAGTTTGGTATGTTACCGACTTTTCGTTTTTGAGTTATCGTGTTAACAGACACACGGACACACACACACACACAAACACACGGACCTTTTTGTGAAAATGCTTTTTTTTTTTTTGGATATTGGGGACCCTAAAACATATATTTCCGGTGAAATCTCGGTATCGAATTTTTGGTGGAGTGCAATACTTTCTCTGTACACTATGTACATAGTGCGTATGGAGAAAGTAAAAATCTTATATATTTAATTTACATAACTTTCTCTAGTTGTTTAATATTCTTACTTCTTATTCTTTTATCTACATCAATCTAATCGACATAAACAGTAGGAGAATTGGTCTTATTACTTGATTCTTTATAAGTAGCAGGGAAATATGGAAATACACTATGCTATAGCGAGATTCAAATCTTTTAAAAGACAATTGGTATGTGAACAATTAAAATGCGGTTTGCTTTCCAAAACAGATGAAACCAAAGGCGACCCCATTTGAGAAAATGAGTAGCTTAAAATTGGAACCAATAACAAGGAATATCTGAAATGGTCAACTCTACAAAAAATGTGTAGGACATAAATTGTGTGTTTTAACAAGGTCTACATATTCGTGTAGTAAGTTTTTGTCTATCTTTTACGTTTTACTAGTTATATAAAAGCATCCAAAATAGAGAGGTGATCAGAGGCTATTACCATAAAATTGAGGATATCCATCTCATCTGCGTAGAAAATATCTTAAAAATATGACATTTTAATCAAAATCGTTCGACACATGTATTTGAGAAAATCAATTTTTTCAGAAAATGTTATATGTAAGGGGTGGTTTGGGACGGAGTGATTTTCTTGGACATTTTCGTCTCACATCCTTGGAAGAAATTGTACTTAAATACGAAGTTTGGCGTTGAAGGTTTCTTTTTTGAGTTACGCTGGCCCTCCCCCCCACACACACATAGGACATGTTTCTAGAAATGCTTTATTGGGGGGGGGGATTTAACGGGGTCTCAAATTATGTTTTTCCGTTGAAGTATATTGAATCTTTCGGTTCAATATAATGCCATTTCTATGTATTATGTATCTACATTTAACATACGGCTAGAGAAATTAAAAATATACCAAGTAGGAATAATTAATATGGGAAAGCCCTCTGCATGCTAACAGTGACATGCCCTTCTTAGTCCATCGACCACTTTATCCATTAACGATTTCTCATTTAAGAATTCCTTTCCCTAGACTTTGGCTTAAACATGCTTATCTCGATTAGCATGACGTAGATAAAAGAATAATCTTTGTAAGAATATTGAACAGCTAGAAGAATCGCATCAGACTTTTAATTATATTTTTCTCACGTCTTTAACTATTAATCGAGAGGAATCAGTTTTCTGAAAATATCGTATTTAACACCAAAATTTACGAAATGGAATTTTTAAATTGGTGGTGGTTGACGGATGAAGTGGTTGATGGATTAAGAAACACATGTCACTTGACACGCGGAGGGTTCCTCTAATTAATTTGTCCTAGTTTGTGTATTTTTACTTTCTCTAGCCCATATGTCCAATGTACATAGTGGAGAGAGAAGATCCTGTAATACACCCAAACATTCGAAATAGAGATTTCACCGAAAATACATGCTTTGAGACCCCGTGAATACAAAATAAAGCATTTCTAGAAATATGTCCGTGTGTGTGCACACGCGCGTGCCTATGGGCAGCATAGCTAGCAAACCAAAAGTCGGTTAAACACCAGTTTTTAGGTTCAGTTTCTTCCAAGGATGTGACACCAAGATTTTAAAGAAAATCCCGCAACCCAAATTAATCTTTACATAGTAAATTTTTCACAAAAGTTTTATTTCTCAAAAATGTCTAATGATTTTGGTTAAAATGTCGTATGTTTAAGATATTTTTATGACAATTGAAATATATATCTAGACATTTCTGGGAACAGCCTCTGATACCCTCTTCATTCTGGATAACTTTTATATAACCTTTGTATAACTTAAATGCTAAGAAATAAGACAAAAACATACTCCATAAAAAATGTAGAACTTGTTAAAAACACCGAATTTATATGAATTACTTTTTTGTGAAGTTGACTGTTTTAGAGATATTCCTTATTATTGATTTCAATTTTAAGTTAATCTTCTCATGGGGTCACCTTTCGTTTCATCTCTTTTTCAAAAGCAAGCAGAATTTTAATTGTTCACATACAAATTGTCTTTTAAAAGATTTGAATCTCGCTTTAGCCTAGTGTATTTCCTTATTTCCCTGCTACTTATAAGGATCAAGAAATAACACCAATTGTGCAACGGTTTATGTTGATTACTATGATGGAGATAAAAGAATAATTTTTTGTAAGAATATTGAACAGCTAGAGAAAGTTATGTAAAGAATACACATCAAAATATTTAATAATATTTTACTCACGTCTTTAACTATTAGTCGTAGGGAATTAGTTTTCTGAAAATATCCTGTTTAACAACAAAATCTACAAAATGGAAATTTTAAGATTGGTGATGGTTGATGGATGAAGTGGTTGATGGACTAAGAAAGACATGTCACTGTTAACACGTATACATCTTTCCCTCATTAATTACTGCTAGTTTGTATACCTTTTCTTTACTTTCTCTACACGTACTAAGTACATAGTGTATAGAGAAGGTATTGCACTCCACTAAAAAATTCGATACAGTGATTTCACTAGGAAACATATGTTTTAGGATCCCCTGTATCTAAAAAAAAACATTTTCAGAAAAAGGTTCGTGTGTGTCCGTGAACACGATAAATCAAAAACGATTAGTATCTTACAGAGATGCGACACGAAGTTGAGAAAAATCCCCCCACCCCAAAATACACTTTATATGGAAAAAATTTCGAAAATTTTGATTTTCTCAAAAATGGCTCTGACGATTTTGATTAAAATTTCGTATATTAAAGATATTTACCTGAAAAATAAAATTATATCTTGAACTTTCTGGGAATAGGCTCTGAAGAGTACTTTATTCTGTTTGAATTTTACGGAATTTTACATAAATGCTAAAACGTAACAAATGGACAAAACCTTACTACGCAAAAAATGTAGAGCACATTAAAACACACAATTTATGTTATATACATTTTTTTAGTGGAGCTGATCGTTTTTTATATATTGCTTGTTTTTGGTTTCAGCTTTGAAAAACATATTCTCATACAGGAATTTGTCAGCTCCTGTCCATACAAACAAAGGAACTTCAGTCACTTAGCAAGTAGCTTTTGACTATCACTTTAACCTCTGGTACTCTCTACTTACAAAGAAGTAGCACGTAATAAGACGATCTCTGCGAAGTAAATAGAAGAATACGCTTTTTAACAATAATTTGTTGCAGAGATGTAGAGAAAGTCATGTGAATGGAACGCATCAGATTTTTTTTTCAAACTCTCACACTTTCTTGCTCTAGTTTAGTTTTCTATGTTGTGGTTGTCTCCTTCATTCTTGCAGACCTCGAGCCTCGGAAACCAGAAGTGTGAAGATTATTGGAGGGAGTGGGAGGAGGAGAAAGAAACTAGAAGTTACACACGCTCCTCGGACACGATTAAGCTCTCCATATTTGTATGCAGCCACGCAATCGATTTGTCTCGCATTTTTACACGCTGTCAGTAGTTAGTGTTTCAACACTTCCAACTTCCAGTAGACATGAAACCACCAATGTTTGGATCATCTGCACACAGTCTTCTCATACGTGTGTCCAATGCTCCTATCAGCGATAGTGTAGTTTTGGGAAGAAAAGGCAATAAATATTTGTTATTTGATAAATTGTTTTTTTTTTCACACAAGCAGTGTGTAGGACAGGAGTTGGATAGGTAGAGTCAGACTGAAAAATTCAATGCCATAACTGGGATTTGAACCACGGATCTCCTGGTCTCTTGTCGGTTGCTCTACCACTGAACTACTATGGCATAGTATTGAGTTTCTCAACTGACTCGTATGTTTCCCGGTAAACCACAAGGTGATCTCAAATTACTTTGAGATGACAACCCCAATGGCGGCTTACAATGTTGTAAGTACTTTATAGTCTGCCTATCCAACTCCTGTCCTACACACGATCTGTGTGAAAAAAACAATTTATCAATACCAATTGACCATAATAGTTAGCTACACTATGCATCTTAAGTCTAGCTTACATCTTACAAGTAAATACCCGGAATTTCTTTTCACCTTAACGTCGTTTAACCTGGTTGGTCATATCGGATGATGAATGAAATCGCTGAAATGATGCTGAATATCCCTGTAAAAAAATTATTGTTAAAACGCTTATGCTTCTATTTACTTCATGCTAATTCAGAAATAATTATCACAAATAGTCTTATTACTTGCTCCCTTGTAAGTAGAAGCGAAATAAGGGAGTACCATAGGTTAAAGAGATAGTCAAAAGCTTATTGCTATGTGACTGAAGTTCCTTTGTTTGTATGGATAGGAGTTGACAAATTCCTATATGAGAAAAGTATAAGTTCTTCAAAACTGAAACCAAAAACAAGGAATATTTAAAAAACGATCAACTCCACGAAATAAATGTAAATTACATAACTTGTGTGCTTTAAAGTGCTCTACATTTTTTGTGTGGTAAATTTTTGTCCATCTCTTTTGGTTTAGCAGTTATGCAAAAATCCGTAAAATTCATCCAGATGAAGTAGTCTTCAGAGGCTATTCTCAGAAAATTCAAGATACACATTTTATTTATCAAGTAAATATCTTAAATATACGAGATTTTAATAAAAATTGTTACCACCATTTTTAAGAAAATCAAAATTTTCGAAATTTTTTCCATGTAAAGCGTAGTTTGGGGTCGGGGGATTTTCTAGAAAATCTTCGTGTCGTATCCTTGGAAGATACCAAACTTAAATACCAAGTTTGGTATTTAACGGTCTTTTCATTTTTGAGCTATGCTGCCCACAGGTACATACACACAGACACACACACACACACACACACACACACACACACACACACACACACACACACACACACACACACGGACATTTTGCTAAAATTACTTGTTTTTATTCAGGAGGTCTCAAAACATATATTTCCGGTGAAATCTCGGTATCGAATTTTTGAGTGCAATACAATACCTTCTCTATACACTATGTACATAGTAGGTATAGAGAAAGTAGTAATGTATGGTATAGTGTTAAAATTGTTTATATTGTCAGTAGGAAGATTTCGAAACGAGGCCGTAACATAAATACCTATTTTTACTTTCTCTAACCTCATATGCACATTGTACATAGGGATAGAGAAGTATTGTATTCCACCCAAAAATTCCATACCGAGATTTCACCGGAAATATATATTTTAGGACCCGTGTATCCAAAAAAAAAAGAATTTTGAGAAAAAGGTCCTATGTATGTGTGTGTGTGTCTGTGAACACGATAACTCAAAAACGAAAAGTAGCTAAAATACCAAACTTAGTATTTAAGTTTAGTATCTTCCAGGGATGCGACACGAAGATTTTGAGAAAAATTCCCCCACCCCAAACTACCCTTTACATGGAAATTTTTTCGAAAATTTGGTTTTCTTAAAAATGGCTGTAACGATTTTGATTAAAATACAATGTATTAAAGATATTTACCTAATAAATAAAATGTATATCTTGAATTTTCAGGGAATAGCTTCTGAAGATCTGTTTATTCTTGATGAATTATGCTTAATTTGGCATAACTAGTAAACTGTAAGAGATAGACAAAAACTTACTATACAAAAAATGTAGGTCTTGTATAAATACACAGGTTATATCATATACATTTTTCTCGTGGAGCTTACCGTTTTCGAGATATTCATTACTATTAGTTTCAGTTGTGAAGTATTTAACACTTTTCTCATACGTGAGTGTTCGTTTTTCTTTTGTTCTACTCCTGGCCAAGAAAAGAAGAGATTTGTAATGACAATCGCACAACGACAGCTTTTGAAACATTTGCCTATTGGTTTAGCCTATGTATTCCCTTATTTTCTTCCTACTTATACGGAACTAAATAATAAGAACATTGTGCTAATGAGTACCACGATTAGCAAGGTGCAGAAGGAAGAAGAATCTTATGTATGAAGTTTGTAGAACAGCTAGAGAGAGTCGTGTAAGTGTAACACATCAGATTTTTAATAATAGATTATTTGCAGAACAGGCAACCTGAACGCATCAAGTTTAAAAAATAAATTGTCATAAACAACAAGACTTCCATGGATCTAAAAGGGCTTAATCCCACTTAGGAATGTGTAAAAGTCAATCCTTTTGAGATGACACTACCGTTAGGATTTTTACTGATGAAATTTGAATAACAAAATGCGCGTAAGCTATTTCGCATACATTTTAGAAAGTGCGTAAGGAGATTGGGGTGAGCAGGATTTAGTAACCAGTTTGAGCGATTTTCTAAATGAAATCAAAACGTAAAAGTAGCCGGCCTCAGCTGTCAAGACTTCTCAGAAAATTATCGGGTTGTCAGGATGTAGAATAGATCGCTCACGAAAGTTACAGAAATGAAACCGAGGCCAATGAATGTACGCACTGTGCCATTTAAAATCCAGAGAAACTGTTTCCTTCATTTTACCCGCTGGAACTTTATAAATTTGTATTTAATTACGCTGTGTTGTATTTTCACTTTCCCTTGCACGTATATGTAGTGTACATAATGGATAGAGAATGAATTGTATTCCACCCAAAAATTCGATACCGAGATTTCATTGAATATACATGTTTTACTGCCCTCCGAATGAAAAAAATCTGATGTGTTCCATTCACATAACTTTATCTATAGCTCTGCAACAAATTATTGTTAAAAACCTTCTGCTTCTATTTATTTCATGCTAATCGAGAAAAAATTAGCCGAAACAGTCTTATTATTTTCTTCCTTGTAAGTAGGAGCGAAATAAGGGAGTACCATAGGTGAAAGTGATAGTCAAAAGCTGGTTGCTATGTGGCTGTAGCTCTTTTGTTTCTACGGACACGAGTTGACAAATTACTGTATGAGAAAATTTAGTTTTTCAAAGCTGAAACCAAAAAGAAGGAATATTTAAAAAAAAGATCAACTCCACGAAAAAAAATACGATAGCATAAAGTGTGTGTGTTTTAACGTGCTCTACATTTTTTGTATCGTAAGTTTTTGCCCATCTCTTACGGTTTAGCAGTTATGCAAAATGCCTTAAAATTCATCCATAATAAAGTAGTCTTCAGAGGCTTTTCCAAGAAAATGCAAGATCTACATTTTATTTGTTAAGTAAATATCTTTAATATACGATATTTTAATCAAAATCGTTAGAGCCATTTTAAGTAAATCAAAAATTTCGAAAACTTCCATTTAAAGGGTAGTTTGGGGGGGGGGGATTTTTTCTTTAAATCTTCGTGTCGCATCCTTGGAAGATAAACTTAAATACCAAGTTTGGAATTCAACGGTCTTTCGTTTTATGAGTTATGCTGTCCACAGAGACACAGACAGACAGACACACGGACCTTTTTGTAAAAATGCTTTTTATGTATTTAGCGGGTCCTAAAACATATATTTCCGGTGAAATCTCGGTATCGAAATTTTGGGTGGAATACAATACTTCCTCTATGCACTATGTAGTACGTGTAGATAAAGTAAAAACATTTTTACAAAAAGCTCCGTGTCTGTGGACCGCATAATTCATACAAGAAATGTCCGTTATATTCCAAACTTCAAGTTCAGTATCCTTCAAGGATGCGACACGATTTTCAGGACGGTCCTCCTAACCCAAAACTTCCCTTTACGTAGAATATTTTAGGGATTTTTTTATTTTCTTAAGAAGACCAATGATTTTGATTAAAATATCATATATTTAATATACTTTTATGACAGCTAGAATGTATATCTTGAATTTTCTGAGAAAGTTTTTGAACATCCTATCATTCTTGATGACTTTTGTATAACTTGTATAATTCGTAAACTGATTTACTAATGTAGATCTCATCAAAACACACGCTTTATGTAATATACGTTTTTGCTCTAGGGTAAACCGTTACCGTGTTTTTCGTATTATTGGTTTCAGTATTCAGCTACTTACACATTACTTAAACGGGAAAATATCTTTCTTTTCGTCTCTCATTTATTTACTCCTAGCACGAAGGAAACGGAATTTAAATTGATTCACCAAGCTAGGTATTTTATCTTCTTTTCATTTTGAGTTAGTGTGTTCACAGACAAACAAACACACATACGCACACAGACTTATTTTAAATGCATTTCTTGGATACAGTAGATCCAAAAACGTGCATTTCTGTTGAAATTTCGGTATTGAATTTTTGTGTCAAGTACAATATCTTCTCTACCTATGTACTAAGTAGAGAAAGTAAAAAGTTTATGTCTATCTCGATTAGCATGAAGTTGATAGAAGAATAAGCATATTATTAATAATTTGTTATAGAGATGTAGAGAAAGACATGTGAATGGAACACATCAGAGGTTTTTCATATGCAATTCTTTTATAGGAAATTTAAGTGAATTAAATAATCTCTTTTTGCAATGACTGAAAATTATTTGTCGGTCTGTGCAAGTAGTGTAGTGACTAGTTTCCTTGTTATGTATATCTGCTTCGTAAACTTTTTGGGGCTATTTGTGAAAGATTACAATACGACTAGAACATAATACTCGTAGGTTAATAGAAAAAAATATTTTCAGTAGTAGTTTGCAGTAAGTTGGTTGTCTTGCCCACCGCCATTATAATTATTCCTTTTTTACGTTCTCTAGGGGATACAGACGGTATTGCATTCTATCCAAAATTCCGAATCAAAGATTTCGCCGAAAATATATTTTGAAGTCCCCCGAGTCCGAAAAAAGATTTTTAGAAACAGACCTGTGTTTGTTGTCAGCATACTTCAAAAACTTATAAGTCGGTTAAATATCAAACTTGTCATTTAAGACCAATCTTCTAAGGATGCAATACTTTCAAGAAAATCCTCCCACGACAAACTGCCCTTTACATGGAATACTTTTCGAAATTTCTTATTTTTCCAAAAATGGCTCTAATGATTTTGATTAAAATACTGCATATTAAAAATATTTACATCCCAATAAAATGTATATATTGAATTTTCTGGGGAATAACCTCTGAAGACTACTTTATTCTGAATGAATTTTACGAAATTTTGCATAAATGGGAAACCGCAAGAGAGAGAAAAAAACTTGCTTAACAGAATTATAGAGCTCATTAAAACACAAAATTTATGTTATATACATGCAGTGGGTTGTTTTTGAGATATTCCTTGTTATTGATTTCAGCTTTAAAAAACATACTTTTCTCATACGGGATTCGTCAACTCTTATCCATACAAACAAAGGAACATCAGTCACATAGCAACCAGCTTTTGACTTCACTTTAACTTATGGTACTCCCTTATTTCGCTTCTACTTACAAGGAAGCAAGTAATAAGACTATTTCTACTATTTTTTCTCTATTAGCATGAAGTAAAAAGATGCATAAGCTTTATAACAATAATTTGTTGCAGAGTTGTAGAGAAAATAATCTGAATGGAACACATTAGAATTCTTTTTTTTATATATCTAAGAAAAACTTTTTTGGCACATATCGAATTTTTCCAGAATAATGTTCCACATCAATGAATGAAATTAAGCATGATATGAAGTTTTTAGAATGCTCTCATTCATAAGCTGAGTTACTGCTGATAGAACGTGCAGCATTGCACAATTACCGGAGTGGCCGAGATATGAACTAAGTGGTATGACAAGAATAATAGTAATAATAAATTAGTATTTATTTACATTGGACTTGGTTAATTGGAAGCCAGGAGCGCATGTGCAAAGCTATTAAAATTATTACCAGTAGGATATTTTACAAATGCATTACCTCTGGCGTTTTTCCTAATTAGGCAGGGACGCATTGATTGCGAAAACCGTATATATGCCAAGGTTGAGGAAATAGTACTACTTCTGATACCGCCTTAAGGCTCTATAACTTCTCTATACAAATCAGTGGAAAATGTGAAATGCTTTCGAGGAATGGCTTGCTTGTGTTTCTACTGAATCTATGCAACTTCTACAAAAATATGAGGGGCGTTCAACAAATCCTTAGAAACTCCAAGAAATTACATTCGTAGCATCGAAAAAAGTTTATATTTAGTAACCGTAGTCTCTTAGAACATGGCTGTTAAAGTGTCAGCTAAATCCATCACGTAGTTTTGTGGCCATAGGCGATTGAATCAATAATATTGTGCTGATTTAGAAGTATGGAAGAGAAAAAAAGCGAGTTCTTTTTGCGCTGATTAAACACTGGGAAAAAATATTTACCGCGATCTTTTACCACCGTAAATACCCGCTTAAAAATACTTTGCCTCCAACGATTTCAAATGAGCATTGACTTTGTTTTGAAGATCTTCGCACTTTACGACGTTTGCGGAGAGCCATTAAAAACAAACGAAGAGGAATGCTGACTTCAGGAATTGTGTTGATCCATGACAACGCTCGTCCACACACTGCTGGCATAACTCATCAGCATCTTGAATAATTTCAATGGGACATATTCCATCATCCGCCGAACAGTCCTGACATGGCACCCAGCGATTTTCCCTTTTCCCTGAACTGAAGACGTGATTAGAAGGGCAGCACTTTCAAAACAACATCAATTCTCATTTGAAACCATTGGCGGCAACATTTTTGAAGCGGGTATTGCAAAGCTTGTGCACAAGTACACATCTTTTCGGTGATCATGTTGAAAAGTAACCATAAGTGCACAAAAATGTTAGTAATAAAATAATTGTTTTCTATGAACTTGTCTTTTATTTATTGCCTATCGGAAGTTGAAAAATAGAAACGGCCCTCATAGTTTGTTGTAGAATATTGTGACAGTGTGGCTTTGAAGTGATTCTCACGTTGACTTGGTATGCAAGTGGTCGTAGTTGATCTTGAGAAACGTGGAAGAGCAGCGCGGCGCAAAGGAGACTTCGGAACGTGACACATCGATATCCGATAAACTCGAGATTCGTTTAGAGGGTTCAGTATCTTCACAAAGTTTCCAGAAAGACCGTCATTTTCTAGCTATGAAAGGAGGAAAAGTTGCAGCGAATGTTGCGAATTGAACCGAATCGTGGTGATTGGACTTTTAGCGTTCAGTGGTTGATGAGCCATGAACGACACGCAGCTATAAACTATCAACTGTCTAACGTCGAGTGAATTTTTGCAGAAGTAATTTAGAGCTTTATTTATAACTAATTGAGCTAATAAAGACATCTGTTAAATATGTAAAGAAACTCATGGAATGTAATGTTTTAAATACTATTTTATTTGGAAAATGTTTTCTATACCTTTTTACTTTATCTTCACGCACTATCTACATAGTGCATAGAGAAGGTAGCGCAATGCACCCAACAATTCGATACAGCTATTTCACCGGAAATACATATTTTGGGTCCCCCTGAATCCAAAAAAAGCATTTCTGGAAAAAGGCCTGTGGGTGTGTGCATGTGTGCGCCTGTGGATAGCATAGCTCAAAAACGAAAAAAATCGTTAAATACCAAACTCTTATTTAAGTTTGGTATCTTGCAAGGATGCGACATGAAGATTTTCAAGAAAATCCCCCCATTCCCAAATACTCTTTACATGGAACTTTTTTCGAAAATTTTGATTTTCTCAAAATTGGCTGTAACGAATTTGATTAAAATATCACATATGAAAGCTTTTTACCTGAAAAATAGTATGCATATTTTTAATTTTCTGAATAGCCTCTGAAGACTACTTTATTCTGGATGAATTTTACGAAATTTTGCATAATTGCTAAACCGTAAGAGATGGAGAAAAACTTACTGCACAGAAAATGTAGAGCACATTAAAACACACCATTTATGCTATTTAATTTTTTTCGTGGATTAGATCCTTTTGAGATATTCCTTGTTTTTGGTTTCAGCTTTAAAAACCTTATACTTTTCCCAGAGGAATTTCTCAACTTCTGTCCATACAAAGGAACTTCAGTCACATAGCAACCAGCTTTTGAGTATCACTTTAACCTATGGTACTCCTTTATTTCCCTTCTACTTACAAGGAAGCAAGTAATAAGAGTATTTCTTTTAATTGTTTCTTGATTAGCATTAAGTAAATAAAAACATTAGATTTTTTTAGAAATAATTTGTCGCAGAGATGTAGAGAAAATCATGTGAATAGATCACATCAGATTTTTCATACATATTTTTGGGCTACCACAAATGGTTTCAAATTTACCCAAATATCTAGGACATTTAATAAAACTGATGCTTTAGTCTATTGGAGCTTTTCGAAATATCGAAAATTGGCAACCTTCAAAATTCGTATTCAATGTACGCCAACATCAAGGGAATGCTGCTAGTGTAATTCCGGCTTTATGAGGGCCAACAGCGTCATTCTATCTCAAGTTGGCCGACCCACTCTCAATATATTGCAGTTGACATGTACAATTGCAAGTGCAGTAAAAAAATCGGGGAATAATTCTTTCAAATTTTCTCCAGTGATATTTTAAGTGTGAAAGGCATAAAAACATTACGTGAAGTCGTTATTTCGCGTGAAAGTTCTTGTGTTTAAAAGCTTTCTGAATTGCAGGTGGTCTGAAGTAAAAAAAAAAATAAAAAAAAAAAAAACACAAAAAGTCAGGAAACGATACCTGTCAGGCTGGTCCACGCTATTCCTCAGTTCCGATTTTCTTGCACATGGGGACCGAGATATTTCTGAAACTGCAATCTTTGATACTTAAGTGTCAGTCATGTCATAACAAACACTGAACAACTTGTTTTGCATTTAATGTCCTGGTCTTCAGTTATGACTTCTTTCTAACTAGTCTCTGTATTATAGCACATAATTACGAAACTGGGGCTTTTTTAATACTATCCTGTCCTTAAAATTGTTATTGTGTTCCATTAGCAAGACATTCTCTACATTGTTATAAAAAATTGTTTTATTTACTTCATGTTAATCGAGATTAACATTAGCAGAATTTTTTTGGCTTAACGTCCATTAACCTGGTTGGTATATTGGACGATGATTGGTGAAATGTTGCTCAAATGACCTCGGGGTCCAGGGAGCTTAAAGTTGCTCGACATTCTTCTTCTCTGGACAAGGGAAAACCCCGAAAGGAACCTTATCCGGGCAACTCACCCTAAGCGAGCCAGGAGCCAGGAGGAGGAGCAGGAACTAGTCGCCCGAGTATACTCGGGCGGGGGCAAATCGCCACGGTACCTATCCGCTTTTCTCGCGGATTTACCCGTGTGATATAAAAGATGTGCAAGCGTTTATGTCTGTGTCGAAGTAATGTGGGCAGGATGTTTCCCTCTGTGCAGCCGGCGCGGGCTGGCTTACCTACCGGAGTGGTCACTCACCCAGAGAGGGACCAGGCCCGATGCTGCTTAACTTGGCCAGCCTCTTGCGGGCTGTCAAGGAAAGCAGTGCCGGCTAGCGGGGAGAACTGAAAGGATGTAGGTACGGGATGGGGGAAGCCAGTATTGCAGATTCGAGCTCACGACCTTTTGAATGTGAAGCAGACACGCTACCACCACACTACCCAGGGGGCAAGTAGGAGTTGTCATGCTTCTTTCTAAGCAGCAGAGAAATATAAGAATACACTAGGCTAAAGCAATAATACAATGTTTTAAAAGCAGGTCGCTACGTGAAAACTGAAGTTCGGTTTTATTTGAATGAAGGGGTTTGAATGAACATAAAGATCATTTAAGAGATTTTCAATGGTAGGTTCCTGCAGAGGTCAATGTAAATCATGCAGAAATATCCTCATGTACACAGTTCCCTCAAAATAGTTCCCTTAAGCAGTGTCGAGTCATACTTCAGCCAACGGATAAAAAGATTCTGGAAACATTCATGGAAACCATTTTCTGAAACTAGTTTCAGCTCTTTCTTCGCTTTTGCAGAGGTTTTCTTTAGTGCTCGCCGGGTACTTATTTATGCGACTGCCTCCGTGGTCGAGTGGTCAGCGAGCTGACTTCTCACCCTCACCCGGGGGGGGGCATGAGTTTGATTCCCGTCTGGGACGAGGAATTTTTCTTTAGCCAGAAGTATTCCCTATCCCCCACAGAGTCTGGAAGTTTGCATGTGAGTGTCAATGTGTGCGTGTTTGAGTAAAACAAAATGATTTAAACCAACGTAAAGTACCTACAGACGAGTTGTTTCAAGTGGAAAGCCCGCGATATGACCTTAGATGTTAAATGAAACAATAAAACAAATGATGTATGCGGCAGGCAGAGAGACCGATAGATGAATTATTTGCCAGAACAATATACAAGTTTGTGTGGTAATGTCAACAAATATATAAATAACAAAACAAGCCACAAAAACCACTATAAAATACTGTACAATGGATTGGAGAGCAGAACAGCCTTAATTTTTCTTTTGAATAAAGATAACGACAAGTTTTTTACATTGTTGGGAAGGCTCATAAATAGGTTTGAAGAATCAGTTTTAAATGAGTTTTGAAATTTGCTAAGCTTGCATTTTGCAGTATAGATACTTGCAGTATTTCTTGTGGAATGATTATGAACTTATATCCATCTTGACAAATAGTAAACAATTCAGAACATACAAAGATACCATATTCAATATACCCAATTTGATAAATTAAGGTTTGAGATGTGCCTGTACCATAGTATATGGTTTTCAAGGCATTCAAAGATAAGTACTTTTTTTGAAAGTTTTAATAAAAAGAGTTCTGTTATTTTGCCTGGCTCTCTCTCTTTCTCTCTCTCTCTCTCTCTCTCTCTCTCTCTCTCTCTCTCTCTCTCTCTCTCTCTCTCTCTCTCTCTCTCTCTCTCTCTCTCTCTCTCTCTTGGTAGCTTATCATCCTTTAACCTGGTTCGTCATATCGAACGATGAATGAAATTGGTGAAATGATGCTCAAATGATCTCGGGGTCCATGGAGCTTAAAGTTACTCAACATTCGTCTTCTCAGGATAAGGGAAAACCCCAAAAAAAACCTTACCCGGGTAACTCACCCTACGCGAGATTCGAACTCACGACCTGTTGGCGTCTTGAAACATACTTATTATCTGTAGTACCCCAAGGAACACGTGGAGCTTTAATACTTTTTCCTTTCTCTACATGTACTGCGTACATAGTGTATAGAGGAGGTATTGTATTCCACCCAAAAATTCGATACCGAGATTTCACCGGAAATACACGTTTTGGGTCCCCCTGAAACAAGAAAAAAACATTTTTGGATACCGTGTGTGTGTGTGTGCGCGCGCGTGTGTGTGTGTCTCTGGACACCATAGCTCAAAAACAAAAAAACCATTGAATACCAAACTTGGTATTTAAGTTTGGTATCTTCCAAGGATGCGACACGAAGATTTAAAAAAAATGCTCCCTCCCCAACTACCCTTTACATGAAAAAAAATTCTAAAATGTTGATTTTCTCAAAAATGACTAACGATTTTCATTAAAATATCGTATATCAAATATATTTACCTGACAAAGTGTACATCTAGAATTTTCTGGGAATAGCCTCTCAAGATTACTTTATCCTGGATTCATTTTACGGAATTTTGTATAACTGCTAAACCATAAGAGATAGACCAAAACATACCATACAAAAAATGTAGAGCACATTAAAACACACAATTTATGTTATATACAGTGCTCCGTAGCGAATGTGCTGTTTTTTTAGCAAACATAACAAAATATCAGCTTCGAAACGTGGGAAGTATAATTTTTATAATAATTTTAAATGTTCCAAACGAGCCGCAAATGGAATTACTTGCTCTACAAAACTGTACGAACATAAAATAATGGAAAGAAAGATGGTGGGAGTTATTTAAAGCAATACTTGAGGATTCATTTTGCAAATTGCGATTATTTGCAGCGCATTTAATGGCAGTGTTTGGCTCAACATACATTTGTGAGCAAATCTTCTCTAAAATGAGTTTTATTAAAAGCTAGCATCATAGTAGACCACATGATGATCATTTAGTTCATCTATTAAAGGCTTTGTGCATATTTTTAGCAGCAGATATTGATGGATTCGTCCAGAGGAAAAGATATCACTGAGTAAAATCTCTCGTGTGTTTCATTCACGTGACTTTCTCTACTTGTTCTGCAAACAAACCATTCTTACAAAATATCAGTAATTTATCTACACTATACTAATCGAGATAAACATTAGCAGAAATTATTACTTGCATCCTTGTAAGCAGAAGGGAAATAAGGGAATACACTAGGCAAACGCGATACTCAAATATTTTAAAAGCTATTGCTATGTGAAAATATTGAAACCCGGTTCTCTCTGCGAGGCTGGGAGTAAAACAAAAGAGCTATGAAACGAAAGATGTTTGACTCCCTTTTTGAGAAATGCTCAAGTAGTTTAAAATTGAAACCAGTATCAGGAAATATTTTCAAAGATTAAATCTTAAAATCTCTATCTATCTCTATCTACCTATCTCTCTCTCTATATCTCTCTATATATCTATATATATATCTATATCTATCTATATAGCTATTGTAAACCTTTATTTGTTAAATTGGGTGTTTTAACTTTGACTTCATTGTTTGTGTTCCACTGCCTCTTATTTTCCAAGAAAAATAGTCATAAATACAATCTATGTTCCGAAATCCATCTTCATCACACCAGAAGTAGTTCCAATATTTACATAAATAGATGTAAATATAGCAAGATACAAGATTCATTTGAAGTAATATCATTAAATCTATTTAACAAACTCTGTAACAGCACTAAAGCTCTCCCCATTGAATCTTTTAAGAGGTCAGTGAAGCGCACTTTGATTTTAAATCCATTTTATTGTCTGGATGCATTTTATAATACTATGAATTGTTTGTGATCTTGCCTGTATTTGACGTTGCTACACAATGTACTTTGTTCTGGCAAATAAACTTGTCTGTCTGTCTGTCTGTCTGTCTGTCTATCTATCTATCTATATATATATAACCAATTGTGTTAACGAGATCCATATTTTTTGTCTAGTATGTCTATCGTTTACGGTTTATCATTTACACAAAAGTCAAAAAGTCATCCAAATTGATGAGATCTTCATATGCTATCACCAGAGAAAGAAATTAAGGATATGCATCTCGCAACTCATGACAATATCTAAAATATATGGTATTTAAATTTAAATTTTGAGAAAATCAAAATTTTCGAAAACTATTCCATGTAATGGGTAGTTAGTTGGGAGTGAGGAGTTTTCTTGGAAATCTTCGTGTCGTATCCTTGTAAGATACTGAACTTAAATACCAAGTTTGGCGTATAAGGGACTTTTGTTTTTCGATTTATGCTTCACATCAAAGACGTTTTTAAAACTCTCTTCTATTTTTTGTTCAGGGCCTCTCATTAAATTTATGTACTTCCAGTGATAGAATTTTTGGGTGGAATCAATCCCTTCTCTACCTACTATGTACATTGCTCATACGTGCGAGAGAAAGTACAAAAAGACTACACTAAATGCAAATGAGGAAAGACTACACTAAACACCTTGTGTTTACAAACATTCCTTTACGTCGCATATCAGCAACGGACAAACAACATTGTAAAAAATTTAACAGTGTTAAATGAAACACGTTAAATGCTTGAACTGAAGTATATTTTCTTAAAACGTTTAGTTACTCGTTAAGTTAAAACCCCGTAACAGTTTTAAATTTACTTATATAACAACAGGACAAGTAAATGGTACCATAATATTAAAAACCCACTCAGTAATTTCGCAAGAATGCAAACACAGACAGTTCCAAAATTACTGAAAGAGTGGCTGCGGCGCACTGACATAAAATGCACAAAACTGCCACACGTTGTGTATACATTTTCATGCAAAACGTACATTTTAGCGGTATGCATTATGCATAAAAAATCTTATGTGTTCCATTCACATGACTTTCTCTACATCTCTGCAACAAATTATTGTTAAAAGCTTATGCTTCTATTTACTTCATTTTAATCGAGCAAAATAGCAGAAATGATCTTATTATTTGCTTCCTTGTAAGTAGAAATAAGGGAGTACCATAGGCTAAACTGATAATCAAAAGCTGGTTGCTATGTGACTGAAGTTCCTTTGTTTGTATGTACAGTAGTTGACAAATTCCTGTATGAAAAATGTGTAAGTTTTTCATAGCACAAACCAAAAATAAGGAATGTTACAAAAACGACGGACTCCACGAAAAAAATGTATATAACATAAATTGTGTGTTTTAACGTGCTCTACATTTTTGTTTAGTAAGTTTTCGTCCATCTCTTACGGTTTAGAAGTTATTCAAAATTCAGTAAAATTCATCCAGAATAAACTACTCTTCAGAGGCTATTCCCAGAAAATTCAAGATATAAATTTTATTTGTCGGATAAATATCTTTCATATACGTATTTTTAATAAAAATCGTTAGAGTCATTTTTGAGTAAATCAAAATTTTCGAAAAAAACTTCCATGTAAACGGTAGTTGGGGGTGAGGGGATTTTTCTCAAAATCTTCGTATCGCATCCCTGGAAGATACTAAAGTTAAATACGAAGTTTGATATTATACCTACTTTTCGTTTTTGAGTTATCGTGTTCACAGACACACGGACACACACACACGGACCTTTTTCTGGAAACGCTTTTTTTGGGTTCAGGGGGTCCTAAAACATGTAATTCCGGTGAAATCTCGACATCGAATTTTGGGGTGGAATACAATACTTCTCTATCCCTATGTACATTGTACATACGGGGCAAGAGAAAGTAAAAATAGCAGAAATGGTCTTATTGTTTGCTTCCTTGTAAGTAGAAATAAGGGAGTACTATAGGCTAAACTGATAATCAAAAGCTGGTTGCTATGTGACTAAAGTTCCTTTGTTTGTATGGACAGGAGTTGACAAATGCCTGTATGAGAAAAGTTTAAGTTTTTCTTAGCTGAAACCAGAAACGATCAACCCCACGAAAAAAATGCATATAACATAAATTGTGTGTTTTAATGTGCTTTTTGCCCATCTCATACAGTTTAGTAGCTATGTAAAATTCCGTAAAATTCAAGAATAAATAGTCTTCAGAAGCTATTCCCAGAAAATTGAAGATATACATTTTATTTGTCAGGTAAATATCTTTAATATTTGACATTTTAATAAAAATCGTTAGCCATTTATGAGAAAATAAAATTTTACGAAAAAAGTTCCATGTAAAAGGTAGTTGGGTGTGGGAGGATTTTCTTGAAAATCCTCGTGTCGCATCCTTGGAAAATACCAAATTTAAATACCAAGTTTGGTGTTAAACGGTCTTTTCGTTTTTGAGCCAAGCTGTCCACAGACACACACACATCTTTTTCTAAAACTATGATTTGTTACACTCGCGTGACTTTCTCTAGCAGCTCTACAAAACTCCTAAAAAAGATTATTCTTCTTTGTACACAATGCCAATCAAGATAAATGTTAGCAGAATGGTATTACTTAGTTCCTTATAAGTAGAAGGGAATAAGGGAATGCACTATGCTAAACTGATTGTCAAATGTTTTAAAAGCTATCGCTATGCGATTGTTATTACAAATCACTACTTTGCTTGGCCAGGAGTAGAACAAAAGAAAAACGGACACTTCCTGTTTGAGAAAAGTTTAAGTACTTCATAATTGAAACCAATAACATGGAATATCTCGAAAACGGTTACCTCCACAACAAAAATGGTGGAGAACAAAAATTGTGTGTTTTGTCATGAGGTACACTTTTTGTGTAGTACATTTTTTTCTCTCTCTATTACGGTTTGCAGTTAAGCAAAATTCAGCAAAATCATCCAGAATAAAGAGGTCTTCAGAGGTTATTCCCAAAAAATTCGAGATATACGTTTTATTTCGGACATAAATAGCTTTAGTATACGGGATTTTAATCAAAATCGTTAGTCATTTTTAAGAAAATCAAAATTTTCGAAATTTTTTCCATGTAAGGAGTAGTTTGTGGTGGGGGGATTTTTTGAAAATCTTCGTGTCGCATCCTTGGAAGTTACTAAACCTAAATACCAAGTTTGGTATTTAACGGTCTTTTTGTTTTGAGGCTATGCTGTTTACAGACACAGACAGACAGACAGACAGACAGACAGCAGACAGACACACACTCTCACACAGACCTTTTTTTAAAAATAATTTTTCGGACTCAGGGGACCCCAAAACATATATTTCCGGTGAAATCTCGGAATCGAATTTTTCTATGCATCACAATATCTTCTCTATCGCTATGTACATTGTACATATGGGGACAGAGAAAGTAAAAATGCTTCAGGGAGGACCCAAAATATTTATTTCCGGTGAAATCTAGGTATCGAAATTTTGGGTGGAATGCAATATCTTCTCTATACACTATGTACATAATACATGTAGAGAAAGTAAAAATGAGCGTAACAAGTTCATTAACTTTTCCCGCATCATATCTATATCCACAAGAAAGCTAGAGATAAACCGGTAGAAGACATGCCTATTCAGGGTGGGAGGTTTGCATATAACACATGTGTTTATCATTTTTCCACTTACTAATGACACTGTCGGTTACATATTTTGCCCACAGCAATCGAATAACTGAGCGAATTTCTTCGCGAAACCAGTTTACCAAAACCAGTCGGCAGTTTTGTTTACCTTGCAGTAGCGCTGTAGGTTGCGGTTGGTTGAAACTCTGCGTAGTTGCCAATCGCATGTATTACAATTATCGCACACTACTAAGTTCGCTGTGAAGGATCAAAATCCCAAGAATGTGTAACCTTAGTTTCTGATCTGGCGTCGTATCCCTCTGCTATGTTTACATACATCATTCCACTTATAGTCGGACAGGACAAAGAGTAATCAGCAGAGGGAAGCCAACCGTGTGACCTATTATATAAACTATCACCGAACGTCTGATATAAGGAATAATAATCATCGTAAAAACATTGTGGAAATTCCTTCTTAAACCTTAGTTTAGAAACCAGCGTAAAAACTGCTAACACTGGATCTCCACATACTCCTCAAACACTGCCACAAGTTTTTGCTCTTATTCACCTTCAATCCTCCATTTGTTGAAAGTATTTTTCATTTATTCAGGTCTTCCTCTAATTACTATGCACTTTATTTCACATAAAAATTCAATATTCAGATTTCATGGGGAAAACATACATTGAGGTCTCCTGTATAAAAGTGAACTCGGTTTTAAAAAATCTGATGTGTTCCATTCACATGACTTTCTCTATATCTCTGTAAAAATTATTGTTAATAAGCTTATCTTTTATTTATTTCAATCGAGAAAAGTTAGCAGAAATATTCTTATTTCTTGCTTTATTGTAAGTAGAAGCGAAGTAAGGGAATACCATAGGTTAAAGTGAAAGCCAAAAGCTGGTTGCTATGTGACTGATGTTCCTTTGTTTGTATGGACAGGAGTTGACAAATTCCTGTATGAAAAAAGTTTGTTTTTCCAAAGCTGAAACAAAGAAAAAGGAATATCTCAAAAACGATCAACTCCACGAAAAAAATGTATATAACATAAATTGCGTGTTTTAACGTGCCCAACATTTTTTGTGTGTTAAGTTTTTATCCATCTTTTACGGTTTAGCAGTTATGCAAAATTCATCCAGAATAAAGTAGTCTTCAGAGGCTATTCCCAGAAAATTCAAGATATACATTTTATTTGTCAGGTAAATATCTTTAATATACGAAATGTTAATCAAAATCGTTAGAGCTATTTTTGAGAAAATCAAAATTTTCGAAAAAAGTTCCATGTAAAGGGTAGTTGGGGGTGGGGGGATTTTTCTCAAAATCTTCGTGTCGCATCCCTGGAAGATATTAAACTTAAATACCAACTTTGGTATTTTACCGACTTTTCGTTTTTGAGTTATCGTGTTCACAGACACACGGACACACTGACACACGAACACACGGACCTTTTTCTGAAAATGCTTTTTTTTGGATACAGGGGACCCTAAAACATATATTTCCGGTGAAATCTCGGTATCGAATTTTTGGGTGGAGTGCAATACCTTCTCTATACACTATGTACATAGTGCGTATAGAGAAAGTAAAAATCAGTGTGTGTGTGTTTGTGTGTACGGCATAGATCAAACGAAATGTCAGATTAAAACCAAAATTGATATTCTACTTCAGCATCCTCTTAGGATGCGACAGGAAGATTTTTCAAAATATCCCATCGCAAAATATCCTTTACATAAAAAATTCCAGTTATTTCAACTTTTTCAATTATGACTAATATGTATATATATATAATTATTTTGATTAAAATATCTTATAGGGACATGACCCTATATTATAGGACATCTCAATGGAAGAGAAATAAAGGCGGTGGTTGAGAGTTGCTGTAAGTTGTTGAGAGTTTACTAATGTACAAGATATTCGTGGTTAAGGCAAAATACTATATTTCGCATTCTACAACTTCGAAACCGTCCGAGGCATAAGTAACCTTTTGAGAAGATAACTGTCCTTTGAAGCTTTACCTGAAAACAGTGACAGGTTTGGCGATAACGAAAAAGTAGAAATTAACCAATTTTCATGACATATATTTGCCAAAAACACCTTCCACTTTTTGTCTAAGAATCACACCAAGTAGCTACCTAATCCCAAAATGCTGTAATTTTTAATATTCAATAAAACATATCTAAAATATTTTCAAACTGCAATATCAAATTTCGAACAAGTGGAAGTATAAAATATGAGTTCATTATATTCGTTCGATTTAGTTTCATAACATCCTGTAGAGTACTTGATGGCAATTTAGAGTAAGTGATACATTTAAGTCATTTAGCAAGAGGTAATGTTGCACGCGTAGCAGCAAACGGTGTTGATGACAAAATGTAATGCTGACACAGTCCTGTCCTCATAAAGCAATGCTGGTAAAAGCAGGTCTTAACAATAAAGATAACTAGGTCACGAGGAGCCTTTACATAACTAGAGATTCTGCCAGATACACTCTGTATCGACGTTGACAGAAAGGGTTAAGTGTCCAGCTTCCAGAATATAATGCAACAGGGGAGTTCTGTGTGGAATTAGGGTGACCATTTTGTGTTTTTTCCTTAGCTCCCAGATCATATAGACTCATTAATTACTCCAAGTAATAGTAAAAGCCTATGTCCGCGCCCTTGGTATACTTATTTATAGCTCCCCATCTCTCTCCAGATGTACACTCTCCTGCACCATGAACCCTGAAGCCACCTGCTTCCCTCTATACATGTGGGAGTATTAGTTCTATCCTGAACCCATCATCCCCTAGCGAAGCACAGTGGTAGAGATAACTCTTCCGTACACTAAATCTGCTCTAATATAGTAGTAATATTGCCTGTATCTCCTAAATAGAGTATAAGGCATCATTACGAGGTTTCCTTAATCGTATTCGAATTTATAGTTCTTGAGTTTGCCGCTATGCGCCATGGGGATGAGGGATCGGCTCCTCGTCCACAGATGGCGCTGTAGTCGAAATCACGGCTTGCGGATCCAAAATAGCGAAATTTAGCTCAGAAACATTCCTCTGGGGTTCTTTTACGTGGAAATAAACATTACACGGGACCACAGACTTTAATTCTCTTCCGAAGGAAGCCATGCTAAGGATTTTTGCATCCAAAAAATTCATCACCCTCCGACATAATTGGGTTTTATAAGCTAGCGTGGATATCTACTACACGAGGGACATTTTGCGTTTTGCACTGCAAGGATTTTGTAGAAAATGGTACATGGAAGTAAATATTCTTCAAACTAAAGTACAAGTAAGGGAAACTATGGAAAGTAAATCAGGTAGGTGAAAAATCATCCGAGTATTTGCTTGGCAAACCAGGGAAACTACGACAAAACCCAGCAGTCAGACTGGGCGGAGGCGAGGATGGATTCAGGACCTGCTAAAAGTGAGTCTAAAATGTTACCTTGGAGTTACCTTACTGGTAAATATGACAATTAAAATCCATGTATTCTTTAGAAAACTCATGCTTATTAATGCTATTGGTCCTCTTAACATGCTAAGAAGGCATGCAATTTAAAACAACCATAACCAACGATATTCGATTTCAAAGGCTGATACACGTTTGGCCTATCGCCTTTACATAAAGTGAGAACAAGATTAATGGATGTAGAAGAGCACTATTTGGAAAGACCTGCATCGAATCTTAAATAATTTAAATCTATAGTATCAGATTTGGATTCGAGATTACGCACTCCATGCAATATATTCATTAATCAATCAATCAACAGGTGCAAGGTGTGGCAGTTGTTTAGCAGCAGTTACAGATATTAGAACCTGTTCGTAATTATCTGCAACTCGAATCTTGGTTCTTATTTGATTTAAGAACTGAAACTCTTAATGCAGTTTTTTTTTTTCTCGAAGAATATCAATTACAGTTATGCTATTTGCGAGCGCATAGAATGTTGACCAGTTCAAGGTTAAATGCTGTTTCTTTATGGATAATTTATAGCTTCATGGCAATAAACTGTATAGAACTCTGATGTGTTGCATGCTCATAACTTGCCTACATCACTGCAACAAAGTATTGTTGAACAGCTTACTCTACTATTTAGTTTATGATAATCGAGAAACATTAGCACAAATTGACTTATCTACTTGCTTTCTTGTAAGTTGAAGGTAAATAAGGGAATACATAAAACGATAGTCAAATATTTTAAAACCTGGATGCCATGTGGATGAAATCCGTTTCTATACATAGCCGAGAGTTTAAAAATTTCCGTGTGAAAAAAGTTTAAATATTTTAAATCTGAAATAATTAAGAGGGAATGTCTCAGAAATGGCCAACTCAATGGGGGGGGGGGGAATATATAACACAGATTGTGAATTTAGCGAGATCTATATTTTTGTGTAGTAAGTTTTTGTCTATAATTTACGGCTCACCAGTTACGCAAAATTCGGCAAAATTCATCCAGAATAAAGAGGTATTTAGATGCTGTTACCAGAAAATTAAAGATATACATTTTATTTGTCATGTAAATATTATTAATATACGGTATCTTAATCAAAAACTTTAGAGCCATTTTTGAGAAAATCAAAAATTTTTGGGGCGGGGGATTATTTTTTTTTCAAAATCTTCGCCTTGCATCCTACTGAACTTAAATATCAAGTTTGGTATTTCACCGACTTTTGCTTTTTGAATAATCCTATTCATACACACATGGACCTTTTTCTGAAAAGATGATGCGTTCTATTTACATCATTGTAACAAATTATTGTTAGTAAGTTTATTCTTCTATGTCATACTAAAACATCAGCCCAATTAGTCTTCCTGCTTAGTTCCTTATACGTAGAAGGGAAATAGTGGAATACACCAGGTTAAACCGACAGTCTAATGTTTTAAAATGTGGTTGCTATGGGACCGAAACACGTTTCTTTGGTGGCCAGATGTATGTGTGTATGTGGAGAGAATAGCTCAAAAACTTCGGTATCTTTCAAGGATATGACAAGAAGATTTTCAAGAAAATCTTCCACCCTCAACCCCCCTTTACGTGAAAAAAAAAATGCAAAAATTTTGATTTTCTCAGAAATGGCTCTAACGATTTTGATTAAAATCTCTTATATCCAAGATACTTACATGACAAATAAAATGTATATCTTCAATTTTCTGCGAATAGTCTGCAGAGAGTTTATTCTGGATAAATTTTGCGGAATTTTGCATATACGGTAATTTAACACAGTACGTTAAAAGCATTTTTTATTGTTTCATTTGAATAGCCCCCTTTAACTTCAATGGTCATATCGGGGGCTTTGAACTTGTGAAACAACTCGTATTACTATAGGTTTAAAACATTAGGTTAATCAGTTTTATTTTCTCTACGCGTACTATGTACGTAGTGTATAGAGAAGGTATTGTATTGCACCCAAAAATTCAATACCGAGATTTCACCGGAAATATATGTTTTAGGTTTCCCTTTATCTACAAAAAAAAAAAAAAAAAAAAAAAAAAAAAAAAAAAAAAAACATTTTCAGAAAAATTTCCGTGTGTGCGTGTCCGTGAACACGATAATTCAAAAACGAAACGTCGGTAAAATACCAAACTTGGTGTTGAAGATTAGTATCTTCCAAGGATGTGACACGAACATTTTGAGAAAACTCCTCCCAACCCAAACTACCATTTACATGGGACTCTTTTAGAAAATGTTGACTCTCTCAAAAATGGCTCTAACGATTTAGATTAAAATGTCAAATATTAAATATATTTGCACGACAAATAAAATGCATATCTTGAATTTCCTGGGAATAGTCTCTGAAGACTACTTTATTCTGGATGAATTTTACGGAATTTTGCATAGCTGCTAAACCGTAAGCCATGGACAAAACTTACCACACAGAAAATGTAGAACACATTAAAGCACACAATTTATGTTATAACTGTGTTTTTTTTTTTTTTTTTTTTTTTTTTTTTTTTTTTTTTTTTTTTTTTTTTTTTTTTTGTGGAGTTGATCGTTTTTGAGATATACCTTGTTTTTGGTTTCAGCTTTGAAAAACTTAAACTGTTCTCATACACGTACTTGTCAAATCCTGTCCATACAAACGAAGGAATTTCAGTCACATAGCAACCAGCTTTTGAGCATCACTTTAATCTATGGTACTCCCTTATTTCTGCTAATTTTTTCTCGAATAGCATGAAGTAAATAGAAGGATAACGTTTTGAACAATAATTTGTTGCAACGATGTATAGAAAGTCATGTGAATGGAACACACCAGATATTTTTATCGGAAACACTTGCTCATTCATTCTCACCTACATACTTCCAGACTCTGTGGTGGATATGGAATACTTGTGTTTAAAGAAAAGCTGCCCTTCCCAGCCGAGAATCGAACCCGGGATCTCCGGATGAGAAGTCAGCTCGCTGACACTCGACTACGGAGGTGGTTGGAGAGCCATTTTTGACAAAATGAAAAATCTTGGAACATTTTTCCATGTAAGATCAAATTTGAGGTGGGGGCATTTTCTTGAAATCTTCGCGTTGCATCCTTCTAAGATGTTGAACTTAATTTCAAGTTTGGTATTTAATCTAATTTTCATTTTACTTTCTCTACATGTACATATTGTATAGAGAAGGTATTGCACTCCTCCCAAAAGTTCGATACCGAGATTTTAACGGAAATACATGTTTTAGGGTCCCCTGTAACCAAAAAAAGCATTTTTGGAAAAAAGAGTGTGCGCCTGTGAACATAACTCAAAACCGAAAAGTCGGTAAAATACCAAAATTTGTATTTAAATGTAATATTTTCTAGGGATCCGACACAAAGATGTTCAGAAAAATTCTTCCCATCACAAATTACGCTTTACATGGGAAAAATTTCGAAAATTTTGATTTTCTCTAAAATAGCTCTAACGATTTTGATTAAAATGACGTAATATTAAATATATTTATATGGTAAATAGAATGTTTACTCTATAAAACCCTCTTGATTCTGAATGCATTTTTTTGAATTTTGTAGCGTTATTGAGCACCGCGTTTGGAAACCATATGCGGTGTTAATACGTTGTTGACGTTAGGTGTTATATGCAGGGTTGCCTCTTACACCACATTTAAGACACCTTATGCAATTAGCGCAGATTGGAGTCGTTGACCAGACTCCCTCCCCTACCTATGAGTAGGCCCACTTACGTGGTACGGTGAATCTACTACCGGTGAGTTTGCCTCGGTGTCGCTCAGTCGGCACGATAATTGACTCACCCGGGGTGGTAAAGCAAATGGGGGTAGGTCAGGAGTGGTCTTATAATAATTAAAAGCTGTATACTTTGCTTGAGTTTATTCCTTCCTAGACGAGACGAGACAAGCCAAGCCTTATAATAGTGTTCACTTATACATTTGTTACGATTCTAAAACATGGCTGAACACAAGTAATGTATTAGTACTCGTCACTGGCTTTGTGTCTAACTTTATGTGAAGCACTTAACTTCCGCCCGACGACCAACAGCAGAACAGCTACAGACAACTTTCACGGAACAGCTCAAAACAGATGAATTAGAACAGATTCTCCCGAGGTGCCTTCTAGGGCTCTATACATACAAAAATTACTGTCATGGTGGCCTCTTTCTGATTGGACAGAAAGGGCGCACAATTGACGTCAATATTACCCAAGAATCAATTTCCTTATCCCAGGATGCACTATAAACCTCAGGTGACAAGCCTAGTACAATGAAGTATTACATCTTCCATATTTTTCAGTTCACCCCCGACCTAGCTCAAGCGTACGTGACTTGACAAAAGAGAGCTTCTCATCCCCTTTGACCCTCTTGGCATCAGCTTTCTTCTCCAGCTGAATTTTCGGTTAACTACATATATTTATACTCTTAATTTTACATTGTTAAATAACTAATAACTAATAATAATTATAATAGGGGAGCTAATTAACGGTCTCAATTTTACGTAACTGGTAAACCGTAAGAGTTAGACAGAAACTTGCTATACAAAAAAACGTACATCACGTTATAGCTCACAATTCGTCTTATAGTTTGTTTTTTTTTTTTTCGTAGAATTGACCGTTTGTGAGATATTCCTTGTTATTTGTTTCAGATTTAAAATACTTGAACTTTTCTGACACGGAAAGCTATAATCTTCTAAAAATGCTTTTATTTTATAAACAGGGTTTTCTAAAATTTGCATTTCCAGTGAAATCCCAGTGTCGAATTTTTGGTATAATGCAATACCTTCCTTACCTATATACTATTTACTAAGGTAATGTATGCCTCTTTAATCAGGAGGTGGTGTGTATTATTTTCTCTACACTTACTATGCACATAGTGCATAGAGAAGGTGTTGTATTGCACCCAAAAATTCGACACCAAGATTTTACCGAAAATATATGTTTTGGGGCCCCCTGAATAAAAAAAAACATTTTTGGAAAAAGGTCCGTGTGTGCGTGTGTGTCTCTGGATAGCATAGCTCAAAAACGAAAAGACCGTTAAATACCATATCAAAAATTTAAGATTGGTATCTTCCAAGGATGCGACACGAAGATTTTCAAAAAATTCCCCCGCCCCTAACTACCCTTTACATGGAACTTTTTTCGAAAATTTTGATTTTCTCAAAAACGGCTCTAACAATTTTGATTAAAATATCGTATATTAAAGATATTTACCTAACAAATAATACGTATATCGAATTTTCTGGGAATAGCCTCTGAAGACCACTTTATTCTAGATGAATGTTGCATAACTACTAAACCGTAAGAACTGGACAAAAACTTACCGCACAAAAAATAAAGAGCACATTAAAACACACAATTTATGTTATACACATTTTTTCGAGAAGCTGATCGTTTTTGAGATATTCCTTGTTTTTGGTTTCAGGTTTGAAAAACATGTACTGTCTCATATAGGAATTTGTCAACTCGTGTCCATACAAACAAATGAACTACAGTCACATAGCAACCAGTTTTTGATTGTCACTTTAACCTATGATACTCCCATATTTCGCTTCTACTTACAAGGAAGTAAGTAATAAGACTATTTCTGCTAACTTTTTCTCGATTAACATGAAGTAAATAGAAGCATAAGCTTATTAACAATAATTTGTTACACATAAGTAGAGAAAGTCATGTGAATGGAGTACATCAGATTTTTTTTTATATTTATCCGGATAGAGTTTTGGGGGGGGAGGGGTATCGCCTTATTTTAATTAGACAAATTTTAGTAAGCTTAAGCTCTATATATTCTTTAGATAAGGTCGATAGAGAAAACACGTTAAAATTCTGAAATCTACCAGTTTTTGATAATGCCTGCTGTAAATTTCGCGGTTTCTTCACATTCTCCTTTAGATAAAGTGCTTAAGAGGACCAATAACATTAAATTACCAACGTTCATTATGAGTTTTCTCAAAAGGAAACGGGATACGCGAGCTTTATTTCAAAACACATTTTCAACACATCGAAACCTTGATTGGATTAATGGACGGAGAAGAAAACACTTTAGAAAGACCTGCATGGAATCTTAAATACCTTAAAATCTGTAGAAGAGATCTGGAATCCAGATTACGCGCTCACTATAATATATTATTTATTCAATCAACAGCTGAAGGTGCGGCCGCACATGCCAGATATTTGCGGACTGCTGTGCAACTCAAACCCTGTTTGATCTAAGAACTGGAACTCTTGACTGCAGTTTGTCCTTCGAAGAATATCAATACATTTATGCTATGAGTGACCTCCTGGGATGTTTAGTTCAAAATCAATCGTTATTTCCTCCTGGACTATGGCATATACACGAGGGCTTTCCAGAACGTGACAGAAGATTTGGCTTAACTAAACAATAACGGAAGAAATCAACACAAAAAAAGTCTGATGTGTTACACTCCCATGACTTTCTCTACCTATTCTACAAACCACCTACAAAAGATTCTTCTTCTTTGTACACAATAATCGAGATAAATATTAGCAGAATGTTCTTGTTACTTAGTTCCTTATAAGTAGAAGGGAATAAGTGATTGTCAAATGTCTTAAAAGCTATCGTTATGCGACTGTCATTGCAAATCACTTCTTTGCTTGGCCAGGAGTAGAACAAAAGAAAAACGGACACTTCCTGTCTGAGAAAAGTTTAAGTACTTCACAATTGAAACTAATAAGGAATATCTCGGTAACGGTTACCTCCACAACAAAAACGTAAAGGACATAAATTGTGTGTTTTGTCGTGATGTACATTTTTTGTGTAGTGAGTTTTTTTCTATCTCTTACGGTTTAGCAGTTGAGCAAAATTCGCCAAAATTCATTCGAATAAAAGGGTCTTCAGAGGCTATTCCCAAAAAATTCCAGATATATATTTTATTACGGTCATAAATAGCTTTAATATACGAGATTTTAATCAATATTGTTAGAGCCATTTTTAAGGAAATAAACATTTTCGAACTTTTCCAAGTAAAGGGTAGTTTGTGGTGGGGGGATTTGTTTGAAAACTTCGTGTTGCATCCGTGGAATATACTAAACCTAAATAACAAGTTTGGGACTTAACGGTCTTTTCGTTTTGGGGCTATGGTGTCCACAGGGATATAGACACATTCACACGCGCGCGCGCGTGGACCTTTTTTTAAAAATGCTGTTTTCGGACTCAGGGGACCCAAAAACATATATTTCCGGTGAAATCTCAGTATTGAATTTTTGTGTGCATTACAATACCTTTTCTATCCCTATGCACATTGTACATATGGGACTAGAGAAAGTTAACATTTTATTTACAAAGTTACAGAACCTTACTCTATTTCTCAACGTAATCGCCATTGCTATCAAGCTATTTATTGTCTCGTAGTACCGATTTTTCAATGTAGATATTTAGTCTTTCACTGCTATAGATCCGAGCCAAGATGTCACTGTCACTTTGAGGTCTTCATCGTTGGGAAACCTCTTTAACCCCAAAAGCTATGAACGTTTCCAATCTGAATTCTTTTAATCAACATTTGCTTTCAATTTCTCCTTAACGACTGAAGAACTTCCATTCCAGTTTTTGCCATTCACACTGCATTTTCCTTGATTACTTGTAAATTATGAGCCATTTCCTCACTTAAGACTCGTTCATTGCATTATCACCATACATTTGCGTTATTTACCTATAAAATTCGATTGGCCAAACATTTTTGCGCAAAAAACTCAAATAAGTTCTTTGGTGGTAGAAAAGTAATACATAATTGAAAAACTGATATAACACGAAACTTAATGTAAATAAAAAATGTAAATGGCGTGTTATTTATGGACGCTCTTTAAAACATATATAGAAAACTTCATTACCTACTACCTTAGTATATATGTTTGGAAGGTAGGAATTACATGCCACCAAAAATTTGATACCGAGTCTTCGCTAGATATACTCGTTAAGACACAAAATCATTCTAGATAAACGTCGGTGCAAGAGTGTTTATATATGTCTAAGAACAACATACTAAGTCGCAAACTAAATTTCGTTTAAATACTAAACTTGATAATTAAGTTCTTCCTAGGATGCGACACGAAGATTTACCAGAAAATGCGCCACCCCAAATTACTCTTTGCATATAAAAATTTTTAAAGTATTTGATTTGATTTTCTAAAAAATATTCTAACGATTTTAATTAAAATACCGTATATTAAACATACTTGCATGACAAATGAAAGTTTTGTCATGAATATCCACTGAAGACCTTTCATTATTGGATGACTTAGCGTATTGGTAAACCGTAATCTTTATACACATAAAGAGAAGAGTTAAACATTTCGGAAGTGTTCCTTATTATTGGCTTCAATTGTTAATATTTAAACGTTTTCCAAATGAGAACCGTTATTCGTTTTTTTACTTTCCTCAGTCTTGTATGTACAATGTTCATAAGGATAGAGAATTATTGTGTTTCACCCAAAAATTCGATGTTGAGATTTCACCAGAAATACATGTTTTAGGATCCCTGAATCCAAAAACAGCATTTTCAAAAACAGGTGCGTGTGTGTGTCTGTGGACGGCATAGCTTAAAAACGGAAAGACCGTTAAACACCAAACTTGGTATTTAAGTTTGGCATCTTCCAAGGATGCGGCACGAAGATTTTCAAGAAAATCCCTCCACCCCTAACTACCCTTTACATGGAAATTTTTTCTTTAAAATGGCCCATACGATTTTGATTAAAATGCCACATATTAAAGCCCTTTCTATCACAAATAAAATCTATATTTTGAATTTTCTGGGAATGGCTTCTAAATATCTGTTTTTGTTTTCTGAATGAATTTGGCTCAATTTGGCATAACTAGTATACCGTAAGGGATGGACAAAGACGTACTATACAAAAACTGTAGATCTTGTTAAAATACACAACTTATGTCATATACATTTTTTCGTGGAGCTTACCGTTTTCAAGGTATTCCTTGTTATTAGTTTCAGTTGTAAAGTATTTATACTTTTCTTAGACGGGAAGTGTCCCGTTTTTCTTTTGTTCTACTGCTGGCCAAGCAAAGAAGCGATTTACAATGAGAATCGATAACTAAAGCTTTTAAAACATTTGACTATCACTTTAGCCTAGTGCAAACCCTTAGTTCTAGTCTACTTATAAGGAACTAAGTAGTTAAATTCTACTGATGTTTATCTCGATTAGCGTGGTGTTGAAAGAAGAATTACTTTTTGTAAGAAGTTTGTAGAGTAGCTAGAGAAAGTCATGTGAGTGTAACATCAGATTTTTAATCTCCTGGTCAAGCACAGAGAAAGTGTTTTCAAAGCTTCACAGGGACACAGTCACTTGTCTTTTAAAAGTTTTTGACCTCTGAAGACTACTTTATTCTGGGTAAATTTTACGGAATTTTGTATAACTCCTAAACACACAATTTATGTTACATACATTTTTGTCGTGGAGTTCATTGTTTTTGAGATTATCCTTGTTTTTGGTTTCAGCTATAAAGAACATACTTTTCTCATACAGGACTTTGTGAACTCGTGTACATACAAACAAAGGAACTTCAGTCACATAGCAACCAGCTTTTGACTATCACTTTAACCTAAGGTAGTCCCTTATTTCGCTTCTACTTACAAGGCAGCAAGTAATAAGACTATTTTTGCTTATTTTTTTGTCGATTAGCATGAAGTAAATAGAATATTGAGCTTTTTAAAACTAATTTGTTGCAGAGCTGTAGAGAAAGTCATGAATGGAACACATCAGATTTCTTTTTTTTTTTTTTTTTTTTTTTTTTTTTTTTAGTTTAACGTCCTTTAACCTGGTTTGGTCATATCGGACGATGAATGAAATTGGTGAAATGATGCTCAAATGATCTCGAGGACCATGGAGCTTAAGTTACTCGACATTCGTCTTCTGAGGATAAGGGAAATCTCCGAAAAAAGAAAAACTTATCCGGGTAATTCACACTAAGCGAGATTCGAACTCACGACCTTTTGAATGTGAGCAGACACTCTACCACCATACTACCCAGGCGGGCAAATGCATCCTTTAATAACTCTCAAAACGTTTGTAAAATACAAACGCAGGTTAACGGGTTAGCTGGAGCAGGGGATTTTCTGTTTCTGAATTATTTTATTCCTCTATGGTTAGAGTTCTCCGAGATATAACGGAACGAGCTGGCTGTTACAAATGGAACTTGCTGTACCGGATAAGACAGCAAACAGCCTTCGATTTCTTTTTCTCGTGGCCCACTCCACCTTTACCCAATTCCATCGCCACGCCTGCAGCCAAGGTTGAGAAACAATCGTGTTTTCGTGAGGGTTACGTCGCCTTATGGAACCTTGGAGGTGTTTGCCGCAGTGAGTCATGTCAAAAAAGAAACGATAATGCCTTGGTACACAACTAGAAACGATTTAACGGAACGGTTACCTAACCTCACTACATAGGTTAATAGTTTTCTGCAGTCCAGAAACCTCTCCAGTGCAGCTCCTTGCATTTTCATTTTGTATCAAATTGTTATGTAACGTTTCTCATTTGTTCTACAATAGCAAGCTGGTCGATAACTATCAGCAAATACAATTTGTGTGTGCTTATCGCGCAACCACAGGACGGAAATGTTTGCGCTTTACTGAAACAAGCCGCCATCTTGTGGCGCTATTCCACTATATATGTAGATTCGGGGGTCGGCTGATAAGTCCCGGGTCTCTCACAGTTATGGCGCCACTAGGCCAGTTAGATGGTAGCATCGTATAATTAAACTCTAGACTAGCTTGCATCTATACTTACAAGTCAATAGCTTGTTTAGTTTTCGAATGACAGCATTATAAACAAGACAACCTTAAGAGTTTTCACGGAGGATTTGGATTTGGAAAAACGATCAGTGAACTCGTCCATGCATTTGAAAGGCTTAACGCCTAAAGAAATCAATGAGAAAATGGACAGTACATTGAAAGACTCTGCCCCTTCATATTCAATGATTAAAAGGTGGGTTGCAGAGTTTAACATGGGACGTACGAACACCAGTGATGAGCGTCACTCTGGACGCCCTGTCGAAGTGACAACTCCAGAGAGCATTGAAAAAAGTCATCGTTTATTATTGGAAGACATAGATTAAGGTTGTTTGAGATAGCAGATGCTGTAGACATATCAAAAGAACGTGCAGGTAATATTTTAAGTAATGTTTTGGGCTTTCACATGGTCTATACAAGATGGGTGCCGTGTTTGTTGATATCTGATCATAAGTTGCTAAGAAAAACTGTTTCTGTTAAGAATGTGGAGCTCTACCGTAAAAATCCCAGCGAGTGTTTGACACAGCTTATTACCATGGATGAAATGTGCATACATCACTAGACTCCAGAAAGTAAATCACAGTCAAAGCAGTGGATTGCGCCAGATGAATCAAGTCCAAAAAAGGCAAAATCAATTTTGTCAGCTAACAAGGCTATGGCGAGTTTTTTTGGGATGTAGACGGAATTATTTTAATTGATCACTTGGAAAAGGGTAAAAGTATCACTGATGACTACTACGCAAGCTTACTGCAACGTTTGAGTGATAAGGTGCAAAGAAAAATGCCTTATTTAGCAAAAAAAAATCTTGTTTCATCACGACAATGCTCCGGCCCATCGTTCAATTCTTACAATGGGAAAAATGTGCGAATTAAAGTTGGAATTGCTTGAACATCCGCCCTATTCGCCAGATCCAGCACCCAGTGACTACCACGTGTTCCCAACCTCAAAAAATTTCTGAAGGACGAAGGTTTCACAGCAACGAGGTGGTCATTGAGGCGGTAAACAGCTATTTTGAGGACCTTGATAAATCGCATTACAGAGAATGTTTAATTAAATTAGAGCACCGATATGAAAAATGTATTAGCCTTTCTGGAGATTATGTTGAGAAACAAAGCAATTTTTACTTTCTCTACACGTACTATGTAGATAGTGTATAGAAAAGGTATTGTAATGTACACAAAGATGCGATACCGAGATCCTACCGGAAATACATGTTTTCAGACCCCCTGAATCCAAAAAGAAGCATTTTTAGAAAAATGTCCGTGTGTCTACCTATGGACAGCATAGCTCAAAAACGAAAAGTCCAGTAAAAACCTAACTTCATATTTAGGTTTGGTAGCTTCCAAAAATGCGACGTGAGGATTTTCAAGAAAATCCCCCCACGCCCAACTACCCTTCACATGGAACTTTTTTCGAAAATTTTGATTTTCTCAAAAATGGCTCTCACGTTTTTGATTAAAATATCGCATATTAAAGACATTTACCTGATAAATAACATGTATATCTTGAATTTATTGGGAATAGCCTCTGAAGACTACTTTACTCTGGATGAATTTTACGGAATTTTGCATAACTGCTAAACTGTAAGACATGAAAAAAACCTTACCACACAAAAACTGTAGAGCACGTTAAAACACACAACTTATGTATTATATATTTTTTTCGTGGAGCTGATCATTTTTTAGATATTCCTTGCTGTTGGTTTCAGCTTTAAAAAACATACTTTTCTCATACAGGAATTTGTAAACTTCTGTCCTTACAAACAAAGGTACTTTGTCACATTGCAACCAGCTTTTGAATATCTCTTTAACCTATGCTACTCCCTTATTTCGCTTCTACATACAAGAAAACAAGTATTAAGACTATTTCTGCTAGTTTTGTTCTCGATTATCAAGAAAATAGTAGCATAAGATTTTTAACAATAATGTGTTGCAGAGACAGTAGATCATGGTCCACATTTACGGTTTTGTTGACAGTGATTTTTAGCTACTTTTCATTAGCAAGGGTTAACAACCCAGAGAGATGCTAGCGGAAATCAGATGCGATTCCCATTACCTAGGTTCTGAGTACCGTAATTTTGCTCCCACAAGGTACTCAGATACTCCCATGCGATACGAATCTGCGTGTTCGGGTCGGTTGAAATTGTAGACTTGGCTGCTGTAATGCTAAGGTTTTGCAACCAGCCAGATATAAATTTTCTGTTATTACTCCTTATTTGTATTTATGTTGCTACATGCAAAGTGAGGAAAAGTGAAACTAGACACCTGGGAGGAGTATTTCCCAGGTGGTCGTAAACAGTTGAAGAGCTCGTATGCTCTCAACTTGTTTATTTTGTTTCTAAACTCCTGTCACGTAACAGTACACCCTCGCTTTCTTTATATGCCGAGTCTTGTTTCATTTCAGAGGGAATACAAATGGTGAAAAATACCATATTTTCACCTTCAACTACAATATTTCAACAAAGGTGCTACATCATTTTTACTTTCTCCATACGCACTATGTACATACTGTATAGAGAAAGTATTGCACTCCACCAAAAATTCGATACCGAGATTTCACCGGAAATATATGTTTTAGGGTCCCCAATATCCAAAAAAAAAGCATTTTCACAAAAAGGTCCGTGTGTGTGTGTGTCCGTGTGTCTGTGAACACGATAACTCAAAAACGAAAAGTCAGTAAAATACCAAACTTGGTATTTAAGTTTAGTATCCTCCAGGGATGTGATACGAAGATTTTGAGAAAAATCCCCGCACCCCCAACTACCCTTTACATGGAACTTTTTTCGAATATTTTGATTTTCTCAAAAATGGCTCTTAACGATTTTGATTAAAATTTTGGATATTAAACATATTTACCTGGCAAATGAAATGTATATCTTGAATTTTCTGGGAATAGCCTCTGAAGAGTAGTTTATTCTGGATGAATTTTACTAAATTTTGAATGACTGCTAAACCGTAAGAGATGGACAAAAACTTACAACACAAAAACTGTAGAGCACTTTAAAACACACAATTTATATTATATACATTTTTCGTGGAGTTCGTCGTTTTTGTAACATTCCTTATTTTTGGTTTCTGCTATGAAAAACGTATACTTTTCTCATACAGGAACTTCTCAACTCCTATCCATATAGACAAAGGAACTTCATTGACATAGCAACCAGCTTTTGATTATCACTTTAACCTACGGTTCTCCCTTATTTCGCTTCCACTTACAAGGAAGCGAGTAATTAGACTATTTCTGCTATTTTTGTCTGATTAGCAAAGTAAATAGAAGTATATGCTTTGTAAGAATTATTTGTTGCAGGGATATGGAGAAAGTCATGTGAATGGTACACATCAGATTTTCACTCAATTACAAACACCATAACTCCAATATTAAAGCAATTAAGTCCAAAGAAAATTACAGAAAAAATACTTTTAGTAGATTTTTACTTTCTCTACATGTAATATGCACATAGTGTATAGAGAAGGTATTGTATTCCACCCAAAAATTCAATACCGAGATTTCACCGGAAATACATGTTTTGGGTCCCCCTAAATCCAAACAAAAAGCCTTTTTGGAAAAAGGTCCGTGTGCGTGTGTGTGAACACAATAACTCAAAAATGATATTTATGTTTAATATCTTCAAGGATGCATCACAAAGATTTTGAGAAAAATCCCCCACCTCAGACTACTCTTTACATGGGGAAAATTTCGAAAATAATGTTTTCCAAAAATGAGTAACGTTCTGGTTAAAATACTGTATATTGTCACAACTATGAGGGCGGATATTTACATTACAAATAAAATGTATATCCTGAATTTTCTGGGAATAGCCTCTGAGAGCCTCTTTATTCTGAACACATTTTGCTGAGCTTTGTACAACTGGTAAACAGCAAGACAAAGACAAAACCTCGTTGCAAAAAATGTAGAAACAAATAGTTTATTATATATAAACATCTGATGTCTTCCATCCTCATGACTTCCTCTATATCTGAGACAAATTATTGTTAAAAAGCTTATGCTTCCAATTATTTCATGCTAATGGAGAAAAATATATCAGAAATAGTCTTATTACCTGCTTCCTTGTAAGTAGAAGCGAAATAAGGCGGTACCATAGGTTAAAGTGATAGTCAAAAGCTGGTTGCTATGTGACTGAAGTTCCTTTGTTTGTATGGACAGAAGTTGACAAATTCCTTTATGAGAAAAGTATAAGTTTTTCAAAACTGAAACCGATAACAAGGAATATCTCCAAAACGATTAACTCCACGAAAAAAAATGTATTGACATAAATTGTGTGTTTTATCGTGATCTACATTTTTGTATAGTAAGTTTTTCCCGTCTCTTACGTTTTGCCAGTTATGCAAAATTTCGTAAAATTAATCCAGACAAAGTATTCTTTAGAGGCATTCCCAGAAAATTCAGGATATACATGAGTGTGTGTACCTTGGTATCTTCCAAGGATGAGACATGGAGATTTTCAAGAAATTCCCCTCACCCCAACCTCCCTTCATATGGAACTTTTTTCAAAAATTTCGATTTTCTCAAAAATGGCTAACAATTTTGATTAAAATATCGTATATTAAGGATATTTACCAGTCAAGTAACATGTATATCTTGAATTTTCTGGGAATATTCTCTGAAGACTACTTTATTCTTGATGAATTTTACGGAATTTTGCATAACTGCTAAACTATAAGAGATGGACAAATACTCGTATAAGAGATTAACAAATATTTACCACACAAAAAATTTAGAGCACGTTAAAATCCATCATTTATGTTATATCCATTTTTTTCGTGGAGTTGATCGTTTTTTAGATATTTTTTGCTATTGGTTTCAGCTTAAAAAAATTATATTTTTCTCATACAGGAATTTTTCAACTCCTGTCCAGACAAATAAAGGAACTTCAATCACATAGCAGCCAGCTTTTGAGTATCACTTTAACCTATGATACTCCCTTATTTTATTCCTACTTGAACGGAAGCAAGTAATAAGGCTATTTCTGCTATATTTTCTCGATTAGCATGAAGTAAAAAGAAGCATAAGCTTTCTCTCAATAATTGCGTTCAAAGATGTAGAGAAAGTCATGTTTTTTTTTTTTTTTTTTTTTTTTTTTATAATTGGTCTTTATTGGTAGTCATAACTAGAGCTCAGCGTGGGGTGGCGAAATTTCTGGATTGAGGATCGGTGCACATATTGTATAACTATGAGACGTGGTCTCTCTCTACAGCTAGTTTCGAAACGCGTTGCACTGTCTAGCATTGCTCACTGCCTGGACTCGTTTAGTTCCTGCTAATAGATCAACCAGTGAACACTGAAAGATAGCGCAGTTTAAAAAATGATGAAAATACGAAAGGGTAGGAACTCGACACTGAACAAACTTGTGGATGATTCAAATGGATTTAGCATGACAGGAGAAGGGCCTTTTCTTTCGATACAGTAAAGATGATCTGGTAATACACTGCAATAGCTTCTGAATCAATTGATTTATGTGATTGTCTTTTCAAAGCTCTGCATATTATCATCCTGAATTTTTGGTATCAAGCTTTATACTTTTATTTGTAAAATTGCAAGGCACTTTATTTAACAACAACAACAACCACAACAACAACCACAACCACAACAACCACAACAACCACAGCAACAGCATCATCATCATATTATTATTATTATTATTATTATAGAATAATTGCTTTGTGTTATTTTATGAATGCATATAATATCAATACATATAATGTGTTGTTTTTTATGGAATTATACCTCAACGAGTCAAATCCCGTAAATACCCTCCCTTTATAACGCTGTTAGGTCTGTGTGTTTCTTAACTGTGTGCGCTTCGGAACCCAAAACAGAAATCTTGTCATAACAAAAACCATTTCAATAATGACCCAACCAGGCAGTGTGATGGTAGCGTGTCTATTTCACATTCAACAGGTCGCGAGTTCGAATCTCACTTAGGGCGAGTTACCCGGATATCATCTCATCATTTAAGCATAATTGCACCAATTGCATTAGTTCTTCGATATAACCATCCAGGCTAAAGGACATTAAGAAACAAAACAAAACAAAACAAAAAAGAAATTGCAATAACTAATGTGAATTATTATAGTATCAATATAATAAAAAATATCGTTAACTTCATTAATGGCATTGTTTTTTGTTTTTTTGTTTTTTTTTTTGGTAGCGTTTAACGCCCGCTTTAACTTCTTATGGCACCGCAGGTGGTGACGATGATGATACATGAATGATGATTGAGCATCGGTGGAATGCGATGGCGGGGGAAACCGGAGTACCCGGAGAAAACCCGCCCCAGCGCCGCTTTGTCCACCACAAATCTCACATGCGGTCGCTTGGGATCGAAACCCGGCCGTCTAGGTGAGAAGCGAGTGGTCTAACCCCTCGGCCACGGCGCGGCCGATGGCATTGTAATCGTATTTTATTGCCAAAAGTATGAGAATAAATTTCTTACAAAAGCATTTATTACATGCATTGGTAATTAACTAGTATCCAAGCATAATTTGAAATAAACGTTCTTCTCTTTGGTAATAACTGTCGAACTCGCTTACATGACATTGCAAATTAAACTTTGCCTAAACTTGAACACATATTCCGCCACTTTCTGTAGATAAGAAATATTTTTCTTAGTTAGGCATAAACTTAGGAGTTGATGACTTGCCTATTTGATTACTTTCTGTCCTGACATTACTGACATATGAAGGCACAAAATAAAGTGAATTGGTGCTGCCTGCTATAGTCTCAATATTTGTAGGGGTGGTGATTTTTAGCATTTTGAAATAAAAAACATTGCAGTTTTTTTGTGCATTTAGCATTTTAAGCATTAATACATTTTCAATTTAGCATCTTATAGCATTTTGAAAAAAAAATACATCTTGAATTAATTCTGATAAACAGATATTGTCTCGTGAAAAACTTTAATGTGACATTAATAATACAACATTAGTAAACGAGAACTGAACTCTTAACAACAATTAACGACACTGATGCTCACAACAATGACAAAATAATATGAAGGTTGGGGCAAAAGTCATGGCAACTATTTATTTTCTTGAAGATACCAGTTCGGTTGGAAAATGTGACATATGCAGACGAAAGGACAAGGTGTTAATTTCATGTGTGGACAATGAATGGCACTGAATATCGTAACACACTAATTTATTACGGTAGTATACTGGGCAATATGGCCTTCACGGTGTAAAAGAATGACAACACAGTATACATGCAGTTGACATGACAAACCTGGGCCTAAATACCCTCTTAGTGGTCCCCTGCTACTGTCACCACACGCTGCCAACGATGTGGGAGACGCTGAAAACAAATTCCGCAGCATTTGCCGCACCATGTGTGAATCGGGTAATCTGTTCGCGCACATCATTAGCAAGGTCCTCTCGTGTTGCAAAACGCCTACCACGTAGTGGTTTTTTAATCTTTCGAATGAGATCAAAGTCACAGGGCGAAATGTCGGGACAGTACGGTGGATGGTCAAATTCTTCCCTTTCCCAACGTCGCAGTAGCTGCCCTGCACACTCTGCTTTATGTGGTTTTGCATTGTCGTGCAGGATTATTGCACTGTCCACAGGATCCGTTCTGCCATGTGGAACAAAGTGGCAAACATTACACCCCTGACGTCATACGCGACGATCACCATCAATTTGATTGGGGAAGGATTCTGCCTCCAAGGTGATCTAGCATGTCACCACTGCGCGTACTGAGGTTTCAGTTCTGGTTCGTAAGCTCTGCCCCAAAATTAATCGATGGCGATTATTCGTGAATAAAATACGGTATTTTAATCAAAACCGTTAGAATCACTTTAAAGAAAATAAAAATTTTCGAAAAAAAGTTCCATGTAAAGGGTGAGGTGAGGGGTTTTTCTTGAAAACCTTGGTGTCGTGTCGTGTTTATTAAATACCAAGCTCGATATTTAACTTCAGTATCTTCTAAGCATGTGGCACGAAGATTTTCAAGCAAATACGTAGAAAAAATGTTGGTTTTCTCAAAAATGCCTAACGATTTTGATTTAAGGCTCTTATATTTAAAACATTTACATGGGAATTAAATGTACGTATATTTTGAATTTTCTGGGAAGAGCCTCTGAAGACCTCTTCATTCTGGATGGATTTTTCCGAGTTTTGCATAACTGATAAACTATAAGAGATGCACAAAAACTCACTATACAATAAATGTAGATCTTATTAAGGTACACAATCTATGCCATGAACATTTTTTTCGTGAAGTTGACCGTTGCCGAGATATTCCTTGTCATTGGTTTCAGTTTTAAAATACTTAAGATTATTTTCATACTGGAACTTATCAACCTCTGAAACGGATTTGAATCCCATAGCAACCACACATTAAAACATTTGAGTGTCGGTTTGCCCTTGTATTCCCTTATTTCCCTTCTACTTGAAAGGAACGAAGTAATAAGAACAATTCTGCTAATGTTTATCTCGATTAGCATCAAGTAGATAGCATATTAACAATAATTTTTTGCAGAGATGTAGAGTAAGTCATGAGAATGGAACACACGAGACTTTTTTTTTTATTCGATAAACGCAACGCTTAAAAATAACAGTTATATAGTGTTTTTAATCGCACGAAATAAATGTATGCACCTAGTGGTTTCTGGCGATTTTGAATTTGCTTTTCTGTGGGTAAACGCATTTCACTGTTGGGAATACTGTCCACACCATTCTACGCAGCTTTTTATGTCCATGACAGGGAATATCTTGTTAACCAATTCCTTGGAAGCTCACTTTCTGTCCACATGCAACAAAAATGTAATCAATTCAATCAATAGGTTTTCGATGCCATATCTCCACTACTCCTGATTCACACTACCACGTCATGCACGAAGAACTGTATCGCAACATACCACTCTGATACTGCAATGCCTCATTCCAAATGCTTCACGTTGTTCCAGAATGACATTCTCTGGTAGTTTTAATTTCTCTAGCCTGTATGTGCAATTCGAATAGTCGATAGAGAGGACCTTTTATTTCACCGACAAATTCGATGTGCATATTTCGACACCCCTTGAATCCAAAAAAAAATTAGAAACATGTCCGTGTGGGTGTTTGTGTTTGGGCAGCGTAGTTCAAAAACGAATGATCAAGTTATATACCAAACTTGGCATTTAAGTTCAGTAACTTTCAAGGATGATACACGAAGATTTTCACAAAAATCCGCCCACCCAACTACCCTTTACATGAAACATTTTTTCAAGTTTTGATTTTCTCAAAATTTGTTCTAATATTTTGATTAAAATACTGTATATTAAAGATGTTTACAACTCAAATAAACTGCATATCTTGAATTCTTCTGGGAATATCTTCTAAGAAGCTATTTTGCTTAAATATTTGTGCAACTGGTAAACGGTAAGAAGTAACAAAACACTTACTGCATAAAAATGCAGAACTCGTCCAAACACATGATTTATGTCATATACATTTTTGTTATAGAATTGACCTTTTCTGAGATATTCCGTGTTATTGTTTAAGGTACTTACATTTCTCTAACAGATGTCATCTGTCTTATGTATTCCACCTATACCTGGTAAGCAAAGAGAACGGAATTTCAATTGCTTCACATAGCCACCGGATTTTAAACGAATTGACTATCGCTAATGTATACTTAACTTCTGCTTACAAAGAATCAAGAAATAAGATCAATTCTGTTAATGTTTATCTCGATTAGCGTGAAGTAGAAAAAAGTATTTTATTAGAAACGTTTTTTCAGCTTGAGAGAGTCATACAAATGAAACACATTGTATGTTTTACACGGGACACTTCGAGCTTTATCCATGCATGTTGTTCTATTGTGGAAAAGATCTCCTTTAGGGCGGTGTCATTTGACAGCCTACATTGAACACACGCCACTCCTATCTCACAGCACTTACAGTAGCGCCGCCACCCGAGTTGCATAGCTCCACCCAGCCACATTATTGTAAACAGTAGCTCTAAATTTCTTTCTTTCCAGCCCTCGTACAAAGTTCAATTTGCCACAGCATGTGCAAGAGACAATTAAAATTGAAAAACTGACAGGCTCTTTAATGCAACTGAACGATGCTAAATGAAAAAAATCGAACAAAGATAGCAATCTCCAATTATAGCAGGCTTTCATTTCCAAGAATAAATTGCTGCTGTGGTTGAATGTCAAGAACTGGAAGTATTCCAGTTGCACCTCCCTGTGATTATAAAATTAACAACCTAATTCATCACTTGAGATGATAATCCTTTTAGTGTAGCAAGGCATGAATGGTGTCAATAGCAATTAGCTCTATGGTGCGACTCTTTTTCAGCAGCTTCATTTCATGTGATGCCTCAACATAATCATTATTACTTGATGATTAATTTGTACCATCATTATAAATGCCTTGCTTATTAATTTCTGGTTTCTGTAAACGAATATGTTGTGTTATACTCTCAGATGATCAATTCTGTTTATATATAAGTAATTTGAGGTCGAGGAAATACATGTTTTGAGACCCCCTGAATCCAAAAGAGGCATTTTAAAAACATGTCCGTGAATCTGTGCAGCACAACACTAAAATTAAAGATCGGTTAAATACCAAACTTGATACTTAAATTCAGTACCTTCCAAGGATGCAACACGACAATTTTCAAGAAAATGGCCAATCTCAAACTTCCCCTTAAATGTAACATTTTTCGAAAATTTTGATTTTCTAAAAAGTGGATGTAACTATTTTGATTAAAATGTTGTATATTAAAGATATTTACATCACAAAAAGGCTGAATTCTTCTTTATTCTCGATGAGTTTTGCAGAATTTTGCACAGCGGCCAAACTGTAACGTATAGACATAAACAAAATGTTGATTTCGTTAAAACACATAATATATATGTCATATGTTTTTCTTGTAGATTTAAACGTTTTTGAGATACTCATTATTAGTTTAAATTTTAACCTACCAAACCTTTCTCAAACGGGACAGTCAAAGCGAACCGAACCTCAATTGTTTTATATGGTGACCAGCTTTTAAAAGACTTTACTATCGCTTTAGCTTAATGCATTCCCCTCATTTTCCTTCTAATTACAATGAAGCAAGTAATACGACCAATTCTGTTTATCTCGATTAGTATGACGTAGATAAAAGAATAACCTTTTTAAGAATAGAGCGTGTTTGGAGCAACTAGAGAAAGTTATGTGAATGGGATACATTAGATTTCTTTTCCTCGCGTCACTTCGAAATTTATCCATACATGTTGTTCTAATTTAGAAAAGATCTTATTTAGGGCGTCGTGATTTGATAACCTACACTCCTCAGAGGCTGGAGGATGACTTCAGAAAATTTAGGATATACATTTCGTTTGTAATGAAAATATCTTAAACATTTGACATTTTAATAAAAATCGTAAGAACTATTTTTGAGAAAATCAACATTTTCGTAAAATGTTAGATATAAAGGGTAATTGGGAGTGAGGGATTTTCTTGATAATCTTTATGTCGCTTCCTTGGAAAAAACGGAGCTTAAATATCAAGTTTGGTATTTAACAGACTTTGTTTTTAGAGCTATGATGCCCACAGACACACACTCCAGCCTTATTCTAAAACTGCTTTTTATGGATTCAGGGGTTCTCAAAGCATGTATTTCCGATGAATATCGTTATCGAAATCGTGGTGGAATGCAACACCTTCTCTGTCTACTATGTACTTACGGGCTAGAGAAGGTAAAAATCTGATGTATTCTGTTCACATTGTATATCATGCTAATCGAAACAAACATTAGCAGAAATTGTCTTATTACTTGCTTTCTTATAAGTAGAATGGGAGCAAGGAAATACACTAGGCTAAAAAGTTGGTCAAATCTTTCTTTTTATCTATACATGCTGTTCTAATTTAGAAAAGATCTTATTTAGGACGTCGTGATTTAAAAACCTACACTCAACACACGCCACACTTATCACTGCAGCACCTGCATTAACAACGCCACCCGAACTGTATACGAGGTACGTCCAGAAAGTAAGTTCCGTTTGGTAATAAAATTAAATTGCGTACAGATACAGAATAATTATTTATTGCACAAAATTGTTCAACTCTTAAACTACTTTTCCACATAACTGCCGAAATTTTACAGGCATTTGTCATAGCGTGACAAGTTTTGTATACCTTCTTCATAGAAGTTTGCCGCCTGTGTCTTTGGTACCCATTGTGAGCAAAGTTTACAAAATTTCAGTTTTTCGGTAACAATTTCATGAATTAGTGATCGTGAGCTTTGAGGAAATTCCATAGCGAGAGCACTAATTGTAAACTTGCGGTTTTCCTGGATCTTGTCATCAATCGCGTGAACCAGTTCTTCTGTAACCAAAGATGGACGCCCACTTCGTTCTTCGCCGTGCACTTCACTACGTCCTTCATTGAATTGTCGGACCCATCTTCTCACCATTGAATCACTCATCGCATTTTGTCCGTAAACTTCGCAAATTTGCCGATAAATTTCAATTGGTTTCACTTTTCTAGCATTCAGAAAACGAATCACAGATCTGATTTCACAAGCAGCGGGATTTTCAATGAACACCGACATTGGAAACAAGCACAACAAAGCGTATGTGGCGGACAGCGATCTCAAAATGGCGCACGTTTCTTCTCCTTGATACAGAGCGTCTACCGCGCATGTGCGTAACTGCCATCGCAGCGCTGCAACGGAGATAAATTGAAACGGAACATACTTTCTGGACGTACTTCGTAGTTCCACCCACCCACTACATTGTTGTAAACAGTAGCTCAAACATTTTCTTTCCAGCCCTCGTACACAAGGCACAATAAGAAACCGGCATTGTCTTGTTCTGTACACCGCAATCCTTACCATCTGTGAATGTTTTTATTGTATTGGTTGATACTTGTAGGTGAGTGTCCTATATCGAACCAATAGAGCACAACTAAGCTGGGTTTGTCAACTCTTTCGCTAATAGGAATAGCCACCTTCCTCAACTGGAAATGAGATTAGGTAGCGTGTACTACAACAGTAAGCTACAACCCCTCCTCCTTCCCCAATTAGAGTGACGGAGCGGCCAGCGGATATCAGAAGACACGCCCTATAAATTCCCTACAGACAATCAGAAACTCGATGTCTAATACTATTCGTGTTCTGTGTACAAAGTTCAATTTGATATAGTCTGTGCAAGAGACAATTCAAATTAAGGCTTTGCAGAGCTGACAGACTCTTTATGGAAACTGAATGAAGTTAACTGAAACATCTGATGTGTTCCATTCACATGACTTTCTCTAAATCGCTACAACAAAGTATTGTTAAAAAGCTTATGCTTCTACTTATTTCATGCTAATCGACAAAATATTAACATAAAGTATTATTACTTGCTTCCTTGTAAGTAGACGAGAAATAAGGGATTACCATAGGTTAAAGTGATAGTTAAAAGCTGGTTGTTATGTGATGTTTGTATGGACAAGAGTTGACAAATTCCTGTATGAGAAAAGTATGTTTTTCAAAGATGAAACCAAAAATAAGGAATATCTCAAAAACGATCAGCTACACGAAAAAAATGTGTACAACATAAATTGTGTTTTAATGTGCTCTACACTTATTGTGTTGTAAGTTCTTAGTAGTTATGCAAAATTCCATAAAAATCACCAAGAACAAAGTAGTCTTCAGAGGCTATTTCCAGAAAATTAAAAATATACATTTTATTTGTCAGGTAAATATCTTTAATATACGATTTTTAATAAAAATCGTTAAAGCCATTTTTTATAAAATCAAAATTTTCGAAAAAAGTTCCATGTAAAGGGCAGTTTGGAGTGGGGGATTTTTTCTCAAGATCTTCCTGTCGCATCCCTGGAAAATGCTACACTTAAATACCAAGTTTGGTATTATACCGACTTTTCGGTTTTGAGTTATCGTGTTCACAGACACACGGATACACGGACACACATACGGAACATTTTCTGAAAATACTTTTTTACTTTCTCTACACGTACTATGTATATAGCGTATAGAGAAGGTATTGAATACACCCAAAAATTCGATACCTAGATTTCACCGCAAATACATGTTTTGGATAAAGGTCCGTGTGTGTGCTTGTCTGTGGACAGCATAGCTCAAAAACGAAAAGACCGTTAAATACCAAACTAGGTATTTAAGTTTGGTATCTTCCAAGTGCGACACGAAGATTTTCAAGAAAATCACCCGAGCCCCAACTACCCTTTACATGTAACTATTTCGAAAATTTTGATTTTCTCAAAAATGGCTCAACGATTTTGTTTAAAATATCCTATATTAAAGATATTTACCTGAAAAATAAAATGTATGTCTTGAATTTTCTAGGAATAGCCTCTGAAGACTGCTTTATTCTGGATGAATTTTACGACATTTTGCATAACTGCTAAACCATAAGAAATAGACAGAAACTTACCACACAAAAATTGTAGAGCACATTAAAACACACAATTTTGTTATATAATTGATTTTCGAGGAGTTAATCGTTTTTAAGATATTCCTTGATTTTGGTTTCAGGTTTATAAACCTTGTACTTTTCTCATACAGGAATTTGTCAACTCGTGTCTATACAAACAAAAGAACTTCAGTCACATAGTAACCAGCTTTTGCCTTCACTTTAATCTATGATACTCTCATATATCGCTTCCACTTACAAGGAAGCACGTAATTAGGCTATTTCTGTTAATTTTTTCTCGATTAGCATAAAGTAATAAGCTTAGTAACAATAATTTGCTACACAGAAGTAGAGACAGTCATGTGAATGGAACACATCAGTTCTTTTTGGATACAGGAGACCCTAAAACGTATATTTACGGTGAAATCTCGGTATTGAATTTTTTGGTGGAGTGCAATACCTTCTCCATACTCTATGTATATAGTACGTGTAGAGAAAGCAAAGCTCGAACAAAGATAGCCATCTGTAATTACTTTCATTTTCAGGAATAAATTGCTGCTGCAGTTGAATGTCAGGAACTGGCAGCCACCAAGAGGCACCTCCCAGTGATTATAATATAACAACCTGGTTGCACCACTTGAGATGATAAATCCTTTTAGTTTAGCAAAGCATGGGTGGTGTTAAGAGTAATTAACTCTTTATGGTTTCGCACTTGTTTCAGCAACTTCATTTATTCAACACAATCAATATTACTTGCTGATTAATTTGTAAATGCCTTGCTTCTTAATTTCGTATTTCTGTAAACAAACATATTAATACCGTCATATATATACAGGGTGTATATAAATGAATTTCAGGGTTTTAACTCTTTATAATATTTATTACATTCAACTTACAGTTATGAATGATATGTCAAATGAAAAAGCAACTCAAACAGTTTTATCAAGAAGCTTATAAATGTTCAATGTGACTACCCTTTGTCACACGGCACACATCAAGTCTATAGCCGAGTTCTTCCCAAACGTTGATAAGTGTGTATTCAGTAATTGTAGCAACAGCTGCTTCAATCCGGTTTCTTAATTCAGGGAGGTCAGCTGGTAGCGGAGGCACGTACACACGATCCTTGATGAAGCCCCAAAGGTAAAAATCGCATGGCGTTAGGTCAGGAGAACGTGGAGGCCATGCATAGCAAGTCCTGTCATTGGGGCTCTTGCGGCCTATCCAGCGCTCGGGTACAGTGACGTTCAACCAATTGCGTACTTCGTTATGCCAGTGAGGTGGCGCACCATCCTGCTGGAAAATGAAGTTCTCTGATTCATTTTCTTCGAAATGTGGGAAGAGCGATTGCTCTAGTGTATCAAGGTAAGAAGTGCCAGTTACAGTATGTTCACCAAAAACGTTAGGCCCATAAACTTTTCGCCGGGATACGGCACAAAAAACATTCACTTTAGGGGAATCTCGTTGCACTTGTACCATCTCGTGAGGATTTTCTGAGCCCCAGATGCGCACATTATGAGTGTTAACATGTCCACTAAGGTGAAAGGTCAATTTATCACTGAAAACAACACGGTCCACAAAATCGTCATGAAACAACATGTCGTTTGCGAATTTGGCACCTAATCCGTGGTCTGTCGGCTTTAGAGCCTGTAATACCTGTAAACGGTAAGGACGTAGCTGTAAGCGTTTTCTTACAACTTTCCAAACAGTCGACACAGGAACTTGTAATTCACGACTAGCCTTCCGGCCTGATTTCTTTGGGCTACGAATGAACGACTCTCTCACTCGCTCGACAGCCTCTTCACTTACTCCTGGTCGTCCCTTTACAAAGGCAGCCGGTATCTTCCAACTAATTATACCATCTACGAATGTTTTTATCACTAGGAGGATCACAACCGAACTTACTACGGAACGCACGTTGCACAGTAACTACAAATTCGGGCTTTGCAAACTGCAAAACACAAAACGCTTTCTATTAGTCGCCATTTTTGCTACTACCGCGTTCTAGCGGATTGCGGCAGAAACATTGCACGCACATGCGCACTTGTACCAACAAACAAAACTGTTTGAGTTGCTTTTTCATTTGACATATCATTTATAACTGTAAGTTGAATGTAATAAATATTATAAAGAGTTAAAACCCCGATATTCATTTATATACACCTGGCTTTGAGGTGATACATCTGTTAAATTAAACCAAAAGCTTTAAAAAATGAAAAAAAAAAAGTTTACTTTCTCTAATTTTTCCAAAGTTCAAGATTTCATAACAAATACGTTTTTAAGAACTCCTAAATTTCCAAAAAGCATTTTTAGAAAATGTCATATGGTATACTTTAGCAGAACTAAAAATGAGAAGTATGTTAAATACCAAACTTGGTATTTAGACTTAGAATGTTTCAAGGATGCTACGTGGAGAGTTTTAGAAAAATCCCCTAACCGCAACTAACCTTTTCAATCAACATTTTTGGAAAATTTTGATTTTCTCAAAATGGCTCTAACGGTTTTTATTAAAATGAGGTATATTAAAGATATTTACAAAACAAATAAAATGTATATTTTGAATTTTCTCCAAATAGCCTCTCAAGACCTGTTTATTCTGAATAACTTTTGCAGAGTTTTGCAGGGAGTGAAGTATTATAGAACAGATTTTTTTTTTCATTTGCGACTATAAATCTCCGGCTTTAAGGCTATGCGTCTGTGAAATAAAACCGCAAAATTAAAAATTAAAAAAAAATATTTTTACCTCCTCTACCAAGTAGAGAAGGTATTGTATCCCACCCAAAAAATCGAGATTTCATAGTAGACACGTTTTTGAGATCCCCTGAAATCTCCAAAAAAACATTTTTAGAAAAAATATCATATTCTGTGCTTTAGCATAACTAAAAAAGACAAGTGTGCTAAATACCACACTTGGTATTTATATTAAACATCTGTCAATGATACGATTCGAAGATTTTGAGATAAATTTCCCACCTCAAACTACACTTTGCAAGGAGCATTTTTCCAACTGTTCGATTTCCTCAAAAATGATCACAGCTATTTGGATTAAAATGCCGTATATTAAAGATATTTACATGAAAAAATAGTGTTTATATTGACTTTCCCTGAGTATCCTCTAATATGATCTTAATTCTGAATGATTTTTAAATAACTGCTAAACCGCGAGAGACAAAAACTATGCACTAAAGTATGGATATCATCAAAACACTTAATTTATGTCGCATTTTTGAGGACGTGAATTTAAACATCAGTTTAGTTAACAACTTTTCCTTTTTTAATTTATATTGTTCAACACACACCTACTCACCCATCCACATATACATAATCGCAAACAAGGGGACATTTTTATATTTCTTTATTTTTGAACCAGGGGCCCCTAATCGTGTATTTCCTGTGAAATCTAGGTATCGACTTTTGTAGTGCTTTCTGTAGCCTACTATGTACGTGGTACAGAATGTAAAAACGGTTATAATGCGATTTCTACAGGTCTATTTCTCAAACATACAAAATTAATTGCAGTTTGCATCACACCTTTCATAACAGCTGAACTTTGTATTTTAAATACAGGCAATCCATCGTAACTATTGAAACAAAACAAACCATTTTTTTTTCTTTTCATTTGTCAGAATTTAACTTTAATGAATATCTTCAACATTGTCGGGGCAGCCCTTTGATTAGTAAGTTAGGACAGAATTTGACTTTCCCCCTCTCTAATTCGGCTTCTTCGGTGCTAAATACTACCGTGCAGGGATAGGTTTAGTTTTACACTCGGCTGGCTCCAATAGGGCATTGGGACAAACGTACCCCTTGTGATTCTTTGGCTCTTAGTGACCCCAGCAGGGAGAGTAGATGAGGGCAGAGAGCTAAATGCGACCAGATGACAAGAAATTCGTAACGGCTACAGTTGGAGAGCCTCCGACGCCGCTCTAGGCCCCGGAGCCCCAGAGAAAAACACAGTCTCACACAGCCTTGAAATATCAGAAAATTATGGAAACAGAAAATTGTGAACAGAAAAATTACACTGAGGGGGGGGGGGTAAATAGAACCTACCCAGCATAAGTATAGCGATTCAGGGATGGATCCGCTTCTGAGAGGCGCATGAACTAACAAACGTTGTGTGTTCCGCCCATATGACTTTCTATAGTTGTACAACAAACAAACTTTCCTTATAAAAGATTAGTCTTTTATCTACGTTATCCTAATCCAGAATATTGGTATTGGTATTATTTGATTCTTTGTAAGTAGAATGAAAATAAAGGAATACGCTAGGATAAAACGATAGTCAAATCTAAAATTCCGGTGGTTAGGTGAAACAATTGAAATTCGGTTATCTTTGTTTGTCATGAGTAAACAAAAGAGAGGAATAGAAAAATGTCTCCGTCTGAGAAACGTTTAAGCACGTTAAAACTAAAACCAATATCTTGGAATATCTCTACAAAAAAGTATATATGACAAATTGTGTTTTAATGAGACCCACATTTCTGTGTAGTAAGTTTCTGTATCTCTTAGAAAAGTCTGAGATGTTCCATTCACATGAGAAAAAATTAGCAGCAATAGTCTTATTACTTGCTTCCTTGTAAATAGAAGCGAAATAAGGGAGTACCATAGGTTAAAGTATAGTCAAAAGCTGGTTGCTATGTGACTGAAGTTCCTTTGTTTGTATGTATGGACACGAGTTCACAAATTCCCGTATGAGAAAAGTATGTTTTCAAGACTGAAACCAAAAACAAGGAATATCTCAAAAACGATCAACTGCACGAAAAAAATGTGTATAACATAAATTGTGTGTTTTAATGTACTTTACATTTTTTGCGTGGTAAGTTTTTGTCTATCTCTTACGGTTCAGCAGATATGCAAAATTCCTCAAGAATAAAGTAGTCTTCAGAGGCTATTCCCAGAAAATTCAAGATATACATTTTATTAGTCAGGTAAATCAAATATCTGTAATATACGATATTTTAATCAAAATCGTTAGAGACAATTTTTAGAAAATCAACATTTTCGGAAAATGTTCCATTTCTTGAAAATCTTCGTGCCGCATCCTTGGAACATACCAAACCTAAATACCAAATTTTGTTTTTAACGGACTTTTTGTTTTTTGAGCTATGCTGTCCACATACACACACGCACACACACATACATACACACACACGGGTCTTTTTGTAAAAATGCTGTTTTTGGATTCAGGGGACCCAAAACATGTATTTCTGGTGAAATCTCGGTATCCAATTTTTTAGTAGAATATAATACCTTCTCTATACACTATGTACATAGTTCGTATAGAGAAAGTAAAAAACGTTAAAACTGATACCAATAACTTGTAAACTCTCTACAAAAGAGTATATATGACAAATTGTGTTATAATGAGATCCATATTTTTTGTGTAGCCAGTTTCTGTATCACTTAGAGGTTACCAGTAATACAAGTGTTATATATAAAAGTCATCCAGAATGAAGATGGCTTCAGAGGCTGGAGGATGTCTTCAGAAAATTTAGGACGAAAATATCTTAAACATTTGACATTTTAATAAAAATCGTAAGAACTGATTTGAAAAAATCAACATTTTCTAAAATGTTAGATATAAAGGGTAATTGGGAGTGGGGGGGATTTTCTTGATAATCCTTATGTCGCTTCCTTGGAATAACAGAGCTTAAATATCAATTTTGGTATTTAACAGACTTTTCGTTTTTAGAGCAATGATGCCCACACACACACACACACACACACACACACTCAAACCTTATTCTAAAACTGCATTTTTTGGATTCAGGGGTGCTCAAGGCATGTATTTCTGATGAATATCGTTATCGAAATTGTGGTGGAATGCAACACCTCATAAATACAAATTCATAAAGTCATTTATATATAATAACGAAAAAACTAAATAATTTAAATTATTATATGTACATAATACCTAATAAAAATGGCAAAGAAGCAAATCAAGTATAAAATAATAAATAAATTCCACTATGTACATTGTACTTACGGGCTAGAGAAGGTAAAAATCTGATGTATTCCGGTCACATTCTATTTCATGTTAATCGATACAAACATTAGCAGAAATTATCTTATTACTTGCTTTCTTATAAGTAGAATTTGGATAAGGGAATACACTAGGCTAAAGTGTTGGCCAAATCTTTCAAATTCTTGTTGATATAGGATTTAAATTCTTTTCTTTGAATGACCAGGAGTATGAAAAAAAAAACTCGTGTGTTCCAGTCACATGACTTTCTCTATATATCTGTAACAAATTATTGTTAATAAGCTTTTTTTTATTTATTTCAAGCTAATCGGGAAAATTAGCACAAATAGTCTTATTTCTTGCTTTATTGTACGTAGAAGCGAAATAAGGGAGTACCATAGGTTAAAGTGAAAGCCAAAAGCTGGTTGCTATGTGACTGATGTTCCTTTGTTTGTATGGACAGGAGTTGACAAATTCCTGTACGAGAAAAGTGAAAGCTAAACCAAGAAAAAGGAATATCTCAAAAACGATCAAGACCACGAAAAAAAATGTATATAACATAAATTGTGTGTTTTAACGTGCTCTATATTTTTTGTGGGTTAAGTTTTTGTCAATCTCTTACGGTTTAGTAGTTATGCAAAATTCATCCAGAATGAAGTAGTCTTCAGAGGCTATTCCCCGAAAAATCAAAATATACATTTTATTTCTCAGGTAAATATCTTTAATATAGGATATTTTCAGCAAAATCGTTACAGCCATTTTTTAGAAAATCAAAATTTTCGAAAAAAGTTCCATGTAAAGGGTAGCTTGGGATGGGGGGATTTTTTTTTAAAAATATTCGTGTTGTATCCCTGGAAGACACTAAACTTAAATACCAAGTTTGGTATTTTACCAACTTTTCGTTTTTAGTTATCGTGTTCAAAGACACACGGGCACATTGACACACCGACACACTGACACACGGACCTTTTTCTGAAAATACTTTTTTTGGATAGAGGAGACCTTAAAACATATATTTTCGGCGAAATCTCGGTATCGAATTTTTGGTGGAGTGCAATACCTTCTCTATACACTATGTACATAGTACGTATAGAGAAAGTAAAAAGTTTAAAGTAGTAACAAGGAACATCTAGGAAACGGTCAACGCCTCAAAAATGTATAAATTATAAACTGCGTGTTTTAACGAGGTTTAAATGTCTTGTGTGGTAAGTTTTCTTCTACCTCTTATGATTTACCAATTATGGAATAATCACCCAGAATAAAAAGGATTTCAAGAGGCAATTACCATAATATTCAATATATACATTTATCATTGCCATGTAAATGTCTTTAATATGCGGTACTACAGCCATTCTTGAGAAAAATAAACATTTTCGGGGTGTCCCTCGGAACTTTTCCACCCGCATCTGCTTGTCCGCCCTGGAATCGCGGGCCACTCGCATATGCTGCGAGGTAAGACTGGAGCTGCAGGAACAGGCCGAACTGGAAGCTGCCTTGGCGTCAGAGTTGCCCTTGTTGGGCAATCCTCGTGGCACAGGACATTTCACCAGGCAAGCCCAGTGTTCTCTCTAGTCGAGGAGCAAACAATCACCGCCGCAACCAGCCCGCCTACATCGACGCCACTCCATCGCCCTCCGTGGTGTAATGGTTACCATGCTGACTTCATATACCCAAGGTCGCGGATTCAAACCCAGCGTAGGACGGTGGATTTTTTCGGGTGCAAAAATCCTTAGCATGGCTTCCTTCCGAAGGGAAGTAAAGCCGTTGGTCCCCTGTCGTAGATTTACGGTATGTAAAAAACCTCAAGCCTGATAGAGAGACCTCTGAGCAAAATTAAGCGCTCTTTCACGCCCAGTATGGAATGGGACGCTGAGAACCACAGCAGTTAAAGAACGTCCACAAATAACATGCCATTTATTTTTTTATAGACGTCACTCCACCTGCACCCGCAGCGACGCGAGACGCCATTTAGGACCTCATCGCGGAGATCCTGAACGTTGGAACTCGTCTAGCTGCCCTGGAAGAGGCGTTCAGCAGCGTCGTCACCCTGAAGGCTTAAGACCTACAAGCTGCCACCACCACCGTTATCACCATGCAGTAATCCACCATAACATATCCAACCGAATAGCTAGTATACTACTCCACAGAGGTATCCCGTTCCAGGGGTCAATCATACACCACAGCTGCTCCATACAGTGACTGAGTCCTTGGTTGAGCTACCTGACACTCCTACACCCCCTCAATATTCCGCGACGATAGCCCAGGAACACTTCCTACCCACTAGGCATCAACTGAGAAGACTTAAGCAGTAATCTTCATTCCACCACAACTTTCAACACGTGTCAGGGGGCACTCAGGACGCAAGTCATGTGTGTCTCATGGCATTATCAGTCACTACTTGCTGTTACCGTCACTGACAGGCAGCACTCATACTTCACCAGAAGTGCGCAGGTGCTTTATGGGGTACTGCACCAGAGAGGCATGAGCCTCTTACTTCTGTTCTTTTTTTTTTTTTTTTTTTGTGAATAGTGCCGCACTGGTTCGAGTCCAATGCAGGGAATTTCACACTTCCAGGTTTCTCTGGGGTTAGGGCGTAAGTAGCTTTTTCCCCCTCACAAAAAAAGGAAAGTTTGTGGAACTTCTAGAGAAAGTAATATGAATTCAATACATTAGACCTTTTTTAATAAAAGACAAATGTTTTATTTGAGACTATTAAAACAGTATATGTTAATAATCGACGGACCTGCCGAACAGAGCCATTCGGTTCGTTCGGTATGGATTCAAAATGTTTGTTTGCATCATGTCCAGTTCTAGGCTGGATCGGCAGTAGCACAGTAGCCAGCCGCCTTCAGCTAAATTTCCCTATCTAGGCTCTAATTTACCAAATTTTGCATGTAAAATAGTTTATAATAATGTTATGGTAATAACATAGAGCAGAGACGTGTTTTTCTTCCGGGTGACACACATAACATATAAAACTGGTAAAATATGGTGTTGATTGTTCTGCAATGAAATGCTTGATTATAGTATTCTGCAACTTTAAACTCTAATGTTGTGCTACTGTTCATTTTTACGATGGAAATTAGTTTATAAGATACACCCTGAAAGCGAAGGAGGGTCATCATTCTTATTAGCCTCATTATATACCTACATATTTCGATACATGATAAGCAGGTGTTCTAAACAAAGCTACTTAAATGTGTAAATTAGGTAGATTAGGTTGGCACGTATGTTAGACAGAATAACCGGATGCGATACGCTTTCGATTGCATATTAATTACAAATCTACATATATTTGGAGGTTTACTTGGCGAGTAACGCTGGATGCGACGTTAAGATGAATTCTGCATCAAGGAAAGCCTGAAAACGTTCCATTTCTTAATGAGGGTTCTAATATTCTGTAAAGAAATCTTAGAGCTATGTAGAGCAGCACCAAAAGGGGTAGCAGTGGTAGAATTAGGAAGAGGTAGAGTGATCCTAGCGAGGGTATTGAAATATAAGGAGCGAAGATAAGAATATACTAAACATATATATGAAGTAGCTCAAGATATTTAAGAACGAGAAGAAATTGTAGGGTCATAGTGGACATCCTGTCAAAATAAGAGTAAAATAAAAAAGGATTCTGGAAGTCGGAGAGAATAGGATAAACTAACGAAACTCCATGGCATGACAGTCTGACGTGGCCTACCGCCCGGCCGCTGCATCCTCCATCTCGACCTAAAGGCGTCATGAATGGGGTACAGTACTAGAGGGTGAGACGTATCAGCGCCTCGAGTACCTCATTTAATGTGATCTTCTCGATCTGGAGCCGCTACTTCTCAATTATGTAACTCAATTGATCCCATAGGGACCTCACGAGGCTGAGTGCACCCCAGACCAGGTGTCTCAGAGGGGGAAAACTCCCCACGCCGGTACCGCGTTAAGGAGACGACCGAGTATATGATAGAAGACATAAAAAAAATTTGATGTGTACCATTCGCATGACTTTCTCCATATCCTTGCAACAAATTATTCTTAAAAAGCTTATACTTCTATTAACTTCATGCTAATCAGTAAAACATTAGCAGAAATTGCCTTATTACTTGCTTCTTTGTAAGTAGAGGTGAAATAAGGGAGTACCATAGGTTAAAGTAATAATCAAAAGCTGGTTGCTATGTCACTGAAGTTCCTTTGTTTGTATGGACAGCAGTTGACACATTCCTGTATGAGAAATGTAAAGTTTTTCATAGCAGAAACCAAAAATAAGGAATGTCACAAAAACGACGAACTCCACGAAAAAAATATATATAACATAAATTGTGTGTTTTAACGTGCTCTACATTTTTTGCGTAGTAAGTTTTTGTCCATCTCTTACGTTTTAGCAGTTATTCAAAATTTAGTAAAATTCATTCAGAATAAACTACTCTTCAGAGGCTATTCCCAGAAAATTCAAGGTATATTTTATTCGTCAGGTAAATATCTTTAATATTCGACATTTTAATCAAAATCGTTAGAGCCATTTTTGAGAAAATCAAAATTTTCGAAAAAAGTTCCATGTAAAGGGTAGTTGGAGGTGGGGGGATTTCTCTCAAAATCTTCCTGTCGCATCCCTGGAGGATACTAAACTTAAATACCAAGTTTGGTATTTTACTCACTTTTCGTTTTTGAGTTACCGTGTTCACAGACACACGGACACACACACACACACACACACACACACACACACACACACACACGGACCTTTTTGTGAAAATGCTTTTTTTGGATATTGGGGACCCTAAAACATATATTTCCGGTGAAATCTCTGTATCGAATTTTTGGGTGGAGTGCAATACTTTCTCTATACAGTATGTACATAGTGCGTATGGAGAAAGTAAAAAATGAAATTAAAATTTGTTTGATTATACTGTAACATAAAGAAAGAATTGTCAAGGGAGGAGTAATTAGATAAAGTAGATATATAATAAACAAAAACGGAAGGATCAGTATGAATGAGGACCGGAGTGTTACTTTTGAAATGGATAAGAGACAATAAACTAGAACGTTGTATTTTATATGGGGAGAAAGGCAATATTGTTCACTGTTTAACTGAATGTGAAAAGTTAAAAATTCTTAGGAAAGATATTTGGGAAGACAAATTGGATAATATGCTAGAAGAGGTAGTATCGGTGGAAAGGGCAAAAGAAAAGTGAACAAGAAAATGAAAGATAAAACAGCAGAGATAATACAAAAAATAGTATGGATTAAATAGCACAAACCAAAAGGAAGGGCCTACACGCGCTAACAGCCAGTGAGCTAAGCAGATGTAGTACCTAATCGGTACTCAAGCAAAATTTTACATTGAGATAAGCAATATGACTTAAATAACGGGACATGCTTTAATAATTATTTAAAATTAATATTTAAAAGATTGCATACCTTGAATGAAGAAGGTTCCTGGACAATTTTCCACCATTTCGCGTCCGCAAGTCGAGATTTCGTCCTACAATGTCTTATGTGGGCGGTGTGTTGATCCCTCATCGCCTTGGCCCATAGCGGCGAATTCGCGAACTAGAAATACAAGTCGGATTATGGAAACATCATAAAGATGCTCTATACTTCAGTTAAAAGTTACAGGAAATACTACTATTACTAATTATTATTATCATATAGGAAGGAGTATAAGGAAAATGAGTGCATTTACTCTCATTTTGATATTACAGTCATTTCCAATGCTATGGTATTTAACTGAATATTAATATTACTTGAAGTTGAACCCTGAGATTCTAATGGAATACATCACTTTTATTGCTCTCTGCAACTTACACTTTTTAATTACAAATCTATACAAGCTGACCAATAATACTATACTTTCCGTTGCAAAAAAAGGAAAAAAAACATTGTGATGTGTTACACTCACATGGTTTTCTCTTAATTGTTTTACAAACAAGCTTCTTACCAAAGATTCTTTCTACACCATACTAATCGAGATAAACATTATTAGAACGAACTTCTTATTTAATTCGTTATAAGTAGGAGGTAATTAAGGGAACTAAAGGAACGCAAAAGCGATAGTCAAATGTTTCAACAGCTGTCGTTATGCGATTGTCAGTGATATTGGTTTCTTTGCTTGGCCAGGAGTAGAAAAAAAGAAAATCTTGCACTTCCTGTAGGAAAAAAGTGCAAGTACTTTATAATTGAACCCAATGACAATGCCGGTCCCCGTAGCTGCTCTCGCTAGTGTCTCGCTTTGGTGCTCCGCGGCGCACGGGATCGTGGGTTCGAGTCCCGCCTTGGGCATGGGTGTTCCTGTGTTTGTAAATGTGAAAACGAATAGGTCAACTAAGGAAATTTAGAAACTAGAAAAAAAGAGGTAAAAGGGAATACAGCGTCGGAGTCTTGACAAGCCTCCGGGGCTGTATTTAAAAAAAAAATGACAAGGAATATCTCCGAAATGGTTACCTCCACAACAAAACGTAAAAGACATAAATTGTATGTTTTGACGAGATCTACATTTTTGGTGGAGTAAGCATTTGGCTATCTCTTACGGTTTAGTAGTGAAGCAAAATTCAGCACATTTCATCCAGAATATAGCGCACTTGAGAGGCTATTCCCACAAAATTCAAGATATATATATTTTATTTGGGATGTAAATATCTTTAATGTACGGTATTTTAATAAAATCGTTACAGTAATTTTTAAGAAAAACAAAATTTCAAGATTAACATAAACAGAATTGGTCTTATTTCTAGCTTTCTTGTAAGTGGAAGGGAAATGCATAGGCTAAAGCGATAGTTAAGAACTTTTAAAAGCCAATCGCTATGTAAAATAATTGAAATTGCATCCCCTTTTCTTGCCAAGAGTAAACAAACGAAAAACGAGAAGAAAGATGTCTTCCCGTTTGAGAAAAGGTTAAGCGGCTTAAAATTGGTACCAATAATCCGAAATATCCCGAAAAGTATAAAGTTGTTGTAAAGTTAACAAAAAAGTGTATAACATTTGTGTGTTTTAATGAGATACACATTTTTGTACTAAGTTTTTGTCTCTTTCTTACGGTTTAGCAGTATACAAAACCATCCAGAATGAAGAGGTCTTCAGAGCTTATTCCCAAAAAATAAAAAAATAAAAAAGATATAAATTTGTCATAAAATATCTTAAACATAAGGTATTTTAAATCAGATTTAATCAAATACAGTCATTTTTGATAACATCACAGTTTTCAAAAAATATTCCATTTAAAGGGTGTAGTTGGGGGTGGGGCGATTTTCTTGAAAATCGCCTCCTTGGAAAGTATTCAACTTAAATACCAAGTTTGGTATTTAATCAACTTTTCGTTTTTCAGCTATACTGCCCACAGACACCGACTTAAAAAAATCAGTGGGTATCAAAACGTGTATTTCTGGTGAAATCTTGGATCGAATTTTTGAGGGAATTACAATACCTTCTCTATACACTACATCTACGGTACGGGCAGAGAAAGTAACTGGTTATAAATATTAGAAATACCAGTCCAAAATAAAATTGTAAACAGAAAACCCTGTCATTAAACACTGCTAATGGTTACAAGAACAAATAAAAAGTCGATTTGTACCTCACTTAAAAGTTAGCCGCAATACAGCTACAAATGGACCAAAGGAGTAATACCAGGAAAGTGGAAACAGGTTGGCAGTTATAAAAACAATATTCTTCTCGTTAAACTGGGAAAAATACCTTATATAGCCCAAACAGGTACATACGAGAAAATACATAAAGAATTGTCCAAGATAAATCATAGCGAGTGTCCAGCTTCCAGTATTCAGGAGTGTCCAACACAAAGGCTGTGCGTATGTGTACGTTCTAGGAGGAATTTCACTCCGTGGAATACTGCGGGCTTAGACCCCTGTAGGCAGGGTGAAATGTGAGCAATAAAAGAGGGCGGCCGACATCCGGACAGTGAGAGAGCCGTCGTGGATGGTCCCTAACTATTCACAAGTAGTTCATCTCGATTAGGGGACCGCCAGTCTCGTATAGACCATTTTTCACCTCATTCTTACAATGACAGTATCGAAGTGACATGCAGTACCTTACTATACATAATTGGTACCTTATGTTAATGAAGCTATTTAAAATCAGCAATATGATCTTAAAATTTCAACAGATAAACCCAAATTTATGGTGGGGAGATTTTACTCAAAAACTTCGTGTCGCATCCCTGGAAAGATACTAAAACGAAATACCAAGTTTGGTATTTAAGGGTCTTTTCGTTTTTGAGCTATGATGTGCAAAGACAGTCAGATAGACAGACAGATAGACATACAAACGGACCTATTTTTAAAATTGCTTTTTTTTGGACTCCTGTACAAAGCGGATAGAAAAGGTATAATATTGCGCCCAAAATGATATGCCTTGATTTCACCGGAAATATGCTTTGGGACAAACAAAATCTATATTGAATTTTTTGGGAATAGCCTCTTGAAGACATCTTTATTCTGGATGAATTTTGAGGAATTTTGGATAGCCGGTAATCTTTAGAGCTAGTTAAAGCACACAATTTATGTTCTATACATTTGTTTCGAAGAGTTGACTGTTTTTATGATATTCCCGATTATTGGTTTCAATTTTAGCCACTTAAACTTTTCTCAAACAAAGACATCTATTATCTGGTTTCTCGTTTGTTTACTCCTGGAAAGCAGAGAGATTGGAATTTCATTTGTTTCACATGGCAACCGGGTTTTAAAGGAGCCGGTCCCCATGGCCGTGCTCGGAAAAGCGTCTCGCTTTGGTGTTTCGCAGCGCAGGGGATCGTGGGTTCAAGTCCCACCTTGGGCATGGGTGTTATATGTTTGTGTATGTGTGTGTAAAAAGTAAAACAGAAATTCAGTAATCAAAGTAAACAAATTAGGTAAATAAAGAGTAGGGTATGCAGCGCCGGAGTCCCGACCAGACTCCGGAACTGTATTTTAAAAAAACAGAAAAAACAAAAAAACGACGAGACTATCGCTTTAGCCTGTGCATTTTCTTATTTCCCTTCTACTTACAGGGAACTAGTAATAAGACTAATTCTGCTTATATTTATCTTGATTAGCATGATGTAGACAACAAATTAATCTCTTGAATAAAAGGTTTGTTTACCGAACAGCTAGAGGACATCATGTGAATGGAACACATTAGATTTGTTTCCCTTTTTCTTACAAGATCTAAGTAATAAGGACAATTACAGTTTATCTCAATTATCATGAAGTAGATAGCAGAATGAATTTTTAACAATGATTTTTTACAGAGATGTAGAATAAGTCGTGTGATTTGAAGGCATCAGATTTTTATTTTCTCTATACGTACCATGTATATAGTGTATAGAGAAGGTATTGCACTCCACCCAAAAAATCGATACCGAGATTTCACCGGAAATATATCTATGATTTAGGGTCCCCAGTACCCAAAAAAAGCATTTTCAGTGTCTGTGAACACGATAACCCAAAAACGAAAAGTCGGTTGGCATTTAAGTTTAGTATCTTCCAGGGATGTGATACAAAGATTTTGAGAAAAATCCCCCCACCTCGAACTACCTTTTCATGGAACTTTTTGGAAAATGTTGATTTTTTTTTTCAAAAATGGCTCTAACGATTATAATATCGTATATTAAAGATATTTACCCGCCAAATAAAATGCATATCTTGAATTTTCTGGGAATAGCCTCTTAGGAAGTACTTTATTTTGGATGAATTTTTTGGAGATTTGCATTACTGCTACACCATAAGAGATGGACAAAAACTTACCACACAAAAAATTTAGAGCATCTTAAAACACATAGTTTATTTTATATACATTAATTGTTTTTTAGTTATTCTTTGATTTTGGTTGCAGCTTTGAAAAGCATACTTTTCTCATACAGGAATTTGTCAACTCCTGTCCATACAAACGAAGGAACTTCAGTCACTTAGCAACCAACCAGCTTTGGACTATCACTTTAGCCTATGCTACTCCCTTATTGCGCATCTTCTTACAAGGAAGCAAGTAATAAGACTATTACTGCAAATTTTTTCTCGATTAGAAGAAATAAATAGAATATTTTGTTGCAGAGATGCAGAGAAAGTCATGTGAATGGAACACATCAGATTTTTTTCCGTGAGTCAAGGATACAAGAGGGCAACTTTTTGTAGCTTGTAGCTAGGGGTTTGCATGCACGCCGTAACCAGGTAATTTCGTTGCACTTAACTGCTCAGGTCAGAAGTACAACCTGCTATTATGGACTAAAAGAATGCACGGGGGAAACAATTTACATGCTTCTAATTGCTAAACGTTACCATCTCCTGTTTGGAAGTAGTTTCACTCTATTTTGGTTGGTATATCATTATTGTGGATAGAGGTGACACAGAGAATCTAGCTACATTTGTAGTATAGGAAACCCCTTCATCCGTCTTTCCTTTGCTTTACATACACTTTCCTGTAACTGCGGTTAAGTATTCTATTAGATTCCAAACACAGATATTACCATTTCACGGGAAACTTGTGTTTTACTTTATTTTTATTTTTTACTTTCTCTACACGTACTATGTACATAGTGCATTGTAATGCACTCAAAATTTCGATACGAGATTTTACCGGAAGTACACGTTTTGGGTCTCCCTGGATCCAGGAAAAGCATTTTTGGAAAAAGTTCCGTAAGTGTGCGTGCGCGCGCGCGTGTGCGTGTGTGTGTGTGTGTGTGTGTGTGTGTGGACAGCATAGCTTATAGACCCTTAAATATCAAATTTGTTATTTAAGTTCGGTATCTTCCAAGGATGCGACACAAAGCTTTTCAAGAAAATCGCCCCAGCCCTAACTACCCTCTACATAGAACTTTTATCAAAACATTTTATTTTCTCAAAAATGGCTCTAACGGTTTTGATTAAAATATCGTATATTAAAGATATTTATCTGAGAAATAAAATGTATATCTAAAATTTACTGGGAATAGCCTCTGAAGACTACTTTATTCTGGATGAATTTTACGAAATGTTGCATAACTGCTAAACCGTAAGAGATGGGCAAACATTGACCACAATTAATGTTTTATACATGTTTTCTTGAAGTTGCTCGTTTCTGAGATATACCTTGTTTTTAGTTTCAGCTTTGAATACTTATCGTGTACAGCAATTTGTCAACTCCTGTCTATACAAACAATGGAACTTCAGTCACATAGTAACCAATTTTAACTATCAGTTTAACTTATGGTACTCCCTTATTTCGTTTTTACTTACAAGGAAGTGAGTAATAAGACTATTTCTACTAATATTTCCTCGATTGGAATGAAGTAAATAGAAGCAAAAACTTTTTAACAATAATCTGTTGCAGAAATGTAGAGAAAGCCTTGTGAATGCAACACATCAGATTTTTCTGCCTAAGCTTTCCTCAGGAGTCCTTTTATAAGGAGATCATGAACTCATATATCCTTTGTAACTGAATGCATAATCCGTTTGCTCTATTTTACATAAGACAGCAATAATATTAGCATTCAGTATATAACCATAAATGCAGAACAAAAATTATTTCATGTTATTAAATTACTACTATTTTATTAACATAGCAAGTCAACAGCTCGCAGAACAAACCGTGCATACCAGTATTATACATCAAAAGATAAGAATGCTGCATATCCATATCCAGAGTTTAAAGTGTAACTAAACATTGAATATTGTAACAATATCTACTTATAGTAACAACATAATATTAACATTTTGTATTCAGTTATATAAAAAAACTCTGAAAATACGATAATTTATAAATTATAGACTTTTTTTACTTTCTCTATACATACTATGTACATAGTGTAAATAATAGGCATTGCACTCCACCCAAAAGTTTGATACCGAGATTTCACCTAAAATATAAGTTTTAGGGTCCCCTTTATCCAAAAAAAGAAAAAAAAAAGACCCCTGTGTGCGTCCGTGACCGTGAACACGATAACTCAAAAACGAAAAATCGATAAAATACTAAACTTGGAATTTAAGTTTAATATCTTCCAAAGATGCGACACAAAGATCTTGAAAAAAAATCCCCTAACCCCCAACTACCCTTTACATGGAACTATTTTGAAAAATTTTGATTTTCTAAAAAAAAGCTCTAAGAATTTAGATTAAAATGTTGTATATTAGAGATTTACCTGATAAATAAAATGCATTCCTTGAATTTTCTGGTAATAGCCTCTCAAGACTACTTTTTACGGAATTTTGTATTACTGCTAAACCGTTAACAGATGGACAGAAACTTACCACACAGAAAAATGTAGACCACATTAAAACACACAATTTATGTTATAAACATTTTTTTTTCGTGGGGTTGATCGTTTTTAAGATATTCCTTGTTTTTAGATTTTAACCTTTAGAAAAACTTATACTTTTCTCATACAGGGGATGAAGTGTGCCTCCGTTCCATTGATTGCCGCTTACTTTCAGGCGTGTCGTAAGAACCCAAGTCTCATCTCCTGTGACTATCTGTGTCAGAAATTCTTCGCCGTCTTCATCATAACGGGTTAAAAACTGAAGTGCACCACCCATCCGTTTTGTTTTGTGTTGCTCAGTAAGAATCTTTGGTACCCAACGTGAGCAAAGTTTACGAAATTTCAGTTTTTCGGTAACAATTTCATGAATTAGTGATCGTGAGCTTTGGGGAAATTCCATAGCAAGAGCACTAATTGTAAACTTGCGGTTTTCCTGGATTTTGTCATCAATCGCGTGAACCAGTTCTTCTGTAACCAAAGATGGACGCCTACTTCGTTCTTCATCGTGTACTTCACTACGTCCTTCATTGAATTGTCGGACCCATCTTCTCACCATTGAATCACTCATCGCATTTTGTCCGTAAACTTCGCAAATTTGCCGATAAATGTCAATTGGTTTCACTTTCCTAGCATTCAGAAAACGAATCACAGATCTGATTTCAGAAGCGGCGGGATTTTCAATCAACACCGACATTGTAAACAAGCACAACAAAGCGTATGTGGCTGACAACGATCTCAAAATGGCGCACGTTTCTTCTCCTTGATACAGAGCGTCTACCGCGCATGTGCGGAACTGCGATCGCAGCGCTGCAGCGGAGATAAATTGAAACGGAGCTTACTTTCTGGACGCACCTCGTATTTGATCATTTAAAGGAAACAACTCAGTTTTGCGGAATGCATTTACTGATATTTCCATGGTTACTGCTCTGTTGAAGAGCGTTACAACATGATTTGGATGGTTCTTCAGCCAGTTTTGAATTTCTATTGAGTAATAGGTTTTTAAGGATTTCATAAATTCAACATGCAGTAGCTGCATCTTGTGTGAACTGTGAGGTAGCAAACAAGTTATCTTCACATTGTTGTCTCTGTCTTTCTTGATAATGGCGATATTCCCTGTATGGGTATAATGTCCGATTACTACCAGCAGTACCGGATCATCAACAGAGGGTTTTGTAAACTGAAAAAAGTGGTTAAACCAAACTGAGAAAAATCAGCTTTTATCCAGCCTGACGGATGACACCCCCGAATTGCACTAGCTGGAGCCCCATAAGCTCCAATGTCATGTTTTTCTGGGCCAAATTATCATAGGGGGAACATAGCGTTCATACATGTTACAATGGTCACTAGGCTGCCTCTTTCAGCTGATGTTTCTCTTAACGGAAATAACCTTTTCAGCTTTGTTTTGGACGACAAATATTCCATTTTTGTCAACATTATATATCCTATTTTGTTTTCCATTAATCCTTGAAATTAATACTAGTGTCGGCTGATAAGCCCGGGCGTCTCAATGAAAATAACATAATTTTTTTTTACCTTATTTCTCAACATAATCTCTAGAAAGGCTAATACGTTCGTCATATCGGTGTTCTAATTTAAATAAAACCAACTCTGTAGTGCGATTTATCAAGGTCCTCAAAAAAGCTGTTTACCACATCAATGACCACCTCGTTGCTGTGAAATCTTCGTTCTCAAAAATTTTTTTTGTGGTTTGAGAACAGGAGGTGTTCACTGAGTAATAGATCTGACAAATAGGGTGAATGTTCAAGCAATTTGAACTTTAATTTGCACATTTTCCCCCATTGCAATGGGTGAACGATGGGCCGGAGCATAGTCGTGATGAAACAAGTACTTTTTTTTTTTTTTGTCAAATAAGATATGTTTCTTTTCACCTCACCCCTCAAAGGTTGCAGTACACTTTCGTAGTAGTCACCAGTGATACTTTTACCCTTTTCCAAATGATCAATAAAAACCATTTCCAGTGCATCCCAGAAAACACTCGCCATAACCTTGTTAGCTAACAAAATTGACTTACTTTTTTTTGGAGTTGGTTCACCTGGCGCAATCCAATGTTTTGACTGTGATTTACTTTCTGGAGTGTAGTGATCTTTCCAAGTTTCATCAATGGTAATAAACCGTCTCAAAAATTCCCTGGGATTTTTACGGTAGAACTCCACATTCTTAACAGAAACGGTTTTTCTTTGCTACTTTTGATCAAGTGTCAACAAACGCGGAACCTATCTTGCCCATACCTTGCGAAAGCCCAAACAATTACTTAAAATATTACATGCACGTTCTTTTGATATGTTTACAGCCTCTGCTGTCCCAAACAACTTTAATCTGCGGTCTTCCAGTAATAAAAGATGAATTTCTTCAATGATCTCTGGAGTTGTCACTTCTATAAGGCATCCAGTGCGAGGCTCATCACTAGTGCTCGTACGTCCCAATTTAAACTGTGCAACCCACCTTTTAATCACTGAATATGAAGGGGCAGAGTCTTTCAATGTACTGTCCATTTCCTCTTTGATTTCTTTAGGTGTTAAGCCCTTCAAATAGAAGTATTTAATGGTTGCTCGTTTTTCCAAATACTCCATTTTCGTGAAAACACTAAAGTTGTCTTGTTTAAAATGCTGTCATATGAAAACTAAACAAGCTATTGACCTGTAACTATGGATACAAGCTAGTCTAGAGTCTAACTATCCTAGTGGCACCATATCTGTATGAGGCCTGGGATTTATCAGCCGACCCTCGTATATTCCAAAACATGTTTTCACATGTTCTGGTTTGAATCCTTTGACCCTTGCAAAAGATATATTTTGTGGAGTCCTGAAAGTAGCTGTGGGTGTCGTTTTGAGAAATGCCAACCAATTTTTACCGGCAGTTTTGCTTTGTACAGAAAATGGGTATTGAATGCCATTACGTATAGCGATTTGAAAAGCTATACTCTTAATATCTCACCTTCTCAACCAATAGAACTATGAATCCATTTGAATACAGTATAATACCAGCTGTTCTTCCAGGACTTCAACCAATACAGTCTTCCGTCCAAGTGTAGTGTTGCCAACTCGTCAGTTGACATCTCACTTTGGCTGCTAATTTATATCCCAATTAACCAGCTCATACAGCATTAACAACTAGAATCATCTGTTGTTTCTCCCAAGACTTCCGTTTACTGCCTGTAAAAGACAATAATACACCTAAAAGTTAATGTATTTTTGTCCTTAACCCAAGAAACATAACGATGTTGTTGATTCAATTCCTATGCAACGAAACCACGGGATGGATATAACTGAAACTTTAACTGCCACCTAATAAGAGACGACGGTTACTAAATATGAACTTTTTTCTATGCTACGTGCGTAATTTTTTGAATTTTCTAAGGATTTATTGAACGCCCCTAGAACGTTGCATAAGACGTGCTACATGTTCATTTGAAGTGTTGTATAGTTTTAATATGGAACGAGAGAAAGTAAAACAAAGATGCTACTGATACTTAGGTTGTTTGTTTGAAACGCAGGATTTGGTTATTAAGATGGAAGAAACATTCTCGATAAACCAGCAGTTGCGGCCTGACCACTTGTTCATATGTTGGCACGCAAGCCGTGTTGGTACAGCTGAGATAAGATGCGCAACCTTTAAGTACCGGTTGTCGGTACCGCCTCATTATTGGACCTCGCCTACCATTCATTTTTCTTGCCGAACGTGGTAAAACCGAAGAGCAAGTGTGCTCCACATAATCGCAGTCACGTTTTATACAAAAAAACTCTAATTTACCGTTTAACGCCTCACTCGCTACAAGCATTTGTACTTTTTTTTTAAGTCTCGTGCAACGGCCTATCAAAGAAGTGAAGAACTCAACCGGTACTTTCTCTATACGTGCTATGTACATAGTGTATAGAGGAGGTATTGAAATGCACCCAAAAATTCGATACCGAGATTTCACCGGCAATACATCTTTTGAGACCTCCTGAATCCAAAAAAAAAAACATGTTTAGAAAAATGTCCGTGTGTGTCTGTCTGTCTGTCCGTGTGTGTGTATGTGTGTGTAGGGGGGGTACCTCAAAAACGAAAAGTCCTTTAAAAACCAAACTTGAAAATTTTCGAAAATTTTGGTTTTCTAATAAATGGCTCCAACGATTATGATTTAACTATCGTATATTAAAGATATTTAACTGAAAAATAAAATGTATATCTTGAATTTTCTGGGAATAGCCTATGAAGACTACTTTATTCTGGATGAATTTTGCATAACTACTAAACCATAAGAGATAGACAAAAACGTAACACACAAAAAAATGTAGAGCACGTTAAAACACATATATATATTTTTCTTGGAGTTGATCGTCTTTTAGATATTCCTTGTTTTTGGTTTCAGCTTTGAAAAACATACTTTTCTCATAAGGAATTTGCCAACTCGTGTCCATACAAACAAACTAACTATGGTCACATAGCAACCCATTTTTGGCTTTCACTTTAGTCAATGGTACTCTATTATTTCGCTTCTACTTACAATAAAGCAAAAAATAACACTATTTCTTCTTTTTTTCCATTAGCATGAAATAAATAAAAGAATAAGCTATCAACAATAATTTGTTAGAGATATAGAGAAAGTCATGTGAATGAAACACATCTGATTTTTTTTCTGCTACGTATAGTAACCGATGGAAATATTGAGTCCATCCAAAACTAACACGAAATTTCACTGAAAGTAAACGTTTTGAGACTCCCTGAAAAGAAATCATTTTTAAAACAATCTGACGTGTTCCATTCGCATGATTTTCTCTACATTTCTGCAACAAATTATTGTTAAAAAGCTTATGCTTCTATTTACTTCATTCTAATGGAGAAACAATCAGCAGAAATAGTCTTATTACCTGCTTCCTTGTAAGTAGAAGCGAAATAAGGGGGTACCCTAGGTCAAAAGCTGGTTGCTATGCGACTGAAATTCCTTTGTTTGTATAGACAGTGGTTGACAAAGTCCTGTATGAGAAAAGTATACGTTTTTCAAAGCTGAAACTAAAAACAAGGAACATCTCAAAAACCATCAACTCCGTGAAAAAAAATGTATATAACATAAATTGAGATATGCATTTTATCTGTCAGGTAAGTGTCTTTATACGATATTTTAATCAAAATAGACATTTTTGAGAAAATCAAAATTTTCGAAAGGAGTTCCATGTAAAGGGTAGTTTGAGGGAATTTTCTCAAAGTCTTCGTGTCGCATCCCTGGAAGACACTGAACTTAAATACCAAGTATGGTATTTTGCCGACTTTTTGTTTTTGAGTTATCGTGTTCACAGACACACGGACACACTGACAGTCCTTTTTCTGAAAATGCTTTTTTCCTTTTTTTTTTGATTAAGGGGACTCTAAAACATATATTTCCGATGAAATCTGGGTATCGAATTTTTGGGTGGAGTGCAATACCTTATCTATACACTTTGTACATAGTACGTGTAGAGAAAGTAAAAATCTGATGTGTTCAATTCATATGACTTTCTCTGGCGGTTGCAAAAGTAACTTTCCTTACAAAAGATTATTCTGTTATCTACGACATGATAATCAAGGTAAATATTGACAGAAATTGCCTTATTAGTTGCTTACTTGTAAGTAGACGGGGCATAAGTGAATACACTGCGTTAAATAGATAGTCAAATCCTTTAAAAGCTGATCTTATATAAAACTACTGAAGTTCAGTTCGCTTTGTATGGCCTGTAGTAAAACAAGAAACGAAACGTCACTTCTCGTTTGAGAAAAGTTTAAGTATCTAAAAATTGATACCAATAACAAGGAATATCTCTAAAACAGTTATCTATACATAAAAAATCTGATGTGCTTCATTCACATTACTTGTTCATGAGAAGTGTTTTATATTTTTAATATGCAACGAGAGAAAGGAAATTAAAGATGCGTTAACAAATTGTTAAAAAGCATGTTCTTCTATTCACTTTATAACACTCGATTTAAATATCAGCAAAATTGTCTTAATTACTTGCTTTATTGTAAGCAAAATAAAAAAATCTGATGTGTACCATTCACATGACTTTCTCTATATCCCTGCAACAAATTATTCTTAAAAAGCTTATACTTCCATTATCTTCATGCTAATCAGTAAAACATTAGCAGAAATAGCCATATTACTTGCTTCCTTGTAAGTAGAGGTGAAATAAGGGAGTACCATAGGTTAAAGTGATAATCAAAAGCTGGTTGCTATGTCACTGAAGTTCCTTTGTTTGTATGGACAGCAGTTAACAAATTCCTGTATGAGAAATGTATAAGTTTTTCACAGCAGAAACCAAAAATAAGGAATGTCACAAAAACGACGAACTCCACGAAAAAAATGTATATAACATAAACTGTGTGTTTTATCGTGCTCTACATTTTTGTGTAGTGAGTTTTTGTCCATCTCTTACGGTTTAGCAGTTATTCAAAATTTAGTAAAATTCATCCAGAATAAACTACTCTTCAGAGGCTATTCCCAGAAAATTCAAGATATACATTTTATTTGTGAGGTAAATATCTTTAACATAAGAAATTTTAATCAAAATCGTTAGAGCCATTTTTGAGAAAATCAAAATTTTCTTAAAAAGTACCATGTAAAGGGTAGTTAGGGGTGGGTGGATATTTCTCAAAATCTTCATGTCGCATCCCTGGAAGATGCTAAACATAAATACCAAGTTTGGTATTTTAGCTACTTTCGTTTTCGAGTTATCGTGTTCACAGACCACGGACACACACACGGACCTTTTTCTGGAAATGCTTTTTTGGATTCAGGGGGTCCTAAAACATGTATTTCCAGTGAAATCTCGACATCGAACTTTTGGGTGGAATGCAGTACTTCTCTATCCCTATGTACATTGTACATACGGGGCAAGAGAAAGTAAAAAATCTGGTGTGTACCATTCACATGACTTTCTCCATATCCCTGCAACAAATAATTCTTAAAAAGCTTATATTTCTATTTACTTTATGCTAATCAGAAAAAAATAGTAGAAATAGTCTAATTACTCGCTTCCTTGTAAGTAGAAGCGAAATAAGGGACAACTGTAGGTTAAAGTGATAGTCAAAAGCTGGTTGCTATGACAATGAAGTTTCTTTGACTACATGGATAGGAGTTGACAAGTTCCTGTATGAGAAAAGTACAAGTTTTTCATAGCAGAAACAAAAAATAAGGAATGTCACAAAAACGACGAACTCCACTATAAAAATGTATGTAACATAAATTGTGTTTTTAATGTGCTCTATATTTTTTGTGTGGTAAGTTTTTGTCCATCTCTTACGGTTTAGCAGTTATTCAAAATTTAGTAAAATTCATCCAGAATAAACTACTCTTCAGAGGCTATTCCCAGAAAATTCAATAAATACATTTTATTTGTCGGGTATATATCTTTAACATACGAAATTTTAATCAAAATCGTTAGAGCCATTTTTGAGAAAATAAAAATTTTTGAAAAAAGTTCCATGTAAAGGGTAGTTGGGTGTGTGTGTGTGTGTGTGTGTGTGTGTGTGTGTGTGTGTGTGAACACGATAACTCAAAAACGAAAACTAGAGACGAACTCCACGAAAAAAATGTATATAACATAAATTGTGTGTTTTAATGTGCTCTATATTTTTTGTGTATCAAGTGTTTGTCCATCTCTTACGGTTTAGCAGTTATTCAAAATTTAGTAAAATTCATCCAGAATAAACTACTCTTCAGAGGCCATTCCCAGAAAATTCAAGATATACATATCATTTGTCAGGTAAATATGTTTAATATCCGAAATTTTAATCAAAATCGTTAGCCATTTTTGAGAAAATCAAAATTTTCGAAAAAAATTCCATATTAAGGGTAGTTGGGGGTGGGGGAGAAAAATGTATATAACATAAATTGTGTGTTTTAATGTGCTCTACATTTTTTGTGTAGTAAGTTTTTGTCCATCTCTTACGGTTTAGCTGTTATTCAAAGTTCAGTAAAATTCATTCAGAATAAACTACTCTTCAGAGGCTATTCCCAGAAAATTCAAGATATGTATTTTATTTGTCAGGTAAATATGTTTAATATACGAAATTTTAATAAAAATCGTTAGAGCCATTTTTGAGAAAATCAAAATTTTCGAAAAAAGTTCGATATAAAGGGTAGTTGGGGGTCGGGGAAGTTTTCTCAAAATCTTCGTGTCGTATCCCTGGAAGATACTAAACTTAAATACCAAGTTTGGTATTTTACCGACTTTTCGTTTTTGAGTTATCGTGTTCACAGATACACGGACACACATACACACACACACACACACACACACACACCTTTTTGTAAAATGCTTTTTTTGGATATTGGGGACCCTAAAACATACATTTCCGGTGAAATCTCGGTATCGAATTTTTGGTGCAGTGCAATACATTCTCTATACACTATGTACATAGTGCCTATAGAGAAAGTAAAAATGCATATAACATAATGTGTATTTTAATATGCTCTACGTTTTGTGTCTGGTAAGTTTTTGTCCTGCTGTTACGGTTTAGCAGTTATGCAAAATTCTGTAACATTCATCGAGAATAAAGTAGTCTTCTGGGGTTATTCCGAGAAAATTCAAGATATAAATTTTATTTGTCAGGTAGATATCTTTAATATAGGATATTTTAATCGAAATCGTTAGAGCCGTTTTGAGAAAATCAAACATTTAAAAAAAAAGTTCCATATAAAGGCAGTTAGGGGAGGGGGTAGTTGGGTATTTAACGGCCTTTTCGTTTTTGAGCTATGCTGCACACACACACACACACACACACGGACCTTTTCTGAAGATGCTTTTTTTGGATTCAGGGGGTCCTAAGACTTGTATTTCCGGTGAAATCTCGGTATCGAATTTTTGGGTGGAATACAATATTTCCTCTAGAGTACATAGTACACTCTGTACATAATACGTATAGAGAAATTAAAAATGTAGATGCGAAAAGCCTTGTATTTACAAATATTCCATTACGTTGCATAGTATCATGCGCAATGCTTCATACGAAGTTACCGCGAATTCCCCTCTTCTCCTTAAATTTGGACATGCCTGTTTTAAAGAAACGCAAGCTTTTTGGGAAACGGCAACCTAAAATGTGGTGTAGGCATAAACCGTCAAACCATATAATTATTCATGAGGTATGTAATCAGGGAAAATGCGGAAACTTCAAGTAAAAATCTTGTGAGTTTCATTCTGTTCCATTAGCACGATTTTCTCTATTTATCCTGTAACAAATCATTAATACAAACATTTAACTTATATTTACTCATGTTGATCAAGATAAATATTAACAAAAATAGGCTTAGTACTCAGTTTCTTATAAACACACTGAACAAATGTTTTAAAAGGTGTTGCTATGTGGTTGAAATTCGTTTCTTTGCAAATTGACAAATTCCCGTATGAGAAAAACTAAAGTATTTTAAAACTGAAACAAATAACAATGAATATCTAAAACAAATGTTCATCTCCACGAAGGTATATGGCATAAATTATCTGTTGTAACAACATCTATATTTTTGTGCAGTAAAATTTTTTCTGTCTCTTAAACATTTCCAGTTTTGTCGAAGTCATCCAGTGTGAAGAGGTCTTCAAAAGCTCTTCAAAGATAATTCAAATTATACACTTTATTTGCCATGTAAATGTGTTGATAATCGATACTTTAATCAAAATCATTATAGCCAGTTTTTTTTAGAATATCAAAATTTTGAACATTTTTCCATGTAGTAGTTTGGGGTGGAGGATTCCTTGAAAGTCTTCTTGTGATATATTTCTAAGGTACTGAACTTAAATATCAAGTTATGCATTCAAGACACTTTGCTTTTTGAGTTCAGTTGTTATGCACATTCCCAGCCTGATGTGATCTATTCACATGACTTTCTCTACATCTCTGCAACAAATCATTGTTAAAAGCTTATGTTCTATTTACTTCATTCTAATCGACAAAAAATTGCTTCCGTGTAGGTAAGTAAAAACGTATTAAAAGGGTACCATAAGCTAAAATGATACTCAAAAGCTGGTTGCTATGTGACTGAAGTTCCTTTGTATGGACAGGAGTTAACGAATTCCTGTATCAGAAAAGAAAAAAAGAAATATCTCAGAAACGATCAACTGCACGATAAAATTGTATTTAACATAAATTGTGTTCTTTAACATGCTCTACATTTTTGTGTGGTACGTTTTTGTCTATCTCTTACAGTTTAGTAGTTATGCAAAATTCAGTTAAATTCATCACAATAAAGTCTTCAGAGGCTATTCCCAAAAAATTAGATATGCATTTTAATTGTCAGGTAAATATCTTTGATATGCGATATTTTAATCAAAATTGTTAGAGCCATTTTTGAGAAAATAAAGATGTTCGAAAAAAGTTCCATGTAAAGGGTAGTTGGGGGTGGGGGGATTTTCATGAAAATCTTCGTATCGCATCCTTGGAAGATACCAAGTTTGATCTTTTCGTTTTTGAGCTATGCTGTCCAGACACACACACACACACGCACACATAGACGGACGTTTATCCAAAATGCTTTTTTTTTTTTATTCAGGGGGACCCAAAACATGTATTTCCGGTGAAATGTTGGCATGGCATTTTTGATTGGAATGCAATACCTCCTCTATCTACTATGTATGTAGACTGTGCATACGTAATGGAGAAATTAAACATTAACTGCGTGATTTCATTGCTCTAGATGTGGATCTAGAACGGCAATAAAAGCAACATAGTTTTGCAAAGCCTTATTTACATAATCAACTCATTCCTCTTGTGGCAAGTGGAAATGCATGCACGATCTCATTTCTTGTTACCTTAAGGCGTCATTACATAAACGTCATGCAAAATAGCAATTAAACACAGCTAGTAGAAAATATCTTCATTCTGCCTATTATCCGGGAGCAGTTCTGTCAACAAGCATTCTTTCGCAGGATTGAACAGCGAAAACTCATTTAAGGATACTTTTGCCGAATTGTTTTCTTTAAAATATTTAATGTTATACCTTCACATAACTGTCTCTACCTATTCTGCAAAAATTTACTCCTACAAAGGCTTATTACTTTCTCTATACGCACCATGTACGTAGTGTATAGAGAAGGTATTGCACTCCACCCAAAAATTCGATACCGAGATTTCACCGGAAATATATGTTTTAGGGTCCCCATTATCCAAAAAAAGCATTTTCACAAAAAGGTCCGTGTGCGTGTGTGTGTGTGTGTGTGTGTGTGTGTGTGTGTGTGTGTCCGTGTGTCTGTGAACACGATAACTCAAAAACGAAAAGTCGGTAAAATACCAAACTTGGTATTTAAGTTTAGTATCTTCCAGGGATGCGACACGAAGATTTTGAGAACAATCCCCCTCCCCCAACAACCCTTTACATGGAACTTTTTCGAAAATTTTGATTTTCTCAAAAATGGCTCAGACGATTTTAATTAAAATTTCGTATACTAAAGTAATTTACCTGATAAATAAAATGTATATCTTGAATTTTCTGGGATTAGCCTCTATAGACAACTTTATTCAGGATGAATTTTATTGAATTTTGAATAACTGCTAATCCGTACGAGATGGACAAAATCTTACTACACAAAAAATGTAGAGCACATTAAAACACACAATTTACGTTATGTACATTTTTTCGTGGAGTTCGTCGTTTTTTAGACATTCCTTATTTTTGGTTTCTGCTATGAAAAACGTATACTTTTCTCATACAGGAACTTGTCAACTCCTATCCATATAAACAAAGGAACTTCATTGACATAGCAACCAGCTTTTGACTATCACTTTAACCTATGGTAGTCCCTTATTACGCTTCTACTTACAAGGAAGCCAGTAATAAGACTATTTCTGCTAAGTTTTCGGATTAGCATAAAGTACATAGAAGTATAAGCTTTTTAAGAATAGTTTGTTGCACGGATATAGAGAAAGTCATATGAATGGTAAAGATCAGATTTTTTTTCCTCTTAGTACATGTTAATCACGATGAACGTTACCATCAATAGTCCGAAACTTGTTTCCTTATAAGTAAAGGAAAATAAGGGCATACACTAGGCTAAAACTATAGTCAAGTCTGTTTAAAAGCTCTCCCAATGCAATTGAAGTTCCGAGCTCTTTCCAGCCAGTAGTAAAACAAAAGAGACATGATACGGATGAGTGCTGCCATAAATGGTTAGCTCCATAAGAAAAAAAAATCTGATGTGCTCCATTCACATGACTTTCTCTACATCTCTGCAACAAATTGTAGTTAAAAAGATTATGCTTCTATTTACTTCATGCTATTTAGCAGAAATAGTCTTACTACTTGCTTCCTTGAAGTAGCAACGAAATGAAGGAGTTCCATAGGTGAAAACGATAGCCAAAAGCTGTATGAGAAAAGTATAGCTGTATGAGAAAAGTATAAGTTTTTCAAAGCTAAAACGAAAACCCAGGAATATCTTAAAAATTATCAACTCCACGAAAAGAATGTATATGACATAAAATGTGTTTTTTATCGTGAGCTACATTTTCTGTGGAGTAAGTTTTCTCCCAATTCTTACGGTTTACAGTTATGCACAGTTCCGTAAAATTCATCCAGAATAAAGTAGTCTTCAGGGGCTATTCCGAGAATATCCAAGATAAACATTTTATATGTCAGGTAAATATGTTTAATTTTTTTCAAATAGTTTGGGGTGGGGGAATTTTCTTGAAAACCTGTGCGCATCCTTGGAAGATACCAAACTTAAATACCAAGTTTGGACTTTAAAGGTCTTTTTGTTTTTGAGCTACGCTACCCACACACACACACAAACATACACACACATACACGGACATTTTTCTAAAAATGCTTTTTTTATATTCAGGGAGTCTCAAATGGTGTATTTCCGGTGAAATCTCTGTATCGAATCTTTGGGTGCAATGCAATACCTTCTCTATACACCATGTACATAGTTCGTATAGAGAATTGACTTTCTCCACATATATTCAATCAAGTATTGTTAAAAAGCTTATTCTTCTATTTACTTCATGCTAGTCGTGAAAAAATAGCAGAACTTTCTCATTACGTGCTTCTTGTGAATAGATGCGCTTCTATTGCTGGCTGCTATGAGACTGAAGTTCCTTTGTTTGTTTGGCAAGTAGTTGACAAATTCGCGTATGAGAAAGGTTGAAGTATATACAGAATGTTTCAAAAATACGGGTATGTATTTCCCACATGAAGACAATCAAAATAGTTCATTATAACATGTGTCCGGAAATGCTTCATTTCCGAATTATGGCCATTACAACATTGAAAGTCCCACCTGTAGACAATCAAAATAGTTCATGTCCGGAAATGCTTCATTTCCGAGTTATGGCGTTCATAACATTGGAATTCACTGGAACGTTTTTCTTTCCGCAGGTCTTTGCCGTCAAAGGAGACATTAGGAGGGCGCTCTGATAGTTCATTCTGAGGAAGGTTACATTCAGTGTTCTTTAGGCGTTAAGACTGTGCGACATGTATTCAAATCAAGAGCTGGCAGAGATACACTTCATGTACGGTAAGGCGGACGGCAATGCAGCGCTGGCTCGTCGTTTGTACCAGGAGAGGTACCCACAGCGACAATGTCCAGATCGGAAGACATTTGTACGTCTCCATTCCCGTCTGTGCGAGTATGGAACATTCACCTCTCCTGGTTTGGGAAGGGGACGACCAAGATCTACAACTCCAGAAGTGCAGGAAGAGATTCTGGAGGCTGTGGACAGGACTCCTTCTATCAGCACACGACGGTTAGCATTGCAAGTCAATGTTCCTCATACGACTATCTGGAGACTGTTGAACGAGTATCAATTGTATCCTAATCATTTGCAACGTGTACAGGCCCTGTCACCAGCAGATTACCCTGCACGAGTTAGGTTCTGTCAGTGGTTCTTGCAGCAGTGTGGTGTAAATCCGAACTTTTCTGCCGTCGTCTTATTTACAGATGAAGCACAGTTCACAAGAGATGGCATAACAAATTTCCACAATAAGCATGTATGGTCGCATAAAAACCCACGTGCAACTGTTGTATCTCATCACCAGGTGCGGTTCTCCCTCAACATGTGTGCCGGTATCATTGGTGATCGATTAGTTGGACCCCATGTACTTGTAAACAGACTTACGGGGCAGGCGTACACAAACTTCCTGGAAAACACCATATCTGACGTTTTCGAAGACACTCCACTGATCAATCATCAACACATTCACTTCTTGCATGATGGCGCTCCTGCACACTTCAGTCTTACGGCTCGCCAGTACTTGGATCGAAGGTTTCCTGATCGATGGATAGGTAGAGGTGGCCCAATTGCTTGGCCTCCACGCTCACCTGATCTGAACCCTCTCGATTTCTACTTGTGGGGCCATTTAAAATCATTGGTTTATTCGTCTCCGGTGCCGGATTTGGAATCCCTTCGGCATTGAATTGTGGCAAGTTGTGAGGACATACGCAATACTCCTGGAGTTTGGGATCGTGTTCGCAGGTCAATGAGACATCGATGTGAGGTCTGTATTCAAGCAGGAGGGGGACATTTTGAACATCTGTAATGACAACAACCTGCGGAAAGAAAAACGCTCCAGTGAATTTCAATGTTGTGAAGGCCATAACTCGGAGATAAAGCATTTCCGGACACATGTTATAATGAACTAATTTGATTGTCTACATGTGGGAAATACATACCTGAAATTATGCCCCGTATTTTTGAAACACCCTGTATATATCTCTTACGGTTTACCAGTTATGCAAAATTCCGAAAAATTCATCCAGAATAGAGATGTCTTCATAAGTAATTCTCAAAAAATGAAATATTTGCCATAAAAATATCTTTAATATACGCTATTGTAATCAAAATCCTTAGAGCCATTTTTGAGAATATCAACATTTTACAAAAATGTTAAGTAAAGGGTAGTTGGGGGTGAGTGATTTTATTGAAAATCGTGTCACATCCTTAGAAGATACTGAACCTAAATACCAAATTTGGTATTTTGAGCTATGTTGTCCACAGACACACACACACACGGACATTTTTCCAAAAATGCTAATTTTGGATTCAGGAGATCCCAAAGCATATTTTCGGTGAAATCTTAGTATCGACTTTTTTGGGTGCAATACATTACCTTCTCTATACACTATGTACATAGCACGTGTAGAGAAATTAAAAAGACGTTGGTCGCTGAAGAAAAAGTTGGGAATAAAGTATTTACTACGAAGATGGAACAGGTATAAAGACTAATCCATGAAGTATAGAAGAAGAATAAAGTATTTTTGATATCAGGCAGAGAAAATAAAACATTTCCAGCTGCAGATAAACAGAATCAGTAACCATTTGAAGAAATGAACCTCCATCTCGCACCTAATTGAGAACTTCAATAAATTAGATGCGTATTGCAGTTTTCAATGTGGTTACCGCATATTTAGCCGGTTTAAAGGTTTTACGAGAAATATGCGCCTATTTGAGCTACACTATTTTGGATTATGTTGACATCTATTACTTCAGGCTCCTTCATAACAGCAGGATTAAGAACCAGTGCTCTGCTTTCAGCAATTTTAATATAAGTCGTAACACAACCTTGGCGCGATAATCTGATTTAGATGTTTTAGACAGGTTTGTATAATCGCTTAAGGAATCTCGGCGATATCATTGCTAAATACACTCCTTGTCAGAAACGAATTCAGAGAACATTACCATTGAAATTATATGGCATCTGAGACTTGTGCAGTTTAATATCAGGTGCAGCTGGATCTAAATTGCGGGCATATCGATTTCTGGTTCGAAGATAACATCTGTGTTCCTTTCAGTCGATATATTAAACGAGTTCCACACTTTTCAAGCAGTAGCCATAAACATAAATTGAATATTACATAGTGAGAAAAGCTTAAGTGTTTATCAAAATAACTTTTACTTTCTCAACACGTACCGAAGACAGTGTATAGAGGAAGTATTTCATTCTATACAAAAATCCGATACCAAGATTTAACCGAAAGTATATGTTTTAAGGTCCCCTGATTCCAAAAAAAGCACTTGGTAGTGTTTAACGCACGCTTTTGCTACTTGCGACAGCGCAGTCGATGACGCTATAGATACATGGAATGAAGATTGAGCACCGGTGGAATGCGATGGCGGGGGAAACCGGAGAAAACCCATCCCTAGGCCGCTTTGTCCACCCAAATCTCATCGCTTGGGATTGAACCCGGTCTGTCTAGGTGAGACGAGTGGTCTAACCACTCAGCCACGGTGTGGCCCTCTGTGTTTGTGTGTATGAGTATGTGTTAGTGTGTATGGACACCATAGCTCAAAAACTAAAAGACTAATAAATACCAAACTTGATATTTAAGTTTTGTATCTATATTTTTTCCTACTTACAAGGGACCAAGTAATACGCACAATTTCAGCTAAAGTTTATCTCGATTATCATAAGATAGAAGAATAAGCTTTTTAACAATATTTTGTGTCAGAGATGTAGAGAAAGTCATGGGAATGGAACTTATCAGATTTTTAGAAAAAGGTTGTGTTTGAATGTGGACAGAATAACTTCAGCACTAAAAGACCAATAAATACCAAACTTGGCATTTTAGTTTTGTATCTTTCAAGGATGCGACACGAAGATTTTCAAGAAATTCTCTTCGCCTCAAAGTACCCTTTAGATGAAAAATATTTTGAAAAGTTTATCTCAAAAATGGCTACAATGATTTTAATTAAATTACCGTATATTAAAGCTATTTACATTACAAATAAAATTTATATCTTGAATTTTCTGGGATTAGCTTCTGAAGACCGGTGTACTCTAGTTGAATTTTGCAAAACTGGCAAACGATAAGAGAAACACAAAAAGTTACTGCATAAAAATGTAGCTCTCGTTAAAACACACTGTTTATGTAACACACATATATATAAATATATATATATATATAGTGATTTAAATTTTGAACTACGCTACTTTTCAAACAGGACCTCTCTTGTTTTTGGAAATGCAAAGCGAATCGAGCTTCAATTGTTTACATAGATTTGACTGTCGCTTTAGAATGATATATTCGCTATTTCCCTTCTGCTTACAGGGAATCAAGTATTAGAACGATTGTGTTAATGTTTATCTCGTTTAGCATGATGAAGACAGAAGAATAATCTTTTGTAGGAATAGCTTGTTTGCAGAACAGGTAGAGAAATATATAGCATATGAGACGCGTGCAGTTTAGCATCAGGAGCAACGGGATCAATTTCTGGTCTGGTTCGATGATAACATCTGTGTGCCCTTCGGTCGATATATTAAATGAGTTCAGCACTTTCCAAGCAGTAGCTTTGAACATTAATTGAAGATCACATACGTGAGAAAAGCTTAAATTCCGTGCAAAAATTCGATACCAAGATTTAACCGAAAATAATCGTTTTAAGGTCCGTGACTCCAAAAGAAGCATTTTTTGGTCCGTGTGCGTGTCTGCACGCATAGCTCAAAAATTTGTTATTTAAATATTGGCTGAATTGTAATTGAAATAAAGTGTAAATAATTAAATTTCACATTTAATTTAAATTTACTTCCAACGTAAAAGGCTTAATGAAGCACGATATTGCTGATTTTTTGTAGCTTCCAATTACATTTGTGTTGTTTTTTTTCTTTCTTTTTGTCCTTTTTGATTCACTAACTTTATTCCAGTTTTCTGTTTCGTGTATTCGTTATTTTATAATTGAATTGGTCATTGCGGAAATGAAGCAAATCGAGAATGTGGGGATTTAACTGGATGGCTGTGATTCATGACTACAGAGTGGAGTAAATATACCTAATATGCTTTTACTAATTTATCTTAAGGAGTCCACCAGTTTTTATAGCGTTCACTATCGTACATGGCAACAATGGGCATTACAAGGCTACTATTTGCATTTTGTAGGCTAAAATATTTATTTGAGAGATATTAATTACCCTAAAGAAAGTTCTTCTTTACACAGTTGATGAAACTGATACTGGAAGCTCTACAAGTACAGCTATTGCTGCCATCTACACCGGCGTACTAAGCGGCCGTTGCCTTATACCAGAAGACGGAGATACCAGAGGACTTCTATACAACGGACGTAATGACTGGAAGTAAGCAGACCAAGAGCTGAGACACATAGTAACCGGAATTGTCCATGGATTTCGCTTCAAAATATGCTGCACCAAGAGCTTCCAAGAGTCTTATGAATACTGCGCATGTCCCTTAATAATGCGCAAAATACCACGTACCTACTACAGTGTAAAAAAAGGCACAGAGTAATTAACGAAGTTTTGTAACAGTGGAGATTGAACACCTGACTTGTACATTGTACGCTCTTCATTATTATTATTACTGTTATTATTACTATTAATATTATTATTATTAATATGAAGATATTTACAACCATTTGAAATTTAATGACTAAGAGTCAAAATTACTACGGTTTTTCTAACTATCTATTAAAATTAAGTGTTTTTTATTGTCAACCAAGGCTTTAACCAAGGCAAGTTTCCTGACCCCTTTTAAGATATCGAAAGTTATTCCTGTTCACAAAAAGGGAAACAGACAAGAAGTCTCTAAATATAGGCCAGTATCCTTGATGCCAGTTATATCTAAAGTAATTGAAACTGTACTTTTAGAACAGTTAGTTTCATATCTTGAAACTAATAGAATATTATATGATGAGCAATATGGTTTTAGGCCCAACAGGTCTACTGTTTTGGGTATTGAATCACTTGTAAACGAAGTACTTTATTCTTGTGAAAACAAGCAAAATGTAGCAGCGTGTTTATGTGATCTTAGTAAAGCCTTTGACTGTTTACACCACGATCTGCTGCTTAAAAAAATTAGAATATTATGGAATAAAAAGCAAAGAACTGACTAATTCAATCATATCTTAGCAATAGAAAGGAATTAGTCTCAAGTAATGACCAAATGTCTATTGTTCGAGATGTAAAAACGGGAGTGCCTCAAGGATCTATTCTGGGTACTTTTCTTTCCATTGTTAATGACTTGCCCGCTGCTACTCCAGGTAAAATGATTTCCTATGCAGATGACACCATTGTGGTAAATATTATTTCTGAAAATACCTTTGATTGGTCCAATACTTTAGATCAAATTTCTGATTGGTTTGGCACAAATGGTTTGCATATGAATAAAGAAAAAAATATCTTATTTAGTTTAAAATATGAACAAAATAGGGATCAAAACTCTTGGAATATGGTTGGACAACAAGCTTTCCTGGAAATTACATAATGGAAATATGCAAAAAAGTTGTCTAATGTTTTATTTATCTTAAGAAGACTTAAGATATGTGTTTCCATTAGCACTTTGACTGTTTGTTATATTTTATTTCATTGTCATTTAAACTGTGGTATTTTGCTCTGGGGTAGCAGTGGGGAAGCCAACCAAGTATTTTTGCTCCAGAAGAAGGCTCTGAGAATAATAAAAAAGTGTACTTCTCGCCAAAATTGTGTACCTATTATTAAAGAATTTGGAATTTTAACTGTGGCATCTTTATATGTACTTGCATGCTTGAATTTTATCCATCTCCAAAAGACAGATGAGTAACTTTTTTCTGACATACTGAGACAGTACATGTCTTGTCTAGGGGGAAAGAATTATTAAGAAGAGAAATATAAATTATATCACGAAGATAAAATATAAATGTAGCGTGAAAATGGGAAGGGTAGAAAGACTTTTAACACGTATAAGTCACGAGCTCGGGGTACAAGATCCGTTACCTGCCGTGCATTGACCCGAGGGAAGGGGGTGAGAATGCCCTGCCCAAGGAAAACTATCGGGACACAAGACAATGATTCCCGCTGGTCAGGCGACAGTGTAAGGCACTTAGTGAAGGACTTCCGAACAACCAAGAGTGAAATTTAGAATTCGTGATGGAGCCCATCTTTATCTTGGAATGATATTATATAATAAACTACCTTTAAATATAAGACAAATTGTAAATGCATATTCTTTTAAAGTTAGTGTTAAAAACAGAATTAAGCGACTTAATTTTTACAACATACAAGAATATTTAAATATAGATGCATTTTAATGACTTGCTGACAAAACCTATTGCATTGTATGTATGCCAAATGGTGAACTAAATTATTATCATCATTATGATCATCATTATCATTATTAAACTGATAAGAATCTTCTAGTTTACACAGTTGGCAACACCGATTTGACATGCTGTATTGGTTAATGTATATTACAACATTGTGGCCTGCGTCATCCGCCTCCTCCAAGAGTATAAACTTATGTATTTATTATTTATGATTTTAAAATATACACCTGTCAGAGGAAATACTGTTTTAAAAAAAAATTGTGATAAGCATACACATAATACAAGAAATAGTTTCAATTTGGATATTCCTAACTTCAGGTTAAATAAGGTGGCGTCAATTTATCTAATAATATGATTAAAACTATGTAATAAAATAGCTCTAAAATATCACAGGTTACCACTTCCTATTGTTAAAAGAAATTCTATAATTGGCTAGTATTAATGATTACATAAATATGACAAATGTTTCTTTTTAAACTATGTTTTTGTGTGACGATGCTATTGGCCAGACGATTTAAGGCTGAATAAAAATTACAATTACAATTGCGGTTGTCCATCATTCCGGAGAAAGGTCACGTCATCCTCTTCATCAAACGTCGCTTGTTCGCAAACTTCCCCATATTCACGTACCTCAGACGAAGGATTGAGTGGACGAATGCCATCACCTATTTGGGAGTGAAGCTACATGAAGGACTAGTTTTTGGGGAGCACATCAAGGAGCTGAGATGCCGGGGCACTGGGGCTGCGGCCTACTTGTACACGATTCCCTTTAAGTTGCGCCTTTTGGTGGCTCTCATAATCCCCATGCTAATCTACGCCTGCGAGATCTGGGACATTGCAGCGGACTCCAACCTGCTAATACTTCAACAGGTGCTGAATAAATACCTCCAGAAGATTTATTCTGCCCCTTACTCTTTTCCCGTGAGACTCCTGCTCGAAGCATCTGATCTGTCATACGTGGAGGATGAAATTAGGCGCCGCACAGTCAAATTCAGCGTTTGTCGTTTCATTGGAGCGCCCGATTAGGTCTCTTGGGGATTACAATCCCAGAAATTACCGCTTTAGGCGATACCGGCTGCCCCGCAAGGTTTGCGAGCATTTCGAGTAACCAGCTGCTACGACTAAGCTCCTATATAATCATTCAAAGAGTTGCGAAACATTTAAACGTAGAGTATATACAAGAAAGTATACTGTCACATGTTTATACAATCAACTAAAATACCAAGTGAATCAATTGCCCCGTATATTGTGACGTCTATAGATTAGGAGGTGGCTAAAGCATCACTGGGCGTGTAAGACAGAGGAAAGTCACTGGTATCAAAATAGGCATTTATAAAGGTATTCATTTAATATAAAATATGATGTGTTCCATTCACAAGACCTTCTCACATCTCTACAACAAATTATTGCTAAAAGCTTATTGTTCTATTTACTTAATGCTAATCGAAATATTGCAAAAATAGTCTTATTACTTGCTTCCTTGTAGGTAGAAGCGAAATAAGGGAGTACCATAAGTTAAAAGGATATAGTCAAAAGCTAGTTGCTATGCGATTGAAGTTTCTTTGTCTGTATGGACAGGAGTTGACAAAGTCCTGTGTGAGAAAAGTATATTTTTTAAAGCTGAAACCAAAAAAAGGAATATCTCAAAACGATCAACTTCATGAAGAAAATGCATTTAACATAAATTGTGTGTTTTAAAGTGCTCTACATTTTTTGTGTGGTAAGTTTTTCTCCATCTCTTACGGTTTAGCAAATATGCAAAATTCCGTAAAATCCATCCAGAGTAAAATAGTCTTCAGAGGCTATTCCCAGAAATTTCAAGATGTACATTTTATTTTTCAGGTAAATATCTTTAATATATGATATTTTAATCAAAATCGTTACAGCCATTTTTTAGAAAATGAAGTAGTCTGGAGTGGGGGGGATTTTTCTCAAAATCTTCGTGTCGCAACCCTGGAAGATACTAAACTTAAATACCAAGTTTGGTATTTTATCGAATTTTCTTTTTTATGTTTTCGTGTTCAAAGACACACGGACGCACTGATATACGAACACACGGACGAACACACACACACGCACACGGACCTTTTTGTGAAAATGCCTTTTTTTAAACAGGGGACCCTCAAACATATATTTCCGGTGAAATCTCGATATCGAATTTTTGGGTGGAGTGCAATACCTTCTCTATACACTATGTACATAGTACGTGTAAAAAAAGTAATAAAAAACTAATAAGTTAATCACATTAAAGTGAATTACACATTAAATTTGTATACCTTATGTCTGAGATGATAGTGCCCTAGGAGCAGATGAAGCAGTAGCTCTGAGTTCGTTCCTATGGACGTATAGGTCTCTAGTCTCTTAGCTTCAGCAACTATAATGACGACACACCTCTAACATAAGTCGAACTTATATATTGACTAGACCACCTGCATACAGAAAACATCCAAATAAGGAGTGACAGGAAGCATTTGTTCATGAGCTTGTGACGTAATGCCCACGCATGCCATGATACAAAAGATGAAGTGATTCAATGTCCTCTCATAGCAAACTGCTGACTCTTAATCTATTACACTAATTAAAGTAATGGTTTTAAACAATTTGCTGAGACACTGCCTTTAACCCTACAATGTGGCGTGTGCAGTTATAACTTGGTACGTTAAAAGTGTTGCAGAACTCAACGGGAATAGTTCAACTCGAAGAGGAGTACTGACGAAAATGACCGCTTTACCCCTCACAATGAATACAAGTGCTCACAGTCTCCACTGGCGAAGGTCATTCTTGCCAGTACTTCACTGGCAAGTTGTAAATTGAAATAGCCCCGTTGAATTTTGCAACTCTTAACGCACCAAGGGATGTGGTAGTTGCTTCACTGCTATCACAAGATATTACGAGCGCGGTAGACATTTCTGAACGCTGTACCAATAGAAAACTTCAAATTGAATTTTATTTATGGACCCGCTTTAACTGCTGCGGTTCTTTATTGGGCGTCAAAAACCGCTTAATCATTCCTGAGGTTCTTTTTGTAAAACACGGGACCAACAGGTTTAGTCCCCTTTCTAAGGAACCATGCTAAACATTTTTCCGCCCAAAAAGAATCCATGCCTTCTACAACTGGATTTGAACCCGCAAACTTGGAGCACCAAGTGACTTACACCCTTCGAGCAAAGGAAAAGTACTTTTTACAGTTAATGCTAAAATACCAGATGTCAATAGTGTTAAAATTAGAAAATTCTGTCACTCAGTGTTGTAAAATTATAACACACCAATGTCACCAACTTTGGTTTATGCGTCCATTCCAGTATGCTACGGTAGCCGCGGCGTGGTTGAGAGGTTGGACCACTCGCCTCTAACCTAGACAGCCTGGGTTCGATCCCAAGTGACCGCATGTGAGACTTGTGGTGAACAAAGCGGCGCAGGGGCGGGTTTTCTTCTGGTTCTCCGAATTATAACACACCAATGTCACCAACTTTGGTTTATGCGTCCATTCCAGTATGCTACGGTAACCGCGGCGTGGTCGAGAGGTTGGACCACTCGCCTCTAACCTAGACAGCCTGGGTTCAATCCCAAGTGACCGCATGTGAGACTTGTGGTGAACAAAGCGGCGCAGGGGCGGGTTTTCTTCTGGTTCTCCAGTTTGCTCCGCCATCGCATTCCACCGCGGCTCCATCTTCGTTCCATGCATCATCAATGTCATCATTTGCAGCGCCACAAGTAGGAACGCGGGGGTTTAACACAAAAACAATTCTGATGTGTTACACTCACATGACTTTCTCTACCTGTTCTACAAAGTTCTTACTAAGATTATTCTTCTTTCTGCACCTTGTTAATGGGATAGTCATTAGCAAAATGCTATTACTTAGTTCCTTATAAGTCGGAAGAAAATAAGGGAATATACTAGGCTAAACCGATAGTCAAATGTTTTAAAAGCTGTCGCTATGCGATTGTCATTGCAAATTTCTTCTTTGTTTGGCCAGGAATAAAACAAAAGAAAAACGGACACTTACTGTCCGAGAACAATATAAGTACTTCACAACTGAAACCAATAACAAGGAATATCTACGAAAGGTTTACTCCACAATAAAAACTTTAAGATCATAATTTCAGTGTTTCGATGAGCTCTACATTTTCGGTGTAATACGTTTTTGTCTGTCTCTTAAGTTTAGTAACTAAGCAAAATTCGGCAGAAAAGTCAACCGAAATAAGGAGGTCTTCAGGCTATTCCCAGAAAATTCAAGAGATACATTTTATTTGGACTGTAAATATGTGTGTGTGTGTGTGTGTATGTGTTTTGAGTAGCATAGCTAACAAACGAAATGACCGTTAAAACCCAAACTTGGTATTTAGGTTTGATATCTTCCAAGGATGCGACTCGAAGATTTTCAAGAAAATACCCCCATCCCCAACTACCCTTTACATGGAACTTTTTTTTCTCGAAAATTTGTATTTTCTCAAAAATGGCTAACAATGTTGATTAATATGACGTATATTAAAGATATTTACACGACAAATTAAATGTATATCTTGAATTTTCTGGAAATAGCCCCTGAGACTACTTTATTCTGGATGAATTTTACGGAATTTTGTATAACTGGCAAACAGTCAGAGATAGACAAAACTTACTGATAAGAAAATGCAGAGCTCGTAAAAACACACAATTTATGTGATATACATTATTTTCGAGGAGTGGTAATTTTTGAAGATATTCTTTGTTATTAGTTTCAGCTTTTAAAAAACATACCTTTCTCAAACAGGATTTTGTGAACTTCTGTCCATACAAACAAAGGAACTTTAGTCACATAACAACCAGCTTTTGACCAATACTTTAGCCCATGCAATCACTTATTTCCCTTCTACTGAGGAAGCAAGTAATAAGATTATTTCAACTAATTTTTTTCTCGATTAGCATGAAGTAAAACTAAACAAAAGCTGTTTAACAGTAATTTTTTGCAGAGATGTAGAGAAAGTCATGTCAGATTTTTACCACTTGTAACTATTGTACACAATTGAGTGATATACATTTTTGGACCCTAGAATGGAGCCTTCAATTTTCTAGCTGCTGTACGCAACTGGGCTACGCACCGTCTCTTCATTTATGAAACTAAAGCTCATTTTATTGCTTTGGTTTTGTTTGAACCTCTTGTTTCCTGTTAAGCGTTTGAAAATCAAAACGTAAAACTGCAAATGATTTCATACATTACTCTCATATACCATAAGTACAAGAACAAATAACGTTCAAAACAACTTGGATACTAGCCAATCGTGCTTCATTACATATAATTAGAGTATTAATCATGCGGTAAGTATACTTACTCCATTTGTTTCCGATTGAAGGAGGTTCAAAGTAAACCCGCCGCTTTAGGAATTTATCTATTTGGTTTTAGTTAAACAACATTCTTCTATCGTGTTCATTTTAATGGACAGAAACCTTTATGAGAATAATTTTATTTCAGATTTCCTTGCAGATATAATGGGGACAGAAGAAACATTAGGCTTAAGCGGTAAACAAACTTTTTAAGAGCTGGTTGCTACTTGATGGTACTGAAATTTCGTTCTTCTTCCATCATCAGAAGAAAAAAAAAATACAATCATGAATTTCTATTTGAGAAAGTATAAGAAATTAAAAGTCAAACCCATAACAAGGCTTATCAGAGAATTTAACTACTTAAAATAAACTTTAAAAAATGTTGATATGTTTCATTCACATGAATTTCTCTAGCTGTTCCACAAACAAACTTTGGGTACAAAAATATTATTATTAAATATCTATATCATGCTAATCAGGAGAAACATTAATAAAATTGTTCTTATTACCTGTTTCGATTAAGTAGAAGGGAAATAACATCTTTTAAAAGCTGGTCGCTATATGAAACAATTGAAATTCGGTTCTCTTTGCTTGCTAGGAGTAAACTAAAGACATACGAAAATAAAAATGTTTCTCGTTTGAGAAAAGTTTAAGCAGTTTTAAAGTTGTAACCCATAAGTTGGAATACCTCGAAAACAGTTAACTCTACAACAAAAAGGTATATTGTGTAAATATTGAGTTTTAGTGAAATGAACATTTTTTACTTTCTCTACACGTACTATGTACATAGTGTATAGAGAAGGTATTGTATTGCACCCAAAAATTCGATACCGAGATTTCACCGGAAATAAATGTTTTGGGTCCCCCTGAATCCAAAAATCATTTTTGGAAAAAGATCCGTATGTATGTGTGTGTGTCTTTCTACGGCATAGCTCAAAAACGGAAAGACCGTTGAATACCAAACTTGGTATTTAAGTTTAGTATCTTCCAAGGATGCGACACGAAGATTTTCAAGAAAATCGCCCCACCCCCAACTACCCTTTACATGGAACTTTTTTCGAAAATGTTGGTTTTCTTAAAAATGGCTAACGATTTTGATTAAAAAATCGTATATTAAAGATATTTACCTGAAAAATAAAATGTACATCCTTAATTTTCTGGGAAAAGCCTCCGAAGACTACTTTATTCTGGATCAATTTTACGTTATTTTGCATAACTGCTAAACCGTAAGGGATGGGCAAAAACTTACCACACAAAAAACGTAGAGCACATTAAAACACACAATTTATGTTATATATATTTTTCGTGGGAGATATCCCTTCTTTTTTATTTCAGCTTTGAAAAACTTGTATTTTTCTCATGCAAGAATTTGTCAATTCCTGTCCATACAAACAAGGAACTTCAGTCACATAGGAACCAGCTTTTGACTATCACCTTAACCTATGGTACTCCCTTATTTCGCTTCTACATATAAGGAAGCAAGTAATAAAACTGTTTCTGCTAATTTTTTTCTCAATTAGCATGAAGTAAATCGAGGCATAAGCTCTTTAACAATAATTTGTTACAGATATGTAGAGAAAGTCATGTGAATGGAACATCAGTTTTTTGTAGTAAGTTATCCATGATACAACGTTGATATTTAGTACTGTGGCCGTAATTGTATAATGCAAACGTGCATTCTGACTTAACTGGAACTGGTATTATACATATAAAATATCTATGGAAATAACAAAAGAATGATAATCTTATGTATGTAGATGCGATTTTGTTCTAATATTAGTTACCAAACATACATTGTTTGAAAAAGTTTTCACACTCAAATGCATAAAAAGTTAGCGTTATGTAATTCCAATCGACGAGTGTTGTAAACCTCAATATTCTTAAATATATTGTAAACTTTGAGTAATATGTGGTAACAGAAGGTGCCTGTATAGTGAAATGTAAGAAAACAAAAAGTAAGAGCTAATCGAGGAATCTTGTCATTATAACACACGCTAAGGGTATATCAATTTAATCAAGCTTGTTATATTCTGTAAATTATATTTGGGAAGAAACGTTTGTTAATATCGGTAATGTGTTATACGAATTCTAATTAAGTAAACCAATAAAAGCATTTATTGTGAAATTTGTTTTGGTTCGCTACGTTCATACTTATATATTTTTAAGGAAATAAATTAAAATATCTCAGCAGAAACTTACCCCAACCTCATTCAGTAGCTAAATCTCCTCGTATCCCACGGCACATCTATTACTTCATGCTCAATAAAAGTACTAAAAAAATCTGATGTGTAGCATTCACATGACTTTCTCTATATCCCTGCAACAAAGCATTCTTAAAAAGCTAATCAGTGAAACATTAGCAGAAGTAGCCATATTATTGCTTCCTTATAAGTAGAGGTGAAATAAGGGAGTACCATAGGTTAAAGTGATAATCAAAAGCTGGTTGCTATGTCACTGAAGTTCCTTTGTTTGTATGGACATCATTTGACAAATTCCTGTATGAGAAATGTATAAGTTTTTCATAGCAGAAACCAAAAATAAGGAATGTCACAAAAACAACGAACTCCACGAAAAAAATGTATATAACACAAATTGTGTTTTTTAACATGCTCTACATTTTTTGTGTAGTAAGTTTTTGTCCATCTCTTACGGTTTAGCAGTTATTCAAAATTTAGTAAAATTCATCCAGAATAAACTACTCTTCAGAGGCTATTCCCAGAAAATTCACGATAAACATTTTATTTGTCAGGTAAATATCTTTAATATACGACATTTTGATCAAACTCGTTAGAGCCATTTTTGAGAAAATCAAAATTTTCGAAAAAAGTTCCAGGTTAGGGGTAATCGCGGGTGGGGGAAATTTTTCAAAATCTTCGTGTCGCATCCCTGGAAGATACTAAACTTAAATACCAAGTTTGGTATTTTACCTACTTTTCGTTTTTGAGTTATCGTGTTCACAGACACACACACACACACACACACACACAAATTAACACAATTAATTAGTGATGGGACAAAAATAACAATTATTTTGAAACAGTTTCGCTAACACAACTATTTAAAAGTATTTCGCCACTAAAACTGTTTCATAAAATACTTCTGGAAATTGTGTAATTGTTTCATATATCGTATCCCCGCAACATATTCTTGCAACAATAACAGCAACGTCTGAGTAGTTGTTTCATTTATTGCAACAGTTACTATGTGCAGTTGTTGGGTTTCACTAGCGTAAATAGTTTGTCATTGCTTACCGCAAAGTGCGCCTTGTACCTCGTAGCGCGCGGCCTGATATAATCCCTACATTCGAATGTACCTACTAATCAAAATCATTCCCTCTCGTTAACGCGCAACAATGTTTTGCTTTCTTAATTTGATAATTTCCTCTTCAGTGTACCTAGTGAGTGGTTGCATTTGGTTCATTGCGATTTTATCGATGTCCTGTATTTATCTTAGAATAGTATTTCGTGGTACTCAACATGTCTGCAACAATTACGGGCATTTCTAATGCAGGAAACTGTTGCGTGGTTGCAACTGAAACAGATTAAACAGTTTCGCAAAAAGAACAGCTTTTCAACACTACAATTAATTAAACGACAGCTAACATAACCTCCAGCTACTGAACGAGCAAGAATTGTATAGCGATTGTTGGGGTGCCGCCAATCCAGGCCATCCTAAGTGGCTTAGTAGCCAACGATAACGGTTGCCAACTTCTCACCTGGAGGTTTCGGGTTCGATTCCCGGCTGGGGCGGGGAATATTTCTTTAAGCAGAATTATTCCCTATCCCCACAGAGTCTGTAAATCTGTAACCGAGAGTAAATGTGTGTCTGTGTTTGAGGAAGATAAAATGATTTAAACCAAACGTAAAAGAACCTCATGTTTCATGTGCAAAGTCCCCGATATGACCTTAGACGTTAAAGGGAGCTATATAAAAAATCTGATGTGTACCATTCACATAACTTTCTCTATATCCCTGCAACAAATTATTCTTAAAAAGCTTATACTTCTATTTACTTTATGCTAATCAGAAAAAAATGAGCAGAAATATTACTGGCTTCCTTGTAAGTAGAAGCTAAATAAGGCACCACCATAGGTTAAAATGATAGTCAAAAGCTGATTGCTATGTCAATGAAGTTCCTTTGTTTATATGGATAGGAGTTGACAGTTCCTGTATGAGTAAAGTATACGTTTTTCACAGCAGAAACCAAAAATAAGGAATGTCTCAAAAACGACGAACTGACGAAAAAAATGTATATAACATTGTGTGTTTTAACGTGCTCTACATTTTTTGTGTAGTAAATGTTTGTTCATCTCTTACGGTTTAGCTGTTATTCAAAATTCAGTAAAATTCATCCAGAATAAACTACTCTTCAGAGACTATTCCCAGAAATTTCAAGATATATATTTTATTTGACAGGTAAATTTCTTTAATATACGAAATTTTAATCAAAATCGTTAGAGCCATTCTTGAGAAAATTAAAAATTTCGAAAAAAGTTCCATGAAAAGGGTAGTTGGGGATGGGGGGGATTTTTCTCAAAATCTTCGTGTCGCATCCCTGGAAGATGCTAAACTTAAATACCAAGTTTGGTATTTTACTGACTTTTCGTTTTTGCGCTATCGTGCTCACAGGCACACGGACACACATACACGGACCTTTTTGTGAAAATACTTTTTTTTTGGATATTGGGGACCCTAAAACATATATTTCCGGTGAAACCTCGGTATCGAATTTTTGGGTGGAGTGCAATACGTTCTCTATACACTATGTACATAGTGCGTATAGAGAAAGTAAAAAAAAAAAAAAAAAAAAATCTGCCAATCCCGAAACCGCCACAGTACAGAGACTCTTTAGTAATAAGTTCTTTAATGTGACCTTAAATCATATGTGCATCTTGAATAATATGGACATTAGTTGACATCATTAGTAAAACATTATGCATTTTGTCTTCGGCTATATTATTATATTTTTTTCTGAAAACTGTATTTAACTATTGGATTCATTCTTGGTCGCATTAAGAACTTGTTACTAAGAGTCTCTGTACTAAATTTCAAAATTTTGCAAAAAGGCCACAAAGTTCTAATAAAAAAAATATATAACCCCAGGATAAAAGCAGCTGATTCTTAAAGTTACCAATCAGATATATACAAAATTTGTTCTGTGTATGTAATAGACAATCTATATGCACATGAAATTTGTTGAGCTTATCTCCAACATTTTAAAATAAATTGTATTTTAGTAAAAGGACACACTTTTGCACATTTCAGTCACTATCTATGAGGGTCATTTTTTCAACCTCAGATAGGTTATAAATAAAAGACAAGCTCATAGAAAACAATTATTATATTACTAAAAGTTTTGTACACTTATGGTTACTTCTCAACATAATCGCCGAAAAGATTGAGGCATTTATCGTACATGTACAGAAACTTTGCAATACTTTGATCTCAAATGAGCATTGGCGTTGTTTTGAAGATCTCCATACTTTACGACTTTTGCGGAGAGCCATTCAAAACAAACGAAGAGGAATGCTAACTTCAGGATGTTTGATCCATGACAACGTTCGTCCACACATTGCTGGCACAACCCATTGTCTCCTTGAACAATTTCGATCATCTGCCTTACAGTCCTGACCTGGCACTTAGCGACTTTCACGTTTTCACGTGTTCCCTGAACTGAAGACGTGGCTAGGAGGGCAGTACTTTCAAGCCAACGAAGATCTTCAAAACAACGTCAATGCTCATTTGAAATCATTGGCGGCAACTTTTTTTGCAAAGCTTGTGCACAGGTACGACAAATGTCTCAATCTTTTCGGTGATTATGTTGAAAACTTTTAGTAATAAAATAATTGTTTTCTATGAACTTGTCTTTTATTTATAGCCCATCGGAGGTTGGGAGAAAAAAAACGGCCCTCATATCTACCCTTAAGCAATTTAAAACTGAAACCAATAACTGGAATGTCTTGGGAATGAATAATTCTAGAAAAATAATGTATATTACATACGATATGTATTTTAATAAGATCACTCTCCAAGTCAACCAGAATGAAGAGGTCTTCAGAGTCTATTCCCATAAAATTCAAGATATGAACAATTTTTTTGAAAAAAAAATCAAAACTTCAAAAAAAATGTGTTACATAAAACGTAGTGTGAAGTGGGGAATCCATCTCGTATTCTTTAAGATATTGAATTTGAAACACCTATTTTGGTACTTAACTGACTCTTCTTGTTTAAGTTAAACGGTTCTCACACACTTTCCTTTCTAATATTTAATAGAAATAATGTTTGTAAAGACAAACTGATAACCACATAGTAGAATAGTAAAATAATCTCAGTTTAACAATTTCGAAATTATCTTGAATCAGTGTTATACTATTACGTATTAATTTCTTTAATTAAAAAGGTGTGATACTTTCCAACTGTAGTTATCGATTTAGATTTTTCGAAAGTCCATTTCATTTTTCTGTCTATTGTAATAATGCTTGTAATCTTCCAGAGAGATAAAAATGGAATGGAATGCAATGCGTTTTGAATAACTGCTTTCTCGTCGGAGGGCGGATATTAGTAATCTGGTGACCAGATATAAACCAGTTCCCTACACAATCCCACACGTATATAAACTCCATTTCAGTCAACTATATTATCTTCCACTAAAATTACAAACCTGTTGACTGCATGTAGAAGGCTGTCCCAGAAGTACCCGACCTAACAAACCACAAATATTTTGGGGAAAAACATATTTATTTCTCTACATAGTCTCCTTTCAGCTCGACACACTTTTCCCAGCTATGTTCAATAGCTTCAATACCCTGTTTATAGTGAGAACTATCGACGTCTGCAAAATAGCTCTCAGCTGCAGACTCCATCTGTTCATTGTTAGCAATCTTCTACCACCAAGCCATTTCTTCAAGTCTGGAAACAGAAAATCATCAGAAGGAGCTAATCTGGCATGAGGAAGCAACTCGATCTTTAACTCATTGATTTTGGCCATGGCGATAAAGGACGTGTGAACTGGTGCATGGTCTTGATGAAGTAAATCCTTCTTTTCGGTTAAATGCAACCTTTTTTGCTCAATTTCTTCACTCAAACGTTGTAACAAATTCGCATAATATTCGTCATTGATTCCTTTTCCTTTATTGAGATAATCAATGAAAATGATCCCACGTGTGTCCAAGAAAACTGACCTTGGCTGCAGATGTAACTGTCTTCGCCTTGTTTGGAGCCGATTCTCCCCTTCCAATCCACTGTTTTGATTGTTCCTTCGTCTCGGGTGTGAAGTGATGGACCCATTTCATCCTTTGTTATGAATCGACGCAAAAACTTAGCTTAATTGTAGCGAAACATTGCTAAACACTCGACTGAAACTTCCTCACGATCCTGTTTTTGTTCTATTGTGAACAAACGCGGCATCCAACTTGCACACAACTTTTTCATGTCCAAATTTTCAGTATGCGATGTACAGAACTTTTTTAAATGCCTGCAATGTCTACTAGCTCGCCCATTTTCAGTCGACTTACCATCTAATACCATTTTGTGGATTTCGTTTACAATTTCTGAACTGGTAACCTCATTTAATAGACCACTGCGATGATCGTCTTGGCAGCTTGTATGGCCGCGCTTAAACTCTGCCGCCCAATAGAGCTTCCCAAAGTAAAACCTAGCTCAGCTATAATATTAGTTGGGCTAGGGCATTTTAAATGGAAGTATTGCGTCACATAACGTATTTATAAGCTGAGAGCATTCATTGATGATGACTGACAAACAAATGCTAAACAATGTAAAATCCTCAAACTTCAAACTTAAGGTTTCTCAGGTTGATACCTTTTACCATTGTTGTTTGAAACAACAACCACTATCTATACGTCAAGGCGGGAGCTTCTGGGACAAGCTCTTATAATACAAAATATTATTATATGAAGCTTTTGTTGAAGTTATTTATTACTAAGCCGCTGAGAAAATATTATATTCAGCCTAGTAATTTGTTACCGAGATTTCAATGGAAATACAGGTTATGAGGACGCCTGTATAATAAAGCATTTTTAGAAAAATCTGGTCTGTCCCATTCATATGAGCTTCTCTAGCTGTTCCATAAACTTTTCTTAAAAAAAAATATTCCTATGGCCATACCACGCGCATCGAGATTGGCAGATATGGTCTTATTAAAAAGATGGTTAAATCCTTTAAAAGCTAATCGTTATGTGAAGCAACTGAAATTCCGTTCTCTTTGCTTACCAGGGTAAACAAAAGACAGACGAAATAAGCAAGACCCACCGTTTGAGAAAAGTAGCTTAAAATTGAAACCAATAACCCCGAATATCTCCGAAACGGTTAACTACTCAACAAAAATGTATATGACATAAATTGTGTGTTTTAACAGATCTACATTTTTGGGTAGTAAGTTCTTGTCTATTTCTTACGGTTTAAAAGTTAAACATTAGTAGCAAAATTAATCCGGGTCTCCACAAACTATTCTCATAAATGGAATATATACATTTCATTTTTGATGTAAATATCTTTTATATACGGTATTTGAATCAAAAACGTTAGAGCAACTTTTAAGAAAAACAAAATTTTCAAAAAATGTTCCATGTAAAGGGTAGTAGTGATAGATGTTTTTTTTTACAACCTTCGTGTCGCATCCTTGGAAGATACTAAACTTAAATACCAAGTTTGGCATTTTTGGTATTTCATTTTTAAACTATTTTGTCCATAGACACACACATGGATTTATTTCTAAAAATGCTTCTTTCGGTCTCAAGAGACCTCAAAAAATATTTTCGGCAAAACTTCGACATCGCATTTTTGGGTGGAATAAAATACCTTCTTTATCTAATACAGGCGTCCCCAACAGAACGTCCGCTCGGGCGGCAGTAAAAGCCCTCAAGCCCTGACCGTCCGGTTGCGGGTAGGAAATGGAAGGTGCTACAGTGGCGGAACTACGATTGTGTAAATTAACTTACACTTTCACTGTCAATTACATAATAATGATAGCAGTATTTTATACACTTTAATACTGATATCTAATATAATACAAAATAAAATCTAATTGGCGGGAAATTCAATTAAAGAAATACATATACTCATATAAAATTAATAAACTAAATAAAGAATGTAATATGTCATAGACTTTGTTGGTACTATGCAATTCAGTGAAGGCAACAATACAAATAAACATAATATTCTTCAAATAAATGTCTCTATGAAACCTGCTCTTTCTTAGCCATCCGACAATCGCCGTTATTTTGCAGTCGTCTGTTTTCAACCAGCTGTTCAATACGTGCGCCTATTGTTTGCGAGCTACTCAATCGCAAGCATGCTTTAAGTGTTCATCATTTAATTGGCTTCTGTGACGGGACTTTGTACACTTCATTAAGAAAAATCTCATGTGTTCCATTCACATGACTTTCTCTACATCTCTGCAACTAACTAGTTTTAAAAAGCTCATGCTTCTATTTACTTCTTGCTAATGGACAAAAAATTAGCAGAAATAGTCTTATTACTTGCTACCTTGTAAGTAGAAGGGAAATAAGGGAGTAGCATAGGTTAAAGCGATAGTCAAAAGCTGGTTGCTATGTGACTGAAGTTCCTTTGTATGGATAGGAGTTGACAAATTCACTGTTTTTCGAACCTGAAAAAAAACAAGGAATATCTCAAAAACGATCAACTGCACGAAAAAAAAATGTATAAAACATAAATTGTATTTTAATGTGCTCTACATTTTCTGTGTGGTAACCTTTTGTATATCTCTTACGGTTTGGCCGTTGTGCAAAATTCCGTTAAAATTCACTGACTAAAGTAGTCTTCAGGGGCTATTCGCAGAAAATTCAAAATATACATTTTATTTGCCAGGTAAATATATTTAATATACGATATTTTAATCAAAATTTTTAGAGCCATTTTTTAGAAAATCAAAGTTTTCGAAAAAAGTTCAATGTAAAGGGTAGTTTGGGGTGGGGGGATTTTTCTCAAAATCTTCGTGTCGCACCCCTGGATGATACTAAACTTAAATACCAAGTTTGGTGCGTTACTGACTTTTTGTTTTTGAGTTACGTGTTCACGGACACACGGACACACTGACACACGGATCTTTTTGTGAAAATACTTTTTTTGGATACAGGAGACCCTAAAACATATATTTCCGGTGAAATCTCGATATCAAATTTTTTGCTGGAGTGCAATACCTTCTTTATGCACTATGTACATAGTACGTGTAGGGAAAGTAAAAACAGTGATTCGCAAACATAGGTTGTCCCGAGCATGCATAAAATTCTCCCTGCTAGATTGTGGAGTTTAGGAAATCTTTCGGTCTTATAGAGGTGTAGAAGTGGTTTATACTTTTTTCTATTTTAATATTTATCTTTTACCTCAGCATTATTTTGAATATCCATTACTTCCAATTGCAGTTTAACAGGACTATCTACTGAAAATGGTGTTGCAAATAACTTAAATTGTTTCTCAAGTGGTATAATGTCCTGGAATCTACGTTCGAATTCTACGCGCAATTGTCGCAGTATGGTTATATATTCATCAGGCTCCAAAGTTTTTACACACTGAATCACTGAAGTTATGGTCAGAAAATGTACCGTCAACGCGAGTAATGTCGTTGTTAATTATATTTAGTTATTTTGTTTAGAAGTTTGCAACACACTCAAAATTTTGCCCTGTCATTTTCTTCCATAAACCAAGTTTTCTTCCTATTCTGCTCGAAACGTCACAGGTGTGGACGACCGTCTTCCCAACACGGATGTACCAGCCATCCTAAGTACGACAGCACAGTACTAATACACCGCCACTGCACGGATATACTGGACTGGGTAGCTGTGCGGCCCGCAGCGAGTGTAATGTCAGCCCCGCGCGCCCTCAAACGACCTTGACTCGACTTAGGGATGTTTTAAGTTTAGTATTTTCCAACGATCCGAGACGGAAACTTTGAGGAAATTCCCGCCAATCCAGACTTCCCTTTACTTTTAAGATTTCTCGAAAATTTTTATGTACTCAAAAATGGCTTTAATGATTTTGATTAAAATATCCTGTATTAAAAAAAAATCTGATGTGTTATATTCAATGACTTTCTCTAGCAGCTCTACAAACTTCTTACAAAAGATTATTCTTCTTTCGGCTCAATGCTAATCGAGATAAACATTAGCAAAATGTTTATTATTACTAAGTTCCTTACAAGTAGAAGGGAACTAAGGGAATGCACTATGCTAAAGTGATAGTCAAATGTTTTAAAAGCTGTCGATATGCGACTATCATTGCAAATCGCTTCTTTGCTTGGCCAGGATTAGCACAAAAGAAAAACGGAATCTGAGAAAAGTACTTTACAATTGAAACTAATAAGGAATATCTCAAAAACGGTTAGCTCTACGAAAAAAATGTATATGACATAAATCGTGTATTTTAACCAGATCTACAGTTTTTTGTTTAGTACGTTGTTATCTGTCTCTTACGGTTTACTAGTTATGCAAAATTCCGCAAAGTTCATCTAGAATAAACAAGTCTTCAGAAGTTACTTCCAGAAAATTCAAGATATACATTTTATTTGTAATGGAAATGTCTTTAATGTGTGGTATCTTAAGCAAAATCGTAATAGCCATTTTAGCAAAAGTGAATTTTCGAAAGTAAAGGATAGTTTGGGATGGGGGGGGGATTTTCTTGAAAATCTGCGCGTCGCATCCTTGGAATGCAAATATGAAATTTAACCGTCTATTCGTTTTTGAGCTATGCTGTCCACAGACAAAGACATGCTCACACACACACACACACACACACACACACACACACACACACACACACGCCATTCTCTGAGAATGATCTTTTTGGACTCAATGGGTCCTAAAACAAGCCGATCCCCATGGCCGCGCTCGCTAAAACGTCTCGCTTTGGTGTTTCGCGGCGCAGGGGATCGTGGGTTCGAGTCCCGCCTTGGGCATTGGTGTTATATGTTTGTGTATGTGTGTGTAAAAGGTAAAACAGAAATTCAGTAATCAAACAGTAATCAAAGTAAACAAATTAGGTAAAAAGTAGGGTATACAGCGCCGGAGTCCCGATCAGACTCCGGCGTTGCATTTAATTAAAAAAAAACAAAAAAACAAAAAAAAAAACAAAAAAACATGTATTTTAGTTGAAATCTCGATATCGAATTCTTGGGTGCAATACAATACCTTTTCTATCCACTATTTACATTGTACATGCGGGACTAGAGAAAGTAATTAATGACAAACGAATATCCTGAATTTCCTGGGATTATTCCAAAGACCTCTTAATTTTGTGATCGTTTTTGCATACCACTGGTAAACCATTAGAGATAGACAAAAATTTACTCGTAGTCATGCGAAGAGAGCCTAGTTTTAATCACATAGCTACCAGCTTTTAAAATATTTGGCTACTACTTCTACTTATATGTAACTACGTAATAAGACAATCCCTGGTAGGTAGTATTTACCTTGATTAGCATGACGTAGATAGAAGAATAAGCTTTTGTGAAAATAGTATGTTTGCAGAACAGGCAGAAAGCCACGTGAATGAAACACATCAAGTATTTTATCTATATAGAGTTGAAGGTGACCAAGTACAAATAATTTCATATTTAGTAGACAACACTTTCTTTTTTTACTTTCTCTATACGTACTAAGTACATAGTACATATTCGATACCGAGATTTCACCGGTAATATATGTTTTAGGGTCCTCTGTATCCAAAAAAAGTATTTTCAGAAAAAGGTCCGTGTGTACGTGTGTCCGTGAACATAACTCAAAAACGAAAATTCGGTAAAATACCAAACTTGGAATTTAAGTTTACTATCTTCCAGGAAGGAGACACAAAGATTTTGAGAAAAATCCCCCCACCCCAAACTACCCTTTACTTAGAACATTTTTCGAAAATTTTTTTTTCTAAAAAAAATGGCTCTTAACGATTTTTATTAAAATATCGTAATTTAAAGATATTTACCTGACAAATAAAATGTATATTTTGAATTTTCTGGGAATAGCCTCTGAAGACACTTTATTCTGAGTCAATTTTACGCAATTGTGCATAACCGCAAAACCGTAAGAGATGAAAAAAAAAACTTATACCACTACAAATGAAGAACACTTTAACACACAATTTGTGTTAGGGGGGTAGTGTTTAACGCCCGCTTTAACTACTAATGGCATCGCAGGCGGTGACACTGATGATACATGAATGATGATGGAGCACCGGTGGAATGCGATGGCGGGGGAAACCGGAGTACCCGGAGAAAACCCGCCCCAGCGCCGTTTTGTCCACCACAAATCTCACATGCGGTCGCTTGGGATCGAACCCCGGCCGTCTAGGTGAGAGTCGAGTGGTCTAACCACTCGGCCACGGCGCGGCCACAATTTGTGTTACATACATTTTTTCCGTAGAGGTGATTGTTTTTTAAATATTCCTTGTTTTTGGTTCCAGCTATAAAAGCTAATACTTTTTGTCATACATGACTTTGTGAACTCGTGTCCATACAGACAAAGGAACTTCAGTCACATAGCAACCAGTTTTTGACTATCATTTTAACCTATGGTACTCCCTTATTTCGCTTCTACTTACAAGGAAGCAAGTAATAAGACTATTTCTGCTAATTTTCTTTCGATTTGTAGGAAGTAAATAGAAGCATAAGCTTTTAAAAATAATTTATTGCAGAGATATAGAGAAAGTCATCTGAATGTAACACATATTTTTTGGTAGTGTTTAACGCCCGCTTTAACTACTTATGGCACCGCAGGCGGTAGAGAACAATGCATATACCACATATGTTTACCACATTTTGTCCTCTTAATAATATCTAGCAACCCCAATAACGACATACAATGTCGTAAGTACTTTAAGGGGAGTCGAAATGGGATTTTCATAATTTTTACTTTCTCTACACGTACTATGTACATGGTATTGTAATGCACCCAAAATTTCGATACCGAGATTTCACCGGAAATACATGTTTTGGGTGCCCCTGAATCCAAAAAAAAAAGTATTTCTGGAGAAACGTGCATGTGGTATTTAAGTTTGGTATCTTATAAGGATGCGACACGAATTTCAATAAAATCCCCCCACATCAACTACCCTTTACATGGAACTTTCTTCGAAAATTTAAATGAATATGACTAACGGTTTTGATTAAAATATCGTATATTAAAGATATTTACCTGACAAATAACATGTATACCTGGAATTTTCTAAGAATATCCCCTAAATACTACATTATTCTGAATGAATTTTAAGGATTTTCGCATAACCTAACCACACAAAAAAAGTAGATCACATTAAAAACATACAATTTATGTTACATACATTTTTTTCATGAAGTTGATCGTTTGAGATATTCCTTGTGTTTAGATTTAGCTTTAAAAACTTAAATTTCTCATTCAGGAATTTGCCAACTCGTTTTCATACAAACAAAATAACTTTATTCACTTAGCAACCAGCTTTGACTATCACGTAACCTATGATACTCCCATATTTCGCTTCTACTTACAAGGAAGCAAGTAACAAGACTATTTCTGCTAATCTTTTTTTCGATTAGCAATAAATAAATATAGACATAAGCTTTTTAACAATAATTTTTATACAGATGTAGACAGTTATGTGAATGGAATACATCAGATTTTTTTTTCTTCCACGTTTAAGAAAGCAAATAATAACACAATTTCTACTTATGCTCATCTCGATTATCATGAAATAGAAGAATAAGCTTTTTAACAATAATTTATTACCGAGATGAAGAGAACGTCAAGTGAATGGAACACTTCAAATTTTTTATGGCCAGTTGTTAAAGAGTAATATAGTTAATTATTCATAATAAAAGTCGCCAGATAATGCTCTCCTTTAACATTCTTCTACCTGCAACTAAACGCGGAGTATGTACGGTCCGTCTCTTAATGTGGTGCAGGGCAGCATTGCATTCCAAACATAACCTTCTTGTTCTTAGCAGACTCCCTTTAAATAAAAGTTGGAAGACAAACTTCTTAATCATTGAGGTAAATCAACACATTTGTTTTTATTAGATAGATAATTTATTCCATCTTTTCAAGTTACAAACTTCATACATATTTAGTTACTTTCCTGGTGTTGCCGAGTTTGGTATTGTATACAGTTAACACAGTTTATTTATGTGCATGTATCTTTCCCTCTAATTTTACACTTTTATAACCTACCAACCTAATCTGTTTATCTCTTTTTTAAGTTACAACCTCATCACTTTTATTATTAAAAACATCTTTTTCTTTGCAGATGTTCCTTCCTTATTTCTCTCTTATTTTCCCCACTTCTCTCTTACTGTATAATTACCTAGTTGGATAAATAGTCATACTGAAAAATCCAATTCCATAGCCGGGATGTAAACCACGGAACTCCCAATCTCTAGCTGGTTGCTCTACCACTGAGCTAACATGGCAACATACCGGCATGGCATTGAATTTCTCAACTTCTGTCCTACACACGGCTTGTGTGAAAAAAAAATTATTCAATACTAGTTGACCATAATGCGAGGTACGTCCAGAAAGTAAGCTCCGTTTGGTAATAAAATTAAATTGTGTGCAGATACAGAATAATTATTTATTGCACAAAATTCTACAACTCTTAGACTACTTTTCCACATAACTGCCGAAATTTTGCAGGCATTTGTCAGAGCGTGGAACAAGTTTTTGTTATACCTTCCTCATAGAAGTTTGCCGCCCGTGTCTTCAAAAAGTTGGAAACATTTTCTTTCAGCTCTTCGTCAGTGTTGAAGTGTTGACCGCGAAGGAAAGACTTGAGATGTAAGAAGAGATGAAAGTCGCTGGGAGCGAGGTCAGGGCTGTACGGAGGATGGTCAAACACGTCCCAGCCAAATCCCTGTAGGAAGTTTTTCGTCACATTTGCAGTGTGTGGTCGTGTGTTGTCGTGCACTTCACTACGTCCTTCATTGAACTGTCGGACCCATCTTCTCACCATTGAATCACTCATCGCATTTGGTTCGTAAACTTCGCAAATTTGCCGATAAATTTCAATTGGTTTCACTTTCCTAGCATTCAGAAAACGAATCACACATCTGATTTTACAAGCGGCGGGATTTTCAATCAACACCGACATTGTAAACAAGCACAACAAAGCGTATGTGGCTGACAGCGATCTCAAAATGGCGCACGCTTCTTCTCCTTGATTCAGAGCGTCTACCGCGCATGTGCGGAACTGCGATCGCAGCGCTCCAGCGGAGATAAATTGAAACGAACTTACTTTCTGGACGTACCTCGTAGTTGGCTGCGCTATAAATCCTGGGATTTAAAGTACTTAAAACATTGTAAATCGCCATTGGGGTCGTCCTCTCAAAATAATTTAAGATCACCTTGTAGTAAACCGGGAATCATGCGATGTTATGCTGCCAAGGTAGCTCAGTGGTAGAGATCCCAGCTATAGATCTGGAGATCTGTGGTTCAAATCCCATCTATGGCATTGAATTCTTCAGTCTGACTTTACTTATCCAACTTCTGTCCAACACACAGCTTGTGAGAAAAAAACAACAACACTTTTTGCTTTCTCTATACGTACTACGTACATACTGTATAGAGAAGGTATTATACTCCACTAAAAAATTCGATACCGAGATTTCACCGGAAATATATGTTTTAGGGTCCCCTATATCCAAAAAAAGTATTTTCAGAAAAAGGTCCATGTGTGTGTGTCCGTGAACACGATAACTCAAAAACGAAAAGTCGGTAAAATAGCAAACTGGGTATTTAAGCTTAGTATCTTCCAGGGATTCGACACGAAGATTTTGAGAAAAATTTCCCCACCCAAACTACCATTTATATGAAACGTTTTTCGAACATTTTGAGTTTCTAAAAATGGCTAACGATTTTGATTAAAATGTCTTATATTAAAGATATTTATCTAACAAATAAAATGTATATTTTGAATGTTCTGGGAATCGCCTCTGAAGACTACTTTATTCTGAGTGATTTTACAGAATTTTGCATAACTGCTAAACCGTGAGAGAGAGAGAGAGAGAGAGAGAGAGAGAGAGAGCACATTAAAATACACAATTTATGTAGTATACATTTTTTTGTTTGAGTTGATCGTTTTTGAGATATTCCTTGTTTTTGTTTTCAGGTACGAAAAACTAACTGTTCTCATACAGGAATCTGTAAACTCCTGTCCATAGCAACAGAGAAACTTCAGTCACATAGCAACCAGCTTTTGACTAACGCTTTAACCTATGCTACTCCCTTATTTCGCTTCTACTTACAAGGAAGCAAGTAATAACATTATTTCTGCTAATTTTTTGTCGATTAGAATGAAATTTATAGAAGCTATAGTTTAGTAACAATAATTTATTACAGAGATGTAGAGAAAGTCATGTGAATGGAACATCAGATTTTTTCAATTACCTTGTTGTTTAAAAAATTATTTCTTATTGTTTCCAAAAATATTAAGTGTCTCTGGCGGCAAGTTTTTTATACGATGTAAAGTGTTATCGACATTACCACATAATGGGCATCGATCTTTATCAAATTTTATACTTTTATAATAGCACTTCCTGTTCTTGCCCATGCCAGGCCATATCTTTCCATTTTTTCCATGGGCATCATACATTTTTTGCCCCATTCTTTCTTAACATTCCTATATAATATTAAAATACTCTTATCCCTTAAGCCAAAAAGTTCTTGTTTCTCTATATTGTCTTAATTTTCACTTTTTACTTTCTCTATACGTACTATGTACATGGTGTATAGAGAAGGTATTGTAATGCAACCAAAAATTCAATATCAAGATTTCACCGGAAATACATGTTTTGAGATCTACTGAACAAAAAAAGCATTTTTAGAAAAATGTCAGTGTGCGTGCGTGTATGTATGTATGTGTGTGTGTTTTTCGGCAGCATAGCTCAAAAACGAAAAGTCCATTAAAAACTAAACTTAATATTTAGATTTGGTATCTTACAAGGATGCAACACGAAGATTTTCAAGAAAATCCCCCACCCTCAACCACACTTTATATGGAACACTTTTTCGAAAACTTCCATTTTCTCAAAAAGTCTAACGTTTTAGATTAAAATATTGTTCATTAGAGATCTTTACCAGACAAATAAAATGTATACCTTGAATAACTTCTGAAGAGTACACTACTCTGGATGAATTTTACAGAATTTTGCATAACTGGTACAACGTAATAGATGGACGAAAATTTACCACAAAATGTAGAGCACGTTAAAACACACAATTTATATATCATACATTTTTACTTTCTCTAATCCATATGTACATTGTAATGCAACCAAAAGTTTGATACCGAGATTTCACCAGAAATATATGCCTTGGGGTTCCCTAAGATAGAATACAAATTTTAAAAAAAAGGTCCGTGTATGTGTGTGTCTCTGTGTGTGTGTGTGTATCTGTGGACAGCATAGCCGCAAAACAAAAATACCGTTAAATACCAAACTTCGTATTTAGGTTTAGTATCTTCCAAGGATGCGACACGAAGATTTTCAAAAAAAATCCCCCCACCACAAACTACCCTTTACATGGAAAAAATTTCGAAAATTTTAATTTTCTTAAAAATGGCTCCTACGATTTTGATTAAAATCCCGTATATTAAGGCTATTTATGTCCGAAATAAAATGTTTATTTCGAATTTTTTGGGAATAGCCTCTGAAAACCTCTTTATTCCGGATGAGTTTTTCTGAATCTTGCTTAACTGCTAAACCGTAAGAGATAGAAAAAACGTACTGCACAAAAAATGTACCTCATGACAAAACACACAACTTTTGTCCTCTACGTTTTTGTTGTGGAGGTAACTGTTTTCGAAATATTCCTTGTTATTGTTTTCAATTGTGAAGTACTGAAACTCTTCTCAGACAGGAACTGTCTGTTTTTCTTTTGTTCTACTCCTGGCCAAGCAAAGAAGTGACTTGCAATGACAATCGCATAACAATAGCTTTTAAAATATTTGACAATTACTTTAGCATAGTGCATTCCCTTATTCTCTTCTACTTATAAGGAACTAAGTATTAACATTCTGCTAGCATTTATCTTGATTAGCATTGTGTACAAAGAAGAATAATCTTTTGTAGAAGTTTTGTAGAGCAGCTAGAAAAAGTCATGCGAGTGTAACACATCAGATTTTTTGTGGGGTTGATCGTTTTGGAGATATTCCTTTTTATTGGTTTCAGATGTTAAAAACTTATACCTTTCTCATACTGGAATTTGTCAACTCCTGTCCATACAAACAAAGAAACTTCAGTCTCATAGCAACCAGCTTTTGACTATCATTTTAACTTATGGTACTCCCTTATTTCGCTTCTACTTACAAGGAAGCAAGTAATAACTCTAGTTCTGCTATTTTTTATGTAGATTAGCATGAAGGAAATAAAAGCATAAGCTTTTTAATATCTTTTGCAGAGATCCAGAGAAAGTCATGTGAATAGAACACATCAGATTTATTCCATAGCTTTTGTGCCTGCATTGTTTGTTAATTGGCTAACTCGCCTAATCCTAGTTCTCTTATAATTTCCTTTAATAGGCATATCCAATTTCTTTCACATTTAGCTGAATCTTGTGCCCTAAAACAGTCTTTGACAATATTTCCTTTCTATAGTACTTGGATCCTGTTCCAATATTTTGCAGCGGGGATTTCGATGCGTAGTTAGTGGTGCCATATGCGGGAGTATTTTAGTTTGTTGATTTTACGCCTCCCTTTGGGTGCTTGTGTGCAGCGTAACTGTCACTTCCAATCAAGTCCACTACACTCACGTACGTGGTACTGAAGCTCTTCTGCGATGGGTTGCCACGGAGTTGCTCAGTCTTGCATGAGCATTGACTCTCCCAAGCGTGGATGTGGCTAGTGGGAGGAGTTGTAGGAGTGAGTTTATAATTGTTAAGAAAACACTTGTAACCATTTACTGCTGTTTATTCTAAAGGAGTTTTGAAGACAAGCACCTGGTTATACACCTTATACTGCTCACTGATGCTCTTTAACACTTACTCACAAGTACTTTCAATTACACTGTTTTAGTTGAGTACATGGCACAATTCTCTTTCACCTAATCACTAGCCGACTGCTAAATAGGTGAGCGACGATACTTTACTTCACATAGTTTCTTACTATAATAAACTTACTTCGCGAACTTCTTAACAAACCACCTTGCTTCACACACGGGCGAATTCTTAACATGCGACGACGTTGCCTCTCTCACAGGTGAATTCTTAACAAAACGACCTCGATGTGCCAAACCTTACTTCTTATATACAAAAAACGGTGTCATGGTGGTTTCATTCAGATTGGTTGCAATGTCCGCCAAAATGACACCATCGTTACCCAAAAACCATTGCAAATCTTCCAGAATGCGTCATAATAATCACGTGATACCACGAATATAAAGAAGATGTCCCCTTGTTTGCTTTAAACTGTGGTTTCCCCTTATACTAAACTCGAACGTGACTTTCACAAAAGAAGCAACTTCTCACCCCTCTATCCAGTCTGGCGTGAAGATTCTGAGTAACTTTTAAGTAAACAACTGGCTTCTTGGTTCCTATGCATATAACTTATTAAATATTACTTTCTTTACATATAGGTATATATTTAGATAATTAATAAAATTGATTGTTATTATTACTACGAGGCTAATTGACGGTCTAAGCTTCACTATCCATTTGATTACTGATCCTTTCCTTCCAGCTCCTCCCAATTCAACTGACGTCACTCCATATCTGACGTATTAATCGGACCCATTTCTAAAACTGTTATAATCTGAAAGAATACCGCCAGTAACATAAAACCTTCTCTTTTCGCAATGCCGATTACATTTTCGTGCTTAAAAATCTGCAGTGTTCCATTCTAATGATTTTCTCTACATCTGTGTAACAAATTATTTTAATAAGCTTATTCTACTATTACATGCTAATCAAGATAAACATTAGCGAAACTCCACGAAAAAAACGAATATAACATTCATTGTGTTTTTTAACAAGATTTACATTTTCTTTCTCTCTCTCCTATGGCTATCAAAATTCATCCAGAATAAATAGGTCTTCAGAAGCTATTCCAAAAAGGTTCAAGATATATATTTTACTTGTGACGTAAATAACTAACGTACGGTATTTTAATCAAAATCGTTATAGCCATTTTTGAGAAAATAAAAATCTTCGAAAAATGTTCTATGTAAAGGGTAGCTGGGGTGGGGGGTGTTCTTAAAAATCTTTGTGCCGCATTCTTCGGCGATACTGAACTTAAATACCAAGTTTGGTCCGTAACCAACTTTTTGTTCTTTAGCTATGCTGTCCTCAGCAGATTGAAATCGGAATCCGCGGACATCAAAAAATATATTTCCGTAGAAATCTCGGTTTCGAATTTTTAGGTGGAATACAATACTTCCTTTATATACTTTGTACACAGTACGTGTAGAAAAAGTAAGAAGCAATAAAACCCGATAGGTAGCATGATCAGGACCTTTCAAGAGTGACCGACGGTTATAATTGCATTCAAATTATATTTTGTTGTTCAGATGGTTGGGTATGTTGTACGCAGCACATCCTCCATCTATGTACGTGTCAAGTAACTGTCAAGTAACAGTTGAGGACAGGCCTTGTTATCTTTGGGGTAAATCAACAGACCTGTCTTATTTATTGGACGAGCCATTTTTAAATCTGTAAGAATAACACCAGGAACATACAACCTTCGCTTCTCGCACTGCAATAAATTATGCGTATTTAAAAAATCTGACGTGTTCCATTAACATGACTCTACTCTACATCTCTGCAACAAATTATTGATAAAAAGCTTATGCTTCTGTTTATTTCATGTTAATCGAGAAAAAATTACCAGAAATAGTCTTATTACTTGCTTCCTTGTAAGTAGAAGCGAAATAAGGGAGTACCAAAGGTTAAATTGATAGTCAAAAGCTGGTTGCTGTGTGAAGTTTCTTTGTTTGTGTGGACAGAGTTGACAAATTCCTGTATGAGAAAAGTATGATTTTTAAAGCTGAAACAGAAAACAATGAATATCTCATAAACGATTAACTCAACGAAAAAATGTATATAACATAAAATTTGTGTTTTATCGTCTCTGCATTTTTTGTGTGGCGAGTTTTTATCTCTCTCTTATGCTTTAGCAGTTATGCAAAATTCCGTAAAATTCATCCAGAAAATTCCCAGAAAATTCAAGATATACATTTTATTTATCAGGTAAATATCTTTAATATACGATAGTTTAATCAAAATCGTTAAGAGCCATTTTTGAGAAAAACAAAATTTTCGAAATTTTGGTATTTTACCGACTTTTTGTTTTTGAGTTATGTTTACAGGCACATGGACACACATGGACCTTTTTCTGATAAAGGGGACCCTAAAACATGTATTTCTGGTGAAATCTCGGTATCGAATTTTTGGGTGGAGTGCAATACCTTCTCTATACACTGTGTATGTGGTACGTATAGAGAAAGTAAAAACAATAAAACCCTAGAGAAAACATGACCAGGAGTTTCAAGAACGACGTCTTATTATAATCGGATTTATATTGTTCAGATGTATGGGCACCTTCATCTCAGCGAGTCGAGTCTAGTCTAGTAAACAGTTGCAGACAGGCCTGTTTATCATTGAGGTAAATAGACACATTTGTCTTATTAATCTAAATCTGTTATAATCTGTAAGAATATAACCAGGAACATACAGCCTTTGCTTCTCGCACTGCAATAAGTTATGCTCAATTGTATTTGCATATTTAAAACACAATAAAACCCTAGAGAAAGCATGATCAGAGTTTCAAGAATGACCGGTTGCTATAATCGCATCCATATTATTTGTTGTTCAGATGTCTAGAGATTCTTGTTCTCAGCGGAATCACGTCAAGTAAACAGTTGAAGACAGATATATTTTTGTATATATTTGTCTTATTAAGCGAACGAGGCAGCTGTGAACTGTTATAATCTGTAAGAATATAGCCAGTACCATGCAAACCTCGCTTCTAACACTGCAATAAATTCTGCTCCATTGCATTTGCTTGATTAAAAAGCAATAAAACCTTTGCTTAGCATGATCAAGAATGACCGGCTTTTATAATCGCATCCATAATATTTGTTGTTGTGATGTTTAGGAGTTCATGGTTTCAACGGCTTTTGGTCAAGTAAAAGTTGAAGACAGGTCTCTGCATCATTGAGGTAGATCCTCATAGGTATCTGTCCTATTAACCGGAGCCATTTCTAAAGCTGTTATAATCTATAACCATATCGCCTGGAACATAGACCTTTTCTCGCTCTGCAACAAATTCAACGCGATTACATTTGCTTATTTATAAAGCAAAAAAACTGGAGAGAAAGCATGTTAAGGACTTTTTCAAGAATAGTCACCTGTTATAATCGCATACATATTATTTGTTGTTCAGATCTCTAGGGACTCTTCTCTCGTGAAGTAATGTTAAAGACAGCCTCTTATCATCGAGATAGATTGACATGTCTCTCTTATTAATCGGACGAGCCATTTCCAAATCGGTTATACAAGATCTGTAAGAATGTCGCTAGGAACATACAAACTTCGCTTCTAACACTGTAATAAATTCGGCTCAATTGCATTTGCGTGATTAAAAAGCAATAAAACCCTTGGGTAGCATGATCAAGAATGACCGACTGTAATAATCGCATCCATATTATTTGATGTTCAGATGTCTGGGTATCTTGTCTCAGCAGACTCTCGTCAAGTAATAGTTGAGGACAGGCCCCTTTCATTGAGGTAGATCGATATTAGTATTAGCCTATAGTGTCCCCCTGGGGGCACCAGCCTCTCCTAGGAGCGGTGGTTTGTATTGGCAGTCCAGGAAGGATCCTGCTTTTGATCTTAACCACTCAGGTTATTTGTTTTAAATAACATATTCCCTGTTACAAATTACACCATTGTTTTAAAAGTTAATTTAGCATATTTTTTGGACCGGTGCATGTTGTTTTAGTCATTTATTTCTATGCTGATTAGCAAAGGTTATCTAGGCTAATGCACTTATGTACTTGTGTTTCGTATAGCCATCTTGATCTGATGCTGCTATCTTCTTGAGATCGTCTGACAATCTTATTCTTCTTCGCCATGTCCTTGGTTTCAATCGTTAGGCTGTGGGTCCATCGGTTGCGGTCTTCTCTCATGATGTGTCCCGCCCATCTACATTTTTGGTAGTTGCTGATCTGTGCTGCGTTTGTTATTTGTGTTCGTCCTCCAATTATGTCGTTCCTAATTCTGTCTCTTCATGTGAATCCTAAGGATTTTCATTCCATTGTTTATATCGATGTTCTGTCTTTTTGTTGTTGTGATCCAAGTATATCAAGATGCATGTTGATGCTCGGATTGAAATGTTTTTCTAGCAATATGAATTTTAATACCCAGAACTTTGACCATGCGGTGGATATTCTTGATTTCCTTGTGTATACTTATCTTGAAGGATATTGTTTTTCCCAGATTATTTCTTGTGCACATTCTAGTGGTTCATTTGGATTATTGAAATGTATTCTTTTCTGTCATTTGTCATCAGTTTTATATTTTCTGTTATCATTTGCAGGCCTTCTCTGATACTGAGTTCATTTACTTCTGTCATGAAGGTTTGTAGTTGTTCTGCTGTATTGGCCACGAGGACTATGTCATTCTTATTAATCAGATGAGACATTTCTAAATCTGTTATAATCTGTAATAATAGCGTCAGAAACATATAACCCACGCTTCTTGCACTGCAATAAATTCTTCTCGATTAAATTTGTGTATTTAGAAAGCAATAAAATCCGAGAGGTAACATGATCGGAACTTTTCAAAAATGACCGGCTGTTCTAATCGCATCCATATTATTTGTTGTTCTGATGTCTAGAGATTCTTTTTCTCAGCGTACTCTTGTAAAGTAACAGTTGAAGACAGGCCACTTATCATTTAGGTAAATCAACAGATGTGTCTTTAATCGGACAAGCCATTTCTAAAACAGTTATAATCAGTTAGAATATTGCCAGGAACATACAACCTTTGCTTCTTGCACTGCAATAAATTCTACTCGATTGCATTTGCGTACTTAAGAACCAATAAAACCCGAGAGGCAGCATGATCAGGACTTTCCAAAAATGAGCGGCTGTTATAATCGAATCCATATTGGTTGTGGTTCAGATGTCTAGGGATTCTTCTCGATTCTCGTCAAGTAACAGTTGCAGACATGTCATCATTGACATATCTATCCCAGTAATCGGATGAGCCATTTCTGAAACTGCTATAATCTGTGAGAATATTCCCAGGAACATACAGCCTTCACTTCTCGCACTGCAATAAATTGTACTTGATTACATTTGCGTATTTAGAAAGCAACAAAACTGGAGAGGAAGCATGTTAAGGACTTTTCAAGAATAACCACCTGCTATAATTGCATCCATATTGTTTGTTGTTCAAATCTCTAGGGACTCTTCTCTCGTGTAGTAATATTGAATACAGCCTCTTATCATTGAGCTAAATCGACAGAACTACCTTATTAATCCAACGAGCCATTTCTAAAACTATTATCTGTAAGAATATCGCTAGGAACATACAACCTTCGCTTTTCGCACTGCAATAAATTCTGTCCGATGGCATCCGCATGTCTATAATGCAATAAAACCAGAGAGAAAGCTTGTCTGGACGTTTCCTTTCTCTTGAGTGTATGCACATACACTAGAAAAGGTATTGCATTCCACCCCAAACATTCGATGCGGATATTTCACCGGAAATATGTTTTTAATCCCCTTGAGTCAAAAAAATAATTTTAGAAAACGCGCGCGCGTGTGTGTATCTATGTGTTTATAAGCAGGCATTACTCAAAACCGAAAAGTAGATAAAATACCTAACTTGGTATTTATTTTTAGTATCTTCTAAGGATGCGAAACCAAGATTTTCAAGAAAACCCCCACCCCAAACTCCTTTTTATGGAAATGTTTTAAAAAATTCTATGTTTCAAAAAATGGCCCTAACGATTTTGATTAAAATGCCTTATATTAAAGATATTTACATCGCAAATAACATGTAGGTATATCTTTAATTTTCAGGGATTAGCCCCTGAAGACCTCTTTATTCTGAATGAATTTGCATAACTGATAAACCTTAAGAGGTAAACAAAAAGTTACTACACAAAATGTAGATCTCATTAAAACACACAATCTTCTCGACAATTTTTACTTTTTCTACACGTACTATGTACATAATGGATAGAGAAGGTATTGTATTCCACCCAAAATTATATACCCAAATTTCACTGGAAATACACGTTTTGGGTCCCCCTGAATCCAAAAAAAGCATTTTTGGAAAAAGGTCCGTGTGTGCGTGTGTCTGGACAGCATAGTTCGAAAACGAAAAGATCGTTAAATATCAAACTTGGTTTTTAAGTTTGGTATCTTCCAAGGATGTGACACGAAGATTTGCAAGAAAATCCCCCCACACCCAAATACCCTTTACATGGAACTTTTTTCGAAAAATTTTATATTTTCAAAAATGGCTCTAATGATTTTGATTAACATATCGTATATTAAAGATATTTACCTGACAAATAATATGTATATCTTGAATTTTCTGGGAATAACCTCTGAAGACTACTTTATTCTGGAGGAATTTTGCATAACTGCTAAACCGTAAGAAATGCACAAAAACTTACCACACAAAAGCTGTAGAGCGCATTAAAACATAATTTATGTTATATGATTTTTTTTTCGAGGAGCTGATCGTTTTTTAGATATTCCTTGTTTTTGGTTTCAGCTTTGAAAAACTTATACATTTCTCATACAGGAATTTGTCAACTCGTGTCCATACAAACAAAGGAACTTCAGTCACCTAGTAACTAGCTTTTGACTTCACTTTAACCTACGATACTCCCATATTTCGCTTCTACTCATAAGGAAACAAGTAATAAAGACTATTTCTGCTAATTTTTTCTCGATTAGCTTGAAATAAATAGAAGAATACGCTTTATAACAATAATTTGTTATACAGAAGTAGAGACAGTCATGTGAATGGAACACATCAGATTTTTTTGATTTTTTTCGAGGAGTTGGCCATTCCATATTATTAGTATCAGTTTTAAGCTACTTAAAGCTTTTCATATTCGGGAATTTGTCAACTCATAGCAATGCAAAGAAACTTTTCAATCACATGGCAACCAGCTTTTATAAGACTTGACTGTAATACATTTTCTTATTTCCTTTCTAGTTACAAGGAAGCAAGTAATAAGACCATTTTTTCTAATGCTGATCTCGATTTGCATGAAGGAGATGGCAGAATGATTAATTCCTTACCAAGCTGTAGAGGAAGTCATGTGAATGGAACACCTTGCTAAATGACACAATGCTGTATATTTAAATCATCGAACTATGGGCAACGGGGTGGGGGATCATTCAGTAATATTTTCATCTAATGGGCAGTTTGGGGTGAGGGCATTTTGTTGAAATTCTTTGTGCTACCCTCCGGAGATAATATAACTAATTTAGTAGACTTTTCGTTTCCGAGTTATACTATATACACACATACACACACGCACTTTTATATTAAGCCATTTATATTCAGGGAACCTCAAAACATATTTCCAGTGAAATTAACAACATTTTCAGTGGAATATAATACTTCCCCTACATAGTACAGAACGTAAAAAGGTTCTATAAAATTTTTGCTCTTAGAATGTTTTAATTTAGTTTTTACTTTCTCAATCACATACGTGTTATGTACGTGGTGGATAGAAAAATATTGAATTCCACCAAAAATTGCATACTGAGATTTAACCGGAAACATGTTTTTGAGAAACCCTGAATCCAAAAGAGCATTTTTAGAAAAACGTTTGTGCATGTATATATTATAGTTTAATATTATAAATATTAAAGTTTAAATACGATTTTCCCCTTAGACTCACTATACCCGTCAGTAACTCTTTTTGGGAAGCCATTTTTGCGTTTCCCACGCTTAAGTGCAGCGCTAGAGAGAATGTTTTTCGTCGGTAAATCTGATGAAAACAAAACAAAGGAATATATTAGAGACAAAAATTACTGATAGTTTACTTCATTCCAAAAAGTTGTCATGAGCACGTCCTGCTATAACATGTCTGGCACTAGAGGACACAGCTCAAAAAAAAAATCTGATGTGTTCCATTCATATGACCTTCTGTACTTCTATGCAACAAATTATTGTTAAACAGCTTGTGCATCTATTTACTTCATGCCAATCGAGTAAACGTTAGCAGAAATAGTCTTCATACTTGCTTCCTCTTAAGTAGAAGCGAAATAAGGGAGTACCATAGTCTAAAGTCATAGTCAAAAGCTGATTGCTATGTGACTGAAGTTCCTTTATTTGTAAGGACAGGAGTTGAGAAGCTCCTGTATGAGAAAGGTACACAGTTTTAAAGCTGAAACAAAAACAAGGATTTTCTAAAAAGCAATCAACTCCACGATAAAAATGTATATACCATAAATTGTGTGTTTCAACGTGCTCTACATTTTTTGTGCAGTAAGTTTTTATCAATTTCTTACGGTTTAGCAGTTATGCAAAATTCCGTAAAATTCACTCAGAATAAAGTAGTCTCCAGAGACTGTTCCCAGAAAATTCAAAATATATATTTTATTTGTCAGGAAAATATCATTAACATACAATATTTTAATCAAAATCGTTAGCCATTTCTCAGGATTTCAAAATTTTCGAAAAAAGTTCCACGTAAAGGGTACTTTGGGGTGGGGGATTTTTCTAAAAATCTTGTTTTGCATCCCTGGAAGATGCTTAACTTAAATACCAAGTTTGGTGTTTTACCGACTTTTCGTTTTTGAGTTACCGTGTTCACGGACACACACATTTGGTTTCAGCATGATGGGGCACCAGTTCATTTTGGAAATCACGTACACAACCATCTGACAGTTACATTCGGCAATCGTCGGATGAGGGGACCAGCTGCCTGGCCACCACGCTCTCCTGATTTGACGCCAATGGATTTGTTTTTGTGGGGCCACATGAAGGTAATGTTTTATGAAACTGTGTTGACACAGAGGAAATCCTTGTCAGCGCAATAGGTGAAATCAAGGAAACCCCTGGCATCTTTGAAAGGGTAAGACAAGGATGCACTTCCTGTTTGGAAGACAATGGACTGTGTTCCAGCACTTGTTGATGTGATAAGGCAACCAATTGGACCAATTGCCTGTTTTTTTTTTTTGGGGGGGGGGTTCTTCGTTTTTTAGTTATGTTTAGTTTCTTCTTGCCTGCATAATAAACACACAAATATATATAAAACTGTTTATTATTTGCACAAGCCCACTCAGTCCACTCCTTTCACTAATATCCTCCTTGTACTGACACGAAGCGCCGCAGCCCATAGGTTTCTTAACCAAACATGCTTAAAAGAAGGGCATCTATCTGCTTCCAAAGTTTGTCGGTCTTATTTAGAAACACCCTGCATAATAGGCCTATACGTGTGCATAAAACTGAAGAATGTATTTAATTGACAATGTGATTTTTAAAGTTCCATATAATGATGTCACCAGACGACATAGAATTCTATTTTTGAGACAAATATGTTAAGGTAAGGCTTATGAACTATTACTTTATGTAACTGTCAAAGTAGTCTGCAGAATTTTAATTTCTTTTTCCAAGAAAGTTAATGAAATCTGGTTGGCAACACTGGTGTGTATGTATGCATAAGTGTCCGTAAATACAGAACATGGTATTTAAGTCAAGTAGTATCTTCCAAGGACGCGACACGAATATTTTCAGGAATATATCTTCATCTCAAACTACTCTTTATAAGCAATATTTTTCGAAATTTCCCATTTTCTAAAAAATGTCATTGATGACTGAGTAAAATATTATTAAATATCGTTACATAACAAAACAATTTCTTGGGAACAGCCCCTGATGTCCTTTATTCAAAATGTATTTTGCATAACTGGTAAACTAGATATTCTTTAAATATTTTCAAAAAATTTTCCTTGTAAATGGTAGTCTGGAGTGCGGCTATTTTCCTGAAAATTTTTGCGGCACATCCTTGGAAGATACTAAACTTATATACAAAGTTTGATATTTTACCAACTTTTCGTTTTTGAGCTATGCTGCCCCCCATTCACACACACACACACACTGACATTTTTTTCTAAAAATGCCTTTTTCTTTGATCCGATGAAATCTCGGTATCGAATTATTGGGTGCACTACAATATCTTCTATTCCCGCCTGGGTAATGTGGTGGTAGCGTGTCTTCCTCACGTTCAAAAGGTCGTGAGTTCGAATCTCGCTAAGGGTGATAAGGTCTTTTTTCGGGATTTTTCCCTTATCCTGAGAAGACGAATGTCGAATAACTTTAAACTCTGTGGACCTCGAGAACATTTGAGCATCATCTCACCAGTTTCATTCATCGTCCGATATGACCAACTAGGTCCAAGAACGTTAAGCTAAAAAAAGAACCTATATACACTAAGTATATAGTAGCCGAGACCCATGCATCACATTTCAGAAGTCTCGTTACTATTCTAGAGAAACCCGCTTAGAAACGTACTGTAACCTAGATTATTTACTTGCACAAGCGGAATAAGAAAATAAAATAAGATTAAGCATTAGTCAGCTCTTTAAACCGGTCTCTACGTGCCAGTCTCTTTCCTTGACCAAAAGATAGAAAAATGAATAACCTCTTTACATTTGATCCGAGTTTTGTATTGCAAAATTGAAACCAATTACAAGGAGTTTCTCGGATATGATCAGCTCCACAGAAAAAGAAACAAATACTATTAAAAGGTTTATGCTCCTTTTTACCTAATGCTTATCGAGAAAAAAATAGCAGAAATAGTCCTTTAGTCAAATAAGGGAGTAGCATTGCCTAAACTATTAGCCAAAAGCTGGTTGCTATGTGACCGAAGTTACTTTGTTTGTATGGACACGAGTTGACAAATACCAGTATGAGAAAAGTGCAAGTATTTTGAAGCTGAAAGTAATAACAAGGAATATCTAAAAAATTATCTACTCCACGAACAAAATGTATATAACAAGTTGTGTGCTATAACGAACTCTACATTTAATATCAAGTATATCGGTTACAGTTTACCAGTTATGCAAAATTCCACAAAATTCATTCAGGATAAAGAAGTATTCAGAGACTTATTTCCAGAAAATTCAAGATGTAGCTCTTATTTGTCAGGTAAATATCTTTAATATACGATATTTTAATCAAAATGGTTACGGCCATTTTTGAGAAAATCAAGTTTTTTGAAATTTTTCTATGTAAAGGGTAGTTTAGGGTGGGGGAATTTTTTTTTTTCAAAATCTTCGTATCGCATCCCTGTAAGATACTAAACTTAAATATCAAGGCTGATATTTTACCGACTGTTTTTGTTTGTTTGTTGAGTTATCGTGTTTACGACACACATGGATCTTTTCCTAATTTTTTTTTGTTGCAGGGGAGCCTACGTTTATTTCCGGTGAAATCTCGGTATCGAATTTTTGGGTGGAATGCAATACCTTCTCCATACACTATGTACATAGTACGTGTAGAGAAAGTAAACATTGAACGAAAGGGTCTTATTACTGCTTCCCTTTAAGTAGAAGAGAAATAAGGCAGTGCAACAGGCTAAATCAATAGTCAAATATTTTAAAGCTAGTTGCTATGAGATTAAAGTACCTTTGTTTTTATGGACAGGAGTCGACAAAGTCCTGTAAGAGAAAAGTACAAATATTTTAAAGCTGAAATTAATATTAAGGAATATCTCGAAAACTTTGAATCCACGAAACAATATATACAACATAAATGTTGTTTTTAACGACATTTACATTTTATGTTAGGTAAGTTTCTTCCTATCTTTTATGGTTTACCAGTTATGTGAAATTCCGTAAAATTCATCTACATTAAAGATGTCTTCAGAGGATATTCCCAGAAAAGTAAATATATATGTTGTATTTCTTATCTAAATATTTTAAATATATGAGATTTTAATCAAAATCGTTAAGAATCGTTGAGAAAATCAAATTTTCCACGTAAAGGTTAGTTGGGATGGGGGGAATTTCTTGACAACTTTCTGTTGCATTCTTGGAAGATTCCGAACTTAAATACCAAGTTTGGTATTTATCGGTCTTTTCGTTTTTGAGCAGTGCTGTCCACACCCACACTTATATTTTTCTAAAAATGTGGTTTTTTTTATTCAGGGAGTACCAAATATGTAAATTCGGTGAAATTTCGGTATCAAATTTTGGGTTCAATACAATACCTTCTCTATACACTATGTACATAGTATGGGTAGAGAAAGTAACAAAAAATTTTGGACAAATTATGTGTTAAGTGAAATGTACATTTTTAGGTTCTCTACACGCACTATGTACATAGTGTATAGAGAACGTTTGAACTTTCAAAAATTCGATAGCAAGATTTTGTCCATACTTTCTAAGGGCCCCCCTCTGAATTATTATAATAAAAAATATGTGTTACACTTACATGATTTTCTCTAGCTACTCTACAAAGATAACTCTTCTTCCAACACCATGTTAATCGAGATAAACATTAGCAGAATTTTATTACTTCGTTCGTTATAAGTATACGAACTAAGGGAATGCACAAGGCCAAAATGACAGTCAAATGTTTTAAAAGCTGTTTATATGCGATTGTCATTGTTTGCTTGACCAGGAGTAGAACAAAAGAAACACACACACACACACAAACAAACACTTTCGTCTGAGAAAAGTAGAAGTACCTCACAATTGAAACGAATAATAAGGAATACCTCGAAAACGGTAAGCTCCACGAAAAAAAATGTATGTGACATAACTTGTGTATTTTAACAAGATCTACATTTTTATGTAGTAAGTTTTTGCGTATATCTTACAGTTTGCTAGTTATGCCAAATTAAGCAAAATTCATTCAGAATAAACAGGTCTTTAGAGGTTATTCCCCGAAAATGTAATATAAACATTTTATTTGTAATAGAAATGACTTTAATGTGTGGTATTTTAATCAAAATCGTTAGTGCCATTTTTAAGAAAAACAAAATATTCGAAAAATTTTTCACGTAAAGGGTAGTTAACGGTGGGGAGATTTTCTTAAAAATCTTCGTGTCGCATCCTCGGAAGACACCAAACTTAAATACCAAGTTTGGTATTTAACCGCCTTTTCGCTTTTGGGATATGCTGTCCACAGACACACACACAGACAGACACACACACGGATTTGTTTCTAAAAATGTTTTTTTTTTTTATTCAGGGGTCCTAAAACATTTATTTCCGGTGAAATCACATCGAATTTTTAGGTGGAATACAATACTTCTCTACTCCTATGTTACATTGTGCATACGAGGCTAGAGAAAGTAAAAAATTTAAAAATGTTAATGAGTGTGTGTGTGTGCGGCGGCGGTGGAGCATAGCTCATAAAAGAAAAGCCCGTTAAATATCAAACTTAAATATTAAGTGCAGTATCTTCTAAAACTGTAATCTTAGTTTTCTCAAAAATAGCTACGATTTTGACTAAAAAGTCATATTTTACACGTTTAGGTGATATATAAGTTGTATATCTTCAATTTTCTGGGAATAGTCTTCAAAATACCTTTGTTCTGGTTGAATTTGTCTGAATTTATCATACCGTAAGAGATAAACAAAAACTTATTATACACAAAATGTAGAGGTCAAAACACACAAATTATGTAATGTATATTTTTTAATTTCTTTAGCCCCATATGTAAAATTTACATAGTGATAGAGAAGGTATTGTAATGCAGCCAAAAATTCGATACCGAGATTTCACCGGAAATATGTTTTGGGGTCCCCCGAGTCCAAAAAAAAGCATTTTTAAAAAAAGGTCCGTGTGTGTGCCTTTGGACGGCATAGCCCCAAAACAAAAAGACCGTTAAACACCAAAATTTGTATTTGGGTTTAGTATCTTACAAGGATGCGACACAAAGATTTTCAAAAGTATTCCCCCCACCACAAACTACCCTTTACATGGAAAAAATTTCGAAAATTTTGATTTTCTTAAAAATGGCTAACGATTTTGATTAAAATCCCGTATATTAAAGCTATTTATGTCCGAAATAAAATCTATATCTCGAATTTTTAGGGAATAGCCTCTGAAGACCTCTTCATTCTGGATGAATTTTGCTGAATTTTGCTTAACTGCTAAACCGTAAGAGATAGAAAAAACGTACTACACAAAAAATGTACCTCATGACAAAACACACAATTTTTGTTATTTACGTTTTTGTTGTGGAGGTAACCGTTTTTGAGACATTCCTTGTTATTGGTTTCAAATATTAAGTACTTAAACTTTTCTCACACAGGATGCGTCTGTTTTTCTTTTGTTCTATTCCTGGCCAAGCAAAGAAGCGACTTGCAATGACAATCACATAACGATAGCTTTATGTTGATTAGCTTTGTGTACAAAGAAGAATAATCTTTTGTAGGAGTTTTGTAGAGCAGCTAGAGAAAGTCATGTGAGTGTAACACATCAGATTTTTTGCGTAGGGTAACGTTTCCAAGTAATTGGTTTCATTTTTAAAATACTTATACTTTTCTCTTCACGGAAACTTGTCAATTCCTGGACATACAAAGAAACTGATTTCTTTCATAGCAACGAAATTATAAAACATTTGACCGACGGTTTAGCTTATTTCCTTTCTGCTTGCAACAAACTGAGTAATACCACCGTTTCTGCTAAAGTTTATCTTAATTAGCATGAAGTACATAGAAGAATAGGCCTTTTAACAATCATTTATGACAAGATGATGTAGAGAAAGTCATGTGAATACAACACATCAGATTTTTAGTCAAGGTTTAGTCAGTCTATTACAGCTTATCGGTTATACAAAAGTCATTGAGATTGAAGACGGCTTCAGAGGCTATTTCCAGAAAATTCAACAGATATATTTTATTTCCGATTTAAATATCTTAAGATATGGTAATTTAATCAAATTGGTAAGAGTAATTTTGAGAACATCACAATTTTCGAAATGTTCCCACGTAAAGGGTAATTTGGGGTGAAGGAATTTTAAAATCTTCCTGTCCATCCTTGGAAGATGTTGAACTTGAATGCCAAGTTTAATATTTAATTAATTTTCGTTTTTGTGTTATGCACACGTGACTTTTTTTTTTAAAAAACTAAAGCTGATGTTTTCCTTTCAATGTCTTTCTCTGTTCCACAAACAAAACTATTGTTACAAAAAATATTTTATCCATGTACATCCCGCCGATCGAAATAAACATTACCAGGAATATGCCTATTAATCAGTTCCTTATAAGCAGAAGGTGTAAATGAATAAAATAAGGGAGAAAACCATTGAGGAGTGCCCATTTGAGTGTTTTAAAATTAAAAGCAATAATAGAAAATATCACTGAAATACTTGGCTCAAAAATCTGAGTGTTCCATTCACATGACTTTCTCTACAACTCTGCAACAAACTATTGTTAAAACGCTTATGCTTCTGTTTACTTCATGTTAATCGAGAAAAAATTAGCAGAAATAATCTTATTACTTGCTTCCTTGTAAGTAGAAGGGAAATAACTGATTACCATAGATTAAATTGATACTCAAAAGTTTGTTGCTATGTCAGTGAAGTTCCTTTGTTTGTATGGACAGAAGTTGACAGATTCCTTTGTTTGTATGGACAGAAGTTGACAGATTCCTGTATGAGAAAAGTACAAGTTTTTAAGGCTGAAACTAATAACAATGAATATCTCAAAAACAATCAACTCCACGAAAAAAAATGTATATGATATAAATTGTGTATTTTAATGTGCTCTACATTTTTTGTGTGGTAAATTTTTGTCCATCTGATACGGTTTAGCAGCTATGCAAAATTCCGTAAAATTCATCCAGAATAAAGAAGCCTTCATAGGCTATACCCAGAAAATTCAACATATACATTTTATTTATGAGATAAATATGTGTAATATACGATATTTTAATCAAAAGCGTTAGAGACATTTTTGAGAAAATCAAATTTTTCGAAAAAAGTTCCATGTAAAGGGTAGTTGGCTGTTGGGGGATTTTCTTGAAAATCATCTTATCGCATCCTTGGAAGATACCAAACTTAAATACCAAGTTTAGTGTTTAACGGTCTTTTCGTTTTTGAGCTATGCTGCCCAGACAGGCGCGCACACGCACACGCACACATTTTTCTAAAAATGCCTTTTTTTTTTTTTTTTTTTTATTTTGGATTCAGGAGGTCTCAAAACATATTTCCGGTGAAATCTCGATATCGAATTTTTTGGCGCAATACAATACCTTATTTATACACCATGTATATAGTACGTGTAGAGAAAGTAAAAACTATATGACAAAAATTGTGTTTTAACAAAATCTACAATGTTTTGAATAGCAAGCGTTTTGTCTATCTCTTATGGTTTACCTGTTATTCAAAAGTCATTCTTCAGGGGCTATTCGCAAAAAGTGCAAGGTATATGTTTTATTTGCCTTGTAAGCATTTTAATATACGACAATTTAATCATAAGCCTTACAGCCATCTTTTAGAAGATTTAAAATTTCGAAAAACGTTCTATGTAAAATATAGTTTGTGTTAAGGTAATTTCTTGAACATTTTTGTGCCACATTCTTTGAAGACACTAATTTAAAATACTAAGTTGGTATTTAACCGACGCTTCGTTTTCGAGTTATGCTGTCAACATACACTTACATGCACAGTATTTTTCTATAATTTTTTGTTCTGGGCTCCTCATAACATGTAATTCTGATGAAATCTTAGTATGGAATTTTGGTTGCAGTACAATACCTTTTCTTACATTTATGTACATTGCACACGCTTGCTAGAGACAGTAAAATATTTTTCTGGGTTTGGAGGACCTCAACACACACTTTCGGTGAAATTTTAACATGGAATTTAGAGGTGGAATACACCACCTTCTCTACATATTGTGTACATTATAAGTAGCAAAGTTAACCACGATAATCACTATCGAACTCAGCAGGTTAGGCTTTCAACAATTTCCGCACATACAGCAATAAATTTGTTTAAAACAAGTTTACAGGAAAACAGACACTGCTGCTACGCCGGTTTTGAAATACTCTGTTACCTAGACATGAAATACCTGTGCATCAAGTTTTATATCCAAGAACCTGTATTAAGTTTATCTACTTTTATTTTCTCTATCCGGGATGTATGCACTTTTATTGCTATGATATTGTATGCACCTTTAAAATTCAATATATAAATTTCCCCCGAAGTTACTCCTGAAAGAAAAAATCTAAAAAGGACAGCTTCCCTAAGACTTTCTCTTGCAGATGCACAAACTTTTCTAACAAAATACAAATCCCTATCTACTTCATGCTAATTGAGAAATGCATCAACAGAAATGGTCTTATTGCTTCCTTGTAAGTAGAAGATAAATAAGGGAGTGCACTAGGCTAAAGCGACAGTCAATTTTTACTTTCTCTACAGGTACTATACAGGATGTATAGAAAAGGTATTGTATTGTACCCAAAAATACGATACCGAGATTTCCCATATTTCTGAACCTCCTGAATCCAAGAAAGGATTCTTTTTTATAAAACTGTACTTGTGTGTGTGTGCGTGTGTGTGCGTGTGTGTATGGGCAGCAGTATAGCACAAAAAACGAAATGTCCGTTAAATAAAAGTTAGTATTTAAGTTCAGTCTCTTCCTAGTATGCGATAAAGATTTCCAAAAAAATCCCCCAACCCAGCTACTCTTTACATGGTAAAAATGTTCGAAAACGGCTCTAACAATTTTGAGAACAATTTCTTATATTTACGTTATTTACATGACAAATAAAATATATTTTCGGGGAATAGGTTCCTAAGGTCTCTTTACTGTGGATAACATTTTTTTTTTAAATTTTGCATTACTGGTAAACCGTAAGAGATATACAAAAACTATAATACACAAACAGTATGTCTCTGTAAATTACACACAATTTACGTCATATTTTTTTCGAGGACTTGACCGCTTTCGAGATATTGCTGGTTATTGCTTTTAGTTTTAAAATACCTAAAACTTTTCTCATACTGGATCTTGATAACTCCGTGCAAAGAAATCGATTCCAATCCCACGGCAACCACATTTTATAACATTTGACTGTTTAGACTAGTGTATTCCCTTATTCCTCTTCTATTTATGAGGAACTAAGTAATAAGACCATTTCTGCTAATTTTTATCTCGAAGTAGACAAAAGAATAGCTTTTTAACAATAGTTTGCTACGGAGATGTAAAGAAAGTCATGTGAATGGAATGCATCAAAATTTTACTTTCTCTATACGTACTATGGACATAGTGTTTAGAGGTGGTCTTGTAATCCACCCAAAATTTGAAACAGATTTCACCGGAAATACTGAAACCAAAAAAAAAAAAAAAAACATTTTTGGAAAAAGGTACGTGTGCCTGTGTGCGTGTGTGTGTGCGTGCGTGCGTGGACAGCACAGCTCAAAAACGAAAAGATAGTTAAATATCAATCTTGGTATTTAAGTTTGGTATCTCCCAAGGATGCGACACGAAGATTTTCAAGAAAATCCCCCCCTAACCACCCTTTAAATGAATTTTGTTTTGGAAATTTTGATTTTCTCAAAAATGGATATAACGATTTTGATTAAAATCTCGTATATTAAAGATATCTATCTGACAAAGTGTACCATATCTTGAATTTTTGGGAATAGCCTGTGAAGACTGCTTTATTTTGGATGGCTTTTACGGAATTTTGCAGTAACTGCTAAACCGTAAGAGATGGACAAAAGGTTACCATACAAAAATGTAGAACGCAAAAAAACACAATTTATGTTATGTAATTTTTTGTGTGAAGTTGATCATTTTTTGAGATATCTCTTTACCAGACGTTTCTGTTTCGCCGCATTTCCTTGTTTGCACTTTCAAAGTTCTTCACCTCCGATGACTCGTATAGCACGGCGAACGTGAGAACAAATGCAGATGAATGCACTGGCACAATATGCCTGGTTTTAATGGCTAACAGTAAAGCTTACAATTCAATTTAAATGTATGGAAAAAATTAAAGGAAATGAATATCAAAATAAATACTAGTAAAAAAAAAAAAAAAAGATCTATGATATTAAGCAGAGAGCTGAAGAAGCATAAACTAAAGATAGAAGAGGAGGAAATGTAACAGGTATTAAGTGTTAAAATATCTGGCTTCTATTATTAGTTAATAGAATAACAGCAATAAAAAACCATATCAGACTTCAAATAAGATATGAACAATAAAGAAAGTACAAAGGAAACTAATGTGACAGTATATAAAACAGCATATTCCAACATTTATATACGGATGTGAAATATGCCCATTAATATCTAAACATAACAAGTAACAAACAAATGAAACTTAGGTAGAAGGTAACAAAATGAGACAAGCCTGCCTGGGTACTGTGGTGGTAACGTGTCTGCTTCACATTCAACAGGTCGCGAGTTCGAATCTCGCTTAGGGTGAGTTACCCAGATAAGGTTTTTACGGGGTTTTCCCTTATCCTGAGAAGACGAATGTCGAGCAACTTTAAGCTCCATGACCTCGAGATCATTTGAGCATCATTTCACCAATTTCATTCATCGTCCGATATGACCAACCAGGTTAAAGGACGTTAAAGGACGTTAAACTACCACAAAAAAAAAAAAAAAGTTAGAATGGGCTTAAATATTCAACCCTTGCAACAACAAATAGAATCTTCACAATTTAAGCGGTTCGGAGCATATTGTGATACACCGTGCGGCCATAATCACATGGATGATGGTGAGCATTTATTATCTACATGAGTGTCAGTGGACACCTGTGTAAGTGGATTTGTGTGGTGTCAGAACATTCTTTGACGTCGAAGATCACATTTTTACACCGGAGTGAATTTGAGGACACCTGTAATGTTTTGCACGTGCTACGGCTTCTTGAATTTTCCTGTCACGTGATCAACGGTATAAAGAAGGGAAAAAGTCAGTCTAGAGATATGAGAATGCATCGCGCACAACAGTTGAGTTCGACGGAAAGTCCATAGCGACCTGCATCGTCGCCGCAGCGAAGTCGAAAAGTAGATTACACAATAATTGTTAGGACGGACAATTATTTGTGGGAGTAGTGTTGGAGAAAAGGGGAGCTTTTCTTACAATATATCTGATGTGTTCCATTCACATGACTTTCTCTACATCTCTGAAACAAATTATTGTTAAAAAGCTTATGCTTCTATTTACTCCATGCTAATCGAGAAAAAAATAACAGAAAAACAGAAATAGTCTTACTACTTCTTCCTTGTAAGTAAAGGTGAAATAAGGGAGTACAATAGGGTAAAGTGATAGTCAAAAGCTGGTTGTTTGGTGACAAGTTCCTTTGTTTGTATGGACAGAATTCGATAATAACAAGGAATATCTCAAAAGCGATACACTCCATGACAAAAACGTATATAACATAAATTGTGTGTTTTAACATGCTCTACATTTTTGATAGGCAAACTTTTGTCCATGTCTAACGGTTTAGCAGATATGCAAATTCCGTAAGTAGGCTTCAGAGGCTACTCGCTGAAATACAAGATATACATTTTATTTGTCAGGTAAATATCTTTAATGTACGATATTTTAATCAAAGGCGTTTTTTTGAGAAAGTCCAAATTTTGGAAAAAAGTTCCATGTAAAGGGTTGTTGGGGTTGGGGAAACTTTCTTGAAAATCTTCGTGTCGCACCTTGGAAGATACTAAACTTAAAGTTTGTTGTTCAACGGTTTGTGAGCTATTCTGTTCAGACACACACACGCACGCAGACCTTTTTCTAAAAATGCATATTTTGGATTCAGGGGGTCCCAAAGCATGTATTACCAGTGAAATATCAGTACCGATTTTTTGGTTGGAATGCAATAGGTATTTCCTCTATACACACTTATGTAGAGAAAGTAAAAAGTTAGTAAAACCTTATTTAAGGAAGAAGGACTGAAAGACATGTTATGATGTGCGGCCATACTCTTTGAATTTGTTAGCTCAGCCATTGCTGCACTTAACATGCCAAACAGGTGGAACGGGAAAACGTCACACTTCCCCTCCATTTACCAGCTCCCCAGGACTAACCTAGACATACTGATTAAAGAGATCTTGAAGGGAAGGTGAATGGATGTAAACGAAGCAAATACAATTGCGAGAGAGAACAGAAAATGGAAATGTCTTTTAAAAGCAACGACACCTGACGGCAGAAGAAAATCCACTAATTAAGTGGGTAAGTAAACACGTAGGCAAATAAGTAGATAAGTGAGTATGCATGTAGATAAACAAGTAGTCAAGTAAGAAAACTGTAGGTAAGTAAGACAAATGTAGGTAGCTAAGGAAACTGTAGGCAGCAAGTAAATAAGAAAACTAGGTGAGTAAGCAAGCAGGTAGTGAAGTAAGCATGTAGGTAAGAAAGTAGATAAGCAAGAAAATTTTAGGTAAGTAAGACAACTGTAAGTAAGGGAACTGTAGGTAAATAAGAAAACTATAGACAAATAGGAAAACTGAACTGTGGGCAAGTAAACAAGAAAATTGTAGGCAAGCGAGTAAGAAAACTGTAGGCAAGCGAGTAAGAAAACTGTAGGCAAGCGAGTAAGAAAACTGTAGGCAAGCGAGTAAGAAAACTGTAGGCAAGCGAGTAAGAAAACTGTAGGCAAGCGAGTAAGAAAACTGTAGGCAAGCGAGTAAGGAAACTGTAGGCAAGCGAGTAAGAAAACTGTAGGCAAGCGAGTAAGAAAACTGTAGGCAAGCAAGTAAGAAAACTGTAGGCAAGCGAGTAAGAAAACTGTAGGCAAGCGAGTAAGAAAACTGTAGGCAAGCGAGTAAGAAAACTGCAGGTAAGCGAGTAAGAAAACTGCAGGTAAGCTAGTAAGAAAACTGCAGGTAAGCGAGTAAGAAAACTGCAGGTAAGCGAGTAAGAAACCTGTAGGTAAGTCAGTAAGAAAACTGTAGGTAAGTGAATAAGAAAACTGTAGGTAAGTGAATAATAAAACTGTAGGTAAGTGAGCAAGAAAACTGCAGGTAAGTGAGCAAGAAAACTGTAGGTAAGCGAGTAAGAGAACTGCAGGTAAGCGAGTAAGAGAACTGCAGGCAAATGACTAAGAAAACTAGGTAAGTGACTAAGAAAACTATGTAAGCGAGTAAGAAAACTAGTTAAGTGAGTAAGCAAGCAGGTAGTGAAGTAAGCATGTAGGTAAGTAAGAAAACTTTAGGTAAGTAAGAAAACTGTAGAAAGGTAAGCAAGTACTATAAGAAAGTAACTAAGTAAACTGTAGGAAGGTAACTAAGTAAACTGTAGGAAGGTAACTAAGTAAACTGTAGGAAGGTAACTAAGTAAAATGTAGAGAAAGAGTAAGTAAGAAAACTGTAGATAAGAAAGAAAATTGAAGGTAAGTAAGAAAACTGAAGGTAAGTAAGCAAACTGTAGATAGGTAAGTAAGAAAATTGTAGGTAAATAGGTGGGTAGTAATGTACGTAAGTAAGCAAGTAGGTAAGTGAATGAGTAGATGAGTAAGTAAGCAGGGAGGTAAGTAAGTAACAAGGGAGGTAAGAAAGTAAGTAAGCAAGCAGGGAGGTAAGTAAGTAAGCAGGGAGGTAAGTAAGTAAGCAGGGAGGTAAGCAAGTAAGCAGGGAGGTAAGCAAGTAAGCAGGGAGGTAAGTAAGCAAGTAGGGAGGTAAGTAAGCAAGTAGGGAGGTAAGTAAGCAAGCAACAAGGGAGATAAGCAAGCAAGTAGGGAGGTAAGTAGGTAAGTAAGCAGGGAGGTAAGTATGTAGGTAACTAAGTAGCCAAACAGAGAGATTAGGTAGGCAAGTAAACAGGTAGATAAAGTGAGTAGGTAGGTAAGTGAGTAGATTGGTAACTAAGCAAGCAGATAGAAAGTAAGTAATAGGTAGGCAAGTTATTACTTTTGTAGGCAAGTAGATAGGTTAATAAGTGCGCAGATTGGAAAGTTAGTAAGTAGTTAAGTAAGTAGATATGTACATAGGCAAGTTAGTATGTAGATAAAAAAGTAGGTAAGTGAGTAGATATGTAGATAGATAAGTTAGTAAGTAGGTAAATAAGTAGGCACGTGAGTGACTAGGCAAGTAGTACATAATAAGCAAGAAAATAAGGAGACAAGTTGATGGGTAGGTAAGGAGGTAGATATGTAAGTAAGGTAAGTAAGCAAGTAAGTAGTCAGGTACATAAGTATGTGATAAGTAGTGAGATAGGTAAGTATATAAGCATAAAGTTAGGAGGTAGATAAGTAAGAAGGTAAGTAAGGAAGCACGAAAATAGGTATGTAAGTAAACATAAATGTACGCAAGCAGATAGATAAGCCAGCAAATAGGTAAGTAAGCAAACAGGTAGGAAAGTTAAGTGAGTAGGTAGGTTATTAATTTATAAGAGGAAGTAGCCAAGCAGGTGGTAAATAATTAGGTAAGTAAGCAAGTCGGTAAGTAAATAAACAAGCAAACAGGCAGGTAAGTGAACAGGCAAATAAGCAACATGTATGCAAATAAGAGGTATGTAAGTAAGTAAGTAAGTAAGGAAGTAAGGAAGTAGTACCTACATAAGTAGGTAATTTAAGCAAAAAATTAGAGTAGGCAGATGGCAGGCTAAAGAAGCATATAGGTAAGTAGGTGGGTAAGTAAGTATGAAGATCGGTAGGTAAAAATTTAAGCATGTAGACAGGTGATTAAGTAAACATGTAATTAAGTAGGTCAGGAAGTGAGCGTAGGTATGTCGGTATGTATGTAAGCAAGTATATAAATATGTAGGTAAGTAAACAAATAGGTAGGTGAGAGAGTCAGTAAATAGAAATGCTTTAATAAAAACGTCTGTGTGTTTGTTTCTGTGCACTGCAAACTTAAAAAATATGATGTGTTCCATTCACATGACTTTCTCTACAGCTCTGCAACAAATTATTGTTAAAAAGCTTGTTCTTCTATTTACTTAATGCTAACCGAGAAAGCGTTAGCAGAAAGTCTTATTACTGGCTTCCTTGTAAGTAGAAGCGAAATAAGGGAGTAACATAGGTTAAAGTGATACCCTAAAGCTGGTTGCTATATGACTGATGTTCGTTTGCTTGTATGGACAGGAAGTTGACAAATCCCTGAATGAGAGAAGTACAAGTTTTTCAAAGCTGAAACCAAAAACAAGGAATACCTAAAAAAAGATCAACTTCACGAAAAAAAGTTATATAACATAAATTTTGTGCTTTATTGTGCTCTAAATTTTTGTTCATCTCTTACGGTTTAGCAAAATTTCGTAAAATTCATCCAGAATAAAGTAGCCTAGGCTATTCTCAGAAAATTCAAGATATATATATATATATATATATATATATATGTTATTTGTCAGGTAAATATCTTTAATATACAATATTTTTATAAAAATCATTAGAGCCATTTTTAAGAGAATAAAAATATTCGAAAAAGTTCCATGTAAAGGATAGTCTGAAGTGGGGGGATTTTTCTCAAAATCTTTGTGTCGTATCCCTGGAAGGTGGTAAATTTAAATACCAAGTTTGGTGTTTTAGCGACTTTTCGTTTTTGAGTTATTGTGTTTACAGACACACGGACCTTTTTATGAAAATGCTTTTTTTAGACACAGGGGACCCTAAAACATATATTTCCGGTGAAATCTCCGTATCGATTTTTTTGGTGGAGTGCAATACCTTCTCTATACACTATGTACATAGTACGTGTAGAGAAATAAAGTTGGATTAAATTCTTGTTATTCAGTGCACAACAGCTCCAAGAATTCATCTGCCTTGAATCCTAACCAAGGTGCAGATCCGCAATCGTTAGAAGGGTGGGAGGGAGAAAGGGAGGAATGGAGAAAGGGAAGAAGGGAGGAAGGGTAGAAGGGAGGGAGGGGAGATAAAAAAATTGCCAATCAACTTTCTTGGTAGAACCGGTGGCTTCACAAATGTGGGAGAAGCTGCTTTACTAATTCCGCAAGCAACTTAACACCTGGGTGATTATATTGGCATCTCATACATCATTAGCAGAAGAAATTGATAAAAATCTAAAACACCGTAATAAAGAACAAGAATGTCAACCTGTAACTCTCAGGAGACAACAAAATCCATTAGAATAATCACATGTGACAGACTGTCAACTACAGGTATTCTGACAACATTATGTTGCTAAAACCCTTAACATGTTTATGTATGGATGTCCTAAACCAAGACGCAAAAATCTGATGTGTTCCATTCACATGACTTCCTCTATATCTCTGCAACAAATTGTCGTTAAAAAGCTTATACTTCTATTTACTTCACGCTAATCGCGAAAAAAAAATAGCAGAAATAGTCTTATTACTTGCTTCCTTGTAAGTAGAGGCGAAATAAGAGAGAACCAGGTAAAATCTATAGTCAAAAGCTGGTTGCTATGTGACTCAAGTTCCTTTGTTTGTATGGAGAGGAGTACAAATTCCTGTATGAGAAAAGCTAAGTTTTTCAAAGCTGAAACCAAAAACAAGGAATATGTCAAAAACGATCAGCTCCACGAAAAAAATGTATACAACATAAATTGAGTGTTTTAATGTGGTCTACATTTTTTGTGTAGTAAGTTTTTGTCCATTGCTTACGGTTTAGCAGTTATACAAAATTCCATTAAATTCACTCAGAATAAAGTGACCTTCAGAGGCTATTACAAGAAAATTCAAAATATACATTTTATTTTTCAAGTAAATATCTTTATTATATATAATTTAATCCAAATCGTTAGAGCTATTTTTTAGAAAATAAAAATTCTCGAAAAAAAGTTCTATGTAAAGGGTAGTTTCGGGTGGGGTGACTTTTCTCAAAATGTTCGTGTAGCATTCTTGGAAGATAGTAAACTATATTACCAAGTTTGGTATTTTAGCAACTTTTCGTTTTTGAGTTATTGTGTTCACGGACGGACACACACACACACTCACCCACACGGACCTTATTCTGAAGATGTTCTTTTTGGATACAGGGGAACATAAAATATATATTTGCGGTAAAATCCCGGAATCGAATTTTTGGGTGGAGTGCAATACCTTCTCTATACACTATGTACATAGTACGTGTAGGGAAAGTAAAAATACATGAATAAAACATTACGAGATGTGCTGGTAAATAGAAACGTGAAATAACTTACTACCTCATAAGCAACTTGATTAGACTTATAACAACTTTCTTTGAAAAATCTCATCCGTTCCACTCATATGAGTCTCTCTAGCTATTCTGCAACAGACAATTCTCACAAAACATGACTCTTCTCTCCACTTCGTACTAATCAACCTAAAAAAAATCAGATGTGTTCCATTCACATGACTTTCTCTACATCTCTGCAACAAATTATTGTTAAAAAGCTTATGCCTCTATTCTTACTTTCTCTACACGTACTATGTAGATAGTGTATAGAGAAGGTATTGTAATACACCCAACAATTCGATACCGAAGTTTCACCGGAAATACATGTTTTGAGACCCCCTGAATCCAAAAAAAATAATTTTTAGTAAAATGTTTGTCTGTGTGCGTCTGTCTGTCTGCCTATCTATGCACAGCACAGCCCGAAAACCAAAATACCATTAAATACCAAACTTGGTATTTAAGTTTAGTATCTTGCAAGGAAACCATACGAAGATTTTCAAGAAAATCCCCCACACCCAACTAACCTTTACATGGAACTTTTTTTCGAAAATTGTTAGTTTCTCAAAAATCGCTATAACGATTTTGATTAAAATATCGTATGTTTAAGATATTTACCTGAAAAATAATATGTATATCTTGAATTTTCTGGGAATAGTCTCTGGAGACCACTTTATTCTGGATGAGTTTTGCTGATTTTTTTATAACTGGTAAACCATAAAAGAAAGAAACATTTACTACACAAAAAAAGTTTAGATCTCGTTAAAACATATAATTTATGTCACATACGCTTTATTGTAGAACTGGCAGTTTCTGAGATATTACTTGTTTTTGGTTTCAGCGTTAAAACATTTATACTTTTCTCTTGCGGACCATTCAAAGCAAAACGAACCTCAATTGTTTCACATAGTGACGAGGTTTTAAAGGATTTGATTATCGCTTTAGGTTAATATATCCCCCTACTTCCCTTCTACTTAAATTGAAGCAAGTAATAAGAACAATTATGGTAATATTTATCTCGATTAGCATTATGTAGATAAAAGAATAATATTTGTAAGAATCGTTTGTATTTAGAACAGCTAGAGAAGTTTATGTGAATGGAATACATTAGATTTTTATTGTCTTTGAGTGTACAACCAAATAAGTGCAGCTCTTGGAGGGGAGACATAAGGATTAGTTTTAACATTTGAAAGGAAAATTCCACGCCATTTTACGTACCTCGTATATATGTCAACCTGTCCAGATATGTTCTTGGTGAAATGCCAAAACTGCATTTAGCAGTTGTCTCACCTGTCGTTCTGTGGGATGTTCACTTAAAATATCTCCAATAACAATTAATCGGTGACGTAAAGGTCATTTTCAAAGTTTTTTATCTCCTCAGAAGTATTTCTCCCAAGACGGGAGCTTCAAGTTAGCTGATGTTTGTATACTCAAAGACATTAAAAATACGCCTGGAAATATTTATCGTAAGGCGATGTCTTTTCGCTGTCTCCGCTGTCTTTTACTTGTTTGGATGCTGGTCTTCTCTTATCCCATCTAGCCTTACTCTTTAACCGTATTTGACATGTCACGTTACCGAAAGGGATGAACATGAAACGTAACTTGCGACAAATGAAGTTCTAATTTACGAACTGGTGATCCATAAACTCTCTGGTTGGACAATAAGGCACCTCTCTCATCGGGTGATAAAAATTAGGTAATTTTTTTCTTTGCTACATACTGAAGTAATTCAAACAACATTAACACACTGCTTTTACAGGTCAACCTATTCTGAAGGAGTTTTGAGTGGGGTTGGAGAATAAAAGACTAGATTGCCCAGTCGGGTTTTCCTTTTCTTACTCGCCTGGTATGTTATGGCAGATTGGCACCAATGAACATCGTCTTAAGACCCCAGTGAAACGTTCATATTTTCAGCAAAATTCGCAGCGTATTTTAATGTCTTTGAGAGTAATATTCCTGTGTTTGGATTAATAGAACTGTAGCGAAGATTTAAAAGTGAATATAGGTCCTGAGGCGAGACATGAACAAATCTTCCCTTCCTCGCTGCAACGGCTAAGAGGGGTAATAACAGTGGTGCCCAACCTAGAGTGAAAGAGGGGAGGCAGTTTTATCTTTACCCATTTGTTTGATAGCGGCAGGCAAATCCGCTCTACCTTTCTATCAGTGGCGGGGGCTTCAACAACAATGATAAATGGGATTGTACAAATACTAAAAACATGATGTGTTCCATTCACATGACTTTCTCTACACCAAATATTGTTAAAAAGCGTATTGCTCTATTTACTTCACGCTAATCGAGAAAAAAATTAGTAGAAAAGTCTTATTACTTGCTTCCTTGTAAGTAGAAGTGTAATAAGGGAGTACCATAGATTAAAGTGATAGTCAAAAACTGGTTGTTATGTGCTTGAAGTTCCTTTGTTGTATGTATGGACAGGAGTTCACAAAGTCCCGTATGAGAAAAGTTAAGTTTTTCAAAGCGGAAACTAAAAACAAGGAATATTTAAAAAACAATCAATTCCACGAAAAAAACTGTATAGGACATAAAAGGTGTGTTTTAATGTGCTCTACATTTTTTGTGAGGTACGTTTTTGTCCATCTCTTACGGTTTAGCCGTTTTGCCAAAATCCGTAAAATTCGTCCAGAATAAAGTAGCCTGCAGAGGCTATTCCCAGAACATTCAAGATATACATTTTATTTGTCAGGTAAATATCTTTAATATATGATATTTTAATCAAAATCGTTAGCCATTTTTTAGAAAATCAAAATTTTCGAAAAAAGTTCCATGTAAAGGGAAGTAGTTTGGGGTGGGGGGATTTCTCTCAAAATCTTCGTGTCGCATCCCTGGAACATACTAAACTTAAATACCAAGTTGGTATTCTACAGACTTTTTGTTTTTGAGTTATCGTGTTCACAGACACGCGGACACACTGACACACGGGCACACGGACACACACGGACCTTTTTGTGAAAATGCTTTTTATGGATACAGGGGACCCTAAAACATATATTTCCAGTGAACTCTTGGCATCGAATTTTTGGGTGGAGTGCAATACCTTCTCTATACACTATGTACATATTACATATAGAGAAAGTAAAAAGGATCTTTCCTGAACGATATTCTTGTTAGTGACTTGGTTGGCACTGCTTCCTTGTAACCAGTTCATCAATGTTTGCGACGGGGATGAACAACAGATTCTTAAAAGGCAGACCAAATGATCCCGCCCTCCCTTGCCGACTACACTATTTTCTTTTTACTTTATTCATCTTAAACAAAATGGCGTTTTATTTATGGCCGCTCTTTAACTGCTTTGTTTCTCAGCGTCCCATTCTATATTGAAACACCACTTAATATTGCTCAGAGGCCCCTCTGTTACGCTTGAGGTTCTTTTACGTGCCGTAAATCTACGAGCTGGGACCCACGGCTTTATTTACCTTCTGCGGGAAGCCATACTAAGGATTTTTACACCCGAAAAATCCATCGTGCTCCGCCGGCTTTGAATCCGAGACCTTGGGTAAACGAGGTTAAATGCTAACTATTACACCACGGAGGGGAACATTCATCTTCTAAAATATCTTCAAGAATATTTGTTCACTAGTTATGTACAACCAAATATTCATATATACTTTCCAGAAAAATTTCACAATTTGAGAAAATTTTCATTGGGAACGGATTTAAATAAATTTCAATTTTTTTTCTGAGAATATTTAATGACTTGGATTTTGCAAAGCATTTGAAGATCGTGGGGAGCGTCTTTGCAGGTAACATTAATTCAAATTCGAGTGACGTTACTGATTGCATACCTGATAAAAATCAGGTGTGTTCCATTCACATGATTTCTCTACATCTCTGCAACAAATTATTGTTAAAAAGCTTATGCTTCTATTTACTTCATGTTAATTGAGAAATATTAGCAAAATCCCATATGTTCAATTCACATGACTTTCTCTTCATCTCTGTAACAAATTGTTAAAAACTTGTGCTTCTATTGAATAATCGAGAAAAAATTAGCACAAATAGTCTTATTACTTGCTTCCTTGTAAGTAGAGGTGAAATAAGGGAGTACCATAGGTTAAAGTGATATTCAAAAGCTGCTTGCCATGTGACTGAAGTTCTTTTGTTTGTATGAACAGGATTTGACAAATTTCTGTACGAGAAAACTATAAGTATTTTAAAGCTCAAATAAAAAACAAGGACTATCTCAAAACCGATCAACTTTATGAAAAAAATGTATATTACATAAATTGTGTGCTTTAACGTGCTGTACATCTTTTGTGTGGTAAGTTTTTGTCCATCTCTTTCGGTTTAGCAGTTGTGCAAAATTCTGTAAAATTCATCCAGAATAAAGTAGTCTTCAGAAGCTATTCCCAGAAAATTCAAGACATACATTTTATTTGTAAGGTAAATATCTTTAATATACGGTATTTTAATCAAAATCGTAAGAGATGTTTTTAATAAAATAAAACATTTTGGAAAAATATTCCATTTAAAGGGTAGCTGAAGGTGGGTGGATTTTCTTAAAAATGTTCATGTCGCATCCTTGGAAGATACCAAACTTAAATACTAAGTTTGGTATTCAATGGTCTTTTCGTTTTTGTGCTATGCTGTCACAAACACACACGGACCTTTTTCTGAAAATGCTTTATTTGGATTCAGGTGGACCCAAAACATGTATTTCCGGTGAAATCCCGGTATCAAATTTTTGGGTGCATTACAGTATTTTCTCTATACACTATCCACATAGTACGTGTAGAGAAAGTAAAAATATTCTCATTACTTGCTTCCTTGTAAATAGAAGCGAAATAAGAGAGTACAATAGGTTAAAATGATAATTAAAAGCTGATTGCTATGTGACTGAAGTTCCTTTATTTGTATGGACAGGAGTTGACAAATTTTCGTATGAAAAAAGTATGTTTTTTAAAGCTGAAACCAATAACAAAGAATTCTCAAAACCGAAAAAAAACATGTGTGTTTTATCGTGATTACATTTTTTGTGCAGTAGGCTTTTGTCTATCTCTTACGGTTTACCAGCTATGCAAAATTCAATAAAATCATCTAGAATAAAGACGTTATTCCCAGAAAATTCAGAATACATTTTATTTGTCAGGTAAATATCTTTAATATACGATATATTAATCAAAATCGTTAGATCCATTTTTAAGAAAACAAACATTTTCGAAAAAGGTTCCATTTAAAGGTTAGTAGGGGTTTGGGCATTTTTTTTGAAAATCTTCGTGTCGCATCCTTGGAAGATAGCAATCTTAAATACCAAGTTAGGTATTTAACGATCTTTTCGTTTTGGAGCTATGCTGTCCACAGGCCCACACACAGACACACACAGGCACATTTTTCTGAAAATGCTTTTTTTTTTTATAGATTCAGGGGGACCTAAAAAAACGTGTATTTCCGGTGAAATCTCGGTATTGAATTTTTGGGTGGAATACAATACCTTCTCTATACACCATGTACAAAAGTACGTGTAGAGAAATTAAAAAAAATGTTTCATCTCGACAATGCTCCGCCCCATCGTTCAGTAATTGCTATGGGAAAAATCTGATGTGTTTCCATTCATATGACTTTCTCTATATCTCTGTAACAAATTATTGTTAATAAGATTGTTCTTTTATTTATTTCATGCTAATCGAGAAAAATTAGCAGAAATAGACTTATTTCTTGCTTTATTGTAAGTAGAAGCGAAATAGGGGAGTAGCATAGGTTAAAGTGTAAGCCAAAAGCTGGTTGCTATGTGACTGAAGGTCGTTTGTTTGTATGGACACAAGTTGGCAAAGTCCTGTATGAGAAAATATATAAGTTTTTCAAAGCTGAAACCAAAAAGAAGGAATATCTATAAAACGATCAACTCCACGAAAAAAATGTATTTAATATATATTGTCTGTTTTAACGTGCTCTACATTTTTTGTGTGTTAAGTTTTTGTCCATCTCTTACAGTTTAGTAGTTATGCAAAATTCATCCAGAATAAAGTAGTCTTCAGGGGCTATTCGCAGAAAATTCAAGATATACATATAATTTTTCAGGTAAATATCTTTAATATACGACATTTTAATAAAAATTGTTAGAGCCATTTTTGAGAAAATGAAATATTTTCGAAAAAAATTCCATGTAAAGGTAGTTGGAGGTGGGGGGATTTCTTGAAAATCTTTGTGTCGCATTCTTCGAAAATACGAATCTGAAATACCAAGTTTGGTATTTAACGGTCATTTCGTTTTTGAGCTATGCTGTCCACAGACACACACACGGACCTTTTTCCAATTTTTTTTTCAGGGGGACCCAAAACATGTATTGAAATCTCGGTATCGAATTTTTGGGTGCAATACAATACCTTCTCTATGCACTATGTACACAGTACGTGTAGAGAAAGTAAAAACTGTTTCATCTCGGCAATGCTCCGGCCCATCGTTCAGTAATTACTGTGGGAAAAATGTGCGAATTAAAGTTCGAATTGCTTGAACATCTACCCCATTCGCCAGATTTAGCACCCAGTAACTAGCACTGTTCCCAAATCTCAAAACATTTCTTGGAGGACGAAGATTTCACAGCAACGAGGTGGTCATTGATGCGGTAAACAGCTATTTTGAGGACCTTGATAAATCGCACTACAGAGATGGTTTAATTAAATTAGAACGTCGTTATGACAAACGTATTAGCCTTTCTGAAGATTATGTTGAAAATAAAGGGAAAAAAAAATTAAATGGTGTTTACATTGAGAGGCCCAGGACTTGTCAGTCAACCCTTACTAGTGAATGTTAATTTTCTGCTTTGTGGGCGTATGACTATGCGCGGTGGAGTTTGCATTTTGACTGGATTCGAACATGTCCCCACTGTAAGAGACGCAACTGCTGCATTCAGTATTGTCGTGCTGTACAGTACATGCACCGAGAGTGATGACGCAATATATGTCTGTGTTTACGCAAGCTACCACTCGTGGCTGTCTGCATTCATTCTTCAGACAGATTTTAGTTTGTTGCAGCTGATACAAACACTAGGTTAACGCGGAGGGATACAAAATGTTTTGTTGACATCAAGCTTGCTGCCAAGGCAGGTTCGACAATAGTACAATTGGAAAAGAAACTGTTTCAGTGCAAGCTTTCATCTAAGAATTAAAAATCAGTCTTGTTCCATTCACATGACTTTCTCTACATCAAATTATTGTTAAAAAGCTTATTGTTCTATTTACTTAATGCTAATCGAAAAAAAATTTCCACAGTCTTATTACTTGCTTCCTTGTAAGTAGAAGCGAAATAAGGCAGTACCATAGGTTAAAGTGATAGTCAAAAGCTGGTTGCTATATGACTAAAATTCCTTTGTTTGTATGGACAGGAGTTGACAAGGAATATCCCAAAAACGATCTACTCTATGAAAAAAAATGCGTATAACATAAATTGTGTGTTTCAAAGTGGTGTACATTTTTTGTGTGGTAGGTTTTCGTCCATCTCTTACGGTTTAGCAGTTATACAAAATTCCGTAAAATTCGTTTAAAATAAAGTAGTCTAAAGAGGATATTCCCAGAAAATTCAACATATACATTTTATTTGTCAAGTATAGATCTTTAATATATGATATTTTAATCCAAATCGTTAGTCATTTTTGAGAAAAATAAATTTCAAAAAGATTTCCATCTAAACGGTAGTTTGGGAGAGGGAGGAATTTTTCTCAAAATCTTCGTGTTGCATCCCTTCAAGAAACTAAATTTAAATACCAAGTTTGGTATTTTATCTTCTCTATACACTATGTACATTTTAAGTGTAGAGAAAGTAAAATCGGTCTTGCCGGAGGGCATGCGTTCATTCTTTCTTGTAGAGCTTATTTCATTGCACAACAGAATTGCTACGTCTTGTTAGGCTAAAAACCTGTCTAAGATGGCAAGTCATTAGATATAATTATTCCTACAATTAGTTGAAATACAGAACCAGTTATTTTGAAGGCAATGAAATTTAATTATGTGCAATAGAACCCACTTATTAGAAATGATAGAGTCATTAATTTTCAATAACACGATATTAACGAATAGTTTTATGAGAACTATGTAAACCAATTAAACGTGGCAATAGTGTCTCTTCATATAAGGGGACGCGGTAAGGCATATGACAATGATAAAATGTAATCTTTCAAGGAACATTTTCTCAGAAACTATTCATTGTATGTACTTTGAATTTTTACAGTACATACAATGGACTTTTGTACACACTTTAACATATTTTATTTTGGTAGAGTAATTATTTGAAGAATAAATACTTTTTTGCAGTAGTTAGTTTTTTATTAAAAATATTATACTACTCGCTTCAAAATTTCAAAACTATAAACAATTTTAAAAAAATGGACCTTTAAAAATGTTTATCATTTTTATAAACATAGTGCCAGAAAGTATGGGCTTTCTATGTCTAACAGTTTCTGAGAAAATGTTCCTTATGTATCAAAAATTTTAGTTTAGATATCGAGCTTCAAAGTTAGAACTAAGCTTTTCAATACATTCCAGCACCATAGCAGGGATTATCAGGGTTATGCAGAATATCTTATAATACTTGAATATTTATTATTTCATTAGTACTATTTTCATTTTAATTATATCTTGGTTCCACCCGCTTAAACCACCGCTAAATCTATTTAGGTATAACTTTTTAACTTTTAAAAACATGTCTTGTTTATTTTTGGACTTTAAATTTCAACAAAGTACGCGATTTACATTAAAATGTCCCAAAAGTATTCGTTTGCTTAACTATTTCTAAACAATTTCTATTGTTTCACTAGCTATCAGACAGGTGGCGTCTAAATCATTCATAGTTGACGTTCATGTTACAAAATTCAGAACTACCAATATTTGAAAATGGCTTATCACACGCCATTAAAAGGTTGCGGAACCATTATTGGTGGTTTGTTATTAGAATACTAGAGTCGCTTTATAATTGATTTCAAGGCATGAGTTGCCTTTTTTTTACATCATGACGATGATTTGAGACATTTTTACAAAAAATATCGCGATATGCCACCCTGCCGATTACAAAAGTGATTCTGTGTTTTTGGAGTTCTGAATCCATTTTCGTGTAACTTGTTTTTAGTTGTTTTCAGTGGTATCACCAAAGCATACGAACGAAGTGATTTATTGATTTCAATAATTTCCACTTGTTTCACCAAAGCATGCGAGCGAAGCGAGCGTGCGCTGTATTAGGTTAGTGTGTGTGTGTGTGTGTAAATATACTGATTTTTATGTACTTTGGTTTTAATAATTGTCACTGGTGTCACCAAAGCATGCGAGCGAAGCGAGCGTGCGCTGTATTAGGTTAGTGTGTGTGTGTAAATATACTGATTTTTATGTACTTTGGTTTTTATAATTGTCATTGGTGTTACCAAAGCATGCTCGCTTCGCTCGCATGCGCTGTCTAGTTTTAGGTCAGTGGATTAAATAAACTACTTAGTTTTCGTCTACTGTGGTTTTAATCATTTCGATTGTTCCAACCAAAGCATGCGAGCGAAGGAAGCATTAGGTGTGTTAGGTTTAGATTAGTGTGTATCAATAAACTGACTTTCCTGTACTTTGGTTTTAATAATTTCCACCGGTTTCACCAACTGAGCCTTAGCACTCCATTGTTAATGTAAGAGTGTTTGTGACTTTTGAGCTTCACTGTTTTTTCTTTCGTGTTTGTTGACTTTATCTACGTTGGTAGCATACACATTTCATTGTTTCTAGACCATAATACTTACTTCCCGCCTAGCAACAGCTGTTAAATCTTCCCCCACCATGATAATTTTCGTGAATTTTGCTTTTTAAGAAATAGTATTTACAGGGTGAGAGCGGTGGTATATTCTAATTCTAGATGAAAACATGTTAGCTCCTTGATGCTCTGAACTGGATTATTTTTTTTTTTTTGGTAGTGTTTAACGCCCGCTTTAACTACTAATGGCACCGCAGGCGGTGACACTGATGATACATGAATGATGATGGAGCACCGGTGGAATGCGATGGCGGGGGAAACCGGAGTACCCGGAGAAAACCCGCCCCAGCGCCGTTTTGTCCACCACAAATCTCACATGCGGTCGCTTGGGATCGAACCCCGGCCGTCTAGGTGAGAGTCGAGTGGTCTAACCACTCGGCCACGGCGCGGCCCCTGAACTGGATTATGAGGTTAGTTTTAATTCTTAAAGATATTTATATGATGGTACTCTAGTATAGCTTTCCCTATTTTCATCAGCATCTTTCAGTTATAATTATATTCATCTCCATATTTCTGCAGTTTCTCTTTAGAAGAACACTTACACTTCACATCGTCACTGTTACTTTTACCTACATAGTGCATTTCAACATACATATGTCGGTCTGTAGTTTCAACATTATTTGCAGTGATATCTTTTGGTGATCAAACATTCTTCCGCCTGCTGAAAACCCTATTACTGTGTCGTGGCATTATAAACAAATTGAAATAATAGCCAAACACAACAACAAGATGTTCAAAATCACATTAATGACAAACTAAGGTGGCTAGGTTAGGTTGCCATGATAAATCAGTAATCAGTTTTACCAAAAATCAGTATAGCCATTTCAAACATTTCCCGCAATATTTCCCTCCTAAAAAAACGGGAATTTTAAATATACTAATTCCGTTCATAGCAAAAACAGATGTCAATAAATTGACCGAACACGCCCACTAAATGCAGCCTCTTGGTAAATACTCTATAAAATCCTTAGAATAGTGACATCAAGATAAGAATTGAAACATTTTATTCAGAAAATTCTCTAGGATTTTTACCCACAAAAAATGTATTTTTTCTCATCTTTGCATTTAAGTTTAATATATTCCAAGGGTACGACACGAAGATTTTGAGGTAAAATCCTGTACTCCAACTCCTTTACATGGAAAAAATTGAAAAAAGATTGAATTTCTCCAAAATGTCTAACGATTTTGATTGAAATACCGTATATTAAAGATATTTACATGACAAATAAAATTACATGAACTTTCTGGGTATAATCTATAAGACCTCTATTCTGGATGAGCTTTTCCCGGTTTTGCATAACTAGTAAACCGTAAAAAGTAGACAAAAACCTATTACACAACAAAATGTAGATCTCTTAAAAACACATAATTATGTAATTCACATTTGTTTGTGGAGTTGCCCATTTTTATATGTTCCTTACAATTGGTTTACGTTTTAAAATATGTAAACTATTCGCAAACGGGAATGTTTCAACTCCTGAAAATGCAAATAAACGAGTTTATCCATATGGCAACCAGCTTTTTAAAAGACTGACTATCGTTTTAGCCTAGTATATTCCATTATTTTCCTTCTAATTACAATTAAGCATTTCTGTTAATATTATCTCGATTAACGAAGTAAATGGAAGAATAAGCTATTTAACAATAATTTTTACAGAGAAAGTAATGTGAATGGAACACATCAAATTTTTAACTTTACCAACATCTGAATAATGTCGATTATGATGGAGACTTGTTTGCTGAATACTTAACTCAACTGTAAAGACAGTTTTAAGAATATGATGTGTTCATTTATATGACCTCTGTCAGATCTATAAGAAACTACTGTTACTAAACATTGTTCTTCTATCTACTTCATACTAATCAAGATAAAACATCATCAGAAACGATCCTGTTACTTGACTTCTTATAAATAGAAGAAAAACAAAATAATTCACTAAGCTAAAGCGATAGTGAAATATTTTAAATACTGGTTGCTATGATAAAAAATGGACTATCTTCGAATAGTCAGCTATAAACAAAAGAAAAATGAACTAAAATTTTCTGTTTGGAAACAGTTTCAATGTTTTAAACTTTAAACCAATATTTCGCAAATGGCTAACCACACAAGTGAAATGTATGTAACATAAAGTGTGTGTCTTAACGAGATATACAGTTTTTGTAGTAAGTTTTTATCTATCTCTTACGGTTTAACAGTTATACAAAGTTCTTACAGAACATAGAGGGCTTCAGAGGAAGAATATTCAAAATATGTATTTAATTTGCTATGTAAATATCTTTAATACATGGTATTTTAATCAAATTATTGTTATAAGCATTTTTGAGATAATCAACGTTTTCGAAAAGTTTTTATTTAGAGTGTAGTTTGGGATGAGTGACTTTCCTCAAACTCTTCTGTGGTATCCTTGAAAGATACCAAACTTAAATACCAACTTTGGTATTATACCGACTTTTCGTTTTTGAGTTATCGTTTTCACAGAATTGCAGACACACAAAGTCACACAAGGGGGTTCAGGGGGGTTCTAGAAATGTGTAACCGATGAAATCCCGTTGTTGTGTTTTTGGGTGGAATACAACACCTTATGCATCACGTACTATGTAGAGAAAGTAAAAAACAGTTTTCTCTACATCTCCTTAACAAATATTGTCATAAAGCTTATAATTCAATCGAATCCAATAAACATTACCACAAATATAAAGAAAAAGAGAATACACTAAAGCGATAGTTGATTACTTTAAAAACGGGTTGCTTTGTGCTTGAAATTCGTTTCTTTGCATGGCCAGGAGTTGAGAAACTCCCGTATGTGAAACTTTTAAGTTGTTGAAATGAATAACACCACGATATATATATATATATATATATATATATATATATATATATATATATATATATATATATATATATATATATATATAAATAAAAAAGGTAAATTCCACGAAAATTAACTATAATGAAAAATTGTATGTTTTAATAAGATCTACACACATTCATACACACGCGCGCCAACGCTCGCCTTTTCTACAAGTGCTTTTTTTAAACTTCAGGGACCACAAAACATGTATTTATACTAAAATTCCGGCTAATCAAACACTTTAAAATCTTGTTGCTAGGTACCTGAGATTCGTGTCTTTGCATGACCAGGAGTTGCCAAACTCCCTCATGAGAAACGTTTTAGTAATTGAAACGGATAACAAGGAATATCTCAGAAATGGTCAATTCCATGTAAAAAAACTATAATGAATATTGTGTGCTTTAACGAGATCTACACAAACACACCAAACGTTACAAATGTTTTTTTTTTAAATTTACGGACAATAAAACATGTATTTCTACTAATATTCCGACTACGAATGTGTTTTTGACGACTTCCACTCACATGACTTTCTCTATATGTTGTAACAAGCTCATTCTCTACCTACTTCGTGTTAATCGAGATAAACATTACCAAAAACAGTCTTATTACCCGGTTCATTATAAGTAGAAGGGAAATAAAGTAATATAGTATGTTAAACCGACATTCAAATATATCAAAATGTGGTTGCCATGAGATTGAAATCTCTTACTTTCTCTATACGTACTATGTACATAGTGTATAGAGAAGGTATTACATTGTACCCAAAAATTCGAACTGATATTTCACCAGAAATATGTTTTAAGATCCCCTGAATCCTAAAAAGCACTTTTAGAAACATGTCCGTGTGTGTCTGTCTGTGTGTATGTGGCACATAGCTCAAAAACGAAAAGCTCGTTAAAAACCAAACTTGGTATTTAAGTTTGGTATCATCCAAGAATGAGACACGAAGATTTTCAAGAAAATCCCCCCCACCTCAAACTACCGTTTACATGGAAATTTTTTCCAAAATTTTGATTTTCTAAAAAATGGCTCTAATGATTTTGATTAAAATCCCGTATATTACTGACATTTACGTACCACATAAAATGTACATCTTGAATTTTCTGGGAATAGCCTCTGAAGACCTCTTTATTCTGGAAAAATTTTGCCGAATTTTGCTTGACTGCTAAACGGTAAGAGATAGACAAAAGCTTACTCAACAGAAAATTTAGATCACGTTAAAAAACACAATTTTGTTATACACTTTTTTTTTTCGTGGAGTTGATCGTTTAATTATTCATTGTTTTTGATTTCACCTTTCAAAACATGTTTTCTCATACAGGAATTTGTCAACTCCTGTCCATGCAAACAAAGGAACTTCCGTCACATAGCAACTAGCCTTTGACTATCACTAACCTAAGGTACTCCCTTATTTCGCTTCTACTTAGAAGGAAGCAAGTAATAAGACTATTTCTGACATTTTTTTTCTCGATGAGCATAAAGTAAATAGAAGCATAAGCTTTTTAACATTAACATGTTGCAGAGATATAGAGAAAGTCATGTGAATGCAAAACACAGAATTTTTTTCCCCATAGACAGGCGTTGACTAATTACTGTGCGAGAATATTTTAAGTGTTTTAAAATTGAAATCAATAACAAGCAGTATCTCGAAAACGGTCAACCTACGAAAATAGTGCATACAATACGAGTTGTACATTATAAGAGCCTCTTCGTTTTTTGTAACAAGTTTTTGCCTATCTCTTACGATTAACTACTTATACAAAATTAAAAAAAAAAAGTCAGCCAGAATAAGGTCTTCAGAGGCTATTCCCACAACATTCCAGATATGCATTTAGTTTCTCATAAAACATATTTTAACCATAAAGTATTCTAATAAAAATCGTTAGTCAGTTTTGAGAAAACCAATATTTTCGAAACTTTTCCCATGTAAATGGTAGTTGAGGGTGGAGAGATTTTCTTGAAAATCTTAGTGTCGCATTCTTCCAACATACTGAACTTAAGTATCAAGTTTGGTATTTAACGGACTTTTCGTTTTTGAGTTATGCTACCCACATATACACACACGGACCTTGTCGCCCTCCGTAGTGTAATGGTTACCATGCTACCTTCATATAACCAAAGTCGCGGGTTCAAACCCGGCGGAAGACGATGCATTTTTTTCGGGTGTAAAAATCCTTAGCATGGCTTCCTTCGGAAAGGAAGTATAGTTGGTCCCGTGTCGTAAATTTCCGGCACGTAAAAGAACCTCAAGCCTGATAGACACACCTCTGAGCAAAATTAAGCGGTCTTTCACGCCTTTAGAATGGAACGCTGAGAACCACAGTAGTTAAAAGAGCGTCCATAAATGACACTTTACACACGGACCTTTCTCTAAAAATGCTTTTTTAGAATCAGTGGGTCTCAAAACATATACTTCCGGTGATATCTCAGTATCGAATTTTTTGTTCAAATACAATATCTTCTCTGTACACTATGTACACAGTACGTGAAGAGTAAGTAAAAAAAATCTGATGTGTTCCATTCACATGACTTTCTTTACATCTCTGTAACAAATTATTGTTAAAAAGCTCTTACTTCTATTTACTTCATGCTAATCGAGAAAAAATTAGCAGAAATAGTATTAATACTTGCTTCCTTGTAAGTAGAAGCGAAACAAGGGAGTACCATAGGTTAAAGTAATAGTCAAAAGCTGGTTGCTATGTGACTCATGTTCCTTTGTTTGTATGGAACAGGAGTTGACACATTCCTGTATGAGAAAAGCATAGCTGAAAACAAAAACAAGGGTTGTCTTGAAAACGATCAACGCCACGAAAAAAATGTATATAACATAAATTGTGTGCTTTAATGTGCTCTACATTTCCTGAGTGGTAAGTATTTGTCCATCTCTTACGGTTTAGCAGTTATGCAAATATCCGTAAAATTCATCCAGAATAAAGTAGTCTTTAGAGGCTATTCCCATAAAATTCAAGATAAACGTTTTATTTGTCAAGTAGTCATTTTAAATTTACGAGATTTTAATTAAAATCGTTAAAGCCATTTTTAAGAAAATCAAAATTTTCAATTTTTTTTTTCCATGTAAAGGGTAGTTTGGTGTGGGGGGATTTTCTTGAAAGTCTTCGTGTCGCATCCTTGGAAGATACCAAACTTAAATACAAAGCTTGGTTTTTAACGGTATTTTCATTTTTGAGCTATGCTGCCCACAAACACTGACAGACACACATTTTTCTAAAAATGCTTTTTTGGCTTTTTTTGGATTTAGTGGTCTCAAAGCGTACATTTCCAGTGAAATTTCGGTATCGAATTTTTGGGTGCAATGTAATAACTCCTCTATACACTATGTACACAGTACGTGTAGAGAAAATATAAATTATGAATAATAATAATAATAATAATAATAATAATAATAATAATAATAATAATAATTTTACTGCGTGCACAAACTGCTTCTGTGTGAACGAATTTTCGTGCAACCAACCACATTGCTTCTGTTTGGAAATCGCTTTATAAGACCGGAGGCGAGTTTAATGAACCAGACATCACACGGCTGAGAACAGTTCCGAGGTTTGGGGGAACCCTCAGGCACACAGTTAGAGGAAGTAAAACTAGAATGCAGAGGAAAGGAGAAAAATTATATTTATTAAGGCGATCCATTCGTGATGCAAACATTATAACTCTAATTGTTGGTTTTTATACTCAAGGGAACAAAAACTTAATCTCCTCCTTTTTAGTTTCTCTACACGTTCTATGTACATAGTGTGTAGAGAAGGTATTGTAATGCACCCAAAAATTCTATACCGAGATTTCACCGGAAATACATGTTTTGGGTTCCCCTGAATTCAATAAAAGCTTTTCTGGAGAAAAGGTCTATGTTACCGCCCCCCTTCACACACAGACACACACACACATTGACATTATTTACTTAATATGTTTATTATTAATATTGCTATGTAAATAGCCATATGCAGATTAGTTGTATATATTTGTAAAATACAAAGCAAGGCAAGATTAGCTAGGCTACAAAGATGCGTATTTCAGATGAAAACAGAAAAGACCAAGTAAGCAAGGACTGGAGTTTATGGATCAGCCATTGCATTGGGTATCACGTGTGTGATGGCAACCAATAAGGTACAGATGCAGGACGTATGACGCTAAAATGACAATATAGGAGCAAAAATATAGCCAATAACAGAATAGGACATTGCCTCCAACTTCCTGGGTAAATAAGATGGTAGAATTTGGATTGCAGCTCTCTCTCTCTCTCTCTCACTCTCACTCTCTCGCGTCAAGTCCACGCTGACATGAGCTCTGAAACCGCATCAATTTAAGCGTTATGAATAATTTGTGAATTTGTGCTTTTAGAAATCTGGATTAAGCTTTTATCATTGGCTATTAATACCTTAAATTATGTTGCAGAATATATGAATAGAAAAGAAAACCCGTGTTTTTTTTTTTTTACTTTCTCTAGTATGTATGTGCACAGAAGCTAGAGAAAAAGATCCACGCGTGTGTCTGTGTGAACAGAATAGCTGAAATCGAAAAGCCCATTGAATACCAAGGAATGCGACATGGAGATTTTGAAGAAAATTCCCCCCAATCATAAATGGCACTAACGATTTTGAAAAGATACTCGTTTTAAAGATACTGGCATTTTTATGACCGATAAAATGTATATCTTGAGAATAGCCTCTGAGGACGTTTGCGAGACATTTCTTGTTACTGGTTTCAGTACACAATGAGTTTGTCACACAAGAATTTTTCAACTTCAGGCTATATGAACAAAAGAATTTCAATCACATCCAGTTTTTAAAAGATTTGACTAGCGCTTTAGCCTATGGTACTCCCTTATATTTTCTACTTACAAAGAAGCAAGTAATAAGACTATTTCTGCTAAATTTTCTCAATTAACGTGAAGTAAAAAGGAGTATAAGCTTTTTAACAATAATTTGTTGGAGAGATGTAGAGAAAGTCATGTGACTGAAACACATCAGATTTTTGTTGTAGTGTTCGCCATTTTCAAGATATTCCGTGTTATTAGTTTCAATTGCAACCTCTTTTCTCAAACGGTAGGTGATTGTTCTTTCGTCTTTCTTTTGTTTGCTTCTGGCATGTAAAGAACGAATTTCAATTGTTTCATATAGTGAAACATATTTCCCTTGTATTTACAAGGAAGAAAGTGAAAAGGACAACTCTACTAATATGTATCTCGATTAGCATGATATACTTAAAGGAAATGTCTTTTGTAAGAAACTTTGTTTACGGAAAGGCTAAAGAGGGTCATGGGAATAGAACACACATTTTGTTCATTTCCGGCGAAATTTCGAAATCGAATTTTTTGGCACCTTCTTTACCTACTTATGCACATTGGGCGTGTTAGAGAAAGCAAAATGCGTGCACAAAGTAATTTTAAAAGCAAGCTTCTCTCTGAATGATTTCTCGTGCAGTCAATCTATAGTATTAACTTTCTTTGGGATAGCGCTTCATATGACCTCAGGCGAGTTTATTGGGCCGCATATCTCGCGAATGCAAAAGCCTCCGAGTTTGGGCGAAACCCTCGGGCAGTGTGAAATAGGAAGTAAAACATGAATTAAAAGGAGAAATATTAAATTTCTCAGTAGTGATTAAATAATTATAACGTTAAACGTCTGCTGTACACCTAAGGGCATAAAGACTTATATTTAATCTGTATATTTTTTATTGTGTTATCTATTTTGAGTTTAATGCCCTTTAATCTGGTCGGTTACCTCGGTCGTGAATGAAATGGGTGAAGTTATGCTCAAACCGCCTGGCTCCACAGATGTAAAAGTTACTTTGCATTCATTTTCTCAGGATAACGAAAACCCCCGGCAAAAAACAGAGTCCGGACAATTTCCCGAACCAACATTTGAACTCTGAACCTACTGAACACGAGGCATGCTACTCCTATTTGACTATTAATTTTCTCAAAAATAAACGATTTTGAACAAAATTTCATACATTTAATATATTTTGATGCCAAATGGAATTTTTGTCTTGAATTTTTGGGAAATATCCCCTCAAGGTCTCTGAATGACTGTCATAAATTGTAAGAGATCTACAAATACTACACAATACACAAAAATGTAGATTTAATAATTGTTTTTTGTTTTTTTTTGTTTTTGTTTTTTTTTCAACAGAGGACGTGTGAAGGACAAGAATTGAAATCTAAAGTCAGACTAAAAAGCTCAGTCTGATTCTTGTTTTTCAAAGCAGATGTGATAAAATTAGGCAATTTATATTAATTACATTATTTAGTGTGGACTTAATCATTTCTGAGATAATTTTTGGCATTAGTTTAACTATCGAATACCTATTAACATTTTTCTCAAATGGGAAAAAGTTTATCAGAAATTAAATGAGATATAACCTACAGTACAATACCGTTTTGCAAGAATAGTTTGTTGAATAGTTGGAAGAGAAAGCCATGTGGATGTACGACGTTTATTTGTGGATTAGGTACTCATTTTATGTTTTTTTATTTCCTCTATGGTTTAGCAAGATAGTACTAATATCGGAAATCACCCAAAATTACATGATGTAATTTCACAATAAATAAATTTCGGAAGTTTTTTTTTAAAAAAAAATATGTGTTCCATTCACATGACTTTCTCTAGTTGTTACACAAACAACAATCCTTACAGAAGATTATATTTTTATTTAGGGCGAGATAATCTATGTAAACATTAGCAGAAATTGTCTTAGTACTTGTTTCCTTGCAAGTAAAAGCGGAATAAGGGAACACACTAGGCTAAATCTTTTAAAAGCTTTCATTTAACACTATCTTTTAAAAGCTGGCCTTATATCAAACAACAGAAGTTCGGTTCCCTTTGCATGGCCTGCAGTAAAACAAGAGAGATGAATGAAACGTCAATTTTTGTTTGAGAAAAGTTTAAGTAACTTAAAACTGAAAAAATAACAAATATCTCAGAAACGGTCAGCTCTACATAGAAAAATCTGATGTGCAACATTCATATGACTTTTTCAACATCTCTACAACAAATTATTCTTAAAAAGTTTATAATTCCATTTACTTCATGCTAATCAGAAAAAATCGCCCTCCATGGTATAATACTTATCCATACTGACCTCATATATCCAAGGTCGCGGGTTCAAATCCGGTGGAGGACGATGGATTTTTTCGGCCGTAAAAATTCTTAGCATGGCTTCCTTCGGAAGGGAAGTAAAGCCGTTGGCCCCGTGTTTAAGCACGTACAAGAACCTCTGAGAGGCCTCTGAGCAAACTTAAGCGGTCTTTCACGCCCAGTATAGAATGGGACGCTGAGAACCACAGCAGTTAAAGAGTGTCCATAAAAAAAAAACATTTTTTTTAATCAGAAAAAATCTGATGTGTCCCATTCACATGACTTTCTCTATATCTCTGCAAAAATGATTGTTAAAAAGCTTATGCTTCTACTTATTTCATGCTAAAAAAAAAAGCCAGCAGAAACAGTCTTATTACTTGCTTCTTTGAAAGTAGGAGCGAAATAAGGGAATACTATAGGTTAAAATTATAGTCAAAAGCTGGTTGCTATGTGACTGAAGTTCCTTTGTTTGTATGGACAGGAGTTGACAAAGTCCATTATGAGAAAAGTAAAAGTTTTTCATAGCTGAAACCAAAAATAAGGAATATCTCAAAAACAATCAACTCCACGAAAAAAATGTATATAACATATATTGTGTGTTTTAAGTACTCTACATTTGTTGTGTGATAAATTTTTGTCCATCTCTTACGGTTTAGCAGTTATGCAAAATTTCGTAAAGTTGTCCCAGAATATGTAGTCTTCAGAAGCTAATATCAGAAAATTCAAACTATACATTTTATTTGTGAGGTAAATATCTTTAATATACGACATTTTCACCAAAATCCTTAGCCATTTTTTAGAAAATCAAAATTTTTGAAAATAGTTCCATGCAAGGGTAGATTGGGTGGGGAGATTTTTCTCAAAATTTCCGTGTTGCATCCCTGGAAGATACTAAACTTAAATACCAAGTTTGGTATTTTACCGACTTTTCGTTTTTGAATTATCGTGTTCACATACACACTGACACACGGACACACACGGACCTTTTTCTGAAAATACTTCTGTTTGGATACAAGGGAATCTAAAACATATATTTCCGGTGAAATCTTGGAGTCGAGTTTCTGGTAGAGTGCAATAACTTCTCTATACACTATGTACATAGTATGTGTAGAGAATGTAAAAATAGCAGACATAGTAGACAACAATTTCTTACACCAAAATCGTAGAACTCATATACACACAATTCATGTCAAACATTTTTTTGCGGTTCTGACCATTTGAGATATTTCTTGTTATTGGTTTCAGTTTTAAAATACTTACATTTTTAACATACGGGAATTTGTGAACTCATGACAACCAGCTTTTAAAACATTTGACTCTTGCTTTAAGCTAGTACATTCCCTAATTTCCCTTCTACTTACAAGAAAGCAAGCAATAAGACCGTCTAATTTTGTTTATTTCTATTAGCATGAAGTAAATAAAGTAAGCTTTCTAACAGTAATATGCTAATTGAGATGTAAAGAAAATCAGGTGAATGGAACACATCAGAATTTTTTTCACACAAGCCATATGTAGAAAACCTTATGTGAAAGTGACACATTATGTGTTGTTTTAAACATTTATAGCCTGTTTTTGCAACTATTCGTTCAATTTAATTGAGGATAATTTACACAGGTTCAAGAAGCTCTCAAATACCGATTTAAATTTTGAAGAAGAAAAATGTTAACTACACAACGCAACCAAAGTGGCATATTTTGTGATCGACAAATAGGTACTTAGTACCGACGTCTGGTGCACCGAGGCGTGCTTTTTTGTGCTTTTTATAATTGGTCTAAGTTGGTGTCACCATGTTCATCTCCCCTGTAGTTGTGCACCGGCTAAATTATCCAAAATTCCTTTAATTGGGGGTTACTGTTTTTCTGAGTAGACCCCAATGCTTGTTTAAATGTGATAAAGGGTGCTTCATGGCATGAATCATTAAAACGTTGGTAAAATTATAGCATTCCTGCACTTTTCAGTAGCACAGAAGCCAGTGGGTTTTTTAATAATTGTAATTAAGCAAAGAGATTATAATTTTAAATGAATGGAAATAAGTTATTAGTAAATCATTTAATGATACCCCCAGAAACACCATCAAATATGCTAATTCATGACTGATAATTACTGCTTGTGCTCGTAGGTAGCGCTAGTGCATTAGTTGGTAAATTATCAACGGATGTCAGTGAGACTAATCAGCGTTAATTGCCATTCCTTAAAGACCCGAGTTCATTCTTAAAACAAGAGAGAAGCGAATTTTGTGTTAATATACCTGAAAAATCTGATGTGTCCAACGCTACATCTCCGTAACAAATCATTAAAAACCTTATTCTTCTATATACTAATCGATAATAAACATTAGCAGAAATGGTCTTGTTACTTGCTTCCTTGTAAGTAAAAGGGAAATAAGGGTAAACACTAGCCTAAAGCGATGCTCAAATGTTTTAAACGCTAGTTACCATGTAGTTGAAATTATTTCTTTGCAAGGCCAGGAGTCTACATATTCCCATATCAAAAATACTATGCGCTCCATTCACATGCCTTTCTCTGCATGTCTACAATAAATTATTGTTAAAAAGCTAATGTTTCTATTTACTTCATGCTAACTGAGAAAAAATTAGCAGAAATAGTCTTGTTACTTGCTTCCTTATAAGTAAAAGCGAAATAAGGGAGTAACATAGGTTAAAGTGATAGTCAAGCTGGTTGGTTGCTATGTACTGAATCAAGGAATATCTCAAAAAGCTGATGTGTACCACTCACATGACTTTCTCAACATCTCTGCAACAAATTATACTTAAAAGACTTGTGATTCTATTTACTTCATGCTAATGAGAAAAATTAGCAGAAATGGTCTTATTACTTGCTTCCCTGTAGGTAGAAGCTAAATAAGGAGTACCATAGGTTAAAGTGATAGTCAAAAGCTGGTTGCTAAGTCATTGAAGTTCCTTTGTTTGTATGGACAGCAGTTGAAAAATTCCTGTATGAGAAAAGTATCAGTTTTTCAAAGCAGAAACCAAAAACAAGGAATGTCTCAAAAACGATGACTTCCACGAAAAAAAAATTATGTAACATAAATTGTGTGTTTTAACGTGTTCTACGTTTTTTGTGTAGTAAGTGTTTGTCCATCTCTTACGGTTTAGCAGTTATTCAATATTTGTAAAATCCATCCAGAATAAAGTACTCTTCAGAGGCTATTCCCAGAAAATTCAAGATATACATTTTATTTGTATACGAAATTTTAATCAAGCTCATTAGAGCCATTTTTGAGAAAATAAAAATTTTCGAAAAAAAGTTCCATTTAAAGGGTAGTTTGGCGTGTCCCATGCCTGGAAGATACTAAACTTGAATGCCAAGTTTGGTATTTTACAGTCTTTTCGTTTTTGAGTAATCATGTTGACAGACACACGGACAGACAGACACACACACACACACACACACACACACACACACACACACACACACACACACCTTTTTCCGAAAATGCTTTTGTTAGATAAAGAGGACTCTAAAACACATTTCCGGTGAAATCTCGGTATCGAATTTTTGGGTGGAGTGCAATACCTTCTCTATACCTATGTATAGTATTTTAAATCTGAAACCAATAACTAGAAATATTACAGAATTAGTCAACTTTACGCAAAAAATGTATGACAAAGAGAACTACAGTTTTGTGGAGTAAGATTTTGCCTGTCCCTTTACCTGCTATACAAACTTCAGCAAAATTCACCCAGAATAAATAACTCCTCAGAGCCTATTCCCAGAAACTTCAAAATATACATTTTATTTGTCAAGTAAATAGTTTACTATACAGTATTTTAATCTAAATCGTTAAAGCCATTTACGAGAAAATCAACATTTTCAGAACATTTTTCCATGTAAAGGGTAGTTTGGGTGGGGGGGGGGATTTGCTTTAAAATCTTCGTGTGACATCCTTGAGAGATAATTAACTTAAATACCAAGTTTGATGTCTAACCCACTTTTCGTTTTTGAGATATCGTGTACGCAGGCAGGCACAGGAATAGGCACACTGGACTTTTTCTAAAAAGTCTTATGTTCCATTCACATGACCTTTCCTGCACTCTGTAACATATAATTAAAACGTTTCTTCTTCTATTAGTTCATGCTAATCAAGATAAACGTTAGGAAAAACGATATTACTGCTTACTTGTAAGTAGAAGGGTATACACTAGGCTAAACCAACAATAAAAGCTTTTAAAAGTTGGTGCCATGTGCTTGAAATCCATTTCTTTGCATTGCCAGTAGTTGACAAAATCTCGTATGAGAAAAGTTTAAGTATTTTAAAACTGAAATCATTAACAAGGAATATCTCGGAAATTCTCAATTCCACAAAGAAATTATATTACAAGTTGTGTGTCTTAACAAGATCTGCATTTTTTTTATTTTTTGTAGCAAGTTATTGTCTATCTCTTACGGTTTACCAGTTATTCAAAATGCATCAAAATTCATCCAGAATGAACAGCTCTTTAGAGCCTATTCTCAGAAAATTCTAAAAATACGTTTTGTCATGTAAATATGTTTAATATACTGTATTTCAATTAAAACCGTTAGAGCCACTTTTGGGAAAATCACATTTTTTGAAAATGTTTCCACAATAAATATAGTTTGGGGTTAGGGGATTTTCTTTGATATATTCGTGCCGCATCTTTGTATGCCAAGTTTGGTGTTTAACGCCGTTTGTTTTAGTTATCGTGTTCACAGTAATACTTACATGGACCTTTTTATAAAAAAAAGGTTTTTGTTTTGGATACAGGAGACCCTAAAACTTACATGTCCAGTCAAATCTCGCTATCTAAATTTTGAGTGCTGTACAATAATTTTTCTACTTACTATGCGCTAGAGAATTAGTTAATTACTACGTTTCCATTAAGAATTGAAATCGAGTCCAATTCCATCTCAACACGATCCGTGTTTCACACGTTAAATTCAATATGAATTGAGATCGCTTTGAATACGCAAGCTTCGAGAGTAAATTTACTCAATCTTTTACGTTGGTTAACTTGGAATTACGTTGGTGAACCTGTTGAAACACATACCTTTTGTTACTCCGTCTATTGTCTAATATAAGTAGATTTTGAAGTTAAATAATTATATTTTAGAATACATTAGAAACTATAGAAATAATAATAGTAGTAGTTATATTATAAACTACCATAGAGCAATAAAAAAACAGAATTATCATAAGGGCCACCGTGTGCAACGAGTATAGTAGAAGAGTTTGTTTACCGTATTCACTGTATCTGATTCCAATCCCGCTTTCTAAGAGGATCGGTTCCATGATTCAATTCGATTTGAATGCCTTTCCATGCAGTATTCAATACGGTGAGTACTCAAATCAATTTCAATTCCCCATGGAAACGTGGTAAATATTAGTTTTTTACTTTTCCTACGGCTTTATATATATGTATGTATATATTGTATTGCACCCAAAAATTCGATACCGAGACATCACCGGAAATACAAATTTTGAGGTACCCTGAGTCCAGAAGAATCATTATTAGAATAATGTCCGTGTGTGCGTGTGTGCGTGTGCGTGTGCGTATGCGTGTGCGTGTGCGTGCGGAGAGCGCATAGCTCAAAAACGAGAAGACCGTAAATACCACACTTAATATTTAGATTTAATATATTCCAAGGATGCTACACAAACATTTTAAAATACATTTCCACATCCCTAACTACCCTTTACATGGAAAAATGTTCACACATTTTGTTTTTCTCAAAAATGGCTCTAATGATTTTATTTTAAATATCGAATATTAAAGATATTTACATGACAAAAAAAAATATATCTTGAACTGTCTGGGAATATGCTCTGAAGACCTCTTTATCTAGATGATTTTTTTTTTTTCACTTTTGCATAAGTATGTGACATATACATTTTTTCATGTGTTTGACTGCTATCCGGAAATTATTGCCTTGTTATTGGTTTCAGTTTTGGAATACTTAACTTTTATCATACGGGAACTTGTCAATCCCTGGCAACGCAAAGCAAGATTTTAATCCCATAGCAACTACATTTTAAATCATTTGACTGTTTGTTTAGTCTAATGTATGCCCTTATTTTCCTTCTACTTACAAGGAAGCCAGTAATAAGAGCAATTATGGTAACATTAGCCTCGATTGACATGAAGTAGATAGAATAATAAGCTTATTAACAATAAGTTGTTACAGAGTTTTAGAGAATTTTTATTGGTCTAGCTATTACGTTGGCAGCCTTGTAATCATACACTATTTGTAACTCTGTTGTCTATTATAAGCAGATTTTGAAGTTAGTTATACTTGAGAATACATTGGAAACTACAGAAACCATAAAAGCTTTGCTGTTATAGCCTACCATAGAGCAACAAACAAAAAGGATTAACATTTGACCACCGTGTGCAACGAATATAGCAGACGAGTTTTACGATTTGAAATCGACATATTTCCATGCAACATATTTCGATCCGATCTCATTCCGATCCCACTTTCTAAAGGCTCGGATTCAAGATTCAATTCTATTTGAATCCGTTTCCATGCAGTAGTTAATTCGGCAAGTGTACTCAAATCGGTTTCAATTCCCCATGGAAACGTGGAAATATTAGTTTTTTTATTATTCGTTATTTATGAATGGTCGTGAATGTACAAAGGATGTACTGAATGTATTATTTATTACAAAACCAGCAGATTACTTACCTAAATAATTTGTATTCGAGTTGCAATAATTGATGCGCGCAAATCAAGGGTACACATGGAGTAGGCGTTGATACGGATGCACATTTGTCTTATATTTTCCGAGTACATGCAGGAAGTAGATGCAGTAGGTCACGACTCGTGTTAATGTGTTGTTAGCGGGAATACTTGCTCATAAAACGGACGTGCTTGTTCAATCAGCTGGATACTGCAACACCATGTCAACATGCACCAAGTGCACTCGGCTATGTCATGTTTATAGGTATTTCGAGGCTTTTCCTTGTATTAGACATATTCAAATTTATTAGAAAACATGTAGTGCCTTTTTTCGCGATGTTCTTATTTCCATGAAAAAACGGTTATTATGTAGCTTTTGGAATTTCCTGTTTGTAATTTGTTGCGTAAAATTTGGACGGTATTCTTGGAGTATTCAACCTAAAAATTTGATGTCGAGATTTCATCAAACATTTTGAGGCAACTTGAATCCTCCATTCACATGACGTTTTACTTTCTCTAGCACATATGTTCAATGTACATAGTGGATAGAAAATATATTGTACTCCACCCAAAAATTCGGTGTCGAGATTTCACCGTAAATAGGTTTTGAGGTTCCCCGAGTCCAAAAAGCATGTTTTGAAGAAGGTTCATGTGTGAGGGCAGCATAGCTCAAAAACTATAAGAACATTAAATACCAAACTTTCCGGGTCTTCCGGTTTCCCCTGCCACTCATTCCACCAATTGCTCCAGCATCACCTTTCCTATCATCAATTTCGCTTGTATTTCATATCATCCACTTTATGCCCCTTTGTAACAGGTTCTCCATTCTGTGGTGTCGTGCCCCCGATTGACTTCTGATCCCTAGGTATTGACTTGTAACTCCATGGGGGACTCAGTCAAATTCGGGGAGGGTAAGCCGATTACGAAAATATCAAACTTGGTATTTAAGTTTTATATCTTCCAAGGATGTGATACGAAGATGTTCTAGAAAGTACCTCTCAAACTACCCTTTACATGGAAAAATATTTGAAAATATTTTGATTAAAATACCGTATATTATAGCTATTTACATAAACAAAATATATATCTTGAATTTCCTGGAAATAACTTCCGATATTTTGTTCATTCTGGATGAATTTTGCATAAGTGGTGAACCGTAAGAGATACTCAAAAACTTACTGCACAAAAAATGTAGGCTTCTTTAAAACACAATTTAAATCATAGATTTTTGGCATAGAGTTGATCATTTCTAAGATATTCCTTTTTATATGTTTCAATTGTAAATTACGCATCTTCTCAAACGGGATCACCCTTCATTTCATCTCTTTTCTGGAAATGCAAAGCGAACCGAACTTCAATTGTTCACATATCGATCGGCATTTAACATTTTTTACTATCGCTCTAACCTGCTTGTAAGGACCTACGTAGTAAGACCATTTGTGTTAATGTTTTTCTCGTTTAGTATGATGTAGATAGAAGAATCATATTTTGCAAGAATAGTTTGTTTGCAGAGGTAGAGAAAGTCATGTGAATGCTAACCACCATCTTTTATTTTATTTTTTTATTTATTTTGACATTATGTACTGTAACCTGGTTGGTCATATCAGATAATGAAATTGGTGAAATGAGGCTCAAATGATCGACTTTCGTCTTCTCAGGATAATGATCGAGTAACCCACCCTAAACGAGATCTGAACTCTCGTCCTGATGAATGCGAGGCTGTATTGCTGCTACCACCACACTACCCAGGCAGGCTAAAATGTTATTGTACGCGACACAAAAGTTCTATGTCAAGATTGCACCAGAAATATATGTTTTTTGAGGCAACCATAATCCTCCATTTACACGACTAGCTATTCTGCAAGGGATTCTTACAAAAGCGGATACTTTAGTCGTAAAAATTACTTCCTTATAACTGGTAGAGAAATAAAGGAATACAGCGGGCTAAGGAGAGTAAAATCTTTTAAAGCTGGTTGCTAAGTGATTGAAGTTTTTTTTTTGCATGGCCAGGGGTTGTCAATTTTCCGTATGAAAAAAGTTTACGTACTTTAAAATTGAAACCAATAACAACAAATATCTACGAAAAAGTGACATATGGTGTGCTAACGAGATCTACTTGTTGAAATTGTTAGCCATTTTTGAGAAAAAAAAAATGTTCTAGACTTTTTTTCCTTGTAAAAGATAGTTTGTGGTGGTGGATTTTTTTTTGAAATCTCCGTGTCGCATCCTTGGAAGATACTGAACCTTGACACCAAGTTTGGTATTTAACTGACATGCTGTGCACTCACACATATAGATATTTTTCTAAAAATTAATTTTTTAGTCAGGGACCTCAAAACATACATTTCCATAGAAGTTTTGGGTGCAAAATATTAATTCTCTATCTCTATCCACTCTATACTTACATGCTAGAGAATGTAACACATTGAAGCCCAAGCCCGAGTATAGCTTGGGCCGTGTGAAATGTTTATGAGGCTCACGGCCGAGTATAGCTTGGTATTTCTAACCCTTTTAATGCAACTCCACGACCTTAACTCTCTCTTGGGCTACACGGCAAAGAACATACATCAGTTTTCGTTTGGTTATCTGATTTGTGCTACCATCTATTAGGAAACTTAGGAGAGTTAGTAATATTGGTTGCTCGCGGGTAGTCCCGTCATTTTCCTTGAAGGTAGATGATCTATTTGTTACGTTTTGTGTTCTTAAATGTTAAAATGCTGCATTTTCCTCGATTTCTGTGAACTGAAGCTGAAATTCAGTATACAAATGAAGCTCTGGAAAACTCCGATTGCGAGGTAGAGTTTTCCGAACTTTCAATAAATAGAGTGTAAGCTGCTTTACACAGATTTTTTCAAACTCACATTTGGTACTTGTTGAAATTTAAAATAAAATATTAATACGGAAGCTGTGACTATTTCCTCACTTGTAAAGAAATCCCTGAATACCATACTTTTAGATTGTCCCAGTACTTTTGGGCAGATTTGATTGATGTAGATACTGTAAATAATAACTCAAAGTAAGCGTAAAAACCCTGAGTTTCCTGGCCTGGGCTTCAATGTGGCAAAAATGGGCGCCGCCGAGGCCAAGAGTTTAGACCACTCACCAAGAAGGCAGGGTTGTATTCCAGGTTCCTTGATGAGGAACAAAGTGGCTTTGGGAAATTTTTCGCAGAGCTCTACAGTTTTCCCCGCCATTCATTCTACCAACTGCTTGGTAATCACCTTTACCTTCATACATTTCAGCCTCATTTCACCTCATCTCTTTCAAACTTAGACACTGAATGTTATTTACGGATGCTCTTTAGCTGCTGTGGTTCTCAGCGTCCCATTCTATATTCGGCTTGAAAGACTACTTAATTTCACTCAGAGGCCTCTTTATCATGGTTAAGACTCTTATGTGCTGTCAATCTGGATATGGGACCAAGGGCTTTATTTCCTTCCGAAAGAAGCTATGCTATGGATTTTTACGGCAGCGGGTTGATCACCCATCCTAGTTCTCTCTGATCCAGGAGTCCATCAGCTCCTCAACAGACATCTAAGAGTTGGCTTGTAAGTCCTGGAGGCTTAAGACCTCCATACGAGGTGGCTAAATAACGAAAGAAGGAAACAAAGATATTTCTGCGAAAACTCTCTATGTAAATTGCATACTATAACGGCTAAGATACAAGAACGCTGGGAATGCATTAACTACTTTTACTTTCTCTTGCCCCGTATGTACAATGTAGATAGAGATAGAGAAGTATTGCATTCCACCGAAAATTCCATGTCGAGATTTTACCGGAAATACATATTTTTAGGACCCCCTGTATTCAAAAAAAGCATTTCCAGAAAAAGGTCCGTGTGTGTGCGTGTGTGTGTCCGTGTGTCCGTGAACACGATAACTCAAAACCGAAAGTAGCTAAGATACCAAACTTGGTATTTAAGTTCAGTATCTTCCAGGGATGCGACATGAAGATTTTGAGAAAAATCCCCCCACTCCAACAACCCTTTACATGGAACTTTTTTCGAAAAAGTTGATTTTCTCAAAAATGGCTAACGATTTTGATTAAAATTTCGTATATTAAACATATTTACCTGACAAATAAAATGTGTATCTTGATTTTTCTAGGAATAGCCTCTGAAGAGTAGTTTATTCTGGATGAAATCTACGGCATTTTGAATAACTGCTAAACCGTAAGAGATAGACAAAAACTTACCGCACAAAAATGTAGAGCACGTTAAAACACACAATTTATGTTATATACATTTTTTTCGTGGAGTTCGTCGTTTTTGAGACATTCCTTATTTTTGGTTTCTGCTACGAAAAAATTATATTTTTCTCATACAGGAACTTCTCAACTCCGATCCATATAAACAAAGGAACTTCATTGACATAGCAACCACCTTTTGACTATCACTTTAACCTATGGTAGTCCCTTATTTCGCTTCTACTTACAAGGAAGCAAGTAATGAGACTATTCCTGCTAAATTTTTCTGATTAGTATAAAGTAAATACAAGTGTAAGCTTTTTAAGAATAATTTGTTGCAGGTGTATAGAGAAAGTCATGTGAATGGTGCATCAGACTTTTACTTTCTCTACCCGTACTATGTACTTAGTGTATATAAAAAGTATTGTATTGTACCAAAGAATTCGATACCAAAATTTCACTGGAAATACATGCTTTAGGACCCCCTGAATTAAGAAAAAAATATATATATATAAATGTATTGTGTGTGTATGTGGGCAGCATAGCTCAGAAGCGAGAAGTCCGTTAAATACCAAACTTGATATTTCAGTTCTATATCTTCTAAAGATGCGACACGAAGATTTTCAAGAACATCCCCCCCCCACCGCAAACTACTCTTTTATATGGAAAAATTTCGACAATTCTAGTTTTCTCAAAAATGGCTTAAAATATTTTGACTAAAATCTCTTATATTTAAATTTTTATACGATAAACAAAATGCATATGATGATTTTTCTAGTAATAGCCTCTGAAGACATTTATTCTTGATGAATTTTTGCGGAATTTTGCACAACTGGCAAACCTCAAGACAGAGACAAAAACTTACTTATAAAATGTAGATCACCTTAAAATACACAATTTATGTTATATACAGCTTTTTCAGGGGTTGACTCTTTTTTGGGACATTCCTTGTTATTGGTTTCAGTTTTAAAATATACACTTACTATTCGGTTTAGCCTTGTGAATTCTCTTATTTCGCTTTTAATTATAGCGAGGTAGGTAATAAGACCGTTTCTGCTAATTCTTATGTCGATTAGCATGAAGTAGATGGAAGAAAACTAATTTGTTACACAGATGAGAGAAAGTCATGCGAATGGAGAGCATCAGATTTTTCTATTATCGGCGTTTAAGAAAGAACGGATTCCGAAGATTTAGAGCAACACAGTTATAATCCCTAATGCTTCGATTCAGGAAAAAATTAAGGATTATTTATCTTGAAACTTTCGGCAACTCATTCCAAATGGATCAGTTATTAGCCACACCTGTACATCAAGCAAATAAAATATTCATAATTACGTGATCAGAAAGACCTAGTGTAAACAATCATTAAAATTTATTATCGCATAAAGCTTGAACAATCTGTCAGAATATCTATCATATTTCGAATCACTAATCCTTCTGAGTGGTTTTCAATCATTTAGGTATAGGTGGCAACTAAAATTTGAATAAACTAGCTATCAAAGTGGCCACAGCCCAAATCACATTCACAATGAGATGCAGGTGCAGACTTTGCACTAGTGTTATTTAATGTAAGCAAGACCCTATGCAATGCAAAACAAGAGTTTGCAAACTCCACACTTTATTCTTGCGTTGCGTGCAAAGAGGAGGAATTCTGCTTCTTTTCTCCATGTATTGCCTATGTATTCAACAACAGACGATAGCAATGTAAGGTTTTACATGCATGTTCTTCTGTTTGGCAGTGTAGTGCCGCGCCATCTCTAATTTCTCTCAAGAGGTTATGAAGGTTTCCTTGCGAATCCTCCTTTGAAAGGATGCAACTATCATCGGCGTATAAATTTCTTGGTTTTCATAAATCGAAGGCGCAAAGGGATAATTCATTAAATGTGTACTTTCATCACTTTCTGCTTGTTCTATTTTCAATAATTTTGAATGAGCAATTATTGTCAAGTTACTGCCGCGAGCCTTAGTTATTAATTTGTAATTTTTACTTTCTCTACGCATACTATGTATGTACATAGTGTATAGAGAAGGTATTGTAATGCACCCAAAAATTCCATCCCGAGATTTCACCGGAAATACACGTTTTAGAACCCTCTGAACCAAAAAAAAAATTCTGGAAAAAGGTACAAGAGAGAGAGAGAGTGTGTGTGTGTGTGTGTGTGTGTGTGTGTGTGTGTGTGTGGAGACAGCATAGCCCAAAAACGAAAATCCCGTTGAATACCAAACTTGGTATTTAAGTTTCATTTCTTCTAAGGATGTGACACGAAATTTTTCAAGAAAATCCCCCCACCCCAACTACCCTTTACATGCAACTTTTTTCAAAATGTTGATTTTCTCAAAAATGGCTCAAATGACTGATTAAAGTATCGCATATTAAAGATATTTACATGAGAAATAATATGTATATCTCGAATTTTCTGGGAATAGCATCTGAAGACTACTTTAATCTGGATGAATTTTACAAAATTCTGCTTAACTGCTAAACCGCATGAGATACGCAAAAACTTGCCACACAAAAACTGTACAGCAGATTAAAACACACAATTTAGGTGATATCTTTGTTTTTCGTGGAGTTGATCGTTTTTGAGATATTTCTTGTTTTTGATTTCAGCTTTAAAAGCTTATGCTTTTCTCATACAGGAATTTGTCAACTCGTATCCATATAAACAAAGGATCTTCAGTCACATAGCAACCAGCTTTTGGCTTTCACTTTAACCTATGGTACCCCATTATTTCACTTCTACTTACAAGGATGCAAGTTTTAAGGCTGTTTCTGCTAATTTTTTCTCGTATAGCATGAAGTAAATAGAAGCATTAGTTTTTTAACAATAATTTATTGCAGAGATATGGAGAAAGTCATGTGAATGGAACACAGATTTTTTTCTACGGTGCGCAAACATTGCCAACATTCCTTATCCACTTTATGTGTATGCTTAGCTGTGTACATGACTAATAAGTCGCACAGTGGGTAGTCAGCGACAATTCAGCAGAAGTTATCAGTATGGCAAAATATATGCAACTATTTTGCAACACATGTTTTCAATGTAATAGAGGCACCTTTGCATTTACAATTAGAACGAACTGTATTAACAGAGCAGTACTCCTAAAAGTAACAGAGAAACATGCTTGCAAGTTTACTAAATGTACCAGCCGATACATACCCCTAAATTAAAGAGATTTTGCAAGCTGTATTGTTGCAATGTTTGGTTCCACATATATCTGAGCCGTTTTTACTTTCTCTAGCTCAAATGTGTAACGTACATAGTAGACAGAGAAGATGTTGTATTCCACCTAAAATCTCGATACCGAGATTTTGCCGGAAATATGTTTTGGGGCTCCCTGAAGCCAAAAAGAAGCAGTTTTAGAAAAAGGTCAGTTTGTGTGTGTGTTTGTACGGCATAACTCAAAAACGAAGGGTCTGTAAAATTCACGCTTGGTATTTAAGGTTGGTATTTCTTAAGAATGTGACAAGAAGATTTTCAAGCAAATTCTTCCATCCAAACTACCCTTTAGAGGGAAAATGTTCATTTGCTCAAACATGACTGACGATTAAAATACCTCATATTAAAGATATTTACATAACAAATAAAATGTATATTTTGAATTTTCTGAAAAGTGCCCTTAAAATCCCCTTCATTTTGAATGACTTTTGCGTAACTCGTAAATCTTAACACATAGAAAAAAACTTATTACCCAGAAATTTTAGATCTTATGTTCTTTACATTTTTGTTGCACAGCTAACCGTTTTCGAGACATTCCTTGTTATAATTTTCAGTTTTAAGCTACCAAACGGGAAACCATATTTATTTTGCCTGTCGTTGGTTGAACTCCTGGCCAGCAAAGAAAACCGAAATTAAATTGTTCCAAATAGCAGCCGGCATTTATAATATTTAACTACCGTTTTAGGTAAAGTTACTTTTTATTTCGCTTCTACTTATAACGAAGCAGTAATAAGACCATTTCTACTAATGTTTATCTCGATTAGCATGATATAGATAAAAGATTAGTCTTTTGTAAGAAAGGTTCGTTTGCGGAACAGCTAGAGAAAGTCATGTGAATGGAACGCAAATGTTTTTCTAAATTGAGCTACACTAAGAGTGATATACGCTACAATAAAGCCTGACAATGATAAATTAGTGTCGAGAAAAGTGTATCAACCCAAAAAGGTTTGTAAAGCCTCACTTGAAGAAAGACTGCAAAATATAATTAGGTACTTGGTCACTCGCCAAATTGGTTCTTCCAATGTTATACAATATTTTTCAGAACATGATAAACCTGCCCCACTCCTCCTCCAAAGGCTTTAAAGTTTGGGATACGGAAGTGTACGTCTGAAAACTAACCCTCGCTTTTGCCACTTACAGGTCCCTTAACTGAGGTGCGATTCTCGACTTGCAAGCAGAGTGTACACAATCTCGAGGAAACAGGTTTTACTGAGTTGTCTCTCGCCCCTAGTACAGGATCATCTTTTGTTTAGTAATGGTTCTTGCCCAGCGGAACAGGGGAACGGTCCCGTTTGAAGGTCAATATATTTTGGAGAAAAGTAAACTGTGTTTCGTGAATAACACTGTTGATAACTTAGGTGGACCGAGCTGAGGCGAGTTGGCTAAGGCGTTTCGTATAGGACTGGAATTCGAGAGGTCATGGGATCGGTTCTCTGTGGCCGTCCTCTCTGATCCGTGGGTTTTTCCGGGTTTTTCCCAGGTCTCTAGGCGAATGCTGGAGAGAACTCTTCATTACCCCGAACTTCCTATCCTTTCATTTCATCCCAACTTTTCCCTTCTTTCAGGGATATAAGTGTCGACGAGGACTGCGGCTGAGGTGCCAGTTCGTGAAGGAGATTGCAAAATACAGCTCAGGGTAGCGGAATGGCGCACGGGCTCCTGGCGTTCCCGCGTCCAGTTGAAGAGCTGCTTGTGACCTGTTAGGGACCTTCCACTTCGACTCTCTTCCTCCCGCATATCAGCCGCCCTCTAAAATTATGCTCATCTCATCCTTCCTCCAGGAGTATGATGCAGAATAAGCCCACGGCTAGTGTGGAATACCCCTCCGTAGCGTATACACACACACCCCAAATGGAATTTGGACACGTCACACTTCCCCTCCGTTTTCTAGTTCCCAAGAGCTCAAAAGTTGGTGTTTGGAATTGCTTGGTTACCACCGGATGTGCCTGCGTGTCATACAGAGAAGGTAGTGAAAAGAGACTGAACGAGGGTGCTCGACAGTGAAGCAATGAAGCGAAATTTTTTGCAGCAGAGTACCTAATTTCATCCTCCATTAACAGAAAAGTTGAGGCTTCTCGGAGAAGTCGAGGAAAGAACGGTTTGCAGAATAGCCCGAAGGCCTCTTTTCAATACTCGTTACAGTAGCAGACTTCCGGCGTATGTAAGAATGAGATTATGAGAGCTCAGGAAAGAGTTAAATGGCATTCCGGACCTTAGCATTGACTACAATAAGGCCAAAATGGATATCTTTATTATGTGTCCCCCAAATGTAGGGTTTTCTCTAGCTCAAGGTGAAACCGAAGTGATGAAAGTGAAATTCCAAAGCATTAAAGGTAGAGCTGTAATTAACTTGTTTTTGATGAAGACCGCTTCTTCAGGTTAAATTTGCCAACGGTTTGCCCATCTTTCTCAGTCCTGAGGAAGCTTCATAATAAGATGGGCGAAGCGTGGAATGTGACTGTGGTGGGTGGTTCAGGCGTTTCGTATTGGAGTGGCTTTTGGGAGGCCGTGGGATAGGTTCTCCGCGGCTGAACTCTGACCCATTTGGGAGTTTTCCGGTACCACTAGGAGAGTACTGAAGAGGATTCTTCAATTTCCCGAACTTTTTGTCTCTTAATTTCATCCCAACCGGTCTATTTCATGGATACAAGCGTCGATGAGGACAGCGTCAGAGATGCCATTTCGTAGAGGAGATTGCGCCCTGGAAATACAGTTCTCGGTGACGGAATGAGTCGAATACAGCCACGGGCTCCTGTCGAGATTAAAAGCTGTTTGTGACCTTTTAGGGACCCTCCAAGACGGCTCTCTCTGACGGATGTCGACCTCCCTCTAAAAGTACACTTATCTCACCCTTGTTCTAGGAGTCTGACGTACATTAAGCCCACGGCTGCAATGTGGAATATCCCTCCGTAGCGTATACATACACAATCGAGGCAGAATTGGGACACTTCATACTTCCCTTCTGTTTACAAGCTCCCAAGGGTTGTAATAGCTCAGAGCTAGTGTTTGGAATTGCTGTTATCACCGGATGTGCCTGCATGCCATGCAGAGCTGCTAGTGAAAAGAGACTGAACGAGAGTACTAACGGCGAGGCAATGAAGCGTAAAATTTTGCAACCCAGCACCTGATTTCATCCTCCATTAACAGAAAAGATGAGGCTTCACGGAGGAGTTGAGGAAAAACGATAAACAGAATAGCCCGAAGACCTGTTTTCAGTACCCAGTACAGTAGCAGCAGACTAAGTAGCACAAATCTTCCAGGCGTATAGGACGGAGGTAATGAGAGCTCAGAAAAGGGTTAAGTGGCATCCCGGACCGTAGCCAAATTAACAGCTCTCTAATGTTTCCTCCAAAAGTTAGGTTTTTCTCTAACTTGAGGAGATACCGAAGTAACAAAAGTGAAATTTCAAAGCATTAAAGATAGTGTTGCAATCATCTTGACCCAATACTTCCAGCGTAGACCGCGTCTTAAGGCTAAAATTTGCCAACAATTCGGCCATCTTATGATGAAGCTTTTCCAGAGAAAATGTTAGCCTTAAGACACCGGAAGTAATAGACCAAGATAATCTTAACATTGGCGGTGGAAGTTTACGAAAACAGAGCGGTAATTGTTTGCACAACCTATACAACCAACAAAAGAAGCATTCATGCCAAGTTTTAGTTCTGAATGTATTAATTAATTTGATTTAATTGCCTAAAATCAAAATTTATTCTTTTACTACACTGTTGAAATATAAGCGCCATGTTTACTTTCTCTAGCTCGCATGAGACATCTTTATATAAAAAATATGACGTTCCATTCACATGACTTTCTCTACGTCTCTGTAAGAAATTGTTAGAAAGCTTATGCTTCTATTTACTTCATACTAAACGAGAAAAAATAGCAGAAATAGTCTTATCACTTGCTTCCTTATAAGTAGAAGCGAAATAAGGAAGTACCATTGGTTAAGCTGGTTGTTATGTGACTGCAGTTCCTTTGTTTGTACGGACAGGAGTTGACAAATTCCTGTAAGAGAAAGGAATAAGTTTTTCAAAGCTGAATTAAAAAAAAAAGGAATATCTAAAAAACGATCAACTCCACGAAAATAATATATATATTACATAAATTGTGTGTTTTAACGTGCTTTACAATTTTGTGTGGTAAGTTTTTGTCCATCTCTTACGGTTTAGCGGCTACGCAATATATCATAAAATTGATGCAAAATAAAGTAGTTCTCAGAGGTTATTCCTAGAAAATTCAAGATATACATTTTATTTGTGAGGTAAATATCTTTAATATACGGTAGTTTAATAAAAATTGTTAGAGCCATTTTTAATAAATTCAGTTCCATGAAAAAAGTTCCATGTAAAGGGTAGTTAGGTGTGGGGGATTTTCTTCAAAATCTTCGTGTCGCATCCTTGGAAGATACCAAACTTAAATACCAAGTTTGGTATTCAACGGTGTTTTCGGTTTGAGCTATGCTGTCCATAGACACACACACATACACAGACATACACACAGACAAACAGACCACACACACAAACATTTTTCTAAAAATGCTTTTTTTAAAGCAGGGACTCTCAAAACGTGTATTTCCGGTGAAATCTCGGTACGAATTTTTGGGTACAATACAATACCTTCTCGATACACTATGTACATAGTGCGTATAAGGAAAGCAAAAAGAAAAGTCAGTAAAATAACAAACTTGGTATTTAAGTTTAATATCCTGTGTATTTTAACGAGATCTACATTTTTGTGTTGTAAGGCTTTTTTGAGGTTTACCAGTTATGCGGAATGGAGAGGGCTTCAGAGGCTATTCCCATAAAATTCAAGATACACATTTTTACTTTATCTATACGTACTATGCACATAGTGTATAGAGAAAGTATTGTAATGCACCCAAAAATTCGATACCGAGATTTTACCGGAAATACATGTTTTGAGCCCTCCTGAATCCAGAAAAAGCATTTTTAGAAAAATGTCCGTGTGTGTGTTTGTCTCTGTGTGTGTATGTGTGTGCAGCATACCTCAAAACGAAAAGTCTGTTAAAAACCAAACTTTGTATTTAGGTTTGCTATCTTCCAAAGATGCGACACGAAGATTTTCAAGAAAATCCCCCCACTCCCAACTACCCTTTATTACATGGAACTTTTTTCGAAAATTTTGATTTTCTAAAAAATGGCTCTAACGATTTTTATTAAAATATCGTATATTAAAGATATTTACCTGAAAAAGTGTATATCTCGAATTTTCTGGGAATAGCATCTGAAGACTACTTTATTCTGGAAGATTTTTGCATAACTACTAAACCGTAAGAGATGGACAAAAACTTAACACAATAAACATGTAGAGCACGTTAAAACACACAATTTATGTTACATACATTTTTTTTTTTCGTGGAGTTAATCATTTTTTAGATATTCCTTGTTTTTGGCTTCAGCTTAGAAAAACTTATAATTTTCTCATACTTTTCTCCCGTGTCCATACAAACAAACGAACTTCAGTCACATAGCAACCAGCTTTTGACTTTACTTTAACCTATGGTACTCCCATATTTCGCTTCTACTTACAATAAAGCAAGAAATACGACTATTTCTGCTAATTTTTCTCGATTAGCATGAAATAAATAAAAGTATAAGCTTATTAACAATAATTTTTATAGAGATATAGAGAAAGTCACGTGAATGGAACACATCAGATTTTTTGTCATATAAATATTCGCCATTTTAATTGAAATCTTTAATAATCCTTTTAAGAAAATAAACATTTTCGAAGTTTTTTCCATGTAAAGTGTAGTTGGGTTTGGGGGAATTTTCTTTAAAACTCTTCACGTTTGGTATTTAACGGACTTTTTGTTTTTGAGCTACTCCGCTTAGTCATTCACATGTGGTCATGTTATTAAACTTACTTTTTTTTTTTTGGATCGAACGGGGTGTCATATGTATTTCCGGTGACACCTCGGTATCGACTTTTTGGGTGGAATACAATATCTTCTCTATCCACTACGTACATACGTGCTAGAAAAATAAATAAAAATAATAAAAGGTTACATAAGAAAGCAAAAAGGTAGCAAAATAACAGTATTCATATATACTGCAATTAATATTTCAACTCGGGTTGAATTTTATTAATTAGTAATGAACACAGTGGTGTAATGCACTCTAAGAGAATGCTGTTCCATTAAACTTAAGCCTAACAGCTTTTCTTCTTAAGAGTTTAAAACTGGTTTAATCCCTTGGATTAACCGAGTTAGTATCGTACAGTTTTAATCTCCGTATGGGAGTGTGTGGATTGGGATCCTGTCAGGGAATGCTCTTCGTTTACGTCACAACTATAACAATCTCCACCACTTATACATTAATTAGAAATGATATTTCATTTCACTCAAGTATTCGATATCGAAATTGCACTGGAAATTTTATTTTGAGAAATATTGAAGTAAAAAAAAGTATTTTGGAAATTAGAATGTGTATGTGTGTGTGTGTGTGTGTGTGTGTGTGTGTGTGTGTGTGTGTGTGTGTGTGTGTGTGTGTGTGTGAAAATAGAAAAATTCATAAGGAATACCACGAGTGTTTTCATGTCGTTAATTCACGACCGGAGCAAAGCGACGGAAGTCAATTGTCCTAAGAGATGAAAACACAAGTTTTATTTGATAAGACAATTCAGCAAAATAAACTATTCATAATTTATAATATATAAGAATATTGTAATACTTACATTAGCTCTCAAATGGTAGATGACGCATTCGACCATGTTTATTTACAGAATGTTCTTTTTTCTTCTTGCTTCACTGCCTCCTGAATTATGACATGGCCGACCGTGCTAGTATCGGTAGCAACAATAAAAATATGATGTGTTACACTCACATGACTTTCTCTAGCTGTTCTACAAACTTCTTATATAAGATTGTTCTTTCTGCATCTTGCTAATCGCGGTACTCATTAGCACAATGTTCTTATTACTTAGTTCCTTATAAGTAGGAAAAAATAAGGGAATACACTATACTAAATCGATAGTCAAATGTTTTAAAAGCTGTCGTTATGCGCTTGTCATTACAAATCGCTTCTTTACTTGGCCAGGAGTAGAACAAAAGAAAAACGGACACTCCCGTCTGAGGAAAGTATAAATACTTCACAACTGATACTAATAACAATGAATACCTCGAAAACTGTAAGGTCCACGAGAAAAATGTATATGACATAACTTGTGTATTTAAACAAGACGTACATGTTTTGTATAGTAAGTTTTTGTCTATCTCTTACAGTTTACTAGTTATGCCAAATTAAGCAAAATTCATCCAGAATAAACAGGTCTTTAGAAGCTTTTCCCAGAAAATTAAAAGATATACATATTATTTGTCAGCTAAATAGCTTTAATATACGATATTTTAATTAAAATCGTTAAGAGCCATTTTATAAGAAAATCAAAATTTTCGAAAAAAAGTTCCATGTAAAGGGTAGTTTGGGGTGGGGGGATTTTTCTCAGAATCATTCGTGTCGCATCCCTGGAAGATACTAAACTCAAATACCAAGTTTGGTGCTTTACCGACTTTTCGTTTTAGAGTTATCGTGTTCACAGACACACACACACACACACACACACACGTTGTACATACGGGGCTAGAGAAAGTAAAAATAGGAAATAAACGTTATTTTATTTGAGGCTATTGCACTCATCTCATACACAAGAAATACAAATAATCATAGTCACTCCTTTTTACTGTCTCTATACTCACTATGTACATAGTGTATAGAGAATGTATTGCACTGCACCAAAAAATTCGATGCCGAGATTTCACCGGGAATATACGTTTTAGGGTCCCCTGTATCCAAAAAATGTATTTTCAGAAAAAGGTACGCGCGTGTGTGTGTGTGTGTCCGTGTGTCCGTGAACACGATAACTCAAAAACGAAAAGTCGGTAAAATACCAAACTTGGTATTTAAGTTTAGTATCTTCCAAGGATGCGACACGAATATTTTGGGAAAAATCCCCCCACCCCAAACTACCCTTTACATGGAAAATTTTTCGAAAACTTTGATTTTCTAAAAAATGGCTCTAACGATTTTGATTAAAATATCGTATATTAAAGTTATTTACCTGACAAATAAAATGTATATTTTGAATTTTCTGGGAATAGCCTCTGAAGACTACTTTACTCTGGATGAATTTTTCATAACTACTAAACCGTAAGAGATGGACAAAAACTTAACCCATAAAAATGTAGAGCACATTAAAACACACAATTTATGTTATACAAATTTTGTTCGTGGAGTTGATCGTTTTTGAGATATTTCTTTTTGTTGGTTTCAGCTTTGAAAAACTTATACTTTTCTCATACAGGAATTTGTCAACTCCTGTCCATACAAACAAAGGAACATCAGTCACACAGCAACCAGCTTTTGACTTTCACTTTAACCTATGCTACTCCCTTATTTCGCTTCTACTTACAATAAAGCAAGAAATAAGACTATTTCTGCTAATTTTTCTCGATTAGCATGAAATAAATAAAAGATAAGCTTATTAACAATAATAATTTACAGAGATATAGAGAAAGTCATGTGAATGGAACACATCAGATTTTTTTAACTAAATACATTATGAACTGGATAAAACTTGAAATAAACATTCTAATAATTGAATTCAATGAAATTACAATTGTGGAACTGACAGTTATTAAAAGCGAAGGTTCTCTGACTGAATTGTCACCTTGTTACCAATAACCCAGGGAAGGGATTAATTAAACGAACGTCAGGTGCGACACGATTTCAAAGAAATCAACATCAGCTGCGATAAGATGTTTCGACAATATCGCTCCAGTCAGATTACCGCGATTGGTTGAAATTGCCTAATCTCCAACATTGTATTGGCGCTTTAATAGTTGAGCTAATTGTTGTTTAAATACCAAACATGGTAAGTTCTGCGTCTTTCGGGGACAATGCGAAGATTTTCAACAAAACATCCCACCGCAAACTATACTTTATATTTATGTTCGAAACTTCTTGCTCTTTTCGTTTCTTTTTTTAATAAAAATCTCTTACGTTTTTCACTTTCAAAAATCACATTACTTTCTCTACCTGTTCTGCAAACTATTCTTATAAAAGTTGGATAGGTAGAGATTCAAACTAAAAATTTCAACATCACAGCCGGGATTTCAACCACGGATCTCCCAGTCTCTAGCTGGTTGCTCTACCACTGAGTTACCATGGCAATATGCCGGCATAGCATTGACTTTCTCAACCGACTTTCATATTTACCGGTAAACCATACAAGGGGATTTCAAATTATTTTGAGATGACATACCCAATGGCGACTTACAATTTTGTAAGTACTTTAAGTCCCAACGTTGAGAAACCTAAATTCATATACCCAAGGTCGCGGGTTCAAACCCGGTGGAGGACGATGGATTTTTTCGGATGTAAAAGTCCTTAGCATGGCTTCCTTCGGAACGGGTGGTAAAGCCGTTGGTCCCGTGGCGTATGTTTACGGCACGTAAAAGAACCTCAAGCCTTGTAGAGAGACCTCTGGGCAAAATTAAGCGGACTTTCACGTCCAGTTTAGAATGAGACGCTGAGAACCACAGTAGTCAAAGAGTTTTTTTTTTTGTGTTTAACGCCCGCTTTAACTACTAATGGCACCGCAGGCGGTGACACTGATGATACATGAATGATAATGGAGCACCGGTGGAATGCGATGGCGGAGGAAACCGGAGTACCCGGAGAAAACCCGCCCCAGCGCCGTTTTGTCCACCACAAATCTCACATGTGGTCGCTTGGGATCGAACCCCGGCCGTCTAGGTGAGAGTCGAGTGGTCTAACCACTCGGCCACGGCGCGGCCAGTCAAAGAGCGTCCATAAATAACACGCCATTTACATTTAGCGTTGAGAAATTCAACGCTATGCCGGCATGTTGTCATGGTAATTCAGTGGTAGAGCAACCGACTAGAGTCCGGGAGATCCGCGGTTCAAATCCCGGCTATGGCGTTGAATTTTTCAGTTTGACTACCTATCCAATTCCTGTCCTACACACGGTTTCTGTGAGAAAACAAAATTATCACTATTCTTATAAAAGATTATTCTTCTATTTACATTATAAGCGAGATAAGCATTAAAAGTATTATTCTTATAAAAGATTATTCTTCTATTTACATTATAAGCGAGATAAGCATTAACACTATTAGTTACTTCTTGGTCACTTCTAAGCAGAAGGAAAATGGGTATAAAGCGATAGTAAAACCTTTCGAAAGCTGATCGATATATGAACAATTGAAGTTCGGTTCCCTTTGCATTTCCAGAAAAGGGAGAGAAGAATCGGAAGCTGAACCCGCTTAGGAAGATGCGTAATTTAAAATTGAAGTCAACAACAAGGAGTGTCTCGGAAATGGTCAACTCTGCTGCAAAAATGTGTATGTAATAAATGTGTGTTTTAAATAGATCTACTTTTTTTGTGCAGTAAGTTTTTGTGTATCTCTTACTGTTTACTAGTTATTAAAAATTCATCCAGAATGAACACGTCTTCAAAAGCTATTCCCAGAAAATTCAAGATAAACATTTTATTTGCCATGTAAATAGACTTGATACACGGTATTTTAATCAACATCGTTAGAGCCATCTTTGAGAAAAACAATTTTTACTTTCTCTACACGTACTATGTACATAGTGTATAGAGAAGGTGTTGCATTCCACCCAAAATTCGATACCGAGATTTCACCGGAAATACATGTTTTGGGTCCCCCTGAATCCAAAAAAAAAGCATTTTTGGAAAAAGGTCCGTGTGTGTGTCTGTGGACAGCATAGCTCAAAAACGAAAAGACCGTTGGTATTTAAGTTCGGTATCTTCCAAGGATGCGACATGAAGATTTTCAAGAAAATCCCCCCACCCCACCTACCCTTTACATGGAACTTTTTTCGACAATTTTTATTTTCTCAAAAATGGCTGACGATTTTGATTAAAATATCGTACATTAAAGATATTTACCGGACAAATAATATGTTTATCTTGAACTTTTCTGGGAATAGCCTATGAAGACCACTTCTCGATGAATTTTACGGAATTTTGCGTAATTGGTAAACCGCAAGAGATGGACAAAAACTTAGCTTACAAAAATGTAAAGCACATTAAAAACACAATTTATGTTGTTTACATTTTTTTCGTGGAGTTGATAGTTCTTGAAGTATTCCTCGTTTTTGGTTTCAGTTTTGTAAAAACTTATGCTTTTCTCATACAGGAATTGGTCAACTCCTGTCCACACAAACAAAGGAACTTCAATCACATAGTAACCAGGTTTTGGCTATAACTTTAACCTATGCTACTCTTTATTTCGCTTCTACTTAAAAGGAAGCAAGTAATAGGAGTATTTATACTCATTTTTTCTCGATTGGCATGAAGTAAATAGAAGCATAAGCTTTTTAACAATAATTTGTTGCAGAGATGTAGAGAAAGTCATTTGAATGGAACACATCAGATTTTTTTAAAAATATTTCCATGTAAATGGTAGTTTGGGGTGGAGGGATTTTCTTAAAACTCTTCGTGTCACATTCTTTGATGATACCAAATATAAATACCAAGTTTGGTATTTAACAATCTCTAGTTTTTCAGCTATGCTGTCCACAGACACACACATACGGACCTTTTTCTAAGAATGTTTTTTTTAACTCAGGAGGACCTCAAAGCATGTATTTTCGGTGAAACCTTGGTATCGAATTTTGGGTGGAATACATTTACTCTATATATAAATACATAGTACATACGTGTAGAGAAAGTAAGAAGTGAGGGTTGGATAGTTTTTACGCCCATGGCTTCAACTGAAACATATAAGATCTTTGAAATCTTTTTATAAGTGTTATAAGTTACTGATAGCAAAAGCTCTTCTACATTTCTGATCTGTTTTTCATTCTTCTCAACTGAACACCATCACATCCTCGTGAACCCCGTCCAAACTTTGTAGAGGGCATTTTTTTCTTTTCTGAGGCCGTCATTTCCACTTCGGTGCAATTAATAATTCATGTTTTGAGGATAATAGCGAAGACACCGTTCTCAAAATACGACATTGTGTTTTATGTCACAACCATTCCACGTCGGCGAGCAATCTATAATTTGAAAAATCTTTAATTCATGACTGTTGCTTGGTAGTGCCCACAAACTTACCTAGGCAGGTAAAAAAGTCGAGGGGAGGTTAGTCCCTTTTTTCTACCAGTTAAAGGTTAAAGAGGAAATTTAATGTGAACTACTTGTGCTGTTGTGGTGGGTCTTGTAGATGTCGCTCGCGTTCAAGATGGAGATTAAGAATAACAAACACAAATCCTTCCTTTCACCTTGATCAGCAAGGTTAAACATTTTAGCACGCAAATCTGCCGGTGTTTTGTAGAAAAGAAAATAACCAACCTTATCGAATTAAAGCATACTCAAGTCTACACGAAGTAGTTACTTTAGGTGTTTATAGTCTTTATCGGATTATCCAGAATCCTGCAAACTAACAAGTTTTGAACCCTAGTGCCTGAAATATGATGTTCATTAAAGAGGAAAACAAATCCCAAATTGAGAACTTGGATACTGGAATTACGTCAAAGATAACGTCATAAAAGTACAGTCTGGAATTTGGGACCTCATGAATATACATGACCTCTATTCATTGTCAAACTGATGTGTTCAAATTTCTGTACAAATTGTAGTTAATAAGCTTATTCTACTTCTTGCTAATCGAGATAAACATTGCAAAAACGGTCTTATTACTTAGCTCCTTACTACTAGAAGGAAAGCAAAGGAATACACTAGGCTAAACCAATAATCGAATGTTTTAAAATGTGGTTGCATTAGAATTGAAATCCGTTTCTTTGCGTGGCCAGGAGTTGTCAAGAAATATCTCGAAAATTATTAACTCTAGGAAAAATATATATACAAGACAAATTGTGTGTTATAATGAAATTTGCATGTTTGGTGTAGTGAATTTTTGTCTGTCTCTTAAGGTTTACCAATTATGCAAAATTCAGTCGCCCTCCGTGGTGTAATGGTTACCTTGCTAAATTCATATACCCAAGGTCGCGGGTTCAAAACCCGGCGGAGGACGGTGGGTTTTTTCGGGTGTAAAAATCCTTAGTAGCCTTAGTATGACTTCGGAAGGGAAGTAAAGACGTTGGTCTCGTGTCGTAAATTTACGGCACGTAAAAGAACCTCAAGCCGGATAGAGAGGCCTCTGAGCAAAATTAAGCGGTCTTTCACACCCAATTTAGAATGGAACGCTGAGAACCACAGCAGTTAAAGAGCGTCCATAAATAACATGCCATTTCCATTCTTTTGGCAAATTTCAGAAAAAAACCATGCAGAATGAAGAATTCTCTGATTCTATTCCCACAAAATTCAGGATATATATTTCATTTGTCATGTAAACATCTTAAATATAAGAGATTTTACTCCAAATCGTTAGAGCCATTTTTGATAAAATCGATTTGTTTTAATTTTTTTCCATGTAAAGGACAGTTGGGGGTGGGGGAGATTTTCTTGAAAATCTGCGTTTCGCATCCCTGGAATATATAGAACTTACATATTTAACGGACACACATGGACATTTTTCTAAAAATGCCCTTTTTGGTTAGAGGGAGTCTCAAAACGTGTATTTCCAGTGAAACCTTGGTATCGAATATTTGATTGCAACTAAATATCTTCTCTATACACTATGTACATAACACGTGTAGAGAAAGTAAAAACGCCTCCTACCAATACAGGGGTACTATAGTTGCTGAAAAATTTAGAAAAGGTTCAAAAGGTATGCCGCATAATTCTCGTGATCACACACATTTAAGAGAAGTAAAGACGTAGTAAGCTGTAGACTCCATCAACTGCAACAAAGACGCGGCATCGTATTTTGTGTCATAAATGTTGCGAGAAGTTTACCTTGTACAAGCACCAGGCGTCTCGACCTTGAGGACAGAGCGCTGCATTCGCTAGTTTTCTGTTTACTACACTAGCGAAACACTAATTCTGGTTTCTTAAAAGCTTTCCGCTCTTACTTATAACTTTCCACGCAGAATTTACTTCTCCTTTCCCCTGATTGGCTAAGTGTATATTGAACGGCGATATACAAATCCTATCCAGTGCAAGGCCAGACAGTAAATACGATATCCTCACTTAGTTTCCATTAGCTAAAATCCCAAAAATACAGTTTACTATAGGCACCGTGCACGGATCAGAAAATCGTATACTGGTGGCGCCGCTCCATGTCATGCTTTGTACTTATTAGGAGGACAGAAGCGGAAGTCATCTGCGATTTCAAAACGTCGAAATATTTTTGTACACATCTGGAAATATATGCTGAACTGTGGGGATGTCCTGAACTTTTATTTCCGATGAAGTCAATGTTGCAAAATTTTGTTGCGGGCTTTCGTTCTCACTATGACCCTCAGGACTGAAAATGAAATATAAAGTATGAATAATAGGTAATACGTACACAAAAGTTAATAAAATAATAATAATTGAGAGCCTATTCTCATTAAGGGTCGTTTAATCATACTCACAGTATTTAGAGATGCTACTTATTTACTTAAAAAATCTGATGTGTACCATTCACATGACTTTCTCTATATCCCTGCTACAAATTATTCTTAAAAAGCTTATACTTCTATTAACTTCATGCTAAAATATTAGCAGAAATAGCCTTATTACTTGCTTCCTTGTAAGTAGAGGTGAAATAAGGGAGTACCATAGGTTAAAGTGATAATCAAAACCTGGTTGCTATGTCACTGAAGTTTCTTTGTTTGTATAGACAGCAGTTGACAAATTCCTGTATGAGAAATGTATAAGTTTTTCACAGCAGAAACCAAAAATAAGGAATGTCACAAAAACGACGAACTCCACGAAAAAATGTATATAATATAAATTGTGTGTTTTATCGTGCTCTACATTTTTTGTGTAGTAAGTTTTTGTCCATATCTTACGGTTTAGCAGTTATTCAAAATTTAGTAAAATTCATCCAGAATAAACTACTCTTCAGAGGCTATTCCCAGAAAATTCAAGATATACATTTTATTTGTCAGGTAAATATCCTTAACATACGAAATTTTAATCAAAATCGTTAGAGCCATTTTTGAGAAAATCAAAATTTTCGAAAAAAAAGGTTCATGTAAAGAGTAGTTGGGGGTGGGGGGATGTTTCTCAAAATCTTCATGTCGCATCCCTGGAAGATACTAAACTTAAATACCAGTTTGGTATTTTACCGACTTTTCGTTTTTGAGTTATCGTGTTCACAGACACACGGACACACACACACGGACCTTTTTCCGAAAATGCTTTTTTTAGATAAAGGGTACCCTAAAACATATTTCCGGTGAAATCTCGGTATAGAATTTTTGGGTGGAGTGCAATACTTCTCTATACACTACGTACATAGTGCGTATAGAGAAAGTAAAAACGTTAGCGTTAATTTCTAAGAAACATTATCCAGACATATGTTAATTTTAAGCATATGTTACGATATAAAATTAGTGTACTTATTTCTTTCGATGCACAGCTTGAACCCATAGATTTCTTCTTTGCGCTTCAGTTGTCCGTATGGGAAAAGAATAAAAGGCATTAGCTGGCGAAGTATTCTTGTAGGTATTATTACATCCTACAACACAGCAGCTGTTCCCTTTCCGCCTTCTTGTAGTATTTACATTCTCAGGAGGTTCAATACTTGACATCTAAGCACACGCAAATATTCTTACTCCACGGTCTCTGTTATCCTCTTGTTAGTAACCAAACTTGCCGCCAGAGTATATATGCTGTGCTTTATACTTCATTTTACTTTCTCTACACGTACGATGTACAAAGTGTATAGAGAAGGTATTGTAATACACCCAAAAATTCGATACCGAGATTTCACCGGAAATACATGTTTTGAGACCCCCTGAATCCAAAAAAATCATTATTTTGAAAAATGCCGGTGTGTATGTGTGTGTGTGTGTGTCTGAGTATCTACGTGTGTATGTGGGCAGCATTGCTCAAAAACTAAAGGTCCGTTAAAACCAAACTTGATACTTAGATTTGGTATCTTCCAAGGATGCGACACGAAGATTTTCAAGAAAATCCCCCACATCAACTACCCTTTAAATGGAACTTATTTCGAAAATTTTGATTTTCTCAAAAATGGCTCTAACGATTTTGATTAAAATTTCGGATATTAAACATATTTACCTGACAAATGAAATGTATATCTTGAATTTTCTGGGAATAGCCTCTGAAGAGTAGTTTATTCTGGATGAATTTTATTAAATTTTGAATAACTGCTAAACCGTAAGAGATGGACAAAAACTTACTCTAAAAAAATGTAGAGCACATTAAAACACACAATTTATGTTATATACATTGTTTTCGTGGAGTTGCTCGTTTTTAAGATATTCCTTGTTTATGGTTTCAGCTTTGAAAACTTACACCTTCCTCATATAGGAATTTGTCAACTTCAGTCATGTAACAACAAGCTTTTAACAATCACTTAAAACTATAATAGTTCCTTATTTCGCTTCCACTTACGGGGAAGCAAGTAAGACCATTTCTGCTAATGTTTTCTCGATTAGCACGAGGTAAAAAGAAGCATAATCTTTTTAACAATAATTTGTTGCAGAGATGTAGAGAAATTCATGTCAATGGAACATCAGCTTTTGTTACAACACAACGTATGTAAGATGAATTAGGTATTTTAAAGACATTTTATAGCGCATTAGCGGTACTTCAAGTAAGAAAAGTATAAATTCTATTGTGATGTCTGAGGTATTCTAATGTGGATCGAGTGAAAGAAAACGCACGATCTAGCCTCGAGTGCTCGCAGATCTTACTTCCTTTCTCCTATCCATTATGCTATATAAAGCCAACGTCAAGATAACATACACGCCTAATTAATATCCCCTTGTTTTAATTAACATGACGTTATATCGCTGTAATAAAACATCCCCAATGACCGGACATTACAGATACGTGCACGCACATGGTGGGCAGGATGTGGGGGGGGGGGGCTAGACTAAACTCCGGTTAGAGCAAGGTGCAAGCACACCCAGTATGTTTGTTTCATTATTTACACAGGGCGTAGGTTGAGCAGGATACATCTGCAGTGCATATGATACATGATGCTGATTCAACGTGGTGCATCAATTACATATTAATGTATGGCTTATGCTCCTTGGGGGGTCGTATAAGCATAAATCTATGAGTATTAAAAATCTGATGTGTTCTATTCACATGTGTTCCATTCAAACTTTTCTTACAAAAGATTATTCTTCCACACACACACACACACACACACACACACACACACACACACACACACACGCGCGCGGGTCTTGTTTTAAGAAGTCTGTTTTAAAATTTGCCAGTCCCCATGTGCCTGTGCCTGTGTGTTTGTTAATGTATCTGTACTTCGAATAAAATCGCAAAAACTAAATCAAGTAAGTAAACAATCGATATGTAGGGAAACTGAAAAAAGGGGGAAAAGTAATACAGCGCCGGAGTCCCAACAAGCCTCCGGAACTATATCTATAATTAAAACATCTGATGTGTTTCATTCACATGACTTTCTCTACATCTCTACAACAAATTATTGTTAAAAAGCTTATGCTTCTGTTTATTTCTGCAAAGTTAGTAGAAAAGTCTTATTACTTGCTTCCTTGTAAGTAGAAGAAAAATAAGGGAGTACGATAGGTTAAAGTGATAGTGAAAAACTGGCTGCTACGTGAATGAAGCTCCTATGGACAGGAGTTCACAAATTCCGCTATGAGAAAAGTGTTAAGCTTTTAATGCTGAAACCAATAACAAGGGAATATCTAAAAAACGATCCACTGCAAGAAAAAAAATGTACATAACATAAATTGTGTGTATTAACGAGCTCTACAGTTTTTGAGAAGTAAGTTTTTGTCTCTCTTACGATTTACTAGTTCTACAAAATTCAATAAAAATCATCCAGAATAAAGGTCTTAAGAGGTTATTCCCAGAAAATACAAGATATATATTTTAATTGGCATGTAAATATCTTAAATAAGAGATTTTTTGTAAACATCGTTAGAACCAATTTTGAGAAAATAAAAATTATCGGAATTCTTTCCATGTAAAGCGTAGTTTGGGGTGGGGGATTTTTCTTGAAAATCTTCGTGTCGCATCTGAACTTAAATACCAAGTTTGGTATTTAACGATCTTTTCGTTTTTGAGCTATGCTCAAAACACACACGGACATTTTTCCAAAAATGCTATGGTTTTATTTTTTCTTTACTTTTTTGTAAATATTTTGAAAAAGAAAATAGATACAAAAAATATGATATGTTCCATTCATTTGACGTACTCTATCTCTCTGTAACGAATTATTAATAAGCTTATTCTTCTATCCACTTCATGCTAAATGAGATAAACAATCTTATTACTTAGTTCCTTCAACTAAAAGCGGAATAAGGGAATACACAAGGCTAAGCCGACAGTCACGTGTTTTAAAAACTGGTTGCTATGGGATTAAAATCCGCTTCTTTGAGTAGCTAAGAGTTCACAAGTTTTCGTATGAGAAAATTTATAGTGGGATTAGGAAATTTTTCTGAAAATGTTCGTGTTGCATCCGTGGAAGATGCTGAACTTAAATACCAAGTTTGGCATTTAACCGAAATTTCGCTTTTGAGCTATGCTGACAACGCCCATCTCCCCTACCACACACACATATACATGGACCTAGTTCTAAGAACCTTATTTTCAACGAGCTGGTTCTCCAATTACTGTTCATTGTAAATTTAAGAGAAAATCCGGGTAAATAATCAGCCATCTTATTCCAACCGAGAAATCAACTCAAGACCAAAGCTAAAGCTAAACTGCAGTCACGTACTTCTCGCATCATGGAGGCTAACTATGTCAATCTCACGCCATAATTTGTCTACGTAAATACGACTTGGAACAAATAAAGATATTTCCGAGCACTGACCCCACCCAATATAGCATGAATTCGTGACAGAGGCCAAAGCCCATATTTTAGTTCTTTAATGCCCATTGGTCCGTTGCGGTAAAATGCCTTAAAGTGAGCACTATTTTTCTTTCTCTCCACACAATAGAAAGGCAATATAATGGAGCTATTACACATAACAGAAGAGAGAAGAAATAATAGCACTGCACATTTTAAACGCTACAGTATTGCTAGAGGCAAGGCCATTACACAACAATGCTTCCTAAATCATTACTCCAGCAGAGTACTTTAGCCGCAGCACCCAACCGGATCAGTGTGCTCTTACAGAAACGAACAAATCCATTCACATCACTTTCACTATATCTCTGTAGTAAATTATTTCTAATACTTCCTTTCATCTACTTCATACCAATCCAGATACACATTAGTAGAAACAATCATATTACTTGCTTTCTTATCAGTAGAAGGAGAGTAAAGAAAAGCACTAGACTAAACCGATTGTCATTTGTATATTAAAAGCTGTCGCTACCTGATTGAAATCCATTTCTTTGCATTACCAGGACTTAACAAATTTCCGTAGGAGAAAAGTTTCAAGTATTTTAAAACAAACTAATAACAAGGAATATATCAGAAATAGTCAACCCCACGAAAAAAAGTCTGATGTGCTCCATTCACATGACTTTCTCCATATCCCTGCAACAAGTAATTCTTAAAAAGCTTATACTTCTATTTACTTTATGCTAATCAGAAAAAATTAGCAGAAATAATCTTATTACTCGCATCCTTGTAAGTAGAAGCGAAATAAGGGACAACCGTAGGTTAAAGTGATAGTCAAAAGCTGGTTGCTATGTCAATGAAGTTCCTTTGTTTATATGGATAGGAATTGACAAGCTCCAGTATGAGAAAAGTATACGTTTTTCATAGCAGAAACCAAAAATAAGGAATGTCACAAAAACGACGAACTCCACGAAATAAAATGTATATAACACAAATTGTGTGTTTTAATGTGCTCTACATTTTTTTGTTTAGTAAGTTTTTGCCCATCTCTTACGGTTTAGCAGTTATTCAAAATTTAGTAAAATTCATCCAGAATAAACTACTCTTCAGAGGCTATTCCCAGAAAATTCAAGATATACATTTCATTTGTCAGGTAAATATGTTTAATATCCGAAATTTTAATCAAAATCGTTAGAGCCATTTTTGAGAAAATCAAAATTTTCGAAAAAAGTTCCATGTAAAGGGTAGTTTCTCAAAATCTTCGTGTCGCATCCCTGGAAGATACTAAACTTAAATACCAAGTTTGGTATTTTACCGACTTTTCGCTTTTGAGTTATCGTGTTCACGGACACACGGACACACACACACACACACACACACACACACACACACACACACACGGACCTTTTTATGAAAATGCTTTTTTTTGGATATTGGGAACCCTAAAACAAATATTTCCGGTGAAATCTCGGTATCGAATTTTTGGTGGAGTGCAATACTTTCTCTATACACTATGTACATAATGCATATGGAGAAAGTAATAAAAAGTTTATGCTTCTATTTATTTCAGGCTAATCGAGAAAAAAATAGCAGAAATAGTCTTATGACTGGCTTCCTTGTAAGTAGAATCAAAATAAGGGAGTACCATAGGTTAAATTGACAGTCAAAAGCTGTTGCTATGTGACTGAGGTTCAAGGCTGAAACCAAAAACAAAGAATATTTCAAAAACGATCAAATCCACGAAAAAAATGTATATAACATAAATAGTGTGCTTTAATGTGCTCTACATTTTCTGTGTGGTGAGTTTTTGTCCATCTCTTACGGTTTAGCAGTTATTCAAAATTCAGTAAAATTCATCCAGAATAAAGTAGTCTTCAGAGGCTATTCCCAGAAAATTCAAGATATACATTTTATTTGTCAGGTAAATATCTTTAATATACAATATTTTAATCAAAATCGTTAGAGCCATTTTTAAGAAAATCAAAATTTTCGAAAAAAGTTCCATGTGAAGGGTAGTTGGGGGTGGGGTATTTTCTTGGCAATGTTTGTGTCACATCCTTGGAATATATTGAACTCAAGTACCAAGTTTGGTATTAAAAGCTCTTTTCGTGTTTGAGCTATGCTGCTCACACACACACACACACACACACACACACACACACACACACGCACACACACGGACAGTTTTCTAAAAATGTTTTTATTTTGTATTCAGGGTGCCCTAAAACATGTACTTCCGGTGAATTCTCGGTATTGAATTTTTAGGTGCATTACAATACCTTCTCTACACACTATGTACGTAGTACGTATAGAGAAAGTAAAAATCTGAGGTGTTACAATCTTATGACTTTTTCTAGCTGATCTACAAACAAACTTCTTACAAAAGAGAATTCATCTTTCAACACCATGCTAATCGAGATAAACATAAGCAGAATTTTATTACTCATATGTAGACTGAAACTAAGGGAATGCACTAGACTAAAGTAATAGACAAATTTTTTAAAAGCTGTCGTTATGCGATTATCATTGCAAATCGCTTCTTTACTTGGCCAGGAGTAGAACAAAAGAAAAACGGCTACTCCCGTCTGAGAAAAATATAAGTACTTCACAACTGAAACTAATAACAAGGAATACCTCGAAAACGGTAAGCTCTACGAAAAAAATGTATGTGACATAACTTGTGAATCTTAACATGATCTACATTTTTTGTGTAGTTAGTTTTTGTTTATCTTTTACGGTTTACTAGTTATGCCAAATTATGCAAAATGTATCCAGAATAAACAGGTCTTTAGAACCTATTCCCAGAAAATTCAAGATATACATTGCATTTGTGATAGAAATGGCTTTAATATGTGCTATTTTAATCAAAATCGTAAGAGCCATTTTTAAGAAAAAGAACATTTTCGAATTTTTTTCTATGCAAAGGGTAGTTAATGGTTGGGGGATTTTCTTGGAAACCTTCGTGTCGCATATTTGGAAGATACCAAACTTCAATACCAAATTTGGTATTTAACCGAATTTTCGTTTTTGAGCTATGCTGTACACACACACATACACGTACGCACACACACACACACACACACACGGACTTGTTTCTGAAAATGCTTTTTTTGTACTCAGGGACCTTAAAACATTTAATTCCAGTGAAACCTTGACATTGAATTTTTGGGTGGAATACAATACTTATCCCTATGTACATTGTACATACTGGGCTAGAGAAAGTAAAATAGTATTACAAGTTGTGTGTTTTAATTAGATCTAAATTTTGGTGTAATAAGTTTTTGTCTATCTGTTACGGTTCACCAGCTATGCCAAATGCAATAAAATCATCTAGAATAAAGAGATCTTTAGAGGCTATTCCCAGAAAATTCAAGATATACATTTTATTTGTGATGGAAATATCTTAAATATAAGAGGTTTTAATCAAAATCGTTAGAGCCATTTTTGAGAAAATCAAAATTTTCGAAATTTTTTCCATGTAAAGTTTAGTTTCGAGTGTAAGGGGAGTTTTCTCTTTGTGTCGTATCCCTGGAAGATACTAAACTTGAATACTAAGTTTGGTATTTTACCGACCTTTTGTTTTTGAGTTATCTTGATCAGACACTGACACACATGGACCTTTTTCAAAAAATACTTTTTTGTATACAGGGGACCTTAAATCTCGGTATTAAATTTTTGGGGGGAATTTAATACCTTCTCTATACACTATATACATAGTCATGTAAAGAAACCAAAAATAAATAATTTTTAGGTGAAATATATTGCTCTTTCTACCTACTCTGTACATTGCATGTACATACGTACTAGAGAAAGCAATATCTTTAAAATCCGTAATTCACCAAATAATCGTTTTTGTGACATTAGCAGTTTCCGAGAGTCGAACTGGGAAAGGAAATGTAGAAAGGAAGGCAGTGCTCGACATTTAGCAATTATTTGGTCTGAGGAAAACCTGCGAAAATACACTCGGTCCTAATTGAATCGCATATTTCCGTTCAAGAATTCATACCATAACGACCTCGACTACCCATGTCGGTGCTCGTAATGGTGGTTGAGTAACGTTCAGCTTTAGGAATGTTTATGGTCTCCCAAGGCAATGGCGCATTAAACAATAGCATACGTTTCTGAAGGTTGAGTGTTGTACACTATAACAAGTACATATAGAGCCCTAAGGTGATGCAATTATACGACAGACAGCACTAATTAAGCCCAACTGTGTTTTGTTTTCATTTACGAGCACGTCATTATGGTATGCATTCTTAGTATAAAACGACAGTGTGGCCAATATCGTTGTTAATATAAAATGTAGACAGTGTTAGTTCTTTTGTCCTTCCTAATAATGGAGGAGTGGTAGCAGACAATAGAAGCACGTGTACACCCTCAGGTTTAAAGCCTCGTGTGTTATACAGGATACACTCGTAAATCCATGGCAGGTTGGCAAATACAGAGTGATTATGTAGAACTGACATTTCTTTAATTATTCCGTTGGGAATTCATTCAATGACCCAATTTTATCACCAAACTAAACAGAATGTTCTGGATTTTCGATTTCTTGTCACTAGAAGCGCAGATGTTTGTTTTATTCCTAATTGCATTGTTGGCAGCTGTTTCCATATTTTGTTCTTGTAGTCAACGTGAAAATTCAGTACGATGTAAAGCTGAGTCAAGGATATTTTCAGCAAGATGGCACTACATTCCATACATCAAATGAATTCATGAACCTATTTGCAAGTTTCTTTGACGATCGGATAGTTTTCAGGAACCTGTGGCCACCGAGATCTCCGGATTTGACATCGCCGGACTTCTTTCTATGGGGTTACTTAAAAGACAGGGTTTACGCCACACGTCCCCAGACATTGGACGATCTGAAGCTCAACATCACAAAGGAGATTCAAGCTATTGACAAAAGAGTCCTCCAACGAGTGTCCAGTAACATGGAAGAGGTGTTGAGTTGTGCCTTATGCAGGATGGAGGTAATTTTCAACATTTGCTATAGAGGTAAATAATCTCCCAAAATTCCTCCATAATTTAGGTATAATAAGTTGTCGCTAGCATAACACGTTTTGAAACAATTAATGAAAGATATATCACCCTGTATAACGACGTTTACAAGACATGCATAGTTGGAGAGTCACACTAAGTGCCATTCTCTAGGGAAATAATAGTTATACATTTAGGTTTTAAATTCTAAACTAATAATGCCAGTTTTTTTAACTGTAAACAGCCAATATAATGCAAATAAGCTACAGTGCAAATTTCATCAATTTTGCTCTAATGGTTTGCAAGATATGGTCAAATTTGTTAGTGTTTTTGTCACGTCACTAAAAAGTCACTTGAGACCAAAATTAAACATTTTGTCTAATATTTTAAACCTATATTCACAATACATCTTGAAATTGCTTTAGTTTTTCTATATCTCCTTTGGTTTAGTCTGCAAATATTTAAAGTTATGAATATGCTTTTTTTTTTTTTTTTTTTTTTGTCATAAAAATATAATTCTTCTATTTGAACATTGAAAACATGATTAAATACATTTGACAGTAAAACCTAGAGCGATTCTTCTTTACGTAGAGTAAATTGTATTTGTGTAACAGAAAAACTCCTCCGCAAGAGGCATTTTACAGGAGCAAAAATGCTGAAAATGTCAATAGCGAGGAAAAAAGGAAAGATTTGAATGTACGGCTCACATTAAAATCCACCACGTTGGTAGGTTGGCCCATCAGCTTTCCTTTTCCTCTGCTCTGCAGCTACCTTTTCTATCCTTTTCTTGTTGCATTGCTGATTTTTTTTCTGCATAACTTTGTTGCTTTGCATGGTGTGAATGAGACCTCGTCGAACTGAAGTTTTTCTTATCTAGTCCAGTACATTTTCACCTCTAATGCTTTGCTATAGCTCCAGTAATAGAGTCGTTTAAAATGACGCCTGGTAGCCAATTATACTTTCTTAGATTCAGTAGTGTTTAAATTATTTTATGGAATTAAAATAAAGTAGATTTATGTTTCGTTTTGTTAGTTTTCATACAATTTCAGTTATGCATACCCATAATTGCAATCCATATCTCAATTCTACATAAGAAAATCTGTATATTATGTTAAGGGGATAATTCTGTGAAATATCACCAAAAATGCTGAATTTCTTTTAAAATGACTGTTTCAAAATAAAATGATACGAATTCTAAACTTAAAGAAAATATATGACTTTTCCTACTTGGGGAACTTTTATAAAACAATTAACAGAAGCATGCTTATTTGTTATTTTCTAGCAATTTTTTCCTATACCTTTCCACACTCCAAATGTTCTATACGATGCAATTTTTCACTATTTTAATTCAAAATATTTACACTTTCAACTAAACCCACATTAAAGAAAATGATTACATTACATTTTCAAAATAATACTCCAATTTTGAAGAATTAATTATTAAATTTTGAAAAATGAAAAGTTTTGGAGAGTACGGAAAGTAATCATTTTTCTACACTCACTAGGGCTAATAAAAAAAAATATAATATAAGAAATATACTTACATATTCATGTACTTTAAAACTAGATTTTTGTATAAAGGTATTTTGAAAACTGCATTGCGTTTTTATTAGAACAATGAATTTAGACCGTAAAAAAATATTATTTAAATCACCATGGAAGCTAGAATTTTGGTGCGTGGCGAAAAGATTAATATCATCCATAATAACTGTTATAAATTTCAATAGGGTATCTTACATATTGTGCATTTTCAAAATTTCACAGATGTATCAGCTTAAGGAACATTGAAATTAAAGTAAATAGAGTTTTATTTATGGGCACTTCGATATCTGCAATGGTTCATAGCGTTCCAGTTTATATTGGGAGTGAAAGGCCGCTTACTTTTGCTCAGAGGCCTCTTAACCTTTGATTACTAAACTTTGCTATGAAAGACGACGGTACTAATGAGTAGTCTGACCGACTACAGATTTATTTGCACTTAGAATACAAAATCTATTGTGAAAACTATTGTGTGTTCCATTTACATGACTTTCTCTGCAACAAATTATTGTTAAAAGGCTTACTCCTCTATTTACTTAATGCTAATCGGGGAAAAAACAGCAGAAATGATTTTATTACTTGCTTTCTTGTAAGTAGAAGAAAAATAAGGGAGAACCATAGGCTAAAGCAATAGTAAAATCTTTTAAAAGCTGATTACTATATAATGAAGTTCGTTTGAATGGCCAAAAGTTCCCGTATGAGAAAAGTATAAGTATTTTAAAACCGAAACCAATAACAAAGAACATCTCAAAAACGGCCACCTCCACAAAAAAATATGTATGCAACATAAATTGTGTGCTTTAACGAGATATACATTTTTTGTTTCGTAAGTATTTGTCTATCTCTTATAGTTTACCAGTTATGCAAAATTCCACAAAAATCATCCAGAAAATAATATCTTCAGAGGTTATTGCCAGACAGTTCAAGATATACATTTTATCATGTAAATATCTTTGATATACGATATTTTAATTAAAATCGTAAGAGCATTTATTAAAAAATCAAAATTTTCTAAATTTTTTCCATGAAAAGGGTAGTTGAGGGTGGGGGATTTTCTTCGTGTCGCATCCTTGGAAGAAACTGAACTTAAATGCCGAGTTAACTGTTTTTTTTTTTTCAGTTATGCTGTCCACAGACACACATATGCACATTCATACAAGGACCTTTTTCCAAAAATGCTTTTTTTTGGATTCAGGAGGACCCACTACATGTATTTCCGGTGAAATCTCGGTACGAATTCTTGGGAGCATTGCAATATCTACTCTATACACTATGTTCATAGTAGTGCAGAGAAAGTAAAAATGTACATGACAAATTGTGTGTTTTAACTACATCTACCTTTTTTGTCTAGTAAGTAGATATTCCTTGTAGTTGACTGGAATTTAAAAAAAACTCTCAAAATTTCCTCAAACGGGAATTTGTTACACATTTTGTTTGTATAGGAAAGGGTTGGTTTGACTCTACCTATCCCACCCCTGTTCTATTCATGGTTTCTGTGAGAAAGCAATTAAAATTATCACAATTGCCCATAATAGTTGGCTATACTATGAATCCTGGGACTTAAAGTATTTACAACATTTTAAGTTGCCATTGGGGTTGTCATCTCAAAATAATTTAAGATCACTTTGTGGTTTACCGCGAAATATGCGAATCAGTTGAGGAATTCAATGCTATGCCGGCATTTTGCCATGGTAACTTAGTTGTACGACAACCGGCTTGAGACCGGGAGGTCCATGGTTCAAACCCGGGCCATGGCATTGAATTTTTCAGTCTGACTCTACCTACCCATTACCAGAATTGTTATTACTTGCTTCTTTGTAAGTAGAAGGGAAATAAAGGAATAAACAAGGCTAATGTAATTACGTTTTTAAAAGCCGGTCGCTAAGTGAAACAATTGAAATTTGATTCTCTTAGCTTCCATAGGAATAAACGAAAGAGAAATAAAAATAAAGACGTCTCCCGTTTGAGAAAATTTTAAGTACTTCAAAATTGAAATCTGTCTAAAAAAACTGTATATGACAAATTGTGTGTTTTAATGAGATCTACATATTTTGTATACTATCTTTTTGTGTATCGACTAGGTGTACCACTTATACAAAAGTTATACAATATGGCATTTTAATCAACATTGTTTGCCATTTTTGTGAAAATAAAACGTTTTGAAAAATGTTTTAAGTAAGTGGTAGTTGTAACATGCTTGAAAGATACTAATTTGGGCTTTTATAGAGAACTTCGGCCCCTTTAGAAATTAAACAAATTGTGGTTTGACTAAGTTTGGTTTATACTTGTTACGTTTTCACCAATTTTTTTATCGGAAAAGCTCCGTAATTAAGTTAAACGCTAATTTAATGCGTGCGCGTAGCGATTCTTTTTTGTGAATATTTATGAAGTATGCTGCCCAGAAGGAGTAGAATATAAATGAAGTCTTGTAGTACTTTTGCAATGTAAATATATAATAATACTACACACTAAAGTGCCTAAAACCTGAGTTTCATTGTCGGCGGCAGGCGAACAGTGTTGTGGAATGCAACACCGGCATATGTCGCTAGACGCTGTGCTGATGTTGACAAGTATGTTTCACGCAGATACAGCTGTTCAGTGAATTTTATTATGCAGAACTTCGGCCACTCTAAAATCGAATGAAACTAAGTGCGATTCATTGACTTTGTATTTATGATGACAATTTCAAAGCCTGTGGATTTCAAATTTAGCGCGAGGTTAAGTTCCAATCCGTTTAGGTTAGTGTGTGTATATAAACAGGTAGCAACATTAGTTTTTTAAACCATCTCCCCACTTCTAATTCCCCTCTAACCAAACCGGTCCCGTTAGAGTGCAAAACTGGTATAAGTCGCAGCTGAGAGAGTTAGCGGCCCAACTTGTAAATAATTACCCTAATTTGAAATACTAATTTTGGTATTTAAGTTTTCGTTTTTGAGCAATGCTGCCCACACACACACACACACACACACACACACACACACACACACACACACACGCACAGACACAACGTGCGGACATATTTCTAAATATGTTTTTTTATCCAAAGGGTCTCAAAACATGCATTTCCAGTGAAATCTCCATATCGAATTTTAAAGGAATTCTGTACCATCTCTATCCACTATGTACATTGTACATACGGGCTAGAGAAAGTAATAAAATAAGCATATAGGGAATGTTTGAATTCCAGGAATGGCCTTGGGTATACATTCCCCGATGGAAAAATATCCTCACCTTTTGATGACGTCAGCGTCCAGACATGTTCCATCATATCATAATACACTGTGTTAAGCTCCTATTTCAGACCTTAAAGTTATTTATATAAGTCGTGAATATCATTTTCTAGACTTTAGAGTTCTAGTCCGTCGAGTAATCGATATTTTCTCGTAAAGCTAAACTAACTCGCCTTACAAAATCTCGAGCTTCTTACTCATACTGGTATGGCTTTTACATGGTGTCTACACGGAATAAAGTAGCATAGATTAGTTCAGAATGCGCCAATGAGGAAATGAAATAAACTGAAAGAAGAGAGTAATAAAGTAACCAAAGTGAATTATTTAAAACAACACTTTAGCTCTATAATAAGGTTTTATTTCACTGTACAATAATATAGAGAATTGCTTAGAGCATAATTGAAGCCTATATACATCCTACATAATTTTAGCATCTTCCTAAGGAATGCTATACTATGACGAAGTAATTCCCAAGACATCTGAAAATGGATAAATTCTCGAAAAGAGAGTGAGAATAGTTTTATCTGTGAAGATCAGACCGTCAATTGATATTTATCTGGACTAATTCATAAATAAAATATGAATTTAAATACTATATTACAAAGATTTTATCAGAAAACGTGAAACTCTATTTAAATAAATCTGATGCATTTCATTCACGTGCCTTTCTCTATCTGCTCTACAAACTATCCTTACAAAAAGGCATTCTTATCTTCATTAAGCTAGTCGAGATGAACATTTCCAGAAATGGTCTTATTACTTGCTTCCTTGTAAGTAGAATGAAAATGAGATAAAAAATCTTCGCTTTCGATTGTCTCGGCCCAGGAGAAAAACAGATATGAAACGATCACTTACTGCTTGAGAAAAACTTTAGTGTTTTAAAATTTAAGCCAAAAAACAGGGAATATCTCTGATATGGCTAGTGCTAAAGAAATTAAAAAAAAAGCTTAAATTGGGTGTTTTAAGAAGACCTACATTTTTGTGCAGTAAGTTTTTTATCTCTTATGGTTTGCCAGTGCAAAATTAATTTAGGATAAAGAAAAGTTTAACGAATATTTCAAATAATTTCAAAATATACACTGTGTCATGTTAATATATAATATACAGCATTCTAATAAAAAGGATTAGTCATTTTTATAACAACAAAAATATCTAAAAATGTTCCATGCAAAGCTTAGTTTGGGGTGAGGGATTTTTCTAAAACTTTTTGTGTCGCAATCTTGGAAGATGCTAAAGATAAATACCAAATTTTAATTTTCGTTTTATCTTGACTAGCATAAAATAGAAGAATAAGCGGTAGTAATGCAGAAAATGGGCCGCTAGAAAATCGAATGAAAGTAGCTGCTATCGATAGATCTGGTATTCGTAATGACGATTTCAAAGGTTTTATTTGTCGGTCAAGCTTAAGATTGTTTTTTTTTAATATAGACAAATACCGTTGGTATTTTGCGTATATGACGGATATTTACAAAATTTATAAAGTGTGTATTTTATAAATAATAAATGGTTTTATAATCTTCAGAAATTTCTCCGCCAAGAAGTACAAAAATAGAAAACATACATTTATATACACACACTAACCTTAAGAGATTTGAACCTAACCTTGCGTTAAATTTGAAAACCATCGGACCCAATGGTTTCGCAAAAAAAAAAATAAAAAAAAAAAATAAAACAACAAAAAAACAAACAAAACTCACAGAACCACACTTCTTCTACCAGCTACTATAGTCACACTAACCGGTGAATTATGGCTACGGGTTCTCACGGCGCAATAATCCTGCCAAGAGCGATATTTGACGTTCTTGCATACCAAAAGTTACAGTGTCTTCCGCTAGCAACGGAACCAAGCTTTTTCATTATAAATTCCGTGTTGCAGCCTATACATACACATTATAAAACCATTTATTATTCATATAGCATTCGTTTACGTATAATCATTTGGTAAATATGCACCATAAAATTCCAATCGTTCCAGTATGCACACGAATTCGCCTATAATAAAAAAATCTGTGTGTTCCATTCACAGGAATCTCTCAACATCTCTGCAACAAATTGTTTGAAAGCTTATGCTTCTATATATTTCATGATAATCGAGAAAAAGTTAGCAGAAATAGTCTTATTACTTGCTTCTTTGTAAGTAGAAGCGAAATAATAGAGTACCATAGGTTAAAGTGAGACAAAAGCTGGTTGCTAGGCGACCGAAGTTCCTTTTTTTTTTTTGCATTTTAGAAGTTATGCAAAATTCCTTAAAATTCATCCAGAATAAAATAGTCTTCAGAGGATATTCCCAGAAAATTCAAGATATACATTTTATTTGTCAGGTAAATATATTTAATATACGATATTTTAATTAAAATCATTAGAGCCATTTTTGAGAAAGTCAAAATTTTCTAAAAAAGTTCCATGTAAAGGGTAGTTTGGGGAGGGGGGTTCTCAAAATTTTCCTGTCGCATCCCTGGAAGGTACTAAACTTAAATAGCAAGTTTGGCATTTTCCTGACTTTTCGTTTTTGAGTTATCGTGTTCACAGACACACGGACCTTTTTCTGAAAATGTTTTTTTTTTTTTTTTTTTTTTTTTTTTTTTTTTTTTTTTTTTTATACTGGGACCCTAAAACATATATTTCCGGTGAAATCTCGGTCTCGAATTTTTGGGTGGAGTGCAATATCTCTCTATAGACTATGTACATAGTACGTGTAGAGAAAGTAGAAAACAAACTTTTCCAACAAATAAAACTTTTGAAATCGTCATCAGAAATACAAAGTCAATCATTCACACTTAGTTCCATTTGATTTTTAGAGCGGCCGAAGTCCTGCATAATAGCCTTAATTGGTTACCGAGATGTAGAAAAAGTCATGTGAAAGGAACATACCACATTGTGCTTTTTGTTATTAAAACGAATCAATCACATTGCGAGATTAAACATCCAATCATGATCCAGATCCCACTGGTAGTTAAAAATTACATTGCGTGCAAACAGCTACATAGAACGAACGCAACTTAACCAGAGCAATGATTCAGCATATTAATTTTATCATATTAGATCAACGTGCACTTACTTCGCAGTAATTTCTACTCTCTCTACATCTCTGCAACAAATTATTGTGAAAAAGCTTATGCTTCTATTTACTTCATGCTAATCGAGAAAAAAATTAACAAAACATTCTTATTATTTGCCTCCATGTAAGTAGAAGCGAAATAAAGGAGTACCAGAAGTTAAAGTAATAATCAAAAATGGTTGCTAAAACGTTAAATCCACGAAAAAATCGTATATGACATAAATTTTGTGTTTTAACATGCTCTACATTTTTTGGTTGTAAGTTTCTGCCTACCTCTTACGGTTTACAAGTTACGCCAAATTCCGTAAAATGTATCAAGAATAAAGTAGTCATAAGAGGCTATTCCCAGAAAATTCAAGATATAGATTTTATTTGCCAGGTAAATATCTTTAGTATACGATATTTAAATCAAAATTGTTAAGAGCCATTTTTGGAAAAATCAAAAGTTCCATGTAAGGGCTAGTTTGGGGTGGGGGATTTTTCTCAAAATCTTCCTGTCGCATCCCTGGAAGATACTAAAACTTAAATACCAATTTTGGTATTTTACAGACCTTTCTTTTTTAGTTATCGTGTTCAGAGACACATATTTTATTTATATGTATTATATTTCTGAATATACTTTTATATTTCCGTTGAAATCTCGGTGTCGAACTTTTGGCTGGAGTACAATACCTTCTCTTTACAATATGTACAAAGTCGTGTAGAGACAGTAAAAACGAGTCTTATTTAAAGATCTAGCAGAGTAAGAGTTAATGAATGTATTTCTTACCTTAGCAGGTATATTCAATTCACTTCAGGGTTATCATTTGACACTACTGCGTTAGGGCTCGTTCCGTATACACACGTCAGCTAAAATCCGACAAGGATGACGAAATAAAGCTCTACATTTTCTAGCAGAGATTAGTGGCAATAGCGATGATAAATGTAGAGATCAAAAAGGTATAGCTAAATCTTCTCCGCTCGATAACGTCAATCGGGAACAAAAGTTGGTTAAGTGACCCACTTGACCCGCGTACACACACAAATCGAGTAACAACCGTCCCATGAGACAACCCGACACCACTAAAAGAACAGGAGCGTGGACACGTCGCAAAGAAGCAAACCTTTGTACCAACCTAGAAACATAAAATGTTTGTAACCATGCCAAAGATATATGAGTACATATACTCTTTTTTACTACTTTCTTTCAATTACAAAAAGTCGTAAATAGAGACTGCATTTAGGCAAAATCCTGTGTATAGCCATATAGTTACTAAAAACCTGATGTGATCCATTCACATGACTTTCTCTATCTGTTTTGTAAACAAACTATACAAAAGATTATCCTTTTTTCTACATAATGCTAATCAAGATAAACATTAACCAAATGGTCGTATTACTTAGTTTCTTATAAGCGGAAGGGAAATAAGGGAATACACTACGCTAACGACAGTCAAATGCTTTAAAAGCTATCGCTAAGCGATTGTCATTGAAATTCTATTCTCTTCCCTTGGCGAGGAGTAAAACAAAAGAGATGTGAAAAGAATGAAGGCTTCCAGTTTGAGAGAAGTATTTTAAAATTGAATGAATTCCTGAGAGTATCTTTGAAAGATAGTCTCGTCCTTTAAAAGCGCGTCACTATGTGAAACAATTAAAATTCCAATCTCCTTGCTTCTCAGGAGAAAACAAACGAGAAACGAGAAGAAAGTTGTCTTCCCGTTTGAGAAAAGTTTAATTTGCTAAAATTTAAACTAATAATCCCGAATATTTCAAAAAACATTAACACCACAAAACATGTATATAACATAAATTGTGTGTTTTGATTTGATTTACAATTTTCAGAGGCTATTCCCAGAAAATTCAAGATATACATTTCATTCGACATAAAAAAATCTCAAACATATGGTATTTTAATCAAAATATTCCATGTAAAGAGTAGTTGGTTGTAGGGGAATTTTCTTGAAAATCCTCGTGTCGCAGACTTGGAAGATCCAAATTTAAATATCAAGTTTGGTATTTAAATGTCTTTCGTTTTTGAACTATGCTGCCCATAGACATACACACACAAATACACACAGAGACAGACACACAGAGATATTTTTGTAATTTTCTTTTATTCAGAAGGTCTCAAAACATGTATTTTCGGTGAAATCTCGGTTTTTAACTTTTGGGTACATTACAATCCCTTCTCTATACTCTATGTACATAGTACATGTAGAGAAAGTAATTAATAATATCGTTAAATATTAATAAGAATATAGAGTAACAGAATAATAAACATGAATAATCAAGAAGAGTTCAACACAGAATTTTGGGAAAATTTAGAACATGATAATGAATATTTCCGAATAGAATAAAAATGTTTACCATAGATTTACTTTTTCAGTACCGTTTCACCTTAAAGTTTTCAATAAAATGCAGCTATTTACAAAAGAAGTCAAAAAGGTATTTAGGCACATTATAAGCTAAAATAGGAAAGAACAGGCAGACATTTGTATCTCTACGAAAAACAAAACTAAGGGTAGCGGGATTGAACTAAAAATATGTAATTTTTACACGTTCTAGTACGTATGTAAAATGGGTATTGAGAAGATATTGTATTCGTGGTTTTCATCGTTTTTATGATATTCCTGGTTATTAGTTTCCGCTTTGAAAAACTTGTAGTCAACGCCTGTCCATACAAACAAAGGAACTACAGTCACATAGTGTCACACCCCGCACTAAATCAAGGGGACCCGCTTGGCTGCTGAGAGGTAAAACTAAACAAAATATACTTTTTACTACGGGTGGACATAGGGAGGAGCACCCTCATATGCAAAATCCTATACAACAGGGAATACCTAATTCAGAGAAGGACGTATATGGGTTAACTAGGCTACTAATGTAAAAACAAACACTTAAAAATCAATAGGAAATATATTGTTACCTTTTACTGAATACATTCCACCATCTTGGCGCGAGGGCAAGCTTGGCTTCCCGGAGGAGCCGAAGCTCCGCGTTTACCTTATGAAGTTCTCAATGTCAAAGAGAGTAATTGCCACGCGTACCGTGGTTTTAATAACTGTTAAATTTGGCAATGTCGCCAACATTATGATACTTATAAATTACAATACTACCACATCCAGTGCACACAGCCATGATGTGACAATAGCAACCTGCTTTTGACTATCACTTTAACTTACGGTACTCCCTTATTTTGCTTCTACTTACAAGGAAGCAAGTAATAAGACTATTTCTGCTACTTCTTTCTCGATTAGCTAGAAGTAAATAGAAGCATAATCTTTTTAACAATAATTTTTCGCAGAGATGTAGAGAAAGTCATGTGAATGGAACACATCAGAATTTTTATTCCTGTTATCTTTTTATTTCTTAACTGGTATTTAAAAATGAAAAATCTGTATTGCTAAAAGTATACTTTGTCATTTTGGCGGTGATACACTTAGGGAATTTGAATAATAAATATACCACTATCACCTTACTGAAGCCATGCAACGAGGAAATAAAATTGCATGAAATTTCGATCTAATGTTAATATATAATCCATTGTACGAAATATTGATATTTGTTTAAAAAGAGACTAACTTTGTTAACATTTTCAAGATAGTACAAATTGAATCAATGATTTGTAAAGGGAAACAAGTCCACTTTTTTGCAAAAAAAAGTTGATATATACATTTTTTCTTTCTCTATACGTACTATGTACATAGTGTATAGAGAAGGTATTAATTTGCATCCAAAATTTTTATTTTCTACAAAAATGGCTCTAACAATTTTGATTAAAATATCGTATATTAAAGATATATACCTGACAAACAATATGCATATCTTGAATTTTCTGGCAATAGCCTCCGAAGACTACATTATCCTGGACGAATTTTACGGAATTGTGTAAAACTGGTAAACCGTAAGAGATAGACAAAAACTTACCACACAAACATTTTAGAGCACACCAAAACACACAATTTATGATATATATACATATATATATTTTTTTTTTCGTGGAATTATCGTTTTCTAGATATTGCTTATTTTTAGTTTCAGCCTTGAAAAACATATTTTTCTCATATAGGAATTTCATATCCGTACAAACAAAGGAACTGCGGTCACATAGCAACCAGCTTTTGACTACCACTTTAACCTATGGTAGTCGCTCTTTTCACTTCTACTTACAAGGAAGCAGGTAATAGACTATTTGTGCTAATTTTTCTCGATTAGCATGAAGTAAATAGAAGCATAAGCTTTTTTAACAATAATTTGTTGCAGAGATGTAGAGAAGGTCATGTGAATGGAACACATTAGATTTTTTACTTTCTCTATACGCACCATGTACATAGTGAATAGAGAAAGTATTGCACTCCACCAAAAAATTCGATACCGAGAATTCACCGGAAATATATGTTTTAGGGTCCCCTTATCTAAAAAAAGCATTTTCACAAAAAGGTCCGTGTGTGTGTGTGTGTCCGTGTATCTGTGAACACTATAACTCAAAAACGAAAAGTCGGTAAAATACCAAACTTGGTATTTAAGTTTAGTATCTTCCAGGGATGCGACACAAAGATTTTGAGAAAAATCCCTCCACCCCAAACTACCCTTTACATGGAACTTTTTTCGAAAATTTTGATTTTCTAAAACATGGCTCTAAACTAATTTAATATCAATAAAATTATCTACTGCTACACTACTTAATAATTTTAAATCCCTTCTAGAAATTTCAAAATACACAAATTTACATATAGATTAAAGTAATAATGAACAAATTTAAGCAAGAATAAAACTCTTCCTCCCTTTTCAGTAAGGGAGAGGTGAATTGCATCAGATTTTGTTTAAAATAACATATATTAAAGATATTTACCTGACAAATAAAATGTATATTTTGAATTTTCTGGGAATAGCCTTTGAAGACTACTTTATTCTGGATGAATTTTGCATAACTACTAAACCGTAAGAGATGGACAAAAACTTAACACACAAAAAATGTAGAGCACGTTAAAACACACAATTTATGTTATATACATTTTTTTGTGGAGTTGATCGTTTTTTAGATATTCCTTTTTCTTGGTTTCAGCTTTGAAAAACTTATACTTTTCTCATACAGGGGTTTGTCAACTCCTGTCCACACAAACAAAGGAACATTAGTCACATAGCAACCAGCTTTTGGCTTTCACTTTAACCTATGGTACTCCCTTATTTCGCTTGTATTTACAATAAAGCAAGTAATAAGACTATTTCTGCTAATTTTTGCTCCATTAAATGAAGTAAATAGAATAATTTGTTGCTGTGATATAGAGAAAGTCATGTGAATGGAACACATCAGATTTGTTTTTCTTAGTCTTGAAGCTATTCATTAGTGTAAAACAGAAACATGTAATGTATAAAACATGACTTCTACAGCCGATTAAGGATTCACTTGATTTTAAAAGAGAAATAAGTCCGGGACTAGTTTACCTTTTACACTCACAGAGGGTAGTGTGGTTGGATAAATTATTGCAAAGGGTTTGTGAATTCATTGATTGTTCAATGTTTAGGTCTAATAAGGCAATTTGTCTCATTTGTTGCCTTGATTCTTGTTTTTAACTAATAGCTAACTAATTGTAACCTTATTAGCTACCTATCAATTAGTGTAAAACAAAAACTTGTCCTGTATATAACTTGAATTCAAACGACAATCCAGGATTCTAGTGACTTTAAAGAGAAATAAGTCCAGGTCTACTTTTTCTTTTATAATCATGGAGTACATTGTGTTGGTTATTCCAAAGAGTTACTTAATTCATAGATTGTTAAATTATTAGATCCAATAGTTACCACGTTTCCATGGGAGTTGAAATCGATTTGAGTAAGCTTACACCGTATTGACTACTGCATAGAAATGCGGATTCAAATCGTATTCAATCTTGGATCCGATCCTCTTAAAAAGTGGGATCGGAATGAGATCGGATCGAAAGACGAGGTACGTCCAGAAAATAAGTTCCGTTTGGTAATAACAATAAATTGTGTACAGATACAGAATAATTATTTATTGCACATAATTCTACAACTCTTAAACTACTTTTCCACATAACTGCCGAAATTTTGCAGGCATTTGTCATAGCGTGGCACAAGTTTTTGTATACCTTCTTCATAGAAGTTTGCCGCCTGTGTCTTTGGTACCCAACGTGAGCAAAGATAACGAAATTTCAGTTTTTCGGTAACAATTCATGAATTAGTGATCGTGAGCTTACGGGAAATTCCATAGCGTGATCACTAATTGTAAACTTGCGGTTTTCCTCGATCTTGTCATCAATCGCGTGAACCAGTTCTTCTGTAACCAAAGATGGACGCCCACTTCGTTCTTCATCGTGCACTTCACTACGTCCTTCATTGAACTGTCGGACCCATCTTCTCACCATTGAATCACTCATCGCATTTTGTCTGTAAACTTCGCAAATTTGCCGATAAATTTCATTTGGATTCACTTTCATAGCATTCAGAAAACGAATCACACCGACATTGTAAACAAGCACAATAAAGCGTATGTGGCTGACAGCGATCTCAAAATGGCGCACGTTTCTTCTCCTTGATCGGGAGCGTCTACCGCGCATGTGCGGAACTGCGACCGCAGCGCTGCAGCGGAGATAAATTGAAACGGAACTTACTTTCTGGACGTACCTCGTATGTTGCATGGAAACACCCCAGTATACAAATCGTTTTGAATACGTAATGCTATACTCGTTGCACGCGACAGTAATATGTTAATGCATTTTACTTTCTCTACATGTACTATACACATAGCGTATAGAGAAGGTGTTGTATTCCACCCAAAATTCGATCCCGAGTATGGTGTTCGTGTGTGAATACAACTCAAAAACGAAAAGTCGGTAAAATACCAAACTTAATATTTAAGTTTAATACCTACCTTCCAAGGATGCTACACGAAGATTTGCAAGAGAATCCCCCCAACCCCAACAACACTTTACATGGAAAAAAATCGAAAATTTTTATTTTATCAACAATTACTCTAACGATTTTGATTACAATCTCTTATATTTAAAGTCGCCCTCCGTGGTGTAATGGTTAGCATGCTAACTTCACATATCCAAGGTCGCGGGTTCAAACTCGGCGGAGGATGATGGATTTTGTACAGGTGTAAAAATCCTTAGCATGGCTTCCTTCGGAAGGGAAGTAAAGCCGTTGGTCCCGTGTCGTAGATTTTCGGCACGTAAAAGAACCTCAAGCCTGATAGAGAGGCTTCTGAGCAAAATTAAGCCGATTTTTCACCCCCAGTATAGAATGGCCACAGCAGTTAAAGAGCGTCCATAAATAACACTCCATTTATAGTTTTTCTTATATTTAAGATTTTCACGTGATAGATAAAATGTATATCTTCAATTTTCTGGGAATAACCTCTAAAGACATGTTTTCTTCTGGTATTCTGGATGAATTTTACGGAATTTCGCATAACTGATGAACCGTAAGAGATAGACAAAAACTTACAACACAGAATATGTAGAGCTCGTTAAAACACACAATTTACGTTATATACATTATTTTCGTGGAGTTGACCGTTGTTTATATATTCCTTGTTATTAGTATCAGCTTTAAAATACCTATATTTTTCTCTTACGGAAATTGTCAACTTCTGTCCACACAAAGGTAATTCAATCACATAGCAACCAGCTTTTAAAAGATTTGACTACCCTTTTAGCCAATGGTATTTCTTATTTTCCTTGCACTTACAAGGAAGCAAGTATTAAAACAGTTTCTGCTAATTTGTTCTCGATTATCATTAGAAGAATTAGTTTTTTAACAATATTTTTCATAGACATGTTGAGAAAGCAATGTGAATGGAATGCATCAGATTTTTACTTACTGCTCTGTGATAGATTACAACACAATCAGTTTCTTTAGTTTGCAGTGCATTTTAAAATATATTTATTTAACTTCTAAACCTTCTTAAAATATACAAATAACAAATATGTGTTTAACAGGTTCGCCAATGCAATTCCAAGTTGACCAACATAAATGGTGAATAAATATATTTTGAAGCTTGCGTAATCAAAATGATTTAAATGCATATTGAATTTAACATGTGAAACAAGGTTCGTATTTAGATGAAATTGGGCTCAAATCGATTTCAGTTCCCCATGGAGACGTTGTAAGTGTATGTTGGTAATACTGTCATTTATTGGCTTGATTCTGGTTTTCCACGAATGGTGTGCTGAATATTGCAATATTATTGGCTTATTACTTTCTCTATACTCATTATGTACATAGTGTATAGAGAATGTATTGCACTCCACCAAAATATTCGATACAGAGATTTCACCGGATATATATGTTTTAGGGCCCTCTGTATACAAAAAAAGTATTTTCAGAAAAAGGTCCGTGTGTGTGTGTCCGTGTGTCAGTCAGTATGTCCATGTGTCTGTGAACACGATAACTCAAAAAGGAAAAGTCGGTAAAATACCAAACTTGGTATTTAAGTTTAGTATCTTCCAGGGATGCGACACGAAGATTTTGAGAAAAATCCCCCCACCCAAACTAACCTTTACATGGAACTTTTTTCGAAAATTTTGATTTTCTCAAAAATGGCTCTAACGATTTTGATTAAAATATAGTATATTAAAGTTATTTACCTGACAAATAAAATGTATATTCTGAATTTTATGGGAATAGCCTCTGAAGACTACTTTATTCTGGATGAATTTTCTCATAACTACTAAATCGTAAGAGATGGACAAAAACTTAACGCATAACAAATATAGAGCACGTTAAAACTTACAATTTATGTTACATACATTTTTTTCGTGGGGTTGATCGTTTTTGATATATTCCTTTTTCTTGGTTTCAGCTTTGAAAAACTTATACTTTTCTCATACAGGAATTTGTCAATTCCTGTCAATACAAAGGAACATCAGTCACAGAGCAACCAACTTTTGGCTTTCACTTTAACCTATGGTACCTCCTTATTTCGCTTCTACTTACAATAAAGCAAGAAATAAGATTATTTCTGCTAATTTTTCTCGATGAGCATGAAATAAATAAAAGATAAGCTTATTAACAATACTAATTTACAGAGATATAGAGAAAATCATGAGAATGGAACAAATAAGATTTTTTTTACTTCCTCTACACGTACTAAGTACATAGTGTATAGAGAATTCAACCAGCTGTTAAAATATTTGACTATCGTTTTAGCCTAGTGTATTCCCTTATTTCCCTTCTACTTAAAAGAAAGCAAGTAATAAGCCCGTTTCAGCTAATGTTTATCTTGATTAGCATGCAGTAGATAGAAGAATAAGCTTATAGCAATGCTTTGTTACAGAGCTATAGAGAAAGTTATGTGAAGGAACACATCAGATGTTTTATTTTATTGGCTGATATTCGAACATGAAGTATGTGTATTGTTAATAGAATACGTACTTTTCATTTTGACAACTGCACACTTAGAGACATTGTTTATTAAATATGTTTCGTATTTGGCTTACCCTCCCCGTATTTTTAGGACTGACAAACGAATACATAGGCATCAGAAGTCTGACGGGGAGCCAACGGCAGGAAACCACGGAATGGAGAACATGGAACGAGTGGTCGGCCCGTAGTCAGGCATGATAGTGAGGAAGTGAATGATATGAAAGGTTATAATGGAGCAATTGATGGAAAGATGGGCCCTGCTCAGAAGCAGCTTCGTCCACCACAAATCCCACAAGCGAGTGCTTGGGATCGAACCCGAGTCGCCAAGAAGGGGGTGGGGGCTAGCAGTCTAACCACTCGGCCCGGCGCCGCTTAGCACTTTCTTAAATATGGCAAAACACCACGGAATTACAAAACTGCAGTGAAAACAACATTGCCCCCCTCCCTTTCTTTCTTCTTGTGTTGTTTTGGTTAATAATTAATAATTGAACATCTGAAACTGTCGCTTTTCTTCCTAAAATTTCTTCCAACTGGAAAAATTCTAACTGGAAGAGAATGAGCGTAACTTTGTCGCATTTTCAGGAAAATACGAGTAGTAATTATTTTCCTGGAAGTTGCGTAAATCGTACAGATTCTTATTTACTTCAAGGACTAAAACACATTTTAGTAGCTATCTCCGGAAACTTGTCAAGCAGAAAAATGTACTTACCTGAAAGGAACCTAACGTTTAAACCTGACTAGTTTTCCTTGCTCTCATCTGCCCATCATTCATGTTGACCTTTTAGAGTTGACCTTTACCTGCATTTGAGCGGATTTATTTCTACAAGGCAAGTGCATGAGAGGCGTTTAAGGAGCTATTGTTGGAACAATCCGTGCCTCTTTCTTTGTGTACAATTAAAATATCACGGCAAGTGACAGGTCTTTGTACGATATAACAACGGTAATAACTGTAAATGCAAAACGAATTCATTCGTGTCATGTCGGCCGTGTACCTTTAACAAGCTGTTAAAGCCGCCTTTGAAACAATGCATATATCATCTTGATATTCCAAACATGAAGCTCTGTCATGTTCAGCTATGGTATTACACATTGTTTAGTGAAACAAATGCCTCTATCAGCGATGGAGCACTTGGGAACTACATGGAGGCATTCAATGGAATACATAATTAAATAATTACTTTCTCTACACGTACTATTTACATGGTGTTTTTCACCCAAAAATTCTATGTCGGGATTTCACTGGATATGCATGTTTTGAGATCCCCTGCGTCCAAAAAATTTAGAAAAAGATTTGTGATTGTGCTTGTGTGCGTGTTAATAACTTTAGGTTTTTTATTTATATGAAAATATCGTGCGATGCGATGGAATCTATAAATATATAAATTAAGTAAGTTTAAATTATTGTTGGATAAATTGATAAATTATTTTGTATAACTGGTAAACCGCAAGCGATAGAAAAAAACTTACTACACAAAAATGTAGATCTCGTTAAAACAGACAATTTATGTCATGTACATTTTTTGTGTGGTGTTAAATATTTCTGATATATTTAAAAATATTTAATATTTTTCTCAAACACAAATTTGACATTGCCTTTCTTTTGTTTTGCTCGGGGCCACATAAAATATTGTATCGTCAATACGGTCAATAATTTCATTTATTGCAGTTGTAACATTCATCCTCATTTCACAAGCAAATTTAGTTTTACAAGTTAGTGCTTTACCTTTAATAGAACAACTTATATACTTTCAGGATCATTCAATATTTATTTAGTATAAAAGGTTATTTTTATTTCCAATCAAAAAGTCTATATATTTTAGAATAAATAATTCAAATTTTAATTTTTATATCCATGCAAAGAGAGCCGAATTTTATTTTTATTTCCCTTCAACTTATAAGGAGTTATAAGACCACATTTGTTAATGATTGATTCTATACCTGAACTAGCAAAATAGTATTTCAGAAATATGTCCGCGCACGCATATGTGTGTGTTTGTGTGTGTGTGTGTGTGTGTGTGAAAAAAAAAGTCTGTTAAATATCAAACTTAATAATTATTTCAGCATCTTTCAGGGATACGACATCGAAAACACTTCGATACTTTTATTTTCTTAAAAATGGGTTACACGATTTCGATTAAAATTTAGTATTTAAAGATATACACACAAGAAATGAAATGAATCGGTCGGAGCTGAAAGGCATTAAGTAAAAATCTGATGTGTTCCATTCACATGGCTTTCTCTACTTCTGTGCAACAAATTATTGTTAATAAGCTTATTCTTCCATTTACTTCAAGCTAATCGAGAAAAAATTAGCAGAAATAGTCTTTATTACTTGCTTCCTTGTAAGTAGAAGCGAAATATGGGAGTACCATAGGTTAAAGTAAAGTCAAAAGCTGGTTACTATGTGACTGAAGTTACTGTGTATGGACACGAGTTGACAAATTCCTGAATGAGAAAACTAAGTTTTTCAAAGCTGAAACCAAAAATAAGGAATATGTCAAAAACGATCAACTCCTTGAAAAAAAAAATAATATAACATAGATTTTGTGTTTTAATGTGCTCTACATTTTTTGTGTGGTAAGTTTTTGTCCATATCTTACGGTTTAGCAGTTATGCAAAATTCCTCCAGAATAAAGTAATCTTCAGAGGCTATTCCCAGAAAATTCAAGATTACATATTATTTTTCAGGTAAATATCTTTAATACACGATATTTTAATCAAAATCCTTACAGCCATTTTTGTGAAAATCAAAATTTTCGAAAAAAGGTCCATGTAAAGGGGAATTTTCGTGTCGCATCGTTGGAAGATACCAAACTTAAATACCAAGTTTGGTATTTAACGGTCTTTTCGTTTTTGTGCTATGCTGTCTACAGACACACACACACACACGCACACACACGCACATTTTTCCAAAAATTCATAGTGTACAGAGAAGATATTGCACTCCACCCAAAAATTCGATGCCGGGATTTCACCGGAAATATATGTTTTAGGGCCCCTGAATCCAAGAAAAGCATTTTCAGAAAAAGGTCCGTAGGTGTGTGTGTCCGTCTGTCCGGTGTCTGTGAACACGATAACTCAAAAACGAAAAGTCGCTATAATACCAAACTTGGTATTTAAGTTTAGTATTTCCCAGGGATGCGACAAGAAGATTTTGAGAAAATTCCCCCACCCCAAACTACCCTTTACATGGAACTTTTTTCGAAAATTTTGATTTTCTTAAAAATGGCTCCAACTATTTTGACTAAAGTATTAAAGATATTTACCTGACAAATAAAATATATTTTTTGAATTTTCTGTGAATAGCCTCTGAAGACTACTTTATTCTGGATGAAATTTACGGAATTTTGCATAACTGCTAAACCGTAAGAAATGGACAAAAACTTACGTAACAAAAAATGTAGAGCACATTAAAACACACAGTTTATGTTGTATACATTTTTTTCGTGGAGCTGATCGTTTTTGAGATATTCCTTTTCTTTTGGTTTCAGCTTTGAAAAACTTAACTTTTCTCATATAGGAATTTGTCAACTCCTGTCCATACAAACAAAGGAACTTCAGTCACCTAGTAACCAGCTTTTGACTATCACTTTAATCCATGGTACTCTCTGCTAATTTTTTCTCGATTAGCATGAAGGAAATAGAAGCATAAACTTTTTAACAATAATTTGTTGCAGAGATGTAGAGAAAGTATATTTTTTATTAGAACGACCAATACTAAGAGTAATATTCAATGGTTAAAGAATAGACAACGGAGGGGGACTCTCCCGTGCTACGACCAATAGATGTATTACGGCTGATGTCCCCCAGAGGAAGGGATGAAATGAGGGAACAAAGGAAGCCGTACAGAGACACGCGGAAGTCCTCACTTCCAAGCCCAGTGATACGTCTTGCTGCTGAAACCTCCACAATCCGCTGAAGTCATCCTCAGCCCTCTCCTGTCCATGCGAAGTATTCTTTCCATCGAGCATGTGTCCACGCCATCTGCCCGTACTACCGTACACGGCGTATCTGAAAGCATACCAGAAAGATGAAAAGGAAACGAAATGAAGGAGAAATTATGGAAAGGAAAACTTGGTAGATGAGAAACCATCCTAACCATGAACAATCCATGGATCAGAATGGGAAATTCCGGAGACCAAACCAGGGACCTCCCGAATACGAATCTCACTCGACACTTGGCGCCACCTTCCCGATCTCTGGAACACAATCTAGAATTACAGAGAACAATATTAAATAAAGAGTATAGCTTGAGACCATCCTCAAGACTTCTATGTCATAAATTTAGGTCATCAGTTTCTCGACTGGTGGCCGCAACCTTTGGGGGACGTCGTAGTTCGGAGTGAACCGGATGCGCTCAAACTGGAAACGTTATTGACCCCGTTTATGCTTGCGCCCGCTGTACTTCGGATCTGCTCGCCCTGCAGGTCTCTTACCTCATTCTTCTTCCCTCTCAGTGTCACAAGTAGAAACGCAACACGCCGTGTGGAGGCAAAATAAATTAACTTCTACGGTTAAATTCCCCTACCTTTCCGAAAATATTAATCCTTAACGCCTGCCAATAAACCAGAACATAATTTAAATTTTATATTCACAGGACTTTCTTTGTCCATTCTTCAAAAGCTACTCTTATAAAGGCCTCTTCTTCTATCTAACTCACGTTAATCCGGATATATATTTGTAGAACTTATTTTATTATATAGTCTCCTGTAGATAGAACAGAGTTGGGGAATACGCTTAAAGATTGCAAATATTTTAAGAGGAGGTCGCTATATGGTGAAATTGTCATTCCGTTCTTTGCTTGATCAGCAGAAAGTCATTTGAGGAAAAAGGCAATATTTTAAAATTAAAACCAATACCAAGGAATATTTCGAAATTATTAACTCTAGAAAAAAGAAATAATGTATTTATTTTAATTTTTTTGTATTGCAATAACATTTAGTCTACTATGGCTTATCAGTTATGGAAGTCATTCAAAATGAAGACGATTTCAGAGGGTATTTCCAGAAGATTCAAAATATAGTTTTCATTTCTAATGAAAATACCTTAAATATATGGTACCTATATTAATCAAAATAGTTCCAGCTATCTTTGAAAAAGATTAAAACTGTCAAAAATTCTCCATTTTGAGTGTAGTTTGAGGTAAGGAGACTTACTGATACATTTTCACATTACATGCTTGCAAGATGTTCAACTTAAATATCAATTTTGATATTTAACCTACTTCTCGTTTTTGCGTTCTCTACACGTATACATATACATCGTGTATGTAGAAGGTATTGTATTACACACAAAAATTAGATACTAAGATTTTATTTGAAATGCACGTTTTGATACCCCTTGAATACAAAGAAAGCATTCTTAGAAAAAGGTAATTGCATAGTTCAAAAACGAAAATTTCGTTAAATACCAAACTTAGTATTTATATTAAGTACCTCCGAAGGATACGACAAGATGATTTACAATAAAATCCATCGCTTGTTATTTGTTTACCCTTCCTTGTTATTTTTTTCACTTTGAAAATACTTAAATTTTTTCTGAATCGGAAATGTGTTAACTCACTGCATAAAAAAGAAAGAAAGAAAGAAACGGATTTTAACCATATGGCGACCAGCTTTTAAAAGATTTGATTGTTACTTTAACCTAGTGTATTCCCTTATTTCCCTTCTACTTACAAAGAAACAAGTAATAAGACCATTTATGTTAATGTTCATCTCGATTAGCATGAAGTAAATAGAAAAATAAGAGTAATAACAATTTGTTACAGAGATGTAGAGAAAGTCATGTGAATGGAACACAGCAAATTTATGAGTTGTGATGTTTACAGACACACGAAGACATACGGGCCTTTTTCAAATTTTGTTTTGATTCAGGGGTCTTCAAAGCATGTATTCCCCTTGTAATATAGCTACCGTATATTTGGATGGAATACAATGCTTTCCCTACTTACGGTACGTAATAGAGAAAAAAAGGGCAAAGGAATGGACACAGCAGCAGCAATAATAATAATAATAATAATAATAATAATAATAATAATAATAATAATAATAATAATAATAATAATGGTGGTGGTGGTGTGTTGCAGTAGGTATTTCAGGTGTGGATAATGAGGTTTGAAATCTGGTTCCTGTTGTTGGTGTCAGGCATTTAACCGACCCGTATAATTCTAAGAATTCTCTCTGTTTAGTTTCATGTTACATTTAGGATGTATTCTCTGCTTTACAAAGCCACAAATGCAGATGGTTATATCACGTCGCTAAAGTGGGTAACTGGAAAGGAAGAAGCCCATATGTAAGGAGAAAAATTTAGAGCGTTGTAATTTGAGCATCAACGAGTGGCAACAATGCTCACGTTCGTCATTTATTTCGAGTTCCTGGAGAGATACATAAAAGGCGGAACTTATCTGTACTTTGCGAACTGTGATGTGTTTTAGTGGTTGTTTACAGTGAATGAAAAAGGATGGTGTTTTTTTAAGTTGAAGGAATGGTTAAATTGAGGAACTGCACCGTTAAGGTATGTGTACATAAACCGTAATTCTAATTAATTATAAATAAAACGTCCGCACCGAATCTGAACACCATAAGGTATATGTATTATAAATCAGCAACAAGCATTTTTGTAACTTTTTTAACTTTCTTTATTTGTCATTAAGCACAGTATGCGCAATAGACATTGTCAAAATATACTATAAAATTATGTAATATATTAATCATCCTCATATTTACAAAGTCTTCAAGAGAATAAAATGATAGCCATTTGTATAACCTAAACTTACAATATTTTATACTTGTTTTTTTTAAATTAATTGATAGTTTATTATGCATTTTGGATCCCTATATATATAAAAGTGTATTGTGTTGTGCTCAATCTTACAAATGTATATCAATATCATTTCTCTGTCCTATTTCGTGCTCATGGTTTTGATTTCTTAATAAGTAGCTACTTGACGATTTTTGTATGTAAATTGAAATATCTAAAATATACAAATAGTTAAAATACTCAAGTCTGTAAAAAGTGGCTCGTATGGCGTTTTTTCATTATGGAATGATACCTTCTAAAATATTCATTCTTATAAAGATTCTAAATGTTTAAATCTAAAGTACAATGTATACATTTCTCAAATTTTGCTATATGAAAAGGTATAAAACACAGCGATGTACATGGCTAGTAAATCTAAAACGATAATAATTATCTACCTTCTCATATGAATGGTGTCCAGTAATCACTTAATTTTTGCTCTAACATTGCTGTAAAGCACAATTTAGAAACGTGGATGTCGCCTTTGTTGTTTAGTGATTAGCAAGCTAGTCTCGTGTACACAAGGTCATGCAGAGGACGATGGATCTTTTCGAGCGTAAAATTTCTTAACATGGCTTCCTTCGGAACGAAAGTAAAGTCGTATGGAATTGAACCCTGTAAACCACGGTAATTAAAAAGCGTCCATAAATAAAACCCGATTTTAATTTACAAAGGTGAACTCTTGTAAGTACTCTTAATTTTGATAAAAGCTCAAATTGTTTACAGGAGCTAATATTAGGCATTTAATAAGTGTAATCGACCTTATACATTTTAGCGTCTATAAGTCAAAATATTATATAAAACATTATTACTATATCTTGGTTCCACCGCTTAAACTACCACAAAAGCTATATAGGTATTAGTTTTTTCACTTTTACTCGCCGTAATATTGTATTACTAACTTTTAAAAACCTATCTTGTTTATTTTTGGACTTTAAGTTTCAACAAAGTACGCGATTTACATTAAAATATACCAAAAGTATGCGTTTGCTTAAGTTTTTTTACAACTATTTCTATTGTTTCACTAGCTATTAGACAGGTGGCGTCTAAATCGTTCATAGTTAACGTTCATGTTGCAAAATTCAGAACTACCAATATTTGAAAACTGCTTATCACTAGACATTAAAAAGTTGCGGAACTATCGTTGGTGATTTGTTATTAGATCACTAGAGTCGCTTTATAATTAATTGCTTTTAAGGCATGAGTTGTCTTTCTTTTTTTTTACAAAAAATACTGCGACATGCCATCCTGCCGATTCTAAAAGTGATTCTGTGTTTTTACAGTTCTGAATCCATTATTGTTGTGTAAATACGTGATTTTCGTGTAATTTGTTTTTAGTAGTGGTTTCCAGTAGCTTCACCAAAGCATACGAGCGAAGCGAGCATGCGCTGTGTTAAGTTTAGGTTAGTGTGTGTGTAAATATATTGATTTTCATGCACTTTGGTTTTAATAATTGTAATTGGTGTTACTAAAGCATGCGAGCGGAGCGAGCATGCGCTGTCTATGGTTTAGGTCAGTGTTTTAAATAAACTATTTAGTTTTCGTCTACTTTGGTTATTAAAATTTCGATTGTTCCAACCAAAGCATGCGAGTGAAGCAAGCATTAGGTGTTTTAGGTTTAGGTTATTGTCAATCAATAAACTGACTTTCCTGCACTTTGGTTTTAATAATTTCCACCGGTTTCACCAACTGAGCCTTAGCACTCCATTGTTAATGTGTGAGCATCACAATGTTTTTTCTTTCCTCTTTGGTGACTTTATCTACGTTGGTAGCATACACATTTCATTGTTTCTAGACCATAAATGCCTACTTCCCGCCTAGCAACAGCTGTTAAATCTTCCCCCACCACGAAAATTTTCGTGAATTTTACTATTTAAGAAAGTGTATTTACAGGTTGGGAGCGGTGGTATATTCCAATTCTAGATGACAACATATTAGCTCCTTGATGCTCTGAAGTGGATTATGAGGTTAGTTTCAATTCTTAAAGATATATTTATATCATGGTACTCTCGTATAGCTTTACCAAAACGTTTATTAATGCATTAATTTTAAAAGTGCAAGGAAAGGATTGATTTGCATGTGAAAACAAATAAATTGCTTGTTTTTGAATCTTAAAACACCAGAAATAAGCTTTAAAAGTATTAAAGCTTTTTAGCAGCATATTATGGTGAGTAAAAGTATATGAAAATATTATAGGTAGATTTAAAAGCAGTTTTGGTGAAGTTACCCATGTAAACTAAAAATTATAATTGTTCTGTCCAATATTATGAGATGATGTAATGGGCAATAATATTCAAGCTTTTTGTTCGATACTCATGCATTATTTTTGGCAAGTGTTTTACTTTCCTTACACGTACTATGTACATAGTGTATAGAGAAGGTATTCCATTCCACCCAAAAATTCGATACCGAGGTTTCACCGGAAATACATGTTTTGGGCCCCCCTGAATGCAAAAAAAAAACATTTTTACAAAAAGGTCCGCGTGTGTGTGTGTGTGTGTGTGTGTGACCGTGCACAGCATAGCTCAAAAACGAAAAGACCGTTGAATACCAAACTTGGTATTTAAGTTTGGTATCTTCCAAGGATGCGACGAGAATATTTTCAACAAAATCCTCCCATCCCCCAATTACCTTTAACATGGAAAAATGTTCCAAAATTTTGACTTTCTCAAAAATGGCTCTAACGATTTTGATTAAAATCTCTTAAATTTAAGACATTTAAATGCCAAATAAAGGAACAAAAGAACTTCAGTCACATAGCAACCATATTTTGTCTATCTCTTTAACCTATGGTACTCCCTTATTTCGCTTCTACTTACAAGGAAGCAAGTAATAAGACTATTTCTGCTAATTACTTGCTCTATACGTACTATGTACATGGTGTATAGAGAAGGTATTGTATTGTACCCAAAAATTCGATACCGAGATTTCATCGGAAATACATGTTTGAGACCACCTGAATCCAAAAAAAGCATTTTTAGAAAAAATGTCCGTGTGTGTCTGTCTGTCTGTGTATATGTGTGTGTCTGTGTGTCTGTGGGCAGCGTAGCTCAAAAAAGAAAAGACTGTCAAATACCAAACTTGGTATTTAAGTGCAGTATCTTCCAAGGATGTGACATGAAGATTTTCAAGAAAATCCCCCCTCCCCTAACTACTCTTCACACGGAAAAATTTTCAAAATTTTGATTTTCTAAAAAATGACTAACGATTTTGATAAAATATCCTATATTAAAGATATATACTTGACAAATGATATTTATATCTGGAATTTTCTGGGACTAGCCTCTGAAGACTACTTTATTCAGGATACATTTTACGGAACTTTGTGTAACTGATAAACCGTAAATTTTATCTACCAAAGTATGTATGATAAGATGACGGTATTCAAAAAAAAAAACTCCTGGCGAGCCAGATTGTGTGCAAGGTAAGTTTCTCCTTTCTTTTTCTTTCTTTCTTTTTCTTTCAAGTTACCCACATATTGGCTTCAAGGTGGGACTAGAACCCACAATCCCTTACGGCACGAAACACTAAAGTTAAACACTTCGGCGAGAGAGGGTAGTGGGGTGCGGTTTGTAGCGTAAACATGCACACATTGAGGTATAATCTGTTGCAAAAGTAGCTCATTACATGTATTGATATTATATGCATTGTTATATTTTAGAGAGTTTCCGCTTACTTTCCCCGTATTTGTAGGTCTGACATCCACCTAGGACTTGCAAGCCAATGCCTAGGGGTCAGGAAGACGATGAATTTTTTCGGGTGTAAAAATGCTTAGCATGGCTTCCTTTGGAAGGGAAGTAAAGCCGTTGGTCCCGTGTCGTAGATTTACGGCACGTAAAGGAACCCCAAACTTGATTGAGAGGCCTCTGAGCAAAATTAAGCGGTCTTTCACGCCCAATTTAGAATGGGACGCTGAGAACCACAGTAGTTAAACAGCGTCCATAAATAACACGCCATTTCCATTTCCTAGGGGTCAAAAGCCTGTCAGGGAGCCAATGGCTCGAAACCACGAGGGGTCAGCTCGTAGCCAGGCATGAAGAGGATGATGTGAAATGTAAGCGAAATTGATAATTGAAAAGGTGATGATGGAGCAGTTGGTGGAATGAGTGACGGGGGAAACCGGCGGGCCTGGAGAAACCCGCTCAGACGCCGCTTCGTCCACCACAAATCCCACATGCGGGCGCTTGAGATCGAACCCGAGCCGCCTAGGTGGGAGGCGAGCGGTCTAACCACTCAGCCACGACGCTGGCTGATATTTCATAAAGTAACACATAAAACAATTGTTTCATAATATAATTAGTAAGTAAAAATCCTCGTACTTTTACAAATAAAATATAAAGTTTGATACAGCAAATTCATGATTGTAATGTGCAGAGTTTCTAAAAGACAATGAACATAAATCAACCAAATTCACTTACAATTCATTGCAGTGAATAACAGGTCATATCTTTACTGTATAGAAAGAATGGACTTCCCTCTGATACTCAAAATACGTTTGTCATCCATAGGTTTGTTCAGAGTCGAAAGCTTACCTTTCCATATTTTAAACATTTTTCAGTCTGCGCTCTCTTTCAGTGTTCACTGGTTTATATACTAGCAGGAATTGAACGAGGCCAGGCAGTGAGCAATGCTAAATAGTGCAGATGTTTTGAAATAGGCTGTAAAGACCATGCCTACTCCAACTTGCCCTAGTTATACTAATGAGTTCACGAACCTCAATCCGAACCGAGTTCTAATAATAAACAAACTTTGTCCAATTAGACTTTTTCATAGCTTCCAGAGAAATCTTGGAATTTATTACTCTTTGAAACACACAGTTTGCCATTACATACACTCGGAACAATTGACAGTCTTTCACAGTGCGACCTCCATATAATCTACACCACAACTGTTCTCTAAACAAATGACTAACATTAGTTACTACCGTTGGCACATTTCTGTGATTTACATGAGAAAGACTCTCAAGCATTTGACGGCGCTAGTGCGCAGATGGGGAATATTTTGACTCTTTGGTGCACATCCCGAACCATTCCGTAGCCAAAGTAAACAACCATTAAAATTGTTTCTCTAAAATATTGATCTAATGGGAAGCATTAAAAAAGCAGCAACTTATCTATCTTTGTAATTTCTTTAATTAATAACCCAATATCGTTATAAAGCTTCAAGCCGTATCTTACAAGTAAAAACATCTGAAGGCTGTAATGTACTTAGTACAGACAAGAGTTCTAAATCACCCACTTTGTCTAAAACAAAACCCAACTGAGTATTCTTTTTTTTGCACATACGTGTGCTTTTTGCATGCTTATTTGAGTAACTAAGACAAGAAAATATTATCTAATTACGGTATATAAAATATTACACACAATGCTGGCACCTATTTACAAATAAGAATTATTTCCTTGGAAGAGAGAAAAACAAAGAGGCAAATTGGCTATGACATCCAAAATAATGATCTTGAATTTCCTTAGTAGAGTACTGTTATTTATTTTAAAGGTGTGCAATGTGACTTGTAATAGGTTGTAAAACTGCTGTAGCCAGGCATTGTTCAATGTAATGGGTATTGGTATATTCTTCTAAAAACTGTACAGTCGACCTGCGTGGTCCAGAGGTAGCATTTTAACCTCTGGTCCCCAAGGTCGCAGGTTCATTCCTGGCGGAGGGTGATTTTTTTTTTTTTTTTTTTTTTTTTCCAGAGCAAAAATTATTAGATTGGTGAAATCCACCTCGGAGGTATCTGCCTTACGCACAAGAGGTCGCGAGTTGATCTTGTTTAGGGTGAGTTATCCCGATAAGGTTTTCCTTTTCTTTTTCTTTTCTTTTTTTACTTTCTCTGCACGTACTATGTACATGGTGTACAGTGAAGGCATTGTATTGCACCTAAAATTCAATACTGATATTTCACCGAAATACATGAATCCAAAAAAGCCATTTTTTGAAAAATGTCCGTGTGTGTCTATGGGCAGCATATCTCGAAAATGATAATTACGTTAAATACCAAATTTGGAATTTAAGTTTAGTATCTTCCAAGGATGCAACATGAAGATTTTTAGGGAAATCCCTCCACCCGAATCTACGCTTTATATGGTAAAACAATTTCGAAAATTTTAATTTTCTTAAATATAGCTTTAACGATTTTGATTACCATGCCGTATATTAAAAATATTTACATGAAAAATACAATGTAAATCTTAAATTTTCTGCAATTAGCTTATAAAGACCTCTTTAGTCGGATTAATTTTGCATAACTGGTTAAACCGTAAATGATCTCCTTAAAACGCACAATTTATGTTATATAAATTTCTTTCGTGAAGTTGACCATTTTCGAAATATTCCTTGTTATTGGTTTCAGTTTTAAAATACTTGAAACTTTTCTCACACAGGAAATTGTCAACTTTTGGCCACGCAAAGAATCGGATTTGAGTCCCAAGGTGTCCCATAACAACAACATTTTAAAACATGTGACTCTCGGTTTAGCCTAATGTATTCCTTTATTTCTCTTCTACTGATAAGTAACTAAGGAATAAGACCGTCTCTGCTAATGCTTATCTTAATTAGCATGAAGCTGGTAGTACAATGAGCTTATTAACACTTATTTGCTACAGAGATGTACAGAAAATCATGTGAATGGGATACAATCAAGTTTTTAGAAAAAGGTTCCTGTGTGTGTCTATATGAGTGAGTGTGTCTGTGGCAGCACAGCTCAAAAACTAAGACTTTTAAATACTAAACTTGGTATTTAAGTTTAGTGTTACCAAGGATGCGACTCGAAGAGTTTCAAGAAAATCCCCCCATCCCAAGCTACGCTTTACATAGAAAAATTTTGGAAAATTATAATTTTCTCAAAACACATCAGATTTTTTGGATACAGGGGACCCTAAAACATGTATTTCCGGTAAGATATCGGTATCAAATTTTTAGGTGGAGTGCAATACCTTCTCTATACCTATGTACATTAGTATAAAGAAAGTAACAGAAAACAAAAACAAAAAAAATGAAATACGGATAAGGGCTCAAAAATCACATCTGCTCTAAATAAACAGTTGCTCAACCATTTTACTTTCTCTACATGAATTATGTATATACTGCATAGAGGAAGTATTGTATTCCACCCAAAAATTCGATACCGAGATTTCACCGGAAATACATGTTTTAGGATCCACTGAATCCAACAAAAACATTTTCAGAAGAAGGTCTGTCTGTGTGTATGTGTGTCTGGACACCATAGTTCAAAAGCGAAAAGAGCGTTAAATACCAAACTTGGTATTTAAGTTCTGTGTCTTCAATAGATGTGACACAAAGATTTTCAAGACAATCCCCCCACCCCAAACTAACCTTTACATGCAAACATTTTCGAAAATGTTGTTGTCCTCAAAAATGGCTCTAACGATTTTGATTAAAGTACCACATATTAAAGCCATTTCCTTCACAAATAAAATGTATATTTGGAATTTTCTGAGAATAGCTTCTGAAGATCCGTTTATTCAGGATGAATTTGCTGAATTTTGCATAACTGGTAAACCGTAAGAGAGAGACAAAGTCTTACTACACAAAAAATGTAGATCTCGTTAAAATACACAATTTATGTAACATACATTTTTTCGCGGAGTAGATTGTTTTCAAGATATTTCTTGTTATTAGTTTCATTTTTTTAAAAACTAATACATTTTTCATGCGGGACATTTTAAACTTTTGCCTTCGCAAAGAAACGGATTCCAGTTCCATAGCAACCACATTTTAAAACATTTGAATGTCGGTTAAGCCTAGTATATTCACTTATTTTCCTTCTACTTACAAGGAACTAAGTAATGACCGTTTCTGCTAATACTCTCGGTTAGCATGAAGTAGATAGAAGATAAGCATATTAACAATATTTTCTTAGGAAGATGCAGAGAAAGTCATGTGAATGGAACACACAAGATTTTCCAATTAATAATGATTTCTTCTTGGTATGTCGCCATCATCAGGGAACATGCAGCTGGCGACACATAATGGCGACAGAGTCCGTCGTTGAAAACTTGAAATTAATCCAACACTTACCTGGCTGACATCTGGAGAAGAAATCATTAATAACTGGGAAAGCATCAAATCTGTCATGTTTTCAATGCTTATAAAATGCAATGAAAAACTACATAACGACTACCAAATGTTTCTTTCCCATAGAAGCTATTTGCATCCAACCAATATGCCATTTTATTTATTGTCATATTTTAATTAATATTAACGTGCTTTTGTATTTTAAAACATTTTCTCGATTCTGTAATACTACACTTCCTACTCTTGTATCGCAATACCTTCTAATATAATAAGTAGTATTCAATTTATTTGTTATCATATCGTTGCATGTGTACCGCTGATTTTGTTTCCAAATAAACTGTTGCAATATTAATTCTCTCAGGTGTGGTGAAATTCACAATGAAGATTTCTCCTCTGCTTGCATAACAAATACCTGAAGACAGAAGAAGAATATTGTATTAACAACTTAGCAACATATCAAATATTAATAACAGGGATATTGGCGCACCCGGTGTCTATAGTCTTACAAACTCAACCTTTCTATGCAAAAGACCTCAGGTACCAAATTAGCATCAAAGGGCAATAACAGAGGTGAAGCATAACTTAAAAGAATCCGCAACTAAAATCCTATCAAAAACAACAACAATAATAATACAAATTATTATTCTTATAATAATAACAATAATAATATGCAATACTTTTTTCCTTCTCTACACGTACTATGTGAATAGTGTATAGAGAAAGTATTGTATTGCGCCCAAAAATTCGATACCAATATAATTCATGATGAATATGTTTTTTTTTTTTTTTTAAACATTCCTTGTTGTTTGGTTTCAGCTATAAAATACCTACACTTTTCTTATACGGGACTTTCTCAACTCCTGGATATATTGAAACAAAGTTTAAATCACATGGCTACCAGCTTTTAAAAGATTTGCTATTGCTTTAGCCTAGCACACTCCTTTATTTCTACTCACAAAGAAGCATGTAATTATACCATTTGTGCTAATCTTATCTGGATTGGCATAAAGTAGATAGAAGAATAACCTTTCTAATGATAATTTGTTACACAGATGTAGAATAAGTCATAGGAAAGGGAAACATAAGATTTTAAATTTTATTTGACATAGTGGCGGTGACAAATGAATGAAATTAGTGATAACATTGCTGAAACGAGCCCGGGTTACTTTGGTCAGTCGAAATTATAGAAACCTGTTATTATCTACAACGATGCTGGGGAATATTTCATATGTTGAAATGGTTAAAATTGTACAATTATCAAGGGAATCACCAGTACCGTCCGTTGTAAAGACGTGTGTAAATTTAGATATAAACATTATGCAACTTCACTTAATGAAATTTTTGTTTAATATTCTTAAAGATACAGAAGAGAAACTTGCACCATTGTGTTTAAAACCAGTTCAACATGTTAATAAATTATAAAAGTTTAACAGCTTTTATTTCTGTTTATCATATGAAACTCCTTCCTTGATTAAGCCTGTAATAAGATTTTATACTTCAAGAACCCTACTGGGTTTTTTCATTTAGGCTAGTTAATTAAATTACCGGAGCAAAAGTGGTAGCAGAGCGTGGTGAACTTCAAGACTCCGGGCATTCATCTTTTCAAACCCCAATAAATATTGCAGAATCGCAGGATATCTTGAATGTAAGGCAGATAAAAATAAAATACACGAATTAAAAGCTTCAATAATCGTCCTGGTATAGGAATGCATAACCAGGATTTTATTACAAATTGGTATATTTATTAAATTATTTGAAAACTGCTTATACATTTATTACTGTATAGAGTTAAGTGTAAATAAAATTCTTAATTTGAAAAAAACTGCTACTGATTCTTCCCGAAAGTTTTACATACTTTCAACTATGTTAGATGTTTTAACCTTACTTTAATATAAATATTTCGATTCTTAAAATGTTTACATTCTTAAAAGTCTTCCACATGACATGGAGTTTTATTTATGGACGTTCTTTAACTACTGTGGTTCTCAGCATCCCATTCTAAATTGGGCGTGAAAGACCGCTTAATTTTGCTCAGAGGCCTCTCTATCAGGCTTGAGGTTCTTTTACGTGCCGTAAGTCTACGACACGGGACCAACGGCTTTACTTCCCTTCCGAAGGAAGCCTCCACCGGGTTTGAACCCGCGATTTTGGGTATATGAAGTTAGCATGGTAACCGTTACACCACGGAGGGCGACTACAAGTCTTCGATCCGTTTATTAGTTGCTTAAAACTTGGAAGGATTTCTTTGCCCTAACGAGATCAAAGGGAACATCAACTTCTGTGACAGTGCATAGTATTAATCCGACGAAAATCAAAGGCCGTAAATTTAGGGAACATAAACCTGCTAAGGTCTTAATTATTTAAAAAAACATTTTCTGGGAAACACTGATGTCTAATAAATATTAGGATGTAATATCGTAATTAATAATTTTATCCTGGTAGTCAACATTGTGAGATACAGTTTTACCACTCCCACCACTCTAAAACCTTTGCTCCTGCTGGCAGTAGGTATAAGTCAGATTTTAAAGAAAGAAAAAAAAACTTATTTGTGAATACATTAGCCCTAGGAAACCTCCCTGCCAGATTAGATAGGCCCAAGTAGGAATAAACTCAGGACTTCTAGTTGACGTTTTATATGGTCTTAATATTTATTAGAGCTATGCCATCAGTCGTTTTCCGCACATGACGGTAGTACTATGTAGCGAGCTTATCAGCATGCCTCTTGCAGAGGACTAGCGAACGATGAATAGAAAGGATGGATGTCAACAGTTTCGAGCTCACATTAGTGAAATGTGACTTGTATCGTACCTTTCCAGTATTTACATTTGGAACATTCACTTGCGTCTTGTAATCTCGGAATTGCAACCTTTACCTGATAAGTAGTAGTCGGCTTACCCTCCCCGTATTTAGGATTGACACCACCCCCCCTAAGGCTTAAAAGCTGATGCTTAGGGGTCAGAAACTTATCAGAGCGTAGTATGAACGTGAGGAAGTAGATGAAATGGATGACAGGAAAGGTGATGGTGGAGTAATTGTTGGAATATATGGCAGGTGAGACGCCTTTTCGTTCACTACACATTTCATATTCGGGCTCTTGGGGTCAAACCTGGGCCGTATAAGAGGGAGAGGAGCGGTCTAACCACTCAGCCATGGCGCTGCCCTATGCTGATTGGTTATGGTAAATGTAGAGGGCTTTAATGGTATAACTTCATATTCTTTACTGCAGTAAACGATAAATAATCTGAATATAAAGATCTGATGTGTGCCATGACTTTCTCTACATCTCTGCAACAAAGCTAATTCTTCAATTTATTTCGTGTTAATCGAGAAAAAAATAGCAGAAATAGTCTTATTACTTGCTTCCTTGTAAGTAGAAGCGAAATAAGGGAGTACCATAGGTTAAAGTGATAGTCGAAAGCTGGTTGCTATGTGACTGAAGTTACTTTGTTTGTATGGACACGAGTTGACAAATTCCTGTATGAGAAAAGTATAAGTTTTTCAAAGCTGAAACCAAAAACAAGGAATATCTCAAAAACGTTTAACTCCACGAAAAAAAAAAAATATTACATAAATTGTGTGTTTGAATGTGCTCTACATTTTTTGTGTGGTAAGTTTTTTCCATCTCTTACGGTTTAGCAGTTATGCAAAATTTCGTAAAATTCATCCAGAATGAAGTAGTTCAAAGGCTATTCCCAGAAAATTCAAGATATACATACTATTTATCTGGTAAATATCTTTAATATACCGTATTTTAATCAAAATCATTAGAGCCACTTTTAAGAAAATAAAAATTTTCGAAAAAAGTTCCATGTAAAGGGTAGTTTGGGGTGGGAGGATTTTTTTTCTCCAAAATCTTCGTGTCCCATCCCTGGAAGTTACTAAACTTAAATACCAAGTTTGGTATTTTACCGACTTTTCGTTTTTAAGGTATGTTTACAGACACACGGACACACACACACACACGCACCTTTTTGTGAAAATGCTTCTTTTGGATACAGGGGATCCTAAAGCATATATTTCCGGTGAAATCTCCGTATCGAATTTTTGGGTGGAGTGCAATACATTCTCTATACACTATGTTCATAGTACGTATAGAAAAAGTAATAAATTAAGAAAAACATACAAAAACTACAGAACGCACAAAATCTCCTGATGGAAAAATAGGTCTGCACCGCCCGGTACATCAACATGTTTACAAAGGTGGCAATGAATGTAGACCAAGGTTAAATTCCGCATCTCCCCTTTGACACAAACATTTTTCTGAGCCACTAATGTCGCCATGCATTTATACCCACTGGCGCTAAAGGCCGATTAAATCTGAAGTGATAAAGTAGCATTGCATATTAGCGCCGGTACCCATGGCCGCGTTCGCTAAAGTGCCTCGCTTTGGTGCTTCGTGGCGCAGGGGATCGTGATTTCGAGTTCCGTAAGGTAGGGCTGTTTGTAAATATCTACATATATGTGTGTGTTAAAAGTAAAAAGCAAACAGTAATCCAATAGGAAATGTTGATAAAATGAAACGTGGAAAAAAAAAAAAAAAAGAAAAAAGAAAGGAAAAAGGAAAAGCAGACCTGGACTTGTATTTTTACTTTTACTGCACGTATTACCTACATAGTGTACACAGAAGGTATTGTGTTGCACCTAAAACACCCATACCGAGATTTCACCGGAAATTCATGCTTTGGGGTCTCTTGAACAAAAAAAAAAAAAGGATTTCTAGAAAAAGTTCCACGTGTGTGTGTGTGTGTGTGAAGACTTACAACAAAAAATCTCCCCCAACCGCCCCCAAATACACTTTACATGGAACAAATTGTGAAAATTTTGATTTTCTCCAAAATGGCTCCAACGATTTTGATTAAAATATCTTATATTAAAGCTATTTACATGACAAATAAAATGTATATCTTGAGTTTTCTGGGAATAGGCTCTGAAGACCTCTTTATTCTGAATTTTGCGTAAATGGTAAATTGTAAGAGATAGACAAAGATTTACTGCACAAAAATGTAGAGGTCATTAAAACACACAACTTATGTTTTATGCATTTTTACTTTCTCTACACGTACGATGTACATAGTGTTAAGAAAATAAAAATTTTCGAAAAAAGTTCCATATAAAGGGTAGTTGGGGTGGGGGAATTTTCTTGAAAATCTTCGTGTTGCATCCTTGGAAGATATCAAACCTAAATACCAAGTTTGTTATTCAACGGTCTTTTCGTTTTTGAGATATGCTGTCCACAGACACACACACACACGGAGCTTTTTCCAAAAATGCTTTTTTTTTTATTCAGGGAGACCCAAAACATATATTTCCGGTGAAATCTCGATATCGAATTTTTGGGTGCAATACAATACCTTCTCTATGCACTATGTACATAGTACATGTAGAGGATGTAAAAATATTTGAAATTAGTATGTATTTTAGCAAGATGCTTGCTCCTAATTTGTCAGCCAATGGAACTATCTGTGGGTTTAACAATTATTCAAAAACCATTCGGAATGAAGAGCACAATGCTGACGTTTCCCAGAAAATTCAATCCATGCATGTTACTTATCATACGAAAATCTTAATCTTACATTATTTGTGTCAATATCGTTAGACATTTTTGTGGAAATTAAAAGCAATAAAATGTTTTCCATGCTAAGGGTACTTTTCATTCACTCACTCAAGTTCCGTATCGCCACGTCAGCGTACTGGGACTGATTAAACAAATCTATATCAGCAAATCTGATTGGTAAAAATCTTATTGTTAATCTTGCCATACAAAAAAAAAAAAAAAAAAAAAAAAAAAAAATCTGATGTGTTCCATTAACATGACTTTCTATACATCTCTGCAAAAACATATTATTAAAAAGCTTATGCTTCTATTTACTTCATGCTAATCGAGAAAAAATAGCAGAAATAGTCTTATTACTTGCTTGCTTGTCAGTAGAAGTGAAATAAGGGAGTACCATAGGTTAAAGCTGGTTGCTATGTGACTGAAATTCCTTTGTTTATATGGACAGGAGTTGACAAATTCCTGTATGAGAAAAGTATAAGTTTTTCAAAGCTGAAACCAGTAATTAGGAATATCTCAAAAACGATCAACTCCACGAAAAAAAAGTATATTACATAAATTGTGTGCTTTAACGTGCTCTACATTTTTTGTGTGGTAAGTTTTCATCCATGTATTACGGTTTAACAGTTATGCAAAATTCTGTAAAATTTATCCAGAATAAAGTAGCCTTCAAAGGCTATTCTCAGAAAATTTAAGATATTCATTTTATTGGTCAGGTAAATATCTTTAATATACGATATTTTAATCAAAGTCGTTAGAGCCATTTTTTAGAACATCAAAATTGGCGAAAAAATTTCCATGTAAAGGGTAGTTTGGGGTTGGAGGATTTTCTTGAAAATATTCGTGTCGCATCCTTGGAAGATACCAAACATAAAGACCATGTTTGGTTTTAACGGTCGTTATGTTTCCGAGCTGTGCTGCCCACAGACACACACATACAGTTAAAGAGCGGTTAAAGAGCGGCCACAAATAAAGTTCCATATACCTATATAGTACGTGTAGAGAAAGTTAAAGTTGGTTGATATTGAAAGCAGCATTTTTTTTTTATCCATGAAAAGACCTATGCAGATTTAGCAGCTCCTCGCTGAGTAAAATATATTACATCACGAATATAGAGAGAGATTAAATTGGAAGTGCCCAATCCTTATGTATTGTGGTTGGTGAAGCAGGATTTTCTTGCAGGCACCATAATAATAATAATAATAATAATAATAATAATAATAATAATAATAATAATAATAATAATAATAATAATAATAATAATAATATTAATAATAATAACATTAATAATAACATTAATAATATTATTAATAATAATAACAATAAAAATAAGAACAATAATAAGAACAACAATGATAACAGCAATAACAACAGTAATACTAACAACAATAATAACAAAAATAGTAACAACAATAATAATAACTATAATAATAACAGCAATAATAACAATAATAACTATAATAATACCTATAATAAAATAACTATAATAATAACTATAATAATAAAAATAACTATATAAATAACTATAATAATAACTATAATAATAAAAATAACTATATAAATAACTATAATAATAACAATAATAGGAATAATAGTAGCAATAATAATGAACATAATAATAACAATAATAACAAGAATAATTTCATCAATAATAACAATAACAATACTAATAAAAACAATAACAACAATAATATCAATAATAATAATAATAATAATAATAATAATAATAATAATAATAATAATAATAATAATAATAGTAATAATAATCCCTATTACTCAAAGATTTGTTTTCACAAATTTCAAACGTTGTCAAGTTTTATGTACAAATTGTTTACAATTTTCTTTTTTACAAGTGGTTACAATTCAGTCATGGAAATGTATACAAGATTTTTGTACTTAAAATGTTTGCTGCAAACTGTTTGAGGGTCTGGTGGAACCGCTCAGTTTAGTTATAAACCTAAATCAATCGTTGAATTTAACGTATATGTTTGTGGTTACCAATACTAAAGGCTGGGGATAAGCCAGATAATGACGAATATATGTTTTCTAATTATCTGGTTGATTTTCTTACAACCAATTGGTGTCCAATCATCCGAAAACTCATAGTCTACGTGATTCATTTCATATAAATTACAAATGTCTGTGTTACCGCAACCATACCTTCACGATTTTTTAGATGTTTTACTCAAAAAGTTAAATGTTTACCTAACACTCAGTTTAAGACAGACCTGCACAACATACGGCCCGTGGGCCACTTGCGGTCCGATTGTTTTATTAAATTTATTAAAATTATTTAATTCGGGAATTACTCGAAATTAAAATAGGAAGAGTACTGGACCAGGATATATTAAAACATTTATTAGATGTTACTTACTAGGTATTGTGTATGTTTGAAAGCACATATACTAGTGAGTATTTTATGTCATGAACTTATGTTGACGCATTTAACCAAATAAGTAACAAATTAAAGAAAACATTGTTTCATAATAAAAGGATTTGAATTCTAAACATTGAGAAAATATACCGTTTTTCCCACTTGGCGAACTTAATCTACCAATTTAGTGAAACTATAGAAACGTAGGCGCATGCTTACTAATAGGCCCTCCTAGTGTAACAAACGCCTTTATTGACAACGATTAGTTACAAATAAAGTATTTAGACAGTTAACGTTCGACAGTTGCCAGTTTATGGATGCACGCCATCCGTTGGCTCGAGCACCACTGAGCGCTAGCCCTTCAGTCACTCGGCACAATTCACAGCAATAACACATTGCAATTCTTTATCCTTTTTATAGCGAGAAAATGACGTCACGACTCTCCAAAACCAGCAGAAAATACTGAAAGACAAAGCTTGGAGAAACACCGAGAGATCCCGAAAGTTCGTGTTCCGTCTCGCCGTTCTTGCGTGTTGTTTATGCATCCAACTGCGATGTCTCACATTCCAACTTCACCGTCGCATACCAGAGCGAAACATGAGAGCGGTCACGCGCACGGGCGGTGTTGTCACATTATTTTTTCCAAACTTTTCTCCAACACTTTTCCATACTCAAAATGTTCCACACGATGCAATATTCTACTAATTTATTTAAAAAAAGTATACTAGCTCTCTAAAGTACATTAAAGAAACTGGCCATATTTCTTTTAGAAAACAATATTCTAATTTTGAAAAATTAATTAAACATTTTTGAAAACTGAAGAGCTTTGAAGAGCACGAATAGTATTTTTTCTACACTAATAGGGACTAGTATTAAAATATAATATGACAACCGTTCTGTAAAGTCATTTACTGCAAAATTGGGGTGTTTTATTTTAAGAATGTTGCACATACTCATTTTTACTAGAACAATTATACAGAAGAATTTTTATTAAAATAAACATGCAAGCTAGAATGTTGATATACGACTAATATCAGTGTTATTGAGTATAATTTCTGGTATAAATTTCAGAATGCAAATTTTACAGATCATTACCATAAATAAAAAACGTTCATCTGTATCAAATGTCAATTTTGGGCCACTTCAAACTTTGATCAAATACTAAACACAGCTCGCCTCTGTAGTGTAGGTAGCGCGTCTATCTCAGATTCAAATGGTCCCGAGCTTGAATCTTGGATAGGGTGAGTTATCCGATTAAACTTTTATTTTCTCCTGCACGTATGCACAGTTTACATACTGGATAGAGAAGGTATTCCAACCAAAAATTCGAGATGGGAGATTTAGCCAGAAATACATATTTTGAGACCCCTGCTTCCAATAAAAGCATTAGTAGAAACATGACCTGTGTGCCTTTGGGCAGTAAGTTAAGCAACAAACTTGGTATTTAAGTTCAGAATCTTCCAAGGATGCGACACGAAGATTCTCAAGAAAATACCCCCACCCATAACTACCTTTTACATGGAACATTTTTAAGAAAATCAAACTTTTCGAAAAAAGTTTCATGTAAAGGGTAGATGGGGATGGGGAGGATTTTCTTGAAAATCTTCGTGTCGCATCCTTGGAAGATACCGATCTTAAATACCATGTTTACGGTCTTTTCGTTTTTGAGCTATGCTGTCCACAGACACACACAGACACACATAGACTCACACACGCACACACACGGACCTTTTCCTGAAAATGCTTTTTTTGAATTCAGGAGGACCCAAAACGTGTATTTCCGGTGAAATATCGGTATCGAATTTTTGGGTGGAGTGCAATACCTTCTCTATACACTGTGTACATAGTACATGTAGAAAGTAAACAACGGATTTCAGCTATAGTGTAACCAGCTGTTAAAGGTTTTGATTATCGCATTAACCTAATGTATTCTGTTCTACTTGCAAGGAAGCAGGTAGTGAGACAATTTCTGCTAATGTTTACCACGATTAGTATGAAGGAATTAGAAGAATAAGCCTTATAGCAATAATTTGTTACAAAGATGTAGAGAAAGTCTTGTGAATGGAGCACATAAGTTTTTTTGTATTTTTGTTTCGACCTTTATCATAGAGTTGCCTCTGCTATTGATCTTGGGTCACTATGGCCATTGTAAGAAATGTTCTTTTTAACGTTAAAAGTACACAAGAAATAAATAAAATATAGAAATGCAATGTGTCACATTGAACTGTTAAGAAATTTCATGTTCTCAGTGACATTTTGTATTTGTCTGAATAGTCCCAACTCAATGTTAGTAAAATTTATGTTTAAATATTTTGTTGTGAAATTTTCAATAATATACTATGTTATAATCAGTTTTGAATAAACTTTTAATTTAAACGTTAAAAGAGTGTTCATAATATACATTTTGGTTTGTGCTTACAGTAGAGTATAATAGACCTAGTAAAGAAAGTGTTAATTACTTGCACTCCACCGAAAATTCGATACCGAGATTTCACCGGAAATATATGTTTTAGGGTCCTCAATATCCAAAAAAAGCATTTTCACAAAAAGGTCCGTGTGTGTGTGTGTCCGTGTGTCTGTGAACACGATAACTCAAAAACGAAAAGTCGGTAAAATACCAAACTAGGTACTTAAGTTTAGTATCCTCCAGGGATGCGACACGAAGATTTTGAGAAAAATCCCCCCACCCCCAACTACCCTTTACATGGAACTTTTTTCGAAAATTTTGATATTCTCAAAAATGGCTCTAACGATTTTGATTAAAATTTCGGATATTAAACATATTTATCTGACAAATGAAATGTATATCTTGAATTTTCTGGGAATAGCCTCTGAAAAGTAGTTTATTATGGATGAATTTTACTAAATTTTGAATGGCTGCTAAACCGTAAGAGATGGACAAAAACTTGCTGCACAAAAAATGTATACCACTTTAAAACACACAATATATGTTATATACATTTTTTTCGTGGAGTTCGTCGTTTTTGTGACATTTCTTATTTTTGGTTTCCGCTATGAAAAACGTATACTTTTCTCATACAGGAACTTATCAACTCCTATCCATATAAACAAAGGAACTTCATTGACATAGCAACCAGCTTTTGACTATCACTTTAACCTACGGTTGTCCGTTATTTCGCTGCTACTTACAAGGAAGCGAGTAATAAGACTATTTCTGCTATTTTTTCTGATTAGCATAAAGTAAATAGAAGTATAAGCTTCTTAAGAATTATTTGTTGCAGGGATATGGAGAAAGTCATGTGAATCGTACACATCATATTTTTTTTCAGTTGTAATAGACTGATGTAAGATTCAATGTCCGAAGGGCTCTAGTCCTTGGTTGGATACTAACATTTATCAGAAATTATCAGTGATAATTAAGTTGTGCAAGTCTAGTCTAAGCAAGCAAAAATAAGAAAGAAAACAGGAAAGAAAAATACATGATGTGTTTCATTTACATGACTTTCTTTACATCTCTGCAATAAATTATTGTTAAAAAATGTATTCTTCTATTTCTTTCATGCTTATCAAGACAAAAAATTGCAGAAATGGTTTTTTCGCTTGCTTCTTTGTAACTAGAAGGGCAATAAGGTAATATGATAATTTATAGTGATCAAAATTTTCGAAAAAAGTTCCATGTAAAGGGTAGTTTGGGGTGGGGGGATTTTGCTCAAAATCTTCGTGTCGCATCTCTGAAAGATATTAAACTTAAATACCAAGTTTAGTATTTTACCGACTTTTCGTTTTTGAGTTATCGTGTTCACAGACGCATGGACACACGGACACACACACACACGGACACACACACACACGGACTTTTTTCTGAAAATACATTTTTTTTGGATACAGGGGACCCTAAAACATATATTTCCGGTGAAATCTCGGTATTGAATTTTTTTGGTGGAGTGCAATACCTTCTCTACACACTATGTACATAGTACATACAGAGAAAGTAAAAATGCTTTAATTTTTAAAATTTTTGGTAACATTTCACATTCAATTGTGCTAATATGTACATAGTATATATTGCACACGCCAATGTGACATTATCCTCTGGCGAGAAGCCAAAGTGTCTGAACATCAGAAGACAGCATAAGCCCACGTTTCAACTGATGAACATACAGCCATAAAATCTAGAAAGTCATTCATTTCGTTCACTTATTGGATCTGTCAGTTGAGAATGGTTTAACAAAGTAACAGCAGATACCGCACATACCTCTGTGTTTGCTAATGTTTCTTTTTCTCGAAGTTTTGTTCAGGGACCTACTAAACATATTTCGATGGCAAAAATAACAGCCACTACAGCAGAATAACAGATTTTTTGTTTACAATGGACGACATAATTTGAAGCAATGAAACAAAACAAAAGCTCTGTGTTCCATTCACATGATTTTCTCTCCATCTCTGCAACAAAATATTGTAAAAAAGCTTATTCTTCTATTTACTTTATGCTAATTGAGAATACATTAGCAAAATAGTGTTATTACTTGTTCCCTTGGAAGTAGAAGTGAAATAAGGGAGTACAATAGGCTAAAGTGAAAGCAGAAAGCTGGTTGCTATGTGAATGAAATTCCTTTGTTAGTATGGACAGGAGTTGACAAATTCCTGTATGAGAAAAGTATGTTTTTCACAGCTAAAACAAAAAACAGAATATGTTAAAAACGTTCAACTCCACAAAAAAATGTATATAACATAAATTGTGTGCTTTAACGTGCTCTACATTTTTCGTGTATTAAGTTTTTGTCCATCTCTTACGGTTTAGCAGTTATTCAAAATTCCGTAAAATTCATCCAGAACAAATACTCTTAAGAGGCTATTCCCAGATAATTCAAAATATACATTTTATTTGTCAGGTAAATATCTTTTATATTCGAAATTTCAAATCGTTAGAGCTATTTTTGAGAAAATCAAACATTTCGAAAAAAGTTCCATGTAAAGGGTAGTTGGAGGTAGGGTGATTTTTCTCAAAATCTTCGTGTTGCATCCCTGGAAGATACTAAACTTAAAATATCAAGTTTGGTGTTTTACCGAATTTTAGTTTTTGAGTTATCGTGTTCACAGACACACACACACTCACACACACACACACAGGCACACACACGGACCTTTTTCCGAAAATGCTTTTTTTAGCGAAGACATATATTTACGGTAAAATGTCGGTATCGAATTTTTGGGTGGAGTGTAATACCTTTTCTATACACTATATACATATTGCGTATAGAGAAAGTAAAAAGGTTTTTAGAATAAGGTGCGCGCGCATGCGTGTGTGTGCGTGAGCATGTCTATGAACAACATTACTCAAAAACGAAGTCATTTCAATACCAAAGTTGATAATTCATTCAGCAGCTTCCTAGGATGGGACATGAACATTTTCAAGAAATCTCCCACCTCAGCCTTTAGAAAGAAAACTTTTTTTATAATTTTGTTTTCTCAAAAATGGGCATAACGATTTGATATAAATACCTTACATTGAATATATTTACATAATACAAGAAATTTATATCTTTGAGTTTTCTGTTAGTCCTTCGTGGGTTAGTAATAACGGGCCGGCCTCTGGTTTCCGTGGATGCGGGTTCAAACCCAGCGGAGGGTAACGGATATTTTCGGGCATAAAAATCGTTAACATGGCCTCCTTCGGAAGAGAAGTAGTGCCGGCGGTCCCGTGTCTTAGATTTACTGCACATTAGCAAGAAGAGTAGGTTGGCAGGTGTAAATGAAGTTGGGAGGGTAAAGGAGGTAGCAGAATTGCTCCTTAACGGTTCTTGTGCATTGCTAACGACTTGCCGGTCGTTTAAGTATAACTCTAGAGGAAGACGCGCCAATCCTCACCTAGTCCAAGCACGGTAGCTAAAACCTTGCTTAGGCCCGGCATACACGTTACGATATACCTGTCAGATAAACCGGAAAGGTATACTTGTGCAGGCTAGAGCAAACACACCATGGTAAACCGAAGATTTTAACTCAGTCGAGAGATGGATAGCAAAACAAGAAACAAAAAACAAAAAAAAAAACTCGACGCGAAAGTTTTTGTCGGTTTGTTAGTGGCCATGAAGTGTAAAAAGAAGCGGAAAAGCGAAATCTAATGTAAAGATTGGTTTACAAAGTGAAAGGAATACATTCATAGAAGATTACTAGAGATTTTAACTGTTTATTGATACTTTATTATATTATTATTGCTATATATAATTATATATAAAATACTAATTAACTACTAAAAAAGTCGGTATAAACACGACTGACACTCTCTAATCAAGGAACAACTCACAATTAACCTAAAAGCTGTATAGGCGTGCACACAGGATCTGGTCTACACAACTGCACAGGAGAAAAAATTGAATTTTGACTCTTCTCCGGTTGCCTGTGCAGTTTGGCATGCAGCTGCTGGCACATACGTTCCACTTTACCTGTATAGGTAAACCTCACCGGTAAACCGGAACGTGTGTGCCGGGCCTTAGGCCAGCGTTGCTTTTTATTTTTTATTTTTTATTTATTTTTTTTTAAAATACAGTACCGGAGTCTGATCGGGACTCCGGCACTGTATACCCTACTTTTATTTACCTATTCTTTTTACCTTATTTTTCTGTATTATTACTGGATTGCTGTTTTCTTACTTTTACAACACACACATATACACAAACATATAACACCCTTGCCAAAGGCGGGACTCGAACCCACGATCCCCAGCGCTACGAAGCACCAAAGCGACACGCCTTGGCGAGCGCGGCCATGGGGACAACGATTGTGTAATTTACGACACCTTGCCTCCAATATCGATTTCTCAGACTTATGTAACTTAACGTTTTGCCTCATAAAATGTATAATTTATTCTACATGATCACTGGTTGGCCTAAAATATTATTCTGTAAAGTTTCTAATTAAAGCAGTAAAGTGACAATTGCAAGTTATGGATTGATATTGGATTAATAGTTTTTATTTTCTCCACACGTAATATGTACATAGTGTATAGAGAAGGTATTGTATTGCACCCAAAAATTCTATACCGAGATTTCACCGGAAATACATGTTTTAGGTCCCCATGAATCCAAAAAAAAGCATTTTTGGAAAAAGTCTGTATGTGTCTGTGTGTCTGTGGACATCATAGCTCAAAAACGAAAAGACGCTAAACACCAAACTTTGTATTTAAGTTGGTATCTTCCAAGGATGCGACAAGAAGATTTTCAAGAAAATCCCCCATCCCCAACTACCCTTTACATGGAACTTTTTTCGAAAATTTTGATTTTCTGAAAAATGGCTGTAACGATTTTGATTAAAATGTCGTATATTAAAGATAGTTACCTGAAAAATAATATGTATATCTTGAATTTTCTGGGAATAGGCTCTGAAGATACTTTATTGTGGATGAAGTTTACGGAATTTTTAATAAATGCTTAACCGTAAGAGATGGACAAAAACTTACTACACGAACAATGTAGAGCACGTTAAAACACACAATTTATGTTATATACATTTTTTTCGTGGAGTTCATCGTTTTTGAGACATTCCTTGTTTCTGGTTTCTGCTTTGAAAAGCATACATTTCTCAAACAGGAATTTGTCAACTGCTGTCCATACAAACAAAGGAACTTCAGTGACATAGCAACCATCTTTTGCTATCACTTTAACCTATGATACTCCCATGTTTCGCTTCTACTTACAAGGAAGCAAGTAATACGACTATTTCTGCTAATTTTTTTTCTGGATTAGCTTGAAGTAAATAGAAGAACAAGCTTATTAACGATAATTTGTTACACAGAAGTAGAGAAAGTCATGTGAATAGAATACATCAGGTTTTTTTTTTCTTCACAAAGCCGTGTGTAGGACAGGAGTTGATAAGGTTGTTATACCTACTTCTAATAATAAACTTTATAGCCATGAAAGCCGAAATTAATTACGTTGATTTCTTGACATTCAGTTCCCTTTTGCACCTTATAATGAATTAATACTTATATTAAGTGTTTCATTAAATTCAAGCCATGGTTTCAAATACATAAGGGCGTTGTTCTACCGACCTACGGAATACAATGTCTCATAATGGCACCTAGGACAACATATCTACTGCAATACTCAAGTTGCTCTGCATAAAAACTGGAATTTTCTAAATAAGGGAGCATCCAACACTCGACTGAGCTTTGCATTTATGACTTGGCAGCAAGTACTTACTGCCTTTAGGGCACATGAAAGCAACATTGAAGTAGCAATGCGCTCGTAAATACATGTTTATTGGCACTGGTGAACACGTGTTCTGTGTTTTGTCTTGATGCTGCCTGGCCTGTTTTTCTTGGCCATTAGATAAATATCACCTCGCTGACATCACGCAATGCTGTAAAGAATGAATCCACTGCATTTAAGTGCATGACTTTTTATGCGCATTTAAATGTTCGCTGTATATTGGCACAAGAGAACACCAGCATCCTAAGTTAATACACCTTGCGAATTTATTTGTTGTTACTTTCTCCTGCAGGTGTGTACAATGTACAAACGCTTAAAAGGTACCATTACAAACAAGTACACATTTGAAGGGACATCTTTTATTCATTTAGAATAAAGAACTCTTCAAAGGATATTCCCTGAAAGTTCAAGATATGCATTTTATTTGTCATTTAAATATTTTTATACACGCGATTTTAATTAAAATCGTTAGAGGACTTTTTGAGAAAATCAACATTTTCGAAAATTTGTCTGTGTAAATGGTAGTTTGTGGTGTGCGGGGGGGATCTTCTTGAAAATCCTCGTGTCACATCCTTGGAAGATAATAAATCTAAATACCAAGTTTGATATTAAACGGTCTTTTCATTTTTGAGCTATGCTGTCCACACACACACATACCTACTTTTAAAAATATTTTTTTCGGACTGCGGGGACCTCAAAACATATATTTCCAGTGAAATATTAACATATAAATTTTAGCCTTACCTTAAATATACGTACTAGACAAGTAAATTTTTTTTTCCGGACTCAAAACGTCTATTTCCAGTGAAATCTATACATCGAAATTTTCAATGGAATACAGTAACTTCTCTAACTACTATGTACACTATATGTACGTACATGCTAGAGAAAGTAAAACATGTCTACTAACATTATTTTGGTCTAATACTTCTGGTGTAGACCGCGTCTTAAGGCTTAGCTTTGACATTTGTATGAAAGCTTTAACCCGAAGTAAATCTTAACCAGAAGACGATAAGAAAGAATCATTGTTATGTAATATTACTGCGACCTAAATACAGCTATAGGTTAATACTTATTCTTACTTAAGGGATTGTACGATAAAACAATAAATAATTTAAATATATAATCGGCCACCATTGGCCATATTCAAATGCCTTAACTGGAGCTACAGCAAAGCATTAGAGGTGAAACTGTACTGTACTGTACAGTTCGACGAGGTCTCATTCGCATCATGCAAAGTAAAGCACAAAGTTTTGCAGAAGTAAAGCAGCAATGCAAGAAGAAAAGGACATAAAAAGCAGCAGCAAAGGAGAAGAAAAGGAAAACTAATGGTCAAACCTACCAACCTGGTAGATTTTAATGTGAGCCATGCAATCAAATCTTTCCTTGTTTGCTCGCTATCGACATTTTCAGCATATTTTTTCCTGTAAAATGCTCCATGCGGGATAATTTTTCTGTTGCACAAATAAAATTTGATGTACATGTTCACAGAGGTACGATGAATAATAATTGTCATAGGTTTTAGTGTCAGATGTATTCAAGCATATGTTTTCAATTTTAAACACAAAAATTATATTTTTATAACAAAAAATCACATTCATAAGTTCGAAAATATTTGGAGCCTAAACCGAAGGAGACACAGAGAAACCTAGGTTAATTTAAAAAATTAGACGCATTATGAACTTAAGGTTAAAATATTAGACCAAAATTGTATTTATTTATTTATTTTGTCGCATGGGACTTTTCTAGTGACGTACCAGAAGAGTAAATAAATTTGATCATAATCTTCAAACCATTAGAAATAAATAGTTGAAATTTTCACCTGAACTCATTTGCATTATATTACGTTTGGGGTACAAATTTCAAAAAGTTTGTTATACTAATTTGGAATTTCATACTTTCAGTCATACATGTATTTAACTGCACATAGTAAAACCGGGCCTTATCTTGTTTATTTATCTTAAATGTAATATGATAAGAATGCACCTTGCAATTACTATACAATTTTGTCAATTTGAAAGGCTAAAATTTAATGGGCAAACGCCCCCGACTATCTTCTAATGCGTTACTTACTCTTCCGGAAACGTCATCATCAGCGTAGAGACAATGACTTCTGTGACACTAAAAGAGCCGACAAATAAATAAAAAGAATCTGATGTGTTTCGCTAGGTGTTCCACATATACATAATTTGTCAATAAAATATTATTCTTTTACCTACGTCATATGAATTAAGGTAAACATTGCCGGAATGGGTCTTATTAATTGCTTCTTTGTAAGTAGAAGGGAAATAAGGGATTACACAAGATTTAATCGATAGTCAGATCCCTTTTAAAGCCGGTCCCTAAATTAAACAATCGAAATTGGGTTCTCTTTGCTTGCTAGGAGTAAACAAAAGAGAGACGAAATGAAAGATATCTTCCTTAAAACTGAAACCAATCACTCAAAATATATCTAAAATAGTTAAATCATACATGCGTGTGTGTTTTAATGGGATTCACATTTCCTGTGTGGTAAGTTTTTTACTATCTCTTACGGTAGTTATACAAAAATTATACAAAAATCATCCAGAATAACTCTTAGAGGCTATTCCCGGAAAATTTAAGATAAACATTTCGCTTGTCATATATGTATATATATATATACATATATGACATTTTAATAAAATATACTTAGAGCAATTTTGAGAAGATCAAAGTTTTCGAAGTGTTCCATTTAAATGATAGTTGGCGATGGGAGATTTTCTTGGAAATATTCGTTTTGCATCCTTGAAAGGCTCTGAATTTAATTACCAAGTTTGGTATTTAGCCGATTTTTTGGTTTTGACTTATGCAACCCACAGACATAATTAAACAATCAAACACACACATACACAGACACACACACACAATCAGACACACATGGATATGTTTCTAAATATGCCTTTTTTTCAATTCAGAGGGTCTCAAAATATGTAATTTATGAGAAGATCAACATTTTCGAAAAGTGTCCCATTTAAATGGTAGTTGGCGATGGGGGATTTTCTTGGAAATCTTCGTTTTGTATCCTTGAAAGGCACTGAACTTAATTACCAAGTTTGGTATTTAATCGACTTTTCGGTTTTGACCTATGCTACCCACAGACATAATTAAACAAACACACACATACACGACACACACACACACACACACACACACACAGTCAGACACATATAGACATGTTTCTAATTTTTTTTTTCGATTCAAGTCTCGATATCGGAGTTCTGGGAGGAATACAATACCTTCTCTATCCAATATATACATTATACTTACAGACTGGAGAAAGTAAAAATGTGGTTTTCGGTCTTAAAACATATATTTCCGGTGAAATCTCGACAGAAGACTGTAAGAACGTACCATTGTTTACTGTAACATTACTGCGGCTTTATACATAACAATAAGTTAATATTTATTTTACTTAACAACACCTAGTAAAACCGGGCGTTAGTGTTTCCTTTATCTTAAATGTAACATGATACGAATGCCCATTGCAAATAGTATACAAATTTGGCAATGTGAAAGCATAAACTTTAGTGGGCCAACCCCGCCCCCTTTATTCCAAATGCGTTACTTACTCTTCCGGAAACGCTAACGTCAGCGTAGAGACAAATGACTGTTGTGGCCCTTAAAGGGTCGACAAATAAATCAAAAAATGAGAGAGCACCGCCCGTGCCCAGCAGATACGTAACAATATAATTAATAATTGTTTTGAATTGGCTAACTGTGGTGAAATGACGATTTAAACTGGAGCTTTAGAATGACACAAAATTGCAATGATAATCATTATAATTACCTTTTTACTTTATTAATAAATCAAGCTTTAGAGACAAGTGAATGTGATCTTATTAAATAGGAGGCATTTAGTGTCACAAATACATTCACTGTACCTATAAATACAGGTCTTACCCTTGGTATCATTACAACCGCAAGGAGTTTTTAATAAGTCAACAACCTTCGCTTTCTTCCTTTATCTCTGCCTTTCACTTTCAACATAATATGTACCCTGAAAAATTAAAATATTTATATTTTAACTCATGTAATATTTTTAATAATATGTTAGTGGCGTTCATTAAGTACTTAGAAGAAGATGGAAAAACTAATTATTTTTGGTAATTTTTCTTTTTCAAAATAATCTCCTTATAGCACAATACACTTTCTCCAGGGAATCTTCAACTATTTTAAGCCTCCAAAAAGCAGAACTTCGGAAGATCCCTAAAATAGGCATCTGTTGGGGAGATGACCTCTTTGTTAGACGTGAATCGTTTTCCGCCAAGCCGCTTTTTCAAGTTTGGAAGAAAAAAAGCCAATAAGGGCCAAATCTGATGATACGGTGTATTCGTACTAGTTCGAACCATAGTTCTACAATTTTTGCCATGGGAACGGTGCAAGTGTGCACTCTTGTATTTTCTTGATGGAAGACAGTCTTTTTCTTTGCCAGATGAGGGCGTTTTTTCTTGATTTCTCCGTTCAACCGGTGCAATATTGATGATTAATACCCTTCCATTTATCGTTCTTCCTTTCTGCAAGTAATCAATGTAGATGATGCTCTGGAAAGTCCATACTCTGGACTTTGCCAACCATTTCGGAGGAAGTCACTTCTACTGGACGTCCGGAACGATGTTTTATCATTTGTGGATGTACAGCCACGTTTAAATTCATTCATTCCAATTGTAAAGCGTTGCAAATGCAGGAGTAGATGTGCCATGAACTTCATCCAACTCGGTTTTTATCTCTTTCAGAGTTAAGTATTTTAAATAGAAGTGTTTAATCACGCACGAAACTCGTTTTGTTTCCATCTAAATAAGCACAAAATTGTTGATTCAATCGCCTATGGCAACAAATATAGACAAAACTTTAACTGTCATCTAGTAAGAGATTACGGCTACAAAATACAAACTTTTTCGATCCTTTGTGTGTAATTTCTTGGATTTTCTTAGGTTTTATTAAACGCCACTAGACTTGCTTTCTTTTAAGTAAAAGGGTAATAATGAATACACTAAGCTAAAGCGTTAGTCATATATTTTAAAACCTGTCGCTATGTGATACAATTAAAATTTGGTCATCTTTCAATTCTATGAGTAAAACAAAAGATACTAAACGGATGAAGACTTCCCGTTTGAGAATTACTTACGTCCACGTTAGTTCTGTGAATTAATATAGGAATGCAGATCCTTAAATGGAAGTCACTTAAAACTAGAAAAGGATTTCCAAAGTAGCAACTTTTTTAATTCTAATAGATTAGGACAGTCTAACAGGGCATCAGCATCATGGCATCTTTTACATCTGGAATCAGTTTCTAGCCCCAGTTCATGAAGGCGCCCGCCCCTTCAAAGTGCAGTGTCCCGTAAGTTATCCAATTATTGAGGACAATTGCTTCCTATTTAGATTATGCTGCCTTGTAAGTAGAATAGAAAAGGAATACGCTGTCTAAATCGATAGTCAAATCCTTTAAAAGCTGGTCGTTATATGATACAAGTGAAATTACGTTCTCTTTCTATAACCAGGATTACAAAATCTGATGTGCTCCATTCACATGACTTTCTCTATATCTCAGTAATAAATTATCGTTAATAAGCTTATTCTTTTATTTATTTCATACTAATCGAAAAAAATTAGCAGAAATAGTCTTATTTCGTTTTTGAGTTATGTTGGCCATATACACACAATGACCTTTTTCTAAAAAATATCCATTCACATGACTTTCTCTGCATCTCTGCAATCAATTACTGTTAAAAAGCTTAATCACCTATTTACTTAATGCTAATAGAGAAAAAATTAGCATAAAGTATTTTATTATTTATTTCCTTGTAGGTAGAAGGAAAATAAGGGATTACCATAAGCTAAATCACTAGTGAAATCTTTTAAAAGCTGGTTGCTATATGATTGAAGTACCTTTGTTTGTATGGACAACAGTTGACATTTTCCCGTATGAAAAAAGTATAAGTACTAAAGCTGAAATCAATAACAAGGAATTTCTCAAAAACGGCCAACTCCACGAAAACAATGTATATAACATAAATTGTGTGTTTTTGTCTATCTCTTACGGTTTACTAGCTACGTAAAATTGCGCAAAATTCATCCAGAATAAACATGTCTTCAGAGGCTCTTCCCATAAAATTGAAGGTATACATTTTATTTGCCACGTAGATATCTTAAATATAAGAGATTTTAATCAAAATTATTAGTCATTTTTGAGAAAATCAATATTTTCAAATTTTTTCCCCATGTAAAGTGTAGTAGGGAATGTGGGGATTTTCTTGAAAATCTTCGTGTCGCATCCTTGGAAGAATACTGAACTTAAATACCAAGTTTGGTATTTAACGGACTTTAAATTTTTGAGATATGCTGCCCACAGACACATACACATATACACACACGGACATTTTTCTAAAAATGTTTTAATTCAGGGTATCTTAAAACATATATGTTCGATGAAATCTCGGTAGTGAGTTTTTGAGTGCAATACGATACCTTCTCTATACACTAGTATGTGTAGAGAAAATAAAAAAATGAATTTTTTGGCTTCATGGGGCCTTAGAACACGTATTACCGTTGAAATCTCAGCATCCAATTTTAGATGGGATACCTTATCTGCTCTACTATTTATCTTGTACATATGAGCGAAAAAGTAAATGAAATGAAATGGCATTTTATTTATGGACACTCTTTAACTGCTATGGTTCTCAACGTCCCATTCTATACTGGGCATGAACGACCGCTTAATTTTGCTCAGAGGCCTCTCTATCAGGCTTGAGGTTCTTTAACATGCCGTAAATCTACGACACGGGACTTACGGCTTTACTTCCCTTCCGAAGGAAGCCATACTAAGGATTTTTACGCCCGAAAAGAATCCATTGTCCTCCGCCGGGTTTGAACCCGCTACCTTTGTATATGAAGTTAGCATTGTAACCATTAGTTACAATGAGGCGAAAAAAAGAGTAAAAGCTGAGTTTCTAACTATCATATGCCTTAAAAAAAAACAAAAAAAACAAAAAAAAAAAACGGTATAGTGAATTAATTCCTGAGTGAATTAATTCTCCTGTTTCGCATTTTTCAACTCGATAGCTTATAGGTATAAATTATACATGAGCATTTGCATAGCATGTAAGTAGCCCACAAATGTTTTTCTAACACGGAGTACCAAAGCGTGTTGCACATTTGTAAGCCCGCCTGCGGAACAAGATATCAGCCTTGCTAATGGAGTCAATTATATAGTAATCAGCGTGGATATTTGAAGAGGAACTAGCTTGTCGGCTGTTGGAAAACATAAGATAACGTTAACATGCAACATGTTAGGTCAAAAGGTTCACAAATTAGTATTCTATGTCAGTAATAGGGAAGTCCTGGAGACAATTTAAACATGTTAAGGAGATGCAACATGAGTACTTAACAACGTGTTAGTGAGAACGTAACAATGTCTTTATAGCCTAACTCAGTGTTACAGTTTCACTTCCAGTATATATTTATTATACGACTATATGTATCAGAAAAACCTGTGTTACATTCACATGACCTATTCTGCAGCAAACTTTTGTTATTAAAGCTTGTTCTTCTAAAGTGTGTCTCAAACTTGGTAACAGAACATGTTAAATGGTGTACACTTTGCCTCAAGTACGTACTGCGGCGGTAATTAGGGGTCTGGTGTTCGTAACTCGGGTGCAGGTTTGGATATTTAGGAATAGTGTGGAGTTGTGTGTGCCCTGGCTCGGGAATTTGTTAGCATGGAATCTCTTTTCAGGTGTGGTAAGACACAAGTGATTTTCTTTGAGTTCCAGATTATTACCGAACTCATTTATTCATTTTGTTCGGCCTTTTCTGCCGTCGAAAACACACGTATTCCTCCTATATTTTCTACTCAAGCCCGAGTATAGCTCGGGCCGTGCGAAATGTTCATGAGCATAGCTCGGGCAGGCATTTCTAACGCTTTTAATGCAATTCCACGACCGTAGCTCGGTCTTGGGCTGTGCGGCAAAGAACATGCATCAGTTATCGTTTACTCGTCTGATTTGTGCTGTCATCTGACCTTGCTTTAGTCAACTATTAGGAAATTTAGGAGGGTTAGTAATAATGGCCGCTCTCGGGTAGTCGCGCCATTTTCCCTTAAGGTGGTGATCTGTCTGTTAAATGCTAAAATGCTGCATTTTCCTCGATTTCTGTGAAATGAAGCTGGAATTAGGATACAAATGAAGCTCTAGAAAAGTCTAATTTCAAGGGAGAGATTTTCGAGCTTTCAATAAATGGAGTGTAAGTTGCTTTACGCAGATTTTTTCTAATTCATATTTGATACTTGTTGTAAATTTAAAATAAAATATTAATACGGAAGTTATGGCTATTTTCTTACTTGTTGACAAATCCTTGGATACCATACTTTTAGATTGTGCCAATACTTTTTGGCAGATTTGATTGATGTACAGTAAATAATAACTCAAAGTAGGCCCTTCAACTGTTAAGTTACGCTTTACTCGACCTCCTGCGCCTGTTGTTACTTATTACTTTTGACAGTCTTTTGGTGCAGTGATTTCGTCCGTATTCTGGTCCGTATTAGATCAACGCTATTTAGTCCCAACCAAAGGTGTTCGGCTACATCACGGAACCCAAATATCACATCTTTGCTCTGCGAATGTTCCATGCCAACTGCCAAAAGTGTCACTTGACCAGCAAGATAATTGTTTCTCTATTCCTTGTTATGTTCACCATTGGGCAATGTAAGCTCACCCCTTTAGTTCAATGTCCTTCCCTTAACGGTACTACCCTACCTGGTTCTCTCGTCAGCTCGTGACAGCTTGTCTGTCCTCGGCGTGTTTAAAATATTTCTTCTGGCCATTTTCAATGTACCTTTGTCCCCTCTTAGCATAATTTATGTTTGTTATAATCTGTATAACCCTTTTAGATATCTTTAAAACCCCATGACACAACATGTACTGTCTCAGAATGTAACAATGTCTTCATAACCTAATATTGTTACAGTTTCTCCGTGGTGTAATGGACGATGGATTTTTTCGGGTGTAAAAATTCTTAGCATGGCTTCCTTCGGAAGGGAAGTAAAGCTGTGGGTCCCGTGTCGAAGATTTACGGCACGTAAAAGAACCTCAAGCCTGATAGAGAGGCCTCTGAGCAAAATTAAGCGGTCTTTCACGCCCAATTTAGAATGGGACGCTGAGAACCACAGTAGTTAAAGAGCGTCTATAAATAACAGCCCATTTATATTTACTTCCAGTAATAGAAAAACCTGTGTTACATTCACATGACCTATTCTGCAGCAAACTTTTGTTATTAAAGTTTGTTCTTCTAAAGTTCGTCTCAGACTTAGTGCATAGTTGATGCTAAATGATGTACACTTTGCCTCAAGTACGCATGTAAGTGATGTGTTCCATTCACATGACTTTCTACAACTCTATAGTAAATTATTTTTAAAAACCTCATGCTTCTATATATTTCATTCTAATCAAGATAAATTTAACAGAAGTAGTATTATTACTTGATTCCTTGTAATTAGAAGGGAAATAACGGAATACACTAGGCTAAAGCGATAGTGAAATATTTTAAACTCTGATTGCATGTGATTGAAATTCTTTTGTCTGCATGCTCAGGAGTAGACTATTCCCACATGAGATAAGTTTAAGAACTTTAAAACTTAGACAATTAACAAGGGATATCCTAGAAATGGTCAACCACAGGAACATGATTATGACATAAATTGTGTTTTAACGAGTTCTATATTTTTTGTAAAGTAAGTGTTAACCTAGTGTTTTGCCAGTTATGCAAAAGTCATTCGGAATGAAAAAGTCTTCAGAGGCTATTAAAGAAAATCGAAGATATACATTTTATTTGCCTTGTAAATATATTTAATGTACAGTATTTTATTCAAAATCATTAGCCATTTTTGAGAAAGTGAAACTTTTCTAAAATTTTCCATGTAACGGGTAGTTGGGTTGGGGTGATTTTCTAGAACATTTTCATGGCGCATCCTTGGAAGATGCTTAACTTAAATACTAAGTTTGGTATTTTAGTGACTATCGCTTTTGATTTATCGTATTTACTGACGCACACACACACATACACACACTAACCCACAGATACAAGCCTTTTTCTAAAAATGATTTTTTTGGGTTCAGGGACAAAAAAATCGTGTAAGTATTTCGGATGAAATCTCGGTATCGATATTTTGGGTGAAATGCAATACCCTCTCTATACATAATACATATAGTACGTATAGAGAAAATAAGCAATCTGATGTGTTCCATTCACATGACTTTCTCTACATTTCTGCAACAAATTATTGTTAAAAAGCTAATGCTCCTTTTCATTATAATCGAAAAAATATTGACAGAAATGTATTATTACTTGCTTCCTAGCAAGTAGAAGAGAAAATAAGGGAGTACACTTGAGGTACACAAGGTTGCTACGTGACTGAAGTTCCTTTGTTTCTATGGAAAGGAGTTGACAAATTCCCGTATGAGAAAAAAAAAAAATTACAGCTGAAAACAATAACAAAGAGTATCTCAAAAACGATCAATTCCACGAAAAAATATGAATGGCATAAATTATGTGTTGTAACGAGCTCTACATTTCCTGCTAGATAAGTTTTTCTCTATCTTTTACGGTTTGCAGTTATGCAAAATTCCGTAAAATTCATCCAGAACAAAGTAGCTTTCAGAGGCTATTCCCAAAGAATTCAAGATAGTCCATTCTTCAGGTAAATAACTTAATAAACTTTAATCACAATATTTAGGGCTATTTTTGGGAAAATCAAAATTTTCGAATAATTTTCCATGTAAATTGTAGTTCGGGGTGGGGTAATTTTCTTTAAAACATTCGTGTCGCACCCTTGGAAGATGCTTATCTTAAATACTAAGTTTCGTATTTTACTGGCTATCGTTTTTGATTTATCGTGTTTACTGACACACACAAATATACACGTACACACACACACACATATACACACACAAACAGGCCTTTCTCTTAAAAAAAATTTTTGATACTGGGGACATAAAAACGTGTATTTGGGCTGAACACTCGGTATCGAAATTTTGGGTAGAATGCAAATACCCTCTCTTTACTTTATGTACATAGTAGGTATAGAGAAAGTAAAACATCTGTGTTCCGTTCACATGACTTTCTCTACATCTCTACAACAAATTATTGTAAAAAAAACGTATTTACTTCATGCTAATCGAGAAAATAAAATAATAGAAATCGTTTCATTACTTGCTTCCGTGTAAGTAGAAAGCAACTAAGGAAGTACCATAGGCTAAAGAGATGGTCAAAAGCTGGTTGCTATGTGACTGAAGTTTCTTTGTTTGTATGGACTGAAGTTGACACATTCCTGTATGAGAAAATTATGTTTTTCAAAGCTGAAACCAAAAACAAGGATTATCTTAAAAACGACCAACTCCAGGAAAAATGTACATAACATAAGCTGTGTGTTTTAACCTGCTCTATATTTTTTGTGTGGTAAGCTTTTGTCCATCTCTTACGGTTTAGCAATTATGCAAAATCCGTAAAATTCATCCAGAATAAAATAAAATTCAAGAAATACAGTTTGTTTGCCTGTAAATATCTTGAATACAAGAGATTTTAATCAAAATTGTTATAGCCATTTTTGAGAAAATCAAAATTTTTGGAAAAATGTTCCATGTAAAGGGTAGTTGGGGGTGGAGGATTTTCTTTAAAATATTCGTGTTGCATCCTTGGAAGATATCTAACTTAAATACCAAGTTGGGTATTTAACGGCCGTTTCGTTTTTGAGATTTGCTGTCCTCGCACACACACACACACACACACACACACACACAGACATTTTTGTAAAAACGCTTTCTTTTTATTCAGGTGGACCCAAAACATGTATTTTCGTGAAATCTCGGTAAGAAATTTTTGGATGAAATTCAATACTTCCTCTATACGCTATGTACATAGTACCTGTAGAGAAAGTAAAAATTATTTGTCATAAATATCTTAAATATACGACTAAATCAAGGAATCTTTTGTTTAATCGTCCTGGAGTATTTTACGGACAATGCTAAGAAATTTGTGGTGCTAAACACATATTTTTACCTATTTGTAATTCAATCTACTATCGCAGACGATTTTATCAACTGGATTAGTAATTTCTATAAAGTGTACACATCAATGACTAAAAAACAAGTAATGGTCTCTAAACCAGATTATAGTACTATAACAATTGCTTCTGATAAAAATTTCAACCAAAAGCCATTTTTAAGAAAAGCAAAACTTTCTAATTATTTTTCATATAAAGGATAGTTGGGAATGGGGAATTTTCTTGAAAATATTCGCGTCGCATCCTTGGAAGATGCTTAGCTTGAATACCAAAATTGGTATTTTTCCGACGTTTCGTTTTTGAGTTACCGTATTCACAGATATAGCACAAAAACGAAAAGACCGTAAAATACCAAACTTGGTATCTTCCAGTTATGCGACACGAAGATTTTCAAGAAAACCTCCCACCCCAAACTGCCCTTTACATGGAAAACAATTCCAAAATGTTGATTGTCTCAAAAATGGTCTTATCGATTTTGATTGAAATATCGTGTGTCAATAATATTAACTGTAAATAAAATGTATATCTTGAATTTTCTAGAAATATCCTCTGAAGACTACTTTATTCTGGATGAATTTTACTGACTTTTGCATAACTGCTAAACCATAAGAGATGCACAAAAACTTACGATGCAGAAAATGTAGAGGGTTATATACATTTGTTTCCTAGAGTTGGTCGTTTTTAAGATATTCCTTGTTTTTAGTTTCAACTTTGAAAAACTTTCTCAACTCCTGTTCATACAAACAAAGGAACTTCAGTGACATGGCAACTGGGATGTGACAATCCCTTTAACCTATGGTATTCCTTTATTTCGATACTACTTGCAAGGAAGCAAGTAATAAGACTATATCTGCTATTTTTTTTTTCGATTATCTTGAAGAAAATAGAAGCATTAGCTTTTTAACAATAATTTGTTGCAGGGAAGTCAGGTGAATAGAGCACATCAGATTTTTGTACTAGCCTGTCATTTTGTCAGCACTAATTCTAAAAAGAAACAGGTTGCCATATCGATCGTGCTAAGCATTACAAATGTGAAATAGGTAGAATGGATCTAATTTATAAAGTAGTAGTTTGTCTATAAATATTAATGACTCTCTACTCACAGAATTGCTCCACTAACTGCAATCCTTTCGGAATCATTTCTGTGTAGAGTAAAATCTCGCTTTTAACTCTTATATCATAAATAATTAATGGAATTTCAGCATTCCCGATGCCAATCAACACGCCTTATTAAGAAAAGTGGCACACTGTGTACCGTTTTTGATCTAAGACGTGATCTATTAGCAAAGGCAACCTAAGCCAAAATATCGCGCCTCTGTTGGGATGTTTACACCGCTTAAGGTTAATCGTTAATGCCCTGGAATGTAGAGAGAACAGGATACGTAGCCATGTTGTGGAAAGCGGTAAACATATGATCCAGGTCGTGAGAAGGTGGGGTCCGTAGATCCGAAACTGCCGATTGTTTTATGTTTTATTGTTACATGCACCTTGCATTGGAAATAGGTGCGTGTCTTATGATTTATAGCAGACAACAGTTTTCGCTGTAAATATTCCATTCGATCACGATCTGCTGGATTACGTGATTGCCATTGAGCTTCAATTATTCGTAAGAATCTGCTGCGCCGCATTCATCTAACCTTTCCCAGTCACTCCTCTGCAACATATTGTTGTAAAAGCGTATTATTTTATCTACTGCTAGTTAAACAAGATACGTTTTCATTACACATATAGGAAACCGACGAGGCAACTTCCGTTTATGTTGTCTCCACTATATAACGAGTGAGTCAAAAAGGTACGAACCGGCTGCGCGGTGATTTGACTGTCCAAGTCCTCGGTGCGCGTTGCCGTCTGCCGCTATCATAAAAAGGCGCGGATAAAACACTACACTATACTTTACTTACCAACTTTATGAAAGGGGTTGCCGAAACTGGACACCGTCGTTATCTATACATTTTGGCACCTCTTTATGAAACTATCCAGCACTCGCCGTAGTTCACATTGAGAAATGCTGGCAATTTCCTGGCAGATATTTTGTTTTTCTTCCAGGGTGTGTGGGTTTGTCTTGTACACTTTGTTTTAATTTACCTCAGAGATGGAACTCGCAATGAGTTGAGTCGGGGAATGAGAGGGCCACAATCTCTACCAGTAATTCTGTCCTGAAACACACTTTCAGTTATTCTCATCGAAAGATTGGCCGAATGAGCTGTTGCAGAGTCTTGTTGAAGAAAGGCAAAACCACGTACACGGTTTCTTAATTCTCTAAAAGATAAGGGACAAAATTGTGTATGTACGGGCGTCAACTGTTGGCTCAAAAAAGGTTTACCTTCTAACTCTTTCTCTGCAACCTTCCTGTAATTCGTAGTTTCACTTGGCAAGCTGAGTTAACACATACGAATCATAAATAAGTACACGCTGTGTAGTAGAAAGCATGCCGAGCCATAAAATACTTTGTGACTAAGTACAGGACAAAATAATAAATCACTTGTAATAACTCAATTAGACCATGTCATTGTCAACTCAAATTCCAGAGCAAAGGAAAACTGCGTGACCTTGTTTACAGCAGCGCTGCTGAATCATGTGTCCACACGTGCAGTGAAAAAAACATCAAGAGCCAGTTTGGAGACTTTTGACTCACTCGGTATTTACCAAATGTGTCCGTAAGTAAAGAACCATTTCGTTCCCACCGCAACCCTGATGTCGCAGTTCCAAGACTACGCATTCGTCTCCCTATTGCAGCCGGATCGTGATGTGTTTACATTCGTTAATGATGGTTTAAATATTTAAGCCAACTTCTGATCCTGCCGAGTCTGAAGTGCGTTTCGCAATGCAGTTTTTAAATACAAGGAATATTAAGGCAGGTGAAATTCATCTTCAACTTGCAGAGATTTAAGATGAAAATGTAATGACAGACGAAATGTGAGAAAGCAGCTTAGGTAATTCATTAGTGGACGATACAATATTCATAGCGAAGCACGGAGTGGTTGGCCTTCTGTTGTCAAGGATGGTTTGGATGAACAAGTGATTAAGGTAATTCGTGAAAATTTCCTCACAGTAAAAATGCTTTGTGATGTGTTTCCACAAACTTCAAAAACTGTTTTGCATGAGATTGTCACAAAGCGTTTAAATTATCGCAAACTGTTTCACCACTGGATTCCAAAGATACTTAGGGATGTCCGTAAAATGAAGTGATTGAACATTGCTTTGAACTTTCTTACCTGATACAGTGACGAAATAGATAAAATTCTTAAGCAGGATAGTGGTCGGTAATGAAACTTGAGTCACTCCAGAATCAAAACAATGGAGTGGAGAAACATAGGATCCGCAAACGGCAAAAATTCAAAACAAGGTTGTCATCATGAAAAATCACGTGCACTGTGTTTTGGGACAGACGGTGCATTCTGCTTGATGAGTTCCTTCCCAGAGATGCAACCATCAATGCGGTACGATATTGTGAAATATTGAAAATTCTTCAGTGCGCAATTCAAAACAAAGGGCGTGGAATGCTCATTATTGTTGTTTCATTACAACACAGGTCCCCATGCTGCTGGTGTCACTCAAAACCTTACTCAAGAATTCTGTTGGGAGCAGTCAATCACCCGCCGAACAGACGCGATCTCACCGCGCCAGATAGCTCAGGCGCTTCCTCTGGGAGGTCCTGGGATCGGATCTCCATGGCCGACCTCTCTGACCCATGGATTATTTGCGTGTTTTCCCGGCGCACTATACGAATTATTATTTTTTCGTGAAAAAGGTTTGCTCTACCATATAATTTGATACGATCTCAAAAGGATGCTCGTGTAGATTGGTTCTCACAAATGCTCAAGGAATTCAATAGTAGGGCTTCAAAAGACGTAAATAAGATTGCATTAGGCGACGAATCATTGATCGGTGCATACGAGCCAGAATGTTAATAGCAATCGACTGTATGGGTGTTTTAAGATGAATTATATTCAATAAAAGTTGTTTGAAACAAATGGTCGTCAGTTTTTTTGAGTAAAACTTTTCATGTGGTAACAGTGACTTTAGAAGAATGCAAAACACACAATTCTAAATGTTACACAGTCATCTGTTTGTCGGAAGTCTTCGGGGTATAGAAAACAACGGGGTACCGTCGGATTGTTCATCAAGACAATGCAAGCGCTTAAACATTTCGTCCAACAACCGACTATTTGGTCACTCAAAAAATCGAATTGATGACTCATCCGTCATACAGCCCTGATTTGGCACCCAATCACTTCTTTTTGTTCCTGAACCAAGAATAAAATGCGTGGACAACGTTTATTGGCAAAGAAAGCGTTCTGATGCGTTCAAAAACCATGTTTGGGTAGTGTCTCAAGCAGAATGGAAAAACACTATGACAAATGATTCGAACACATGCAAAAATTCATTGATCATAAAGGAGAATATTTAGAGGAACAATGACGAATATTTTCAATGACAATTCAGCTCTACCTTTAAAGCGCCAATGGAATGGCCGATATTAGGCAATTTCAACTAATCGCGGTCATCTGACTGGAGCGATATTGTCGAAAAGTTTATCGCAGCTGATGTTCATTTCTTTGAAATCTTCTGTCCTGACGTTCATATGGTTAATGTATTGCCTTGGTTATTGGTAAAAAGATGCCAACTCAGGTAGCCAGCTTTCAGTTTTAATATATGTTAATTCCACAATTGTACTTTCAGTTAATTCAGTTACAATGTTTATTTCAAGTTTTACATGGTTCATAATGTATTTATTTTAAAAAAGGAGTGAAAATAATCATTATTTGTATTTCTTATGCATGAGATGAGTGGAATAACTCAAATAAAATATTTTTTTCCCTTCTATGCACTAGTTATTAAAAGTTTAAATAAAATAATTGTTTCCTATTTCAATTATTGCCATCGATATTTGTACATTGGGTGTAGAACATGGTCGGCCATATCATAATTCAGGAGGCAGTTATGAAAAAAATAAAACTTTCGGTAAATAAACTTGGTTGAATGCGTCATGTACTTGAGAACTAATGGAAGTATTACAATGAAACCTGATTTAATCTCCCTTCCTATATAGTATACGTTTTAATATTCTTTTTCGCTAAATTGTCTTATCAAATACAACTCGTGTTTTTATCTCTTACATAAGTAAGGTTCAACGTGGATTATCGATTACATAACAGATTCCTCTAAATAGACTATAATACCGTCAAATTCTTTGAGTTTAAAGATCATATCGCAAATCAATTAGGAAAATTCACTCCAGTCCGAAGCGTCCGGTCGTGAATTATCGACAACATGAAAACACTTGTGGTATTACTTATGGCAAACTGCTGTTTTTTATTGTTAGCTCAAAATACAAATAATGACCTTCGTATGTAATAATCACATTCAGTTTATCTCCTATCTGGAAATGCTAAGTTTAAACCTCAATTTGGGACATAACATGCTTTCGTAATTTAATATCTGTCCAGCATTATTTAAGTATTTAGCTAAGTACGTTTAGAGGAAAAAAATACACAATAATTAAACCTAAAATTGTGATACACCTTCATATAATTCTGGCTGGCCACAGCTCGGGAAAACTTCAGGATATGTTTATAGTCCAACCGTGTCAGAAATTAGTTGAAAAAGTGCTATAAAGATGTTGATATATCCACACACATTACAGGTATTTTAGCATTTAGTAAGATTATTACAGGAGACATCTGAATGATCACAATAGTCTAAGATAATAATGTGTAAGCATCCGGTTCTGAAGTTCCATACATAAGTACACATATGTAAATCTTAGATAGTAGAACGCAAAAAAAAACTAAGAAAAACCTCTTCCAGGCTTGTTAGAGAACTAATTGCATCATGACTATGAGGATATAGTCATAAGGAAAACGAGAAGCTTATTTCGGATGGAAGCTTATGATGCATGTTGGCAATCCTTAACCAGGGGATAAAGCGGCAAGAATGATGTCACGAAATTTAACGCAAAGAAGCTTTGCGCAACATATACCAGTTGTAATAAACACATCCGAAAACACAATCTGCTGTAAAAACATTCCCTTCATTTAGATGCAGCAAAAAACAGGTTTATTATTGCTCAGTGCTAACATATATTTGCTGTTAATGCAGTGCTGAGAAAAACATCTAATGTGTTCCATTCTCATGGTTTTCACTACAACTTGGTAACAAATTATTGTTAGAAAGCTTGTTCTTCTATCTACATCATTCTAATGGAAATAAACACCAACAGAAATTGTCCTTATTACTTGGTTGCTTGTAAGCAGAGGGAATAAATCGAATGTGTTCCATTCGCATGATGCCCTCTAGCTGTTCCACAAACAAAACTTTTATTCAAAATATTAATCTTTTATCTACATCATGCTAATCAAGACAAATATAACCAGAATTACTCTTATTACTTGTAAGTAAAAGGGAAATAAGAAAATGCACAGGCTAAAGCGAGACACGAGAAGAAACATGTCTTCCCGTTTGAGAAAAAAGTAAGCGGCTAAACTTGAAACAAAACATTCGGAATATCAAGAAAACGGTTAACTATACAAAAAAATGTAGGACATAAATTGCGTGTTTTAATGAGATCTACATTTTTTGTAAAGTAAGTTTTTGTATACGAGGTACGTCCAGAAAGTAAGTTCCGTTTCAATTTATCTCCGCTGCAGCGCTGCGATCGCAGTTCCGCACATGCGCGGTAGACGCTCTGTATCAAGGAGAAGAAACGTGCGCCATTTTGAGATGGCTGTCAGCCACATATGCTTTGTTGTGCTTGTTTACAATGTCGGTATTGATTGAAAATCCCACCGCTTGTGAAATCAGCTCTGTGATTCGTTTTCTGAATGCTAGGAAGGTGAAACCAATTGAAATTTATCGGCAAATTTGCGAAGTTTACGGACAAAATGCAATGAGTGATTCAATGGTGAGAAGATGGGTCCGACAGTTCAATGAAGGATGTAGTGAAGTGCACGATGAAGAACGAAGTAGGCGTCCATCTTTGGTTACAGAAGAACTGGTTCACGCGATTGATGACAAGATCCAGGAAAACCGCAAGTTTACAATTAGTGCTCTCGCTACGGAATTTCCCCAAAGCTCACGATCACTAATTCATGAAATTGTTACCGAAAAACTGAAATTTCGTAAACTTTGCTCACGTTGGGTACCCAAGATTCTTACTGAGCAACACAAAACAAAACGGATGGGTAGTGCACTTCAGTTTTTAATCCGTTATGATGAAGACGGCGAAGAATTTCTGACACAGATAGACACAGGAGATGAGACTTGGGTTTCTTACGACACCCCTGAAAGTAAGCGGCAATCAATGGAATGGAGGCACACTTTATCCCCAGCAAAGGTTAAGCCGAAACAAATCTTGACACCTCGAAAAATGATGTGCACAGTGTTCTGGGACTGGAAAGGCATCTTACTCATTGATTTCTTACCGCGTGGTCAAACAATCAAAGCAGATGTTTATTGCGAGACACTTAGGAAATTGCGCCGCGCAATACAGAATAAGCGCCGAGGATTGCTGTCAAAAGGTGTTGTTTTTCTTCACGACAACGCACGACCACACGCTGCAAATGTGACGAAAAACCTCCTACAGGTATTTGACTGGGACGTGTTTGACCATCCTCCGTACAGCCCTGACCTCGCTCCTAGCGACTTTCATCTGCTCTTACATCTCAAGTCTTTCCTTGGTGGTCAACACTTCAACAATGACGAAGAGCTGAAAGAAAATGTTTCCAACTTTTTGAAGACACAGGCGGCAAACTTCTAAGATGAAGGTATACAAAAACTTGTACCACACTATGACAAATGCCTGCAAAATTTCGGCAGTTATGTGAAACAGTAGTTTAAGAGTTGTAGAATTTTGTGCAATAAATAATTATTCTGTATCTGTACACAATTTAATTTTATTAACGGAACTTACTTTCTGGAGGTACCTCGTATTTCTTACCACTTTTAAAATTATTCAAAAGTCATCCATGAAGAGTATTTCAGAGGATACTCCCAGAAAATTCAAGGTATTCATTTCTCTTGTCGTAAACATATCTTATAAATACGGTATTTTAATAAAAATCGTTAAAGCCATTTTAGGAAAATTTTAATTGTTGAAAAATTATACATGTAAAGGGTAGTTTAGAGGGGACGGGGACTTTCTTGGAAGATTCCAAAGATTGGTTGTTTCGTTTTTGAGGTATGTTGTCCACAGACACACACATGGATCGAATGCTTTTTAGAATACAGGGAACTCTAAAAGTGTATTTCCCGTGAAGTCTAGGTATCGATTTTTTGAGTGAAAGTTAGTTCTTCAAAATGTTTGTAGGTATTCATTTGACTTAAGGTTTTTAAAATCACATTGCATACATGCTTAACGTGGAGAATCTGTGACATTTGGAAAATCCACAATTTGTAAGATGTATTACTGAAATGTATACCAAGTATTACACCCAATAATGGTAATATGTTTCTATATATCAAAATGTTGGCTTGCAGGGTAATTTATATAATACTTTTTACAGTCTAAATTCAGATTCTTATAAAATTCAGCCACGTGATGCATAATTAAAAATATTCACACGCAGGGTTGCCATATTACATAATAGATAGGCAGAGAAGGTATTGCACTCCACTAAAATTCGATACCGAGATTTCACACATTTTAACGTTCCTGTGTACAAATAAAGCATTTTTAAAAACATGTCCGTTTGTGTATCTGTATGTGTGTATGTGTGTGAGTGTGTGTGCGTGTGTGTGTCTGTCTGTCTGTTGGCAGCATATACGAAACGAAAATTATTATCTTTATAGATCTGCATTATATTAGGAGTATCTTACAAATGTTATGTTTCCTGGAAACTTTGTATAGTGCATTATTAAAAAATCTGATGTGTTCCATTCACATGACTTTTTCTATATCTCTGCAACAAATTATTGTTAAAAAGCTTATGCTTCTTTTTTCTTCATGCTAATCAAAAAAAAAAAAAATCAGAAATAGTCTTGAAACCTGCTTCCATGCAAGTACAAGGGGGAAAATCTGATGCGTTCCATTCACATGACTTTTTCTACCTCTCTGCAACAAATTATTATTGTTAAAAAGTTTATACCTCTATTTACTTCATGCTAATCGAGAAAAAAATTAGCTCAGTCTTATTACTTACTTCCTTGTTAGCAGAAGGGAAACAAATGAGTACTATAGGCTAAACTAATAATCAAAAGCAGGTTGCTATGTGACTGAAGTTTCTTGTTTGTATGGACAGGAGTTGACAAATTCCTGTATGAGAAAAGTATATTTTCCATAGCTGAAAACAAAAACAAGGAATATGTCAAAAACGATCTACTCCACGAAAAAAAATGTGTATAAGATAAATTGTGCGTTTTAAGGTGCCCTATATTTTTTGTGTTGTAAGATTTTCTCCATCCCTTACGGTTTAGCAGTTATGCAAAAATCCATAAAATTCATTCAGAATAAAGTAGTCTTAAGAGGCTTTTACCCAGAAAATTCAAAATATACATTTTATTTGTCGCGTAAATATCTTTAATATACGAAATTTAATCAAAATCGTTAGAGCCATTTTTGAGAAAATCAAAATTTTCGAAAAAAGTTCCATGTAAAAGATAGTTGGGAGTGGGGGGATTTTTCTCAAAAACTTCGTGTCGCATTCCTGGAAGATACTAAGCTTAAATACCAAGTTTGGTATTTTACCGACTTTTCGTTTTTGAGTTATCGTGTTCAAAGACACACAGGCACACACACACACATACACACACGGACCTTTTTCGAAAAAGCTTTTTTTAGATAAAGGGGACCCTAAAACATATATTTCCGTTGAAATCTCGGTATCGAGTTTTTGGGTGGAGTGCAATACCTTCTCTATACACTATGTAAATAGTGCGTATAGAGAAAGTAAAAAGGGAGTAGCATAGGCTAAAATATTGGTCCAAAGTTGGTTGCTATGTGATTGAAGTTCTTTTGTTTCTATGGACAGGAGTTTACAAATTACCTTGTAAGAAAAGTTTTTTTAAGCTGAAACTAATAGCAAACAATATCTCAAAAGCGATTCACTCCACAAAAAATTTGTATATAACATAAATTGTGTGTTTTATCAAGCTCAACATTTTCTGTTATGTAAGTTTTTATCTATTTCTTACGGTTTACCAGTTATAGAAAACTCCGTAAAATTCATCCAATAAATAGTCTTCAGAGGCTATTCCCAGTTAATTCAAAATATACATTTTATTTGTCACATAAATATCTTTAATATAAGCTTTTTCAATCATTTTTTTAATCATTTAATCTTTTTCAAAAATGTTTTTTTCTGGATTCAGAGGGACCCAAAATATGTACTTGTGCTAAAACCTCGTTATCGAATTTTTGGGTGCAATACAATACCTTCTCTATATGTACACTAAATTACATGGTACTTATAGAGAAAGTAAAATGTATTCAGAGACCTGAAGCGTTACAAAAAACCTAATTTTATAAAATGGAAACATGCAAACATAGATTCTTGTGTAGTATATGCTGTATTTTAGTTTTAATTAGAATCTTCAACTAAATCTTTTATGTTATTCATGGCTTTTATTAAAGGTATGCATTAAATCATGAATTGATTAAAATAAAATAATTTTCGTCAAAAGAATAAAAAATCTTATGTGTTTCATACAAATTACTTTCTCTAATTGTTCTACAAACATACTTCTTACAAGGGATTATTCTTTTTTTACACCATGCTATTTGAGATGAGCATTAGCAGCATGTACGTATTATTTAGTTGCTTTTAAGTAAAAGGGAACTAAAGGAGTGCGCTATGCTAAAGCGATAGTCAAATATTTTAAAATCGTTATGCAATTGTCATTGAAATTTATTTCTTTTCTTGGCCAGAAGTAGAACAAAAAAATCTTATGTGTTCCATTCACATGACTTTCTCTATATCACTGCAATAAATTATTCTATTTACTTCATCTAATGGAGCAAAAATTAGCAGAAATAGTCTTATTACTAGCTTCCTTGTTAGTAGAAGCGACATATATCAGTAGCATAAGTTAAAGTGATGTCAAAAGCTGGTTACTAGGTGACTGAACTTCCTTTGTTTGCATGGATACGAGTTCCCAAAGTCCGGTATGAGAAAAGTATAAGTCTTTATAGCTGAAAAAAAAGCAACAACCAAGGAATATCTCAAAAATAATCAACTCTACGAAAAAAATGTATATAACATAAATTGTGTGTTTTAAGGTGCTCTACATTTGTTGCGTTGTAAGTTTTTGTCCATCTTTTACGGTTTAGCAGTTATGCAAATTTTCGTAAAATTGACCAAAAATAGTCTTCAGAGGCTATTCCCAGAAAATTCAAAATATACATTTTATTTGACATGTAAATATATTTAATATACGATATTTTAATCAAAATCGTTAGAGCCATTTTTAGAAAATAAACATTTTCGAAAAAAGTTTCATGTAAAGGGTAGTTTGGGATGAGGGGGGGGGGTATTTTTCTCAAAATCTTCGTGTCGCATCCCTGGAAGATACTAAAATTAAACACCAAGTTTGGTATTTTACTGACTTTTCGTTTTTGAGTTATCGTGTTCACAGACACACGGACACACACACACGTACTTTTTTCTGAAAATACTTTTTTTGGATACAGGGGACCCTAAAACATATATTTCCGGTGAAATCTGGTATCGAATTTTTTGGTGGAGTGCAATACCTTCTCTATACACTATATACATAGCACGTATAGAGAAAGTAATAAAAACGGACACTACCTAGCTGAGAAAGTATTTTAAAATTGAAAGCAATAATAACGAATATCTTGGAAGCGGTCAACTATACAATAAGATATGCTAGAACGAGCCAGTTCCGACCCCACATTTATGAAACGCATTGTAACTGGTGATGAGACGTGGGTTTACGAGTTTGACACTCAAACCAGTCAACAAGCTTCCGAATGGCGCCTTCCAACTGAACCAAAACCTAAAAGGGCACGTTAAACTCGATCAAAAGGTCTTGTTGACAGTTTTTTTTCTCGATTATTGCGATGTCGTGCACTCAGAGTTCTTACCAGAAGGTCAGATGGTATATGAAGGGCGTTATCTGTGCGTTAGGCGTCGTTTGAGAGAACAAATGCGCGAAAAAGGCCAAATTTGTGGAACGACAACTCACGGATTTTGCACGACGATAACTCACCAGCTCACAAGGCTATTATTGTGAACGATTTTCTGGCCAAAAACTCAACAAATTTCATCGAACAACCACCGTATTCACCTGATCTGGTTCCTGCTGATTTCTTTCTCTTTCCAAAACTCAAGTTACCACTTCGAGGCACCCGTTTTCAGTCGATAGAAGACATAAAGAAAAATTCGCGGATTATTCGTTGGTATAAATGTATAATTTCAGAAGGGGCCTACTTTGAAGGCGATAAAATAAAATTGGATGAATAATTCATGCTTTTGTTTTATTGGCGAATTCCCGGAACTTTCTTGACACAGTAGTGTTCATAGGTTACAGAGAAGGTATTGTACTGCACTCAAAATTTCCATACCGAGCTTTCACAGGAAATAAATGTTTTGGGACCCCCGAAATCCAAAGAACGCAATTTTAGAAAAATGTCCGCATTTATGTCTGTATATGTGCCTGAGGGCAGCATAGCTAAAAAAAGGAAAAGTACGTTAAACACCAAACTTGATATTTAAGTTCAGTATCTTCCAATTATGTAACACAAAGATGTTCAAGAAAATACGTCCACCCCCAAGTACCCTTTACATGGAATTTTTTTCGAAAATTTTGATTTTTCTCAAAAATGGTTGTAATGATTTTGATTGAAATATTGGTTTCAGCTTTAAAAATATACTTTTCTCATACAGGAATTTGTCAACTCCTGTGCATACAAACCAAAGAACTTCAGTCACATAGCAACCAGCTTTTGAGTATTACTCTAAACTATGGTACTACCTCATTTTGCTTTTACTTACAAGGATGTAAGGAATAAGACTATTTCTGCTAATTCTTCCTAGATTAGCATGAAGTTTTTTTAACAAGAATTTGTTGCAGAGATGTAGAGCAAGTCATGGGAATGGAACACATTAGCTTTTTTCTCTACACGAACTATGCATGTAGTGTATAGAAACGGTATTGTATTGCACCCAAAATTCATTACTGAGATTTCACCGGAAATAGATATTTTGGGAGCCTAAGAATTAAAAAAACGACACATTTTTAGAAAAATATCTCTGTATGTTTGCCTGAGTGTGGGTAATATAGCTCAAAAACGAAAAGTCCATTGAATACCAAACTTAATATTTAAGTTTAGTATCTATCAAGGATGCGACACAAAGAAATAACACTTGCGCTCTGAAGTGCGCTTTGTTCTGGATGATTTTTATAGCTCCATGGCACGACAGCTCACGGGGAACCTTGGCCTACCGCCCGGCCGCTGCGTCCCCCATCTCGGTCCACTACAGACGTCATGGATGGGGTGCAGTATTGGAGGGTGAGACGTGGTCAGCGCCTCGAGCCCCTCCCGGCCGGTTAATGCCGTCCTCACGACCTGGAGCCGCTACTTCTTCATCAAGTAGCTCCTCAATTGGCCCCCCAGGGACCTCACGAGGCTGAGTGCACCCCGGTCCAGGTCTCCCAGCGGGGGAAAAATCCCCACGCCGGTACTGGAACCCAGGTCTCCCGCTTGGTAGGCAGCTGCGCTACCACCGCGCTAAGGAGACGACCTCTGGATGATTTTTGCATAACGATTAATGACACACAATTTGTCATATGGGTTTTTGTTGTAGAGCTGACTGTTTCCAAGATAATACTTGTTATTGGTTTCAGTTTTAAAACGCATGCTGTAAAAAGAAGAATATTCTTTTACAAGATGTCTGTTTGTAGAACAGTTTGAGAAAGTCAAATTTCCGTGTTCTTGTGTGTGTATGTACATGTACAGCATAGCTCAAAAACGAAAAGTATCATCGGTATCCTCCAAGAATACACCACAAACATTTTCAAGAAAATCCTTCTACCTCCAAGCACTTTACATGTTTCGAAAATGTTGATTTCTTCAAAAATGGCTCTAACATTTTCATTAAGCACCATATAGTAAAGATATTTACTTGACAAGTAAAATGTTTATTTTGAATTTTCTGGGACTGGCCTCTGGAGACCCTTGAATGAATTTTCTGGATGTTGCATATTAGTAAACAGTAAGAGATAGGCAAAAACTTACTGTACAAGAAATGTAGATCTCGTTTATATCTGTATACTTTTTTTTTTGTTTTTTTTTTTTTTGTGGAGTTGACCATTTTTGAGTAATTGGTTTAAAATACTAAGCTTTTCACATACTGAAATTTGTCAACCCTTGGCAATGAAAAGAAATGGATTTCAATCACATGTCAATCAGCTTTTAAATGATTTTACTATCGTTTTAGCCCAGTGTATTCAATAATTTCCCTTCTACTTACATGAAAGCATTTCTGCTAATGTTTATCTCTATTACTATGAAGTAGATAGAGTAAGCTATTTAAAAATAATTTGTTACATAGATGTAGATAAAGTCATGTGAATGAGACACATAAGAGTTTTTCTAATTCTATTCATTTTACATTGCTTTATGTGGACACAGAAGCGCTTCTTTGCTTTCGCTAGCACGTATGTGCATGCGTAGTGAATAGAGCAAGTGTTGTATTTCAGTCGAAAATTCGATACGAGATTTCACTGGGAATATGTGTTTTAGTGTCCTCTGAATCACAAACAGCAACTCAAAATCGAAAATGTGGTTAAATACCAAAGTTAGTATTTAAGTGTGGGGTTTTCTAAGGATGCGACACGAACATTTTCAGATTCCCCATTCCCAACTATCTTTTACATGGAACATGAAAAATGTTGATTGTCTCAAAAATAGCACTAAATATTTTGATTAAATTAGCTTATAGTTAAGATATTTTAATGAAAAATGAAATGTATATCTTGAATTCCCTGGGATTAGCCTCTGAATGGCTTAACATCATTTAACCTGGTTGGTCATATCGGGCGATGAATGAAATTGGTGAAATTATGCACCAATGATCTCGGGGTCCATGGAGCTTAAAGTTACTCGATATTCGTCTTCTCAGGATAAGGGAGTTACCTTACCCGGGTAACTCACTCTAAGCGAAATTCGAACTCACGACCTGTTAAATATGAAGCAGACACGCAACCACCACACTACCCAGTCGGGCTGCGGATGATTTCTGAATAACTGGTAAATTGTAAGAGACAGATAAAAAAAAACTTACTACATAAAAGATATAGACCTTGCTAACCAACACAACTTATGTAATATGGTTTTTGTTGTAGTTGTTGTTAAGTTAACGTAAACAAGATATTCCTTGTTATCGATTTTATTTTTAAACTACTTAAACTTTTCTCAACCGTAAAATCATATTTCGTTTCGTCTTCTGTTTACTCATGTCAAGCAAAGGGAACCAAAGTACATTTGTTTCACTTAACTATCGGCTTTTAAAAGATTTACCTATCACTTTAGCCTAGTGTATTCCCTTATGTTCCTCCTACTTTTATAGAACTAAGGAACTAGCATTTTTGCCAATGTTTATCTTGATTATCATAAAGTAGGGAGAAGAATACATTTTTGAGATAATTTGCTACAGAATAGGTAGAAAAGTCATGCAAATGGAACACATTCGAGTTTTCATTTCTCTACTCGTACTAAGGTATTGCAATGTACCCAAAAATTCGATATCGAAATTTCACCGGAAATACATGTTTTAAGACCCCCTGAATTAAAAGAAACATTTTTAGAAAAATTTTCATGTATGTGTGTCTGTTTGTGTGGGTGTGTCTGCGTGCGTGTGTGTATGTGGGCAGCATAGCTCAAAAGCGGTAAAGTCCGTTGAATACCAAACTTTGTATTTAAGTTCTTTATCTTCCAAGAGTGCGACACGAAGATTTTCAGGAAAATCCCCCCACCCCTAACTAACCTTTACATGGAAAAATTTTCGAAAATTTGGCTTTTGTCAAAAATGGTCCTAACGATTTTGATTAAAATACCATATGTAAGACCTATTCATTCTGGATAACTTTCATACAACTGGCAAACCGTAAGAGATGAACAAAAACTTACTACACAAAAAATGTAGAGCTCATTAAAACTGCAATTTGTTATATAGATTTTTTTTCTTCTCGTTTCTCTTTTGTTTACTACTGGAAAGTAGAGCAATTGGAATTTCAATTTTTTCATATAGCGACCGGCTTTTAAAGTATGATGCTATCGCTTTAGCCTGTGTATTTTCTTATTTCTCTTCTACTTATAAGTAATAGTAATAAGATTAATTCTGGTTATCCTGATTAGCATGATGTAGATAACAGATAAATCTTTTGAATAAAAGGTTTGTTTGCCGAACAGCTAGAGGACATCATGTGAATGGAATGCATTAGATGTTTTGCCTTCTAATTACAAGAGGCCAAATAATGAGGACAATTTCTGCTAACGTTTATCTCGATCTCGATTCGCATGGTGTAGATAGAAGAATAAGGTTTTTAACAATAGTTTGTTAAGGCGATTCAGAGAAAGTCGTGTGAATGGAACTCATCACATTTTTACTTTCTCTATACGCACTATGTACAAAGTGTATAGAGAGGGTATTGCACTCCACCAAAAAATTCGATACCGAGAATTCACCGGAAATATATGTTTTAGGGTCCCCTTTATCTAAAAGAAACATTTTCACAAAAAGGTCCGTGTGTCCGTGTGCCTGTGAACACGATAACTCAAAAACGAAAAGTCGGTAAAATACCAAAATTGGTATTTAAGTTTAGTATCTTCCAGGGATGCGACACGAAGATTTTGAGAAAAATCCCCCCACCCCAAACTACCCTTTACATGGAACTTTTTTCGAAAATTTTGAATTTCTCAAAAATGGCTCTAACGATTTTGATTAAAATATCATATATCAAAGACATTTACCTGACAAATAAAATGTATGTCTTAAATTTTCTGGGAATAGCCTCTGAAGACTACTTTATTCTGGATAACTTTTACGAACTTTTAAATAGCTGATAAACCGTAAGTGATGGACAAAATCTTACTGCACAAAAAATGTAGAGCACGTTAAAGCACACAATTTATGTTATATACATTTTTTTCGTGGAGCTCATCGTTTTTGTGACATTCCTTGTTTTTGGTTTCTGCTATGAAAAACTTATACTTTTCTCATACAGGAATTTGCAAACTGCTGTCCATACAAACAAAGGAACTTCAGTGACATAGCAACCAGCGTTTGACAATCACTGCAACCTATGGTACTCTTTTATTTCGCTTCAACTTACAAGGGAGCAAGTAATAAGACTATTTCTTTTAATTTTTTCTGATTAGTATGATGTAAATAGAAGTATAAGCTTTTTAAGAATAATTTGTTGCAGGGATGTAGAGAAAGTCATGTGAATGGTACACATCAGATTTTTTGTTTTGTTCTGTTTGACTACACAGTGCTCATTTGGTTAACTGCCGCTGTGAATGTTCCTGTTTATTGTGGTTCTACTAAAGTGTTGTCTGTTGTAAACTGACATTGCAGCCATTTTGGAGTCCGCTTCCGATTGCTTTCCAAGTACCTCTGACCCTTGCAACTCTGGACCACTATTGACTTGTGTGTAATGAAGCCTGCTCAAATCCTTCTTTGTCTGCATATGAACGCATTCCTATACGTATTGCCTGTCTGAAGAATGAATGCAGACATTCACGAGTGTAAGCTTGCGTATAAACAAACAGAGAAGTGGTATTACGAGGGCGTTAAAAATAATTGGCATTATAATATTTTTTTTTTGTTCGGAGGAATCATTTATTAAACAAACTCATTCAGATTACATTACAGGTAATCCCCGCTAATGACTACTTTTTCCATCGTTCTGGCATCGTAGCAAACCATTTTTTGGGGGAATTCCGGCGCTACTGTTGGACAATCGCATGAAGTTCATTGTTGGCGAACTTCTAACCCCACATAACCTCTTTCATCGAGTCGAATAGGGCATAGTCACCAGGAGCTAGATCCGGCGAAAATGGAGAATGTGGTAGCATTGGTGAGGGTATGCGGCATCCATTGTGCCCACACCTTCCTCATTTTCAAACAATCATGGATTATGGTGTGGAGGGTTTCCCGTTATAGACATGCTGCCTATACTAGTTCATATGTGACTCGCCTGTTCTCCATTATCAGAGAAATGACAAGCTGGGTATTGTTGCTGTACGCCCTATGCTTCGTTGTTTTCAGCACGGTTCCTGCCGTCTTTGAATTCGGACACCCAACGAAACACGGATTTGCCCCACATATGGGCACTTATGTCTGGAGCAGACCTACCCTCCAGAGAAAAACTACAGTCCATCTTTGCCTGTGCTTGTCCGCTTCCATATTGTTTCATCGATATCCACAAGCGTATTCGCAAGCCATACAATGCCGCTCCTGTGAGCTACCTATGTGAAGCAGCAACATCATTTGATGGCAGTAGACAGTACTATAGTCGATCTTCACGCTCACATCGACACATACTTCAGGAGCTATAGGGGGAGTGACAATCATTATTGAATGACCGAAATACATTACTCCCTGTACAGTACGACAATACTGGAGTGGAGAAGTTGAGTCTCTAACAGTGGACGGGTTCAAATCGAGTCAAAATGCAAACACCACCGTATGAAGTCATACGCTCACAAAGTACAAAATTAACATTCATTAGTGATAAATATTCAAGTTGTGCATCGTTTAGTTTAGTCTTATTTAGGTACGCTGTGCTGATATTTTGATGGTCAACCTGTACTGCACTATATTTCCGCCTTCTCTGACAGCTCTAAACCTTACCATGCTACACCATCGACCTCCCCAAACAACTGTATTCTTTCGTCAGACAAGTAATAAGCATAGTTATAACCGTCCGAGTTCACTGCGGAGACTCTTTTGAGACACCCGTTATAGAGTGGTACTCACTTCCAAGTATCGATATAATTTGTAGATGATAACTATAATTACTACTGTGAGTGAAATCAGCAAAGAGATTAATTATAACCTGAGGATAAGTATTCAAATGTATACTCATGAGGATCAGCCAGTCACAGACCTCTGCACAATCTATCGACCCATCCCCAAGTTTTGTTTATGAGTGTCTGCCGGCCTGAAAACCAAAAGGAAAGGAGTGAGGTTATAAAATGATATTTACGACTCTGGGAAGGAAATCTCAAGACAGATAAATATAAATGAGCAATACAATATGTTCAGATACTGCAGTATCTCCCCAATATGGCTTATCTATCTGTCAGAAATTCGAATAAAGAGGTCAAAGAAATCTATAATACTGTCATTAACGCCCATTTTAGAAAGGCAAGGACTTATCATCTAATCTTTTATAAATTTATTACTTGTTTAAAATCCGTATCAGTGATCAAAAAGTGGTCCTCTGAAGTCAATTCCTTCTTAGTGGCAATAAAGTAACAATTGCTGCCTCTGTAATGCTCACATTTATTCATCAGTCAGAAGGTTACGCACTTTTACTTTCTCTACACGTACTGGTGTATAGAGAAGGTATTGTAATGCACCCAAACAATTCGATAATGGCATTTCACCGGAAATACATGATTTGGGCCCCATTTTTGGGAAAGGTCAGCATGTGTCTGTGGATAGCACAGCTCAAAAATGAAAATTTCGTTAAATACCAAACTTGGTATTTAAGTTCAGTATATTTCAAGGATGCATCACGAAGATTTTCAAGAAAGCCTTAACTACCCTTTACATGGAAAAATTTCGAAAATTTAAATTTTTTAAAACATGGCTGTAACGATTTTGATTAAAATATCATATATTAAAGACATTTACCTAGAAAATAAAATGTATATCTTAAATTTTCTGGGAATAGCCTCTAAAGACCACTTTATTCTGGATGGATTTTACTAAATTTGTTATAAATGGCAAATCGTAAGAAATAGACAAAAACCTTACTTAACAGAAAATGTAGAGCTCTTTAAAACACACAATTTATGTTATAAACATTTTTTGTGGAGTGGATTGTTTTTTAGGTATTCCTTGTTATTGGTTTCAGCTTTAAAAAACTTACTTTACTCATATGGGAATTTGTCAACTCCTGTCCATACAAACAAAGGATTTTCAGTCACAAAGCGACCAGCTTTTCACTATCACTTTAACCTATGGTACTCCCTTATTTCCCTTCTACTTGCATGGAAGCAAGTAATAAGGCTATTCTGCTATTTTTTCTCGATTAGCATGAAGTAAAAAGAAGCATAAGCTTTTTAACAATAATTTGTTGCAGATATGTAGAGAAAGTCATGTGAAGGGAAGACATCAGATTTTTATCTTAGTTAAGACAATGATCTTAAACTATAATCTTCATATCCTCTTGACGTGAAGTGTGAAAATTGGCTATATGACAGTTGTGGTAATCAAAACTATAAAATAAAGCGGATAGCTTCAAATTTTGCTCAAGTCATAAATAGAACAATTTTGACGTGTTCCATTACACATGTCTTTATCTACCTGATCCGCAAACAAACTATTCTCATGAAAGCTTCTTCTTTTATCTACTTCATGGTAATCGAGACACACACGGACGTTTTTCTAAATATGTTTATTTTCTCTACATATACTATGTACATAGTGTATAGAGAAGGTATTGTATTGTACCCTAAAATTTGATATCGAGATTTTACCGGAAATACATGATTTGAGACCCCTGATTCCAAAAAGGCATTTTTAGAAAAATGTCCATGTGTGTGTCTTTCTATCTGTCTGTGCGTGTGCGTATGTCTGTGGGCAGCATAAAGAGCGTTAAAAACCAAACTTAGTAATTACTTTTTATATCTTCCAAGGATGCGAAACGAAGATTTTCAAGAAAACCCCGCCAACCCAAACTACTTTTTATATGGTATATTTTTCGAAAATTTTGATTCTCTCAAAAATGGCTCTAAGGAGTTTGATTAAAGTATCTTATTTATAAAATATTTTAATGACAAACGAAATGTATATTCAGAGGGAATAGCCTCCGAAGACCTCTTCAATCTGGATGGCTTTTGTATAACGGACAAACCGTAAGAGATACACCAAATTTTACTACACAAAAAGTGTTCAGCTCATTAAATCACACAATTTATGGTAATAACATTTTTTTGCAGAGTTAACCATTTTCGAGATATTCCGGATTATTGGGCTACATTTTGGTCACTTTAACTATTCTTAAACAGGAGAACATCTTTTTCCTCGTTTTTGTACTTGTGGCATGCAAAAAGATTGGAATTTAAATTTTTACTTTCTCTATACCTACTATGTACATAGTGTATAGAGAAGGTATTGTATTGCACCCAAAAATTCCATACCGAGATTTCACCAGATATATATGTTTTGAGACCCCCTGAATCCAAAAAAAGCATTTTTAGAAAAATTTCCTATGTGTCTGTCAGTCTGTCTGTCTGTCTGTCTGTCTGTGTATGTCTGTGAGTGTGTGTGTGTCTTTAGGCAGCATAGCTCAAAAATGAAAAGACCGTTAAAAACCAAACTTGGTATTTCAGTTTGGTATCTTCCACGGATGCGCCACGAAGGTTTTCAAGAACCCCCCCCCAACACAAACTACTCTTTACATGGAAAAAAATTTCGAAAATTTTGATTTTCTTAAAAATGGCAGTAACGATTTTGATTAAAATCTTGTATAATCAAGATATTTACTTGATAAATAAAATGTACATCCTGAATTTTCTGGGAATAGCTTCTGAAGACTACTTTATTGTGGATGAATTTTACGGATGTTTGCATAACTGCTGAACTGTAAGAGATAGATAAAAACTTACCACACAGAAAATGTAGAGCACGTTAAAACACACAATTTATGCTTTATACTTTTTTGTGGAGTTGATCGTTTTTAATATATTCCTTGTTTTTAGCTTCAGCTTTGTAAAACTTTTACTTTTCTTATATAGGAATTTGTCAACTCCTGTCTATAATAACAAAGGAACTTTAGTCATATAGCAACCAGCTTTTGACTATTACTTTAACCTATGGTACCTCCTTATTTCGCTTTTACTTACAAGGAGGTAATTAATAAGACTATTTCTGCCAATTTTTTCTCGATTAGCATGAAGTAAATAGAAGCATAAGCTTTTAACAATAATTTGTTGCAGAGATGTAGAGAAAGTCATGTGAATGCAACACATCAGATTTTTGCACTTAGCGATCGGCTTTTAAAGTACGAGACTATTGCTTTAGCTTGTGCATTATCTTGTTTCCCTTCTACTTACAAGGCAACTAGTAACATGACTAATCCTGCTTATGCTCTCTTGATTATCATGATGTAGATAACAGATTAATCTTTTGAATAAAAGTTTTGTTTATCGAACAGCTAGAGGATATTATGTGAATGGAACACATTAGTGTATCCTTTCTACTTACAAGGAAGCAAGTAATAGGGACAATTTCTGTTAATGTTTATCTCGATTAGCACGACGTAGATAGAAGAATAAACATTTTAACAATAATGTATAATAGATATGTACAGAAAGTCATATAGTGGCACACATCGGATTCTTTTTACATTAAGAGGTATCGGTATTGAATTTTTGGGTAGAATAAATCGTCTCTATCTATTATGTTATTCTTAGAAAAAAATAATAAATAATATCTCCAACTTATTTAAAAAGATCTAAAACAGTCTCTATAAACAGAGAACTTGTACTTGAATAGGTTATTTTTCACAATCGGCTTAGCCTGCCTGTATTTAGAACTGACCCCCCCCCCCCCCGCAGAACTTACAAGCTAATGCCTAGGAGTCAGAAATCTAACGGAGAGCCAACGACACTAAACCAGACCGGTCGCGGCAAGCCCTGCTTTGCCGCCGGCCGCCACTGCAGCCTCAGTTGCCGCCATCACCGCCTCCACCGACGCCTCCACCCAGCTCTACGCCGCCGCCCCGGTTAAGTGCCGTGGTACGGGGGGTCCCTAGGGACCTTTACACCCGGCATCTGCTCACCGCCTACGGACCCACAGCTGATGTCTGCTCTTCACCACCGAGGTGCCACTACTGTGGTACCAACACCACCACCGCCGAGTGCACTGGGCACGATCTCCGCCGTCGCCGCCGATTCTGTGCCACTTGTCGTGGCACAGGCACACTTCACTGGGCAAGCCCAGTGCCCTTCCTACCCAAGGAGCAGCACTTCCTCACCACCTCCTGCCTGCCGCACCACTCCACCGCAGACATCAACCACTGAGGCCTCACCACCTGCACTCTCAACAGACGCAGCGACGCGAGAAGCCGTTCAGGACCTCCACGCGGAGATCCTGAACGTCGGCGCTCGACTAGCTGCCCTGGAAGAGACATGCAGCCTCCTCACACAGAAGCTGCAGGAATTGCAAGCTTCTAACGCTGCAGCAACCACCAGCCAACAGACTACAGCCGCCGACCTGTCCACCAGGATCGACGCCCTCATGCAGCCTCTGAGCCAGGTTCTCCTGCAGCAAGCTGCTTACTCTGCTCAGCTGTTCCAGTCAAAACGTCACCAACCCAACACTGCTCCTCCTCCTGTACAGGCTGAGGGGCACGCACGGCTCGGGGATCCCCGGCAACCAACACAGTGGAAAACTACTGGGAGCTTCGCGGAGCAATTCCGAAGCAGGTATAATCCGTAAGATCTACGTCCTATTCTGTCCTCAATTTCCACCTTTTATTTCCTTTCCAATATCACCTCTATTCCCTAGGCTGCAGTCAGGTTCCATAGCTGTCAGCCTAGAAATAACCTTGCACCCGCTCCCGCTTCCTATCTTTCGTCTACTAACGCGGGTGCATTAGCGGGACCGCGCAAAGCCACGAGATTCTCAACAAACTACTGTTATAACGTGGAGGGGTTTTTTAGTGGGTATGCCGCATGAGGAAGCGGAGAGTCCCACATATCCTCCCTGCCATTGCACTTCGGCTGGGGGTTGAATGCGTAATGCATTTTTCCCCTCCACGATAAAAAAAAAGCAAAAAAAAAAAAAAAAAAAAAAAAACTAAACCACAGAATAGAGAGCATGGTCGGCCTTAGCCAAGTATATGAGTGTGGAAGTGGATGACATCAAATGCAAGCGAAAAAGGTAATGATGGAGAAATTTATGGAATTAGAGGTGGGGGAAACTGGAGGACCCAGAGAAAAGCCGTCAGACGCCGCTTCGTCCGCCACAAATCCCACATGTGGGCGCTTAAGATCGAACCCGGGCCGCCTAAGTTGAAGACAAGCGGTCTAACTACTCGGCCACGACGTCGCTCTTGAATAGTTACGGGCATATATTTGCCAAATCGTTTCAAATTAACACTAGAAATATAAATTAAGGGAAGAATCAAGTATGGAAAGCATGAAAATATATATACAAACCAATGACACTGATGCTGGGCTTGAGGAATATATTAGGTAGATGTGTAATACTTGTTCTACCATATGGTAGACAAACATGTTCGCTGAAAGAGGAAATGAAGAGAACGATCCAGGTATCTCAACGAAAAATGGAGATAAAGCTACTATAGATAACTTTCAGGGACAGAATATGCAACGAGATCAACAGCAGAACGTGTATAGGACACGCATTTGCTTGCCAGAGGTATCAAATGAAACTGGGGAGGCCACGCGGCACGTATGTGCAACTATAGATGAATTTACAGAACAACCATGTGGGACTTCAGAATAGGAGAAAGATGCGTGGGCAGGCAGAGTACTAGATGAGGGGTCTGATTTAAACAGAAAGTAGAACATCTGTGGTCGAGGTGTGCAAGAGACAGAGAAGTCTAGAAAATACCATTATAATTTTAATGTAAAATATGCATAATATAGAAGGATGAGGGGCAGAATAATGCAGAGGAAATTTGAAAAGTTTAATATACAAATAGTGTTACTTTATGTAAAATTCAGTATTGCGTAGAATCAAATTAAAATTTATTATTGCCCTTTTGAGTTACTCTGCCATTAGATAGGAGGCCTTATTCTTAAACGGATGAAACAGGCTAATAAAAAAAGATAAAATTGTTTTAAAAAACGTTATTTATTTCGTATGTTTTCATAGTTATACTTCTAAGGTGCAGTGTTTAGCCTAGTAAATTGTTGCAGGCATTGCTATAATATAAATTAATATAATATAATATAAATTATGCTAATAATGATAGTAATTATAAATGGTACTGGTATAATAATCTGAAGGAACTTCCTAAGAATCAGCATATCACATTGGAAGATGAAGGAATTAAATACCAAGTTTGGAATTATTACACATAAGAACAGGATAGGTATATACATAAAACTGCACGCATTCGTAATTTCTCGACCTAATGTACCCAAATTAAAATTTGGTGTCGAAATTTAACTGGCAATTCATATTTTGAGGCCCCCTAAATGAATAAACAAATATAATTTATGGAAAAGTTCCTTGTCTGCATGAATTATTTGGCTGCATATGCGGTTCTTTCTCTAATTTCTAAACCGGTATTTATATCCCTTTCACCGGCTCCACAACTGAAGCTACTTGAATCGTTATGGCGATACGATGTGGTCTAGTCATCCATTCAAAGCCGAACGTCGCGTGTTCGAGTCTCGGCGACTGCAGTCAAATATGACTGTGATAAAGGACGGGGAGGGCCCAAGTAAAATAACAGGTGTGATGGCACACTTGGGTACCTTGAGTCATAATTCAGTCTAGTCTTAAGAATCAACGTATTGTGTTCGAAGATGAACAAAATGGAAATGGCGTGTTATTTATGGACGCTCTTTAACTGCTTTGGTTCTCAGCGTCCCATTCTATATTGGGCGTGAAAGATCGCTTAATTTTGCTCAGAGGCCTCTCTTATCAGGCTTGAGGTTCTTTTACGTGCCGTAAATCTACGACACGGGACCCACCGCTTTACTTCCCTTCCGAAGGAAGCCATGCTAAGCATTTTTACGCCCGAAAAAATCCATCGTCCTCCGCCGGGTTTGAACCCACGGGTATATGAAGTTAGCATGGTAACCATTACACCACGGAGGGCGACTTGGAAGATGAAGGAATTATATACCAAGTTATATATGTATACCATGCTCATGTATAATAATTACCAAACTTTCCTTAAAAGATGTTTTATTTATTTAATTATTCAGGGGCCTCAAAATATGGATTGCCATTAAAATTCCGACTTAGAAGTTTAAGGTGGGTATTATATATATAGTAGAGAACGTAAAGACGTATACAATTTTGTGTGTGTGTGTGTATGTATATATATATATATATATATATATATATATATATATATACACACACATAAACACACAAAACTGTATACATTTTTACTTTCTCTACCATATATAGTACTCACCTTAAAATTCTATGTCGGAATTTCAATGGTAATCCATATTTTGAGGCCCCTAAATAATTAAATAAATAAAACATCTTTTAAGGAATCGTTCCTTGTCTGAATATGTTCGTGAAAGCACAAATCAAAACGAAATATCGCAAAAATATCAACAAAATTGGTACTTTGGTTCAGATGCGAAACGATGATTTTCAACAAAGCCTCTATCCCAAAATAGTTGTTAATCAATGTTCAGTACTCACTTAGACATTTCCTTGCAGAAATTAAAATAATATAATAGCTCAAAGCGCTAAACGAGTTTTAATAAGAGCGTGCCACCGTGTGATGACTTTAACTTATCATACTGTTTGCATGATCACGAGAAAAATCTGATGTGTTACGTTCACATGCATTTGTCTACCATATGTTGTTTATTAGTGAGTATCAAACTATTCTTTTGAAACCTCTTTACTTTACGTACCATGTACATTGTGGCGGTACTGTATTCCACCCAACATTTCATAAAGAGATTTCACCAGAAACTTCACTAAAAAGAATTTGGAAGTTCCCTAGCACCAAAAATGTGACGTGTTCAATTCGCATGATTTTCTCTATCTGTCATGTAAACAAGCTATTTTTACGCAATGTTATTCATATTTCTACTTTATGCTAAACGGATAAACATTAGCCGTAGCTATCATATTACTTGCTTCCTTGTAAGTAGAACGGACGTAGGGGCTTACATTAGGCTAAAGCGATAATCAAATCTTTTAAAAGCTGTTGTTTTGTGATGTAATTGAAATTCGCTTCTCCTTATATGACCATGAGTAAAATAATAGAAAAACGAATGTCGACTTCCCGTTTGAGGAAAATTTAAGTATTTTAAGACTTAAACAATAGCAAGAGCTTCTAAAATGGTTAACCCAAAAGGTGTATCTGACATAGACTGTGTGCTCTAAGGAGATTCACACTTTTTGTGTACCAAAATTTGTCTATCTTTCCATTACAAACTATCCTTTACATGGAAATGTTTGAACATTTTGTTTTCCTCAAAAATGGCTCTAACCATTTTAATTAAAATAGTGTATATTAAAGATATTCACATCCAAATAAAATTTATATTTTGATTTATTGGGATTCACTTCTGAAGTCCTCTTTATTCTGAATGGATTTTGCTGAATTTTGCATAATGGTTAAAAAGGTAAGGTATAGATAAAAACTTAACACGAAAGTGACGTAATTGTGAGTCTTAATTTATGTCTTATACTTTTTTCTTATAGAGTTGTTCATTTTTTAGATATTTTTTGTTATTGGTTTCAGTTTTAAACTACCAAACTTTTCTTAAACAAGTCCATGCAAAGAGAATCGATCCTCAATTGTTTCATAGAACGACTAGCTTTTAAAAGATGTGACTATTGCTTTAGCATAATGTATTCCCTTATTTCCCTCCTACTTATACTAAGGAAACAAGACAATTTGTGTTAATGCTTATCGATTAGCACGATATAGTTAACAGAATAATCTTTTATAAGAATAGTATGTATTTGAAACAGCTAGAGAAGCTTATGTGAATGGAACACATCCGGTTTTATTTTTATTATATTTAAACCGAGGAAGCATGCTTAAGTGTGTTATTAAAAAAACTTTTTTATTGTTTATATTCTATTAAAATAGGCATTAATGCCTTAAATCAGAATGTGATACAGTGAAATTTAATTGCAGAAATGCTGTCATGCTAATAAAATAGTAACGTTATATCTCTCCAAACTGTCCGTCCATACGAGCGCTATCCAGAAAGTGACAGACGATTTGGCATAACTAAATAATAATGACAGATATCAACATAAAACTTTATTTACAATGTTAGAATACCTTAAACTATATGTCAACAATCTACGTTCTCTCTATACATTTATTGTCACGTGCTACCAGTTTTTCAATGCCAATGTTATACTTGTCTACCACCAAAGAACTTGTTCGTTATTTCAATGCACAAAATGTTCGGCTAATCAAATTTTATAGGCAAATAACGAAAGTGTATAATGACAATGAAATGCTTGAGTTCAGTGAGGAAATGACGCATAATTTACAGTAATCAAGGAAGAAACAATGTGCCGGACAAAGACCAGAGTGGAAGTTCATTAATCGTCATAAAGGAATTGAAAGCAAATGTTGATGAAATAATTCAGAAAAATCTGACGTATTCCCATTCCATGAATTTCTCTACATAACAAATTATTGTGGAAAAGCTTATTCTTCTATCTACTTCGCTAAGCGAGATAAATATCAGCAGAATTACTTGCTTGTAAGTAGAAGAAAATCTTGGAATACACTAGACTAAAACAATAGATACATTTTTTTAAAAGCTGGTTGCCATGTGGATGATCCCTTTCTTTGCATTGCCATGATTTGAAAAGGGCCATAGGAAAAAACTTTAAATACTCTAAAACTGAAACCAATAGCAATGGTCACCTCCACGAAAAAAAATCTGATGTGTTCCATTCACATGACTTTCTCTACTTCTCTGTAACAAATTATTGTTAATAAGCTTATCCTTCTATTTACTTCATGCTAATTGAGAAACAATTAGTAGATATAGTCTCATTACTTGCTTCCTTGTAAGTAGAAGCGAAATATGGGAGTATCATAGGTTAAAGTGAAGTCAAAAGATGGTTACTAGGTGATTGATGTTCCTTTGTTTGTGTGGACACGAGTTGACAAATTCCTGTATGAGAAAAGTACAAGTTTTTCAAAGCTGAAACCAAAAGCAAGGAATATCTCAAAAACGACCAACTCCTCGAAAAACATTTATATAGCATAAAATATGTGTTTTAATGTGCTCTACATTTTTTGTGTGGTAAGTTTTTTGTCCATCTCTTACGGTTTAGCAGTTATGCAAAATTCTTCCAGAATAAAGTAGTCTTCAGAGGCTGTTCTCAGAAAATTCAAGATATACATATTATTTGTCAGGTAAATATCTTTAATATACAATATTTTATTCAAAATCGTTAGAGCCATTTTTGAGAAAATCAAATTTTCGAAAAAAGTTCCATGTAAAGGGTAGTTGGGGGTTGAGGGATTTTCTTAAAAATCTTCGTGTCGCATCCTTGGAAGATACCAAACTTAGATGCTAAGTTTGGTATTTAACGGTCTTTTCGTTTTTGAGCTATGCTATCCACAGACACACACACACGCACACACACGAACCTTTTTCCAAAAATCTCGGTATCGAATTTTTGGGTGCAATGCAATACCTTCTCTATACACTATGTACATAGTACGTGTAGAGAAAGTAAAAATGTCATAAATTGTGTGTTTTAACGAGATCTATATATTTTGTGTAGTGTGTTTTTGTCTACCTCTTACGGTTTACTAGTAATGCAAAATCCAGCAAAACTCATCCAGGGGCTATTCCCAGGAAATTCAAGGTATACATTTTTTGTCGTGTAAGTATCTTTGATATGCGGTACTTTAATCAAAATTGTTAGAGCCATTTTTTAAAAAAATCTAAATTTTTGAAAATGTTTCCATATAAAGGGTAGTTTAAGGTGGAGGAATAGCCTCAGAAGACTTTTTCATTCTGAATGACTTTTGTGTAACTGGTATTTCACTGTGGTCATCATGCATGGCTTTTTGGGAGGAAAAGATTTCGCAACTGGTGAAAACCTCAACATTTTGACTCGGATCTTTAGTGGTGGAGAGTATAACGTTGGCATTGAAACATAGTACCACGTGACAATAAATTCCTTGATAGTAATAGCAATTACGTTGAGAAATGCAGTAACGTACTGTAAATTGTAAATTTTGTGTTGATATCTTTCGTTATTATTTAGTTATGTCAAAATCTTCGTTACTTTCTGTATCATCCGACGCACTACGGCCGAATGAGTTATCCCCGTCACTCCAAACCAAAGTCTCGGCATATACATAATCGTAGTTAACTTGACAAGTCAGAGGTCTACACTTGAGTGGCAGTAACATGTACCATAATGATTGCTACCTTGTGTTGAAAATGTGACCATCTGCCTTCAAACATTCCTGGCATAAGGTCGTAATTCATCAACAGTAGTCTCTGTAATGTTTCAATTTTAAAAGTTTACAGCCATAAGAACAGAGGTTTCTGACACACTTGCTATACTGCATGTCAGAAGGAAGGCGTTCTTGATTCACCAATCAATTTCGCAACTGTTTTTCTTCTGTTAACCGAGTGAAATAACTAAGGGATAACAACGTCCGTGGGTCTCAATTCGTTCTCCGGCCAACTTTTATTCTAACCTATGTGATTTTCTTCGTTTCCCTAGATCGGCAGGCAAGTTCTGGGGTGGTTCATCCGCCAGCGCGACTTTCCTGTCTATACTTAACGCTTCCTTGTCATCTTTTCAATGTTAAGAGATGGAGCCGTGGCAGAATGGTTAGACCGCTAACCTCCCACCTAGGCGGTCTGGATTCGATCCTATGCGCCCACATTTGAAATTTATGACGGGCGGGTTTTTTCCGGGTAATCCAGTTTCCACTGCCACTCACTTCACCAATTGCTACATCATCATTTTTTATCATCCATTTTCCTTTTATATCATCCATTTCCTCGGGTCGTTGGCTCCCTAACAGGCCTCTGACCCCTAGATACCCACTTGTAAGTCCTACATACGGGAAGGGTAAGCCGACTACGTGACGGTGTTGGCAGGTTGCGGTTGGACGGTAGCTGTGCTCTCGGTAAAGGTTTCTTACCGGGCGTCGCTAGGACACTACTATCATGACCCGCCTTTGTTTATTGTAAGTGGGCCCCCTTTTAACTAGGGACTTACAGGTAGAGGCCCATGTTCGTAAGAACGATTTGGATTATTCAATGGTAAAAGATTGATCAAAAACGGGTGATGTTTTTTTGCGTTTACTTCTCACACAGAGCGTGCGCGCACACACACACACACACACACACACACACACACGAATTTTCTCTCTTCAAAATAACAATAAATATACATTGAAATACCCTACTAACGATCTTAATTAAAACATTAGTATGTGAAAAAAAGCTTTCTTAGATTTACTTTAAGAGGTAAAATATCTATCATAAACGTAAAGTTTTATTAAAGAATTTTTTTTAAATCCTATTGCATGTGCGAACGCAGTATGCATTATAAACAGGTTAGATTTTCATGTGTTTTTCTGTGTGTTAATTCGTAACCATCCACTAGACAGCGGCACTATCAGAAAACATGCAAAATAGCCACGATATCTGTATTAGCATGTCAAAGGAGAGGGTGTCCGTTGCATCACACTCAATGCAAATTCAATAATAGCAATCGTAGTAACTAAAATCAATTTTTCAGTGGCGGTTGAAGGGATACTGCTCATGAAATGTTGACATATTTTGCAATTTAAATAAATTACAGCATTAGAAATTATTCCAGAAGTAGGTACACTTCAGAAGATTATTTATATTATTTATTAACCACAGAAACTACTACATAAACTTTTATGTAATATAATAAAGTGCAGTGACTAATTTAGTTTATTTTCTTTCTCTTTGTACTTTCTCCACCATATACATGACAGGCAGAGAAAGTATTGTATTCCTTCGAAAATGCAATACCCAGATTTCACAGAAATAAATGTGTTGAGGCCTCTGTTTCTATTTTGTTAGCATACAATCAATAACAGCAATATTTCTCGGCGCTAATACCATCCTTGTATCAATTTGGTTTAGTCAAGGGGTCGAAGGGGGTTGAGGCGTAGTACGATTTGAAATAACTGCAGACCTTTGCAGATCAGAACGAAACGAAGGTTCACTCCTTGGCCTCCACTTTGATGATTGTAATGCTACGACAAATGGATTCTTTACTTTCTTAAAGCTAAAGATAGTTGCTTGTTCAGTGTTCGGATATTTTATAGCATTGAATAATTTAACCAATTTAGGGTTAGCAGATTATGACATCGATATGCCCAAAATTTGATAAACAACGCAGTCAGTTTGGTATACCCAAAAATATTTCTGCAATACACAACGGTGTAAGGTCATGATAAAACATTGAGAGGTTAAAATGCCCATAAATAAAGCTTAATAAAAAACATTATGACAGATCTAATATTATATATCTGGCTATGTCTTCTTTTTACTGAAGACTACTGCATTAAGAAACCTTTTAATGTGTCACACCAAGTTCAAGGAAACATGTTCACAGATTTAGGAAGTTTCTCAATGTTTTATCATTTATAGGAAATACATATGCACGGTATTGTTCATTTATTCCTATCACTGCATGAAGCCAACAATAAGTTTAAAACCTTCACTTAAAAAACTCATGTTTTCCATTCACATACGTTTCTTTAGCTGTTTCACGTATAAACTATTCTTACAACAGTTTATTCTTTTATCCAACATCATAATGGAGATAAACATTAGCAGAATTGGACTAATTACTTGCTTCCTTGTAAGGAGAAGGGAAATAAGGGAATACACTAGGCTAAAGCGATAGTCAAATCCTTTAAAGCTGGTCGTTATGTGAAACAATTGTTATGTTTTCTTTCTAGGAATGAAGTATCTTAAGCTAAAACCAATAACTCGGAATATATCAAAAACGGTTAATTTTACAAATAAAATGTATATATCATAGATTATGTGTTTTAACAGGATCTACAATTTTTGTGGAGTAACCTTTGTCTAACTCTTACTGTTTACCAGTTATGTAACATATATGAAATCGTTCAGAATAAAGAGGTCTTCGAAAGCTATTCGCAGAAAATTCAAGATATCATTTCGTTTGTCATGAAAATATCGTAAGCATATGGAATTTTATTCAAAATCATTACAGCGCATTTTTCAGAAACTAATAATTTTCGAAAATTGTTCCATGTAAAGGCTAGTTGTGTTTGGGGCAATTTTCTTGAAAATCTTCGTGTCGCATCCTTGGTAAATACTGAACTTAAATACCAAATTTGGTACTTAACCAACTTTTTGTTTTTGAGCTAAGCTATTCTTAGACTCACAGATACACATTCACGAATACGGACATGTTTGTAATAATGCTTGTTTCGGACTCAGGGACCTCAAAACATATGTCTAGTGATATCTCTACATCAATTTTTGGGTGGAAAATAAAACCTTCTGTATCCACTATGTGGTTTGCACATGTGTGCTAGAGAAAGTAAACTATATATGATGACATATACAAATATGCTTTCTAAGCATTTTAAAAGTACTTTGTGAAAGAATGATTCAATTGTTCACTTCTTTTTAATTTCTTTGTAATATAGGAAGATTATTCTTATCGCTCACAGATGATGTGACGGAACCATCGAATTACGTCGCAGGCGTACATACATTGAACCCATGCGCAAGTAGGCGCTTTACATCAGGTATGTGCATTGTTACACCTGCGTGAAAGAACACATGCAATAAATTGCTGGTTGCGAGATCGAAATCTATAAAAACAAGACATCAATGCCCGTTGGCTCAGCTCGACAGAGGACTTTATGGTGGCAGTTCGCTTAGAGACAGACAAAGCAGTCGTCAGCTGAGAGTACGAGCTTTGAAACAACGAGGAATAAAATTGTTTGACAACAGCTAATGGGAAAGACAACTGTTACAAGTTGCTCGGAAAGAAACAGATACCAAAAAAAATAAATAAATAAAAAATAAAAAAGTCAGATGTGTTACATTCACAAGGCTTTCTCTACAGGTTTCACAAACAAGCTATTCTTATAAAAGGTTATTCTTTCATCTACGTCATGCTAATCGAGATAAACATTGGCTAAGATTGCTTTATAACTTCCTTCTTTTCAAGCAGAAGGGAAATAACGATACCCAAGGCTAGCTAATGTGATAGTCAAATCTTTTAAACACTGGTCGTTATAGGACAATTGAAGTTCGGTTCGCTTTGCAGTACAGTAGTAAAACAAAAGAGATTAAACAAAATATGAGAAAAGCTATATAGCTTAAAAATTAAACCAATTAATCAGAAATATCTCAGAAATGGTCAGTAACTCTTACCATTTACCTGTAATGCAAAATTTGGCAAAATTCATCCAGAATAAAGAGGTTTTCAGAGGGTATTCCCAAATATTTTAAGTTGTAGATTTTATTTGTGATATAGGTGAATATATTTAACATGCCTTATTTTAATAAAATCTGTTGGTCATTTTTTAAAGAGACAACATTTTAAAACTTTTTCAATGTAAAGGGTAGTTTGGGGTGGGGAATTCGTGAAAATCTTCGTGTGTCATCTTTGGAAGATAGTAAACTTAAATATGAAGTTTGCTATTTAACGATCTTTTAGTTTTTGAGCCATGCTGTCCACAGACAGACACAATTACACACAACATCCCTCCCCACTCACACCGACGAAATCTCGACATCGAATTTTTGGGTATAATACAATGACTTCTCTATCTGAGAGAACGTAGGCTTTCACGGCCGGAGTCAGTGTAACTAAGAAATGTTTCCGGGCTGTTTTGCCTTCTCCAAGAAAATTTGACCGCGCCACTGAAGATGTCCACCGTAGTTGTGGACGAAACGTCTGGGCCTTCTAACACCAGCAGACCACGGCAAAACAGCCCGGAAACATTTCTTAGTTACACTTCTCTATCTATTGTGTGCATAGTCCGTGTAGAAAAAGTAACAATTTTGTTCACGAGTCGTCAGTGGATTTGAGCATCACATGACCTTCTCTACTTCTGTGTAACAAATTATTGTTAATAAGCCTATTCTTCTATTTATTTCAAGCTAATCGAGAAAAAGTTAGCAGAAATAGTCTTATTACTTGCTTACTTGTAAGTAGAAGCGAAATATGGGAGTATCATAGGTTAAAGTGAAGTCAAAAGCTGGTAATTAGGTGCCTGAAGTTCCTTTGTTTGTATGGACACGAATTGACAAATTCCTGTATGAGAAAAGTATAAGTTTTTCAAAGCTGAAACCAAAAACAAGGAATATCTCAAAAACAATCAACTCCTCGAAAAAAAAACCATATAACACAAATTGTGTGTTTTAATGTGGTCTACATTTTTTGTGTAGTAAGTTTTTGTCCATTTCTTACGGTTTAGCAGTTATTCAAAATTCCTCCAGAATAAAGTAGTCTTCAGAGGCTATTGCCAGAAAATTCAAGATATACATATTCTTTGTCAGGTAAATATCCTTAATATACCATATTTTAATCAAAATCGTTAGAGCCATTTTTGAGAAAATCAAAATTTTCGAAAAAAGTTCCATGTAAAGGATAGTTGGGGTGGGGGGATTTTCTTGTAAATCTTCGTGTCGCATCCTTGGAAGATACAAAACTTATATACCATGTTTGGTATTTAACAGTTTTTTCGTTTTTGAGCTATGCTGTCCACAGACACACACACACACACACACGCACACACACGAACCTTATTTCAAAAATGCTTTTTGTACATTGATATTGTACATATGGGGCTAGAGAAAGTAATAAACAATGAAATACTACATAAAAACAAATGTCTATAACATATTTACAAGTCTCAACCTTTTTCCTTGAGATTGAAAAAACTGATCGGTATAGTCCAGCTTTGAAATACAAAAGGAAAGAAGCTGATATTTGTGCTTGATTCTGAGAAGCAGTTTATACTCAAATTGTGCTTAAGTATGTGCGGCTGATGTCTCTGTGAGTCAGCTTCGTAATTACTTGCACTATAACCAAGAGCAGAAAAACAAACATTCTTTCGGAACAGGCGTCCGTTCTAGGAACTTCACTCGAAATTGAACAAGACAAGTCACGTTCATGTCACTTGTCAAATTGGTGCGCAAACTCTAATGAAAATGCTTCCCATGAGTTACAGACACTGGAAAAAATGAGCATCAGCTAATCGAGTAGAATGTCTCCGCCTGTGGAACGCAATCGGGGGTTCGCGGTTTCTTTTTACTTCCTTTAGCCTGCATGTTCAATGTACATAGCGGATTGAGAAGGTTTTGTATTCCATCCAAAAATTTGATATCGAGATTTCACCAGAAATAAATGTTTTGGAGTCCGAAAAAATCTGATGTGTTGCATTCACATGACTTTCTCTACATCTCCGCTTCAAATTATTTTAATACGCTTATTCTTCTATTTACTTGATACTAAATTAGCAGAACGGTTTTATTACTTAGTTCCTTATAGGTAGAAGGCAAATTAGGGAAATACTCTTTGCTAAACCGACAGTCAAATGCTTTAAATGTATGTAACATAAATTGTGTTTTATTGTGCTCAACATTTTTTGTGTGTTAAGTTTTTTTTAAGTTTTTGTTCACCTAAGACAATTAGGTTTAATCATAATACTTTTATCTATAGGATTTGCTGATTTATTTATTTTTTTCATATATTAACTCTTGCTTTATTTAAGGCTTAGTAATTTATAATATAAAGAATTTTCAGGATATTCGTTTTATAGGACATTTGCCCATTTTTATGCCGGTTTAGCAGTTATGCAAAATTCCGTAAAATTCAACCAGAATAAAGTAGTCTTCAGAGGCTATTCCCAGAAAATTCAATGTATACATTTTATTAGGCAAAAAATATATTAAATATAAGAGATTTCAACCAAAATCGTTAGAGCTATTTTTAAGAAAATCAAATTTTCGAAACATTTTCCATGTAAAGGGTAGTTGCGGGCTGGGGATAATTTTCTTGAAAATATTCGTGTCACATCCTTGTAAGATACTCAACTTAATTACTAAGTTTGGTATTTGACGGACTTTTAGTTTTTGAGGTATGCTGCCCACAGACACACTTACACACACAGACGGACATTTTATAAAAATTATTTTTTTTGTTTCAGGGGGTCTCAAAACATGTATTTCCGGTGAAATATTGGTATCGAATTTTTGGGTGCAATAATACCATCTCTGTACACCATGTACATAATACGTGTAGAGAAAGTAATATGTTAGGGGTAGATAAAGTCATGAGAATGTCAGGCAAGATATGTTCTTTTGTTTTAGAAATATTATATATATTAATTAATATTTGTTTGTTCTTTTCAGATAAGTGAATCACACTGAAATCGTAGAATCGTCTATTTTCCTAACAAGGGTGAGTAAAATATTAATTGATATATATATATATATATATATATATATATTGTAGCAGTTGTAGTTATTTGCTGTAACTCCTGGAGCATAGGACATCGTTACGATGTTTCCATGATTGGATTTGAATTTATAGTTCAACAGTTTGCCACTATGCGCCACTGTGATCTGCACGTCGCCCACAGATGACAGTGTAGGTCCAAACCTGGCTTGCGTATGCAAAACTGGCGAGGTACTGTCCAGAAACCTTCTTCTTTTACAGTATGGGTTCTTTTACGTGCAAATAAACATTAAAATGGACCACCGGCTTTTAATTCCCTTCCGGAGGAAGCCATGCTAAGGATTTTTGCGCACACAAAAATTCATCACCCTCCGCCAGGTTTGGACCTGCAATCTTGAGCTCTAGAATCTAGCATGGCAGCCGCTACACCACGGAGGGCGACTAATATTTAATGTAAAGTGCATTTTACTTCAAAAAGTACAAACCAGAAGTACATACAGATGGCTGGTTTAGCGATCTTCACAATCGTATTAACGTGACATTAATTTTCTTAATGATTTGTTTATTTTGTTAATTGGTTAGATTAAACATCGCTACAGCTAAGGCTCGTGTTTTCAAATTGTGCGCCAGATATGGTTATTCTTTACTCATCTAACGCATTTGTGGGGTACACAAATCTATCCAACATCTTCGTAGTGTCGTATGCGTCAAGATTCAGCTGCGACGAGTTGGGAAAGGTTCGAACTGCTCATTCCTTTCGCTCTTCGGCGGGCCACCGTGGGAGATACACCTTTAGTCTAGCTGGAAATTCGCTGAGGAATAGATCTTATTTAAGAACCCAGCGAGGTTTCGTTGTGTAGCCGCCAAGGGTAGGCAAAAGTGGGCTTTCTTTTGGCTTGGGCAAAATTGTGGTGTTTAATATGTTTGGGTGAGTTTAGAGTAATATTATTTTGAATAACCTATTTTGCTAGTCGGGACAGTCAGGCGTTTCCTTAATTGCAAGATTTAGTTTTCAAATTTGTAATTCAAAGCGTGTTAATGTAACGAATGTAACAATTATTTTAAGCAAAATGCATTAACAGAAATTTCACTTATGCATTTAATGACTGCCTGTTAAAAGATTTCAAGTAAATAAATTGTGAAATTCTGTCAGTGTTTCTTTGTAGTTTCCTGGATTTTTTATTTAGGAGGTCTCAAGACATAAATTCCGGTGAAATCTCGGTATCGAATTTTTGGGTGCATTACGGTACCTTTTCTAAATCTATGTACTAGGGTCGGCTGATAAGTCGGGCCTCTCAATGAAAACAGCATTTAATTTTTTTAGCTTTATTTCTCAACATAATCTCCAGAAAGACTAATACATTTGTCACATTGGTGTTCTAATTTGATTAAACCATCTCTGTAGTGCCATTTATCAAGGTCCTTAAAATGGCTCTTTACCGCATCAATGGCCTCCTCGTTGCTGTAAAATCTTCGTCCTCCAAGATATATTTTGAGGTTTGATAACTGGTGGTGGTCATTGGATGCTAGATCTGGCGAATAGGGTGGGTGTTCAAGCAATTCCAACTTTAATTCCCACATTTTTACCATTGCAATGACTGAACGATGGGCCGGAGCATTGTCATGATGAAACAAGGCTTTTTCTTTTTTCTTGTTTTTTTTTTGCCAAATGAGGCTTTTTATTTTCACCTCATCATCAAACGTTGCAGTAAACTTGCGTAGTAGTCACCAGTGATACTTTTACCCCTTTCCAAGTAATCAGTAAAAATAATTGCCTGTGCATCCCAGAAAATACTCACCATAATCTTGTTAGCTACAAAATTGACTTTGCCTATTTTGGATTTGTTTTACCTGGTGCAATCCACTGTTTTAAATGTGATTTACTTTCTGGAGTGTAGTGATATATCCAAGTTTCATCCATGGTAATAAACCGTCTAAAAAAATTCACTGGGATTTTAACGGTAGAGCTCCACACTCTTAACAGAAACAGTTTTTCTTTGCAACTTTTGATCAGGTGTCAACAAACGCGACATCCAACTTGCACAGACCTTATGAAAACCCAAAACATTACTTAAAATATTACCTGCGCGATCTTTTGATATATTTACAGCCTCTGCTATCTCAAACAACTTTAATCTGTGGTCTTTCAGTACTAAACGATGAATTTTTTCAATGATCTCTGGAGTTGTCCCTTCTACAGAGCGTCCGTCCAGAGCGAGGTTCATCACTAGTGCTTGCACGTCCCATTTTAAACTCTACAATCCACCTTTTAATCAATGAATATGAAGGGACAGTCTTTCAATGTACTGTCCACTTCCTCCTTTTTTTCCTTGGACATTAAGCCTTTCAAATGAAAGTATTTAATGTCTGCTCGTTTTCCAAATTCTCCATTTTCGTGAAAACTCTAAAGTCGTCTTGTTTAAAATGCTGTCATTCGAAAACTAAACAAGCTATTGACCTGTAACTATGGACATTTGCAAGGCTAGAGTTAAATTATATGATGCTACTGTCTAACTGGCCCACTAGCTCCATATCTGTTAGAAACTCGGGACTTATCGGCCGACCCAGGTACATAGTATATGTAAAGAAAGCAAAACTCCTTATCCGGGTAACTCACCCTAAAGGAGATTCGAACTTCATACCTGTTGAATGTGAGGCAGACACCCTATCACTACATGTAGGTGTGGTGCTTCGTGCAGTGTGGCTGGGAAAAGAAAGCTCATTGGGAATTTCTCCATGCCCCGATTTGAGATGGCTGCCAGGATGAGGATCATCCCTAACGGGGGCGTTGGACCCCGGTGGGATGGGGTTCCCGGTCTACCTGATCGACTGTTGCAGTGCTCTTATCTGGAAACTGGCATTGTTGTGCCCTCGCTCCTGGTTCCAGCCGCCCGGTGTATCCTCTCTCCTCATCCCTCCCTCCGGGAGCGCCCTCGCTTGGAGCATAGATACAATAACCAGCATAAGGTCCTGTATCGAGTCTCTTCCATCCGTAAACTGTTCCTCCCGATCATCGGCTATGACTGCTATAAACTGAAACATAAACAAATAAATTTATTAGCATAAATCTCAATACATACAAACATTGGTTACATTTCATACAATAATAAACAATCTTCCTTTATTTTTTCTTTCTCTACACGTACTATGATTATAGTATATAAAGAAAGTATTCTATTGCTCCCAAAAATTCGATACCAAGATTTCACCGGAAATATATGTTTTGAGACCTGAATCCAAAAAAATCTTATGTGCTCCATTCACATGACTTTCTCTACCTCTCTGACACAAATGATTGTTAAAAAGCTTATGCTTCTATTTACTTCATGCTAATCGAGAAAAAAATTAGCACAAATAGTCTTATTACTTGCTTCCTTGTAAGCAGAAGGGAAATAAGGGAGTACTATAGGCTAAACTAATAATCAAAAGCTGGTTGCTATGTGACTGATGTTCCTTTGTTTGTATGGACAGGAGTTGACAAATTCCTGTATGAGAAAAGTGTTAGTTTTCATAGCTGAAAACAAAAACAAGAAATATGTCAAAAACGATCAACTCCACGAAAAAAATGTATATAAGATAAATTGTGCGTTTTAAAGTGCTATACATGTTTTATGTTGTAAGTTTTTCTCAACCTCTTACGGTTTAACAGTTATGCAAAAATCCATAAAATTCATCCAGAACAAAGTAGCCTTCAGAGGCTATTCCCAGGAAATTCAAGATATACATTTTATTTGTCGTGTAAATGTCTTTAATACTTATACGAAATTTTAATCAAAATCGTTAGAGCCATTTTTGAGAAAAGCGAAATGTTCGAAAAAAGTTCCATGTAAAGGGTAGTTTGGGGTGGGGGAATTTTTCTCAAAATCTTCATGTTGCATCCCAGATACTTAACATAAATACCAATTTTGGAATTTTACCGACTTTTCATTTTTGAGTTATCGTGTTCACAGACACACGGACACACACACACACGCGGACAGTTTTGTGAGAATGCTTTTTTTGGATATAGGGGACCCTAAAACATATATTTCCGGTGAAATATCGGTATCGAATTTTTGAGTGGAGTGCAATACCTCCTCTATACGCTATGTATATAGTGCGTATAGAGAAAGTAAAAAGAAAAAAAAAGAAAAAAGAAAAAAAAAACATTTTTAGAAACATGTCCGTGTGTGTGTCTGTGTATGGTATTTAAGTTTGGTATCTTACAAAGCGATATCAAGCACTTCAATCAAATCCCCCCATCCCCAATTACCTTTCACTTGGAAAAGGTATCGAAAATTGTAATTTGTTCAAAAATGACTAACGATTTTGAGCTCGTTAAAACACACAGTTTACGTCATGTGCATTTTTTCGTGGAGTTGACCGTTTTCGACATATTCCTTATTGTTAATTTCAGTTGTAAAATACTTAAGCTTTTCTCGTACGGGAACCTGTCATCACCTGGCCATGCAGAGAATGAATTTCAATCCCATAGCAACCACATTTTAAATCATTTGATTATCGGTTTAGCCTAATGTATTCGCTTATTCCCCTTCTACTTATAAAGGAACTAATGTTTCTACTAATGTTTAGCATAAGCTTATTAACAATAATTTGTTACAGAAATGTAGAGAAAGTCATGTGCGTGTAGCTCAATATCTGTAGTATAACTTTGAGTTTGATCTTAGCAATCAAATGGAATAAATTAATTAATATAACCAAAATAAAAACACGTACCTGAATGAGACTTTGTATAAATACTTCTTTTGTTATCAAGAAGGTTGTAGAGAAACTTAATCTCTAGCTTGAATAATTTATGTCCCCTTAAGTACGTGAACAGTTGCGTGAGCCCTGCCCTGCCTTCGCCGCTGATGCTACCGACTGATTTCTGTTCGAAGCCTCTTATGTTCGAAGCGAACCAGTTTCTTTAACACCTCGATAACACCTTACATCAGACTTTGGTAATATATTTGCCATATAGGGCAACATTACCAGGTTTACTTATTAAATTTATTGCTTAGTCCTGGATTTATTTGAAATATATTGAAGGTTGTAAATTATTTAAAGGACCAAACCTCTTAGATTAAACTGTACTAATCGTGTTGTCAGCTTTTAACTTTTTTTATTGTTTCATTTATATAGCCCCCTTTAACATCTAGGGTCATATCGGGGGCTTTCCACTTGAAACAACTCGTTGTCTGTAGGTACTTTTTTTACGTTGGTTTAAATCGTTTTGATTTACTCAAACACGCACACATTTACACTCACATACAAACTCCAGGGGGACAGGGAATAATTCTGGCTAGAGAAAAATTCCCCGTCCCAGCCGGGAATCGAACTCCCTGACCACTCGACCACGGAGACAGTCAGTTTTTAATTTATTAATCTTGTTTAAGAATAAATTGATAATCACTTGATGATAAAACAGCAATTACGATGTTAACCAGTATATGGATTAATTATATGAGGCCTTTATGGCTTAATAAAGATATGTGTAACAGTAGCTCTACTGCATGGTAGACAAACACGGTCGTAGAAACAGTAAATGAAAATAATGATCCAGAAATGTGGAGGAAACCACTACAGGGTAAATATACGAGTACAGGAGGAGAACGGGTATGAAATACGCAATTATCACGGCAGAGCTTCTTAAAATGGAAATGGGGAGGCCACGTTGAACGGATGTTTGACAACAGATGGACTTAAAGATCAACCATGTGGTACTCCAGAACAAGAAGGTGCATGGCAGACTGATGACCAAGTTGGCGGATTTTTTAAAGTGACAGATGATTCTACTTTTGACGTTTTCAGTTTTTGGTTTTGTTTTGTAGTTTTTTCTTTAACCTGGTTGCTCATATCGGACGATAAATGAAATTGGTGAAATGATGCTTAAATGATCTCGGGGTTCATGGAGCTTAAAGTTACTCGACATTCGTCTTCTCAGGATAAGGGAAAACCCTAAAGAAAACCTTATCCGGGTAACTCACCCTAAGCGAGATTTGAACTCATGACTTTTTGAATGTGAGGCAGACACGCTACAACCACACTATCCGGGCGGGCTAAATGTCAGTTTTTAATTTATTAATCTTGTTTAAGAATAAATTGACAATTACTTAAGAAAACAGCAATTATGATATTAACCAGTATATGGTGTAATTAATTATATGAGCCCATTAGGGCTTAATAAAGATATGTGTAATACCAGCTCTTCTGCATGGTAGACAAACACGGTCGCAGAAACAGTAAATGAAAGGAATGATCCAGAAATGTCAATGAAAAATGTGGAGGAAACCGCTACTCGATAAATGCACAACGAGCACAGGAGGAGAATGTGTATTGAATGCGTAATTATCACGGCAGAGCTTAAAATGGAAGTGGGGAAGTCACGTTGAAGGGATGTGACACAATAGATGGACTTAAAGAACAACCATGTGGGACTCCAGAACAGCAAGGTGCATGGCAGGCTGAGGACAAATGGGCGGACTTGTTTAAGGTGGCAAATGATTTGTATTTTGACGCTTTCAGTTTGTTGTGTTCAACATAAACGTCAGTCTTTTAGCAAATATTTGAAGTGTCTCATCTTGCGGATAGACTCACATCACGTCGAGCATGGACTGTCAATACTCCCCGTCGGTGTGAATGGTTTCGCGGGTTTCATGACACCGAGATAAAGAGCTTCTTCAACCGGGACGTGTCAGCTAAAAGCAGACATTGTTTAACGTGCCCCCAAAAGATAAAAATCTGAAGTGTACTTTCTCTACATATATGTAACAAACTATTGTTAGAAAAATTCTATTTACTTCATGCTAATCGAGAAAAACTTAGCAGAAATAGTCTTATTACTTGCTTCCTTGTAAGTAGCAGCGAAATAAGGGAGTACCATAGGTTAAAGTGATAGCCAAGAGCTGGTTGCTATGTGACTGATGTTTCTTTGTTTGTATGGACAGGAGTTGACAAATTCCTGTATGAGAGAAGTAAGTTTTTCAAAGATGAAACCAAAAACAAGGAATATCTAAAAAACGATCTACTCCACGATATGTTATATATAACATAAAGTGTGTGTTTGTCCATCTCTTACGGTTTAGCAGCCATTTAAATTCCGTAAAATTCATCCAGAATAAAGTAGTCTTCAGAGGCTATTCCTAGAAAATTCAAGATATACATTTTATTTGTCAAGTAAATATCTTTCATATACGATATTTTAATCAAAAGCTTTAGGGCCATTTTTAAGAATATCAAAAATTTCGAAGAAATTCCATGTAAAGGGTAGTTGGAGGTCGGGAGATTTTTTTGAAAATCTTCGTGTCGCATCCTTGGAAGATACGAAACTTAAATACCAAGTTTGGTATTCAATGGTCTTTTCGTTTTTGAGCTATGCTGTCCACAGACACAGACAGACATACACACACGGACCTTTTTGTAAAAATGCTTTTTTTGTATTCAGCGGATCCTAAAACATGTATTTCCGGTGAAATCTCGGTATCGAATTTTTGGGTGGAATACAATACTTCCTCTATACACTATGTACATATTACGTGTAGAGAAAGTAGAAATCCTAAGGACGGAGGTCGAAAGAACATGCAGGCCATGGGACTGGTCCTGATCTACCTATCCATCGGTTGTAATAGATACCAGCCAGTGCATCTCGAAAAACGAGACTAAAATGTGCTGGAGCTCCATTATTCATTAACCAAATGTTTGCTCTTGTTTTGGAAGAGCCCCTGTAGACATAACTTGTAAAGCATGCTAGAAGAATGTATTACTCAATTGACAAATAACAACTGTAAACACGCAGCCATAGTAACACAAGACCAACTCCGCAGGGTAAAATTGGACAAAGCCTTCTGTGAATGAGTCCACTGAGAAATGAATTTGTTGGTTTGGACCAGGAAAAGGTTTAACGTAAATTCTCATTGATAAATCGATAGCATAAAATCGAAGTGTTTTAGAAGCATATGTCTATATAAACCTATTTTTCTTGTTTCAATATAATGAATATAACTCCAAACGATGTAAAACTATTAGTTTCTCTACACGTACTGTGCTCACAGTCTATAGAGAAGGTATTGTATTGCAACCAAAAATTTTATACCGAGATTTCATGGGAAATACATGTTTTGAGCCCCCTGAATCCCAAAAAAGCCTTTTTAGAACATTTTTTGTGTGTGTGTCTGTGGGCAACATAGCTCAAAAACGAAAAGACCATTAAATACCAAACGTGGTATTTAAATTTGTATCTTCCAAGAATGCGACACGAACATTTTCAACAAAATCCCCCACGCCAAACTACGCTTTACTTGGAACATTTTTCGAAAATTTTGTTTTGCTCAAAAATGTCTCTAAGAATTTTGATTAAAGCATCTTGTATTTAAGATATTTACATGACAAATAAATCATATATCTTAAATTTTTCGGGAATAGCCTCTGAAGACTTGCTTATTCTAGATGAATTTTGCGGAATTTTGCATAATAGGTAAAACGTAAGAGAAATACTTAATTGACACAAAAATAAATGTAGATTTCGTCAAAACAGATAATTTATTTTCTATACGTTTTTTTTTGTTTTTTTTTTTTTTTTTTGGAGTTAACTGTTTCAATTGTAAAGTACTTATATTCTACCTCAGACAGGAAATGTCCATATTTCTTTTTTTCTACTCCTGTCCAAGCAAAGAAGCTATTTGCAATGACAATCGCATAACGACAGTTTTTAAAGCATTTGACTATTACTTTAGTCTAGTGCAATCTCTTAGTTGCCTTCTACTTATAAAGAACTAAGTAATATAAACATTCTGCTAATGTTTTGCTTGATTTGCATTGTTTAGAAAGAAGAAGAATATTTTGTAAGAAGTTTTTTGTAGAGCAGCTAGAGAAAACCTTATGACTGTAGCACATAGGATTTTTTAATTACTTTGTCTAGTTAATCAACTATTAGGTCAATCAATGTGAATTGTTTTTTTTAAAACCTGCCGTCTGTAGTTAGAAGTGGAGAGGCGGAGAATAGTCCCGTGACGGCATTTTATTTTGGTAGCTAAGTAGTCAGAATAACTGGATGCAAACCAGGAGATCTGTAGTTCAAATCCCAGCTATGGAACTGAATTTTTCTGCCTGACTCTGCCTCTACAACTTCCGTTCTACACACAGAAAGTGTGAAAGAAACACCTATTTCACAGGGGCAATAATTCATACCCGATCTGACGAATGGACAGCGGTTGTTGTTTCAAACTACAACAATGGTAAAAATTACCAACTTTAGAAAGCTTAAGTTTCATGTTTTTAAGATCTTACATTGTTTAGCATTTGTTTGGCAGCCTTCATTAATGAATGTTCTCAGCGAATTTGTAAACATGGATAAAGCTGGCCATCGTTATGTGATACAATACTTTCATTTGAAAGGTCTTAGGGCAATTAATATTAGAGCAGAGCTAGATTCTGCTTTTGGGGAGTCTGCTCTTTCGTTTACAACAGTGAAATATTTGGTGGTAGAATTTAAGTGTGGCGTGCGAGCATCCAAGACGAACATCACAGTTGTCGATCAAATGAAGTTATCTGTCCAGAAATTGTAAAGAAAATCCACAAAATGTTATTGGATGACCGTCGACTGAAATTACGTGAGCTAACAAACATTGCAGACATTTTAAAAGTTCTGTACGTCGCATACTGACTGAAATTTTGTGTATGAGAAAGTTGTGTGCAAGGTGGGTGCGCGTTTGCTCAAAATAGAACAAGAACACGGTCGAGAGGTGGGTGCGCGTTTGCTCAAAATAGAACAAGAACACGGTCGAGAGGATGTTTACGTTGAGTGTTTGGCAATGTTTCGCTACAATTAAGCTGGGATTTTGCGTCGATTCATAACAATGGATGAAACCTGGGTCCATCTCTTCTCACCAGAGACTAAAGAACAATCAAAACTGTGGATTGGAAGTCAAGAATCGGCTCCAAAGAAGGCGAAGACAGTTCCATCTGCAGGCAATATCATGACGTCAGTTTTGTGGGATGCACGCAGGATAATTGGCATTGATTATTTAAAAAGTGAAAATTAAAATTGCGAGTATTATGCGAACTGGTTCAGCGTTTGAGCGATGAAATCGAGCAAAAACGACCGCATTTAGCGAAAAAGAAAGTTCACACGCCCATTATCACCATGGCCAAAATCAATCAATTAAAGTTCGAATTATTTCCTCATGCACCCTACTAGCCAGTTTTAGCCCCTCTGATTATTTTCTATTTCCAAACTCGAAGAAATGGCTTGGTGGTAGATCTGCCAACAATGAAGAGGTGGAGCCTGCAGTTGATGGCTATTTTGCAGACCTCGATAGTTCTCACTATAAACAGGGTATCGAAGCAATTGAGCATCGCTGGGAAGAGTGTATCGAGTTGAAAGGAAACTATGTAGAGAAATAAATATGTTTTCCCCAAATTTTTTGTACTATCTTTATTAGGTTGGTGGGGCAGCCTTCGTGACGGATGTAACCTGGGATGGCCAGTTAATGGGAGGCGAGGCTCACAGTCTCGTTAACCTTCTGGTTTGGGTTTATGGGCTATCAAAAGTCGTTAAAAGAAGTACCCGGCAGCAAACATACTGGATGATTTTTATGTGGCCCTGAGTCATAATTTATGGCATGCGAAATTTGCCAGGTTTAAGTGACCACAACTATGAGCAATTAGGCGGCTGAAACCGGTTTCAAAGAAAAGAAGTAATTAGTTGGAAGTTCCGTACATCAAACCTGGATGCAATTCAAACATTTCTCCATGAACAATTTAGGCTCTGTACAATCTGCCATTAATGTAAGTGCCGCAAGGGTCAGTTTCAAAACACTTTTTCGGGAGCGATAAATAAAAAGTGTGATGTGTTCCATTCACATGACTTGCTCTACATCTCTGTAACAAAGTATTGTTTAAAAGCGTATACTTCTCTCTGCTTCAAACTAATCGAGATTAACATTAGTAAAATAGAAATGTTTTATTGTAAGCAGAAAGGAAATAATGGATTACAATAGGCTAAATAAATAGTCACATCTTATAAAAGCTGGTTGCCATGTGGATGAGATCCGTTCCTTTGCATGGCCAGGAGTTGACAAATTCCCATATGTGAGAAGTTTCATGTATTTTAAAACGGACCCCAATAACAAAGAATAAATAAAAAAGGTTAATTCTAAATAAAAAAACTTGATGTGTTCCATTTACATAACATTCTCACTTCTCTGCAACGAATTATTATTAAAAAGCTTATTGTTGTATCCACTTAATGCTAATCGAGATAAATATTAGCAGAAATAGACTCATTACTTGCTTCCTTATAATTAGAAGGGAAATAAAGGAATACACTAGACTAAAAGGATAGTCAAATCTTATAAAAGCTGGTTGCCATGTAGATGCACGGTCAGGAGTTCACAAATGTCCATATGTTATAAATTTTATGTATTTTAAAAACGGAAATCAATAACAAACAATAAATAAAAAAGAATATCTGACATAAATCCTGTGTTTTAACGAGATTTACATTTTTTTGTAATAAGTTTCTGTCCATCTCTAACGGTTTACTAATTATGCAAAATACAGCAAAATTGAATCAGAATGAACAGGTCTTCAGAGGCTATTCCCAAATAATTCAAGATATACATTTTATTTGTCGGCTATATATATTTAATATACGGTATTTTAATAAAAATCGTTACTACCATTTTTGAGAATATCAAAATTTTCGAAAAATGTTCATGTAAAGGGTAGTTTGGGATGGGGGGATTTTCTCAAAATATTCGTGTCGCATCCTTAGAAGATACTAAACTTATGCAGCAAGTTTTTGAGTTCTCGTGTTATAAAACCGGACACACGAATATACACAAACGGACTTTTTTTTTCTGAAAAATACTTTTTACTTTCTCTATGCGTAATATGTGCATAGTGTATAGAGAAGATATTGCATTGTACCCAAAAATTTGATACCGAGATTTCACTGGAAATATGTTTTGAGACCCCCAGAATCCAAAAAAAGCACTTTTAAGAACATGTCCGTGTGTGTATTTGTCTGTCTGTCTGTGTGTATGTGTGTGTGGTTGTGTGTCTGTGGGCAGCATAGCTCAAAAACGAAAATACTGTTAAAAACCAAACTTGGTATTTAAGTTTGGTATCTTCCAAGGATGAGACACGAAGATTTTCAAGAAAATCCCCCTACCCCAAACTACCCTTTACATGGAACTTTTTTCGAAAATTTTGATTTTCTAAAAAATGGCTCTAACGATTTTGATTAAAATCCCGTATATTACTGATATTTACATACCAAATAAAACGTATATCTTGAATTTTCTATCAATAGCCTGTGAAGGCCTCTTTATTCTGGATGAATTATGCCGAATTTTGCTTAACTGCTAAACGGTAAGAGATAGACAAGAGCTTACCACACATAAAATGTAGAGCACACTAAAACACACTATTTATGTTTTACACATTTTTTTCGTGGAATTGACCGTTTGTTAGTTATTCATTGTTTTTGATTTCACCTTTCAAAATCTTATATTTTCTCATACAGGAATTGGTCAACTCCTGTCTATGCAAACAAAGGAACTTCCGTCACATTGCAACCAGCCTTTGACTATCACTTTAACCTATGGTACTCCCTTATTTCGCTTCTACTTAAAAGGAAACAGGTAATAAGACTATTTCTGACATATTTTTTCTCGATTAGCATGAAGTAAATAGAATCATAAGCTTTTTAACAATAATTTGTTGCAGAGATATAGAGAAAGTCATGTGAATGGAACACATCACATATTTTTAATACAGGGGTGCATAAAACGTATTTTTCCAGTGAAATCTCAGTATCGACATTTTAGGTGGAATGCAATACATTCTATATACACTATGTACATGGCACTGTAGAAAAAGGATCCTTTCAGATGTTCTACAAACCTTTTACATTTTTTCTTGCTTCTACTCTATGCTAATTGAGATAAACATTAGCGAAATGGTCTAATTACTTAGTTCCATATAAGTAGAAGGGAACTAAGGGAATACATTACCCTAAAGCGACAGTCAACTTTTTAAAACCTCTCGCTATGCGATTACTATGGAATTCGCTTCTTTGCTTTGCCTGGAGTAAAACAATAGAAACAAGGACGACCTCCCGTTTGAGAAAAGTTACGTACTTTATCATTGAATCTAATAACAAGGATTATCTCGGAAACGGTTTGCTCCGCAACAAAAATCTATATGATATAATTTGTGTGTATTCACGAGATCTACATTTTTTTGTGTTGTAAGTTTTTGTTTATATCTTACGGTTTACCAGTTACACAAACGTCTATTCCCGCCTGAGTAATGTGGTGGTAGCGTGTCTGCTCACATTCAAAAGGACGTGGGTTCAAATCTCGCTTAGGGCGAGTTACCCGGATAAGGTTTTTTTCGGGGTTTTCCCTTATCGACGAATGCCGAGTAACTTTCAGCTCCATGGACCCTGAGGTCATTTGAGCATCATTTAACCAATTTCATTTATCGTCCGGATTAAAGGACGTTAAGCTTAAAAAAAATCATTAAAAATGAAGAGAATTACACAGGCTATTCCCAGGAAATTCAAGCTATACATCTCGTTTGTTACAAAATATCTTAAAAGTATGATATTTTAATTAAAATCTTTAGAACCATATTTGAAAAAATGAAAATGTTCGGAAAATCCTCCATGTGAAAAGTAGTTATTGATAGAGAGGTTTTCCTTAAAAACTTTGTGTCACATCTTTGGAAGATACTGAACTTAAATACCAAGTTTGGTATTTAACCGACCTTTTGTTGTGCTGTGGTACTCACAGATACAAACGCACAACCGACCCGCACTAGGTGGCCCAGATTCGATACCAAGCGACCACATGTGTGATTTGTGGTGGACAAAACGGCGCAGGGCGGTTTTTCTCTGGGTTCTCTGTAATCCCCCACCATGGCATTCCACCGGTGCTCTATCTTCATTACATATATCATCGCCTGCGGTGCAATATGTAGTTAAAGTGTGCGTTAAACACAAAAAGCAAGAAACAAAAAACACACACACCCGGACTTTTTTTTTTACTTTCTCCATACGTACTACATACATAGTGTATAGGAAGGTATTGTATTACACCCAAAAATTCGATACCGAGATTTCAATGGAAATACATGTTTTGGCTCCCCCTGAATCCAAAAGAGCATTTTCAGGAAAAGGCCGTGTGTGTGTGTGTGTGTGTGTGTGTGTGTGTGTGTGTGTGTGTCCGTGTCTGTGTGTCTGTGGACAGCATAGCTCAAAAACGAAAAGACCGTTGAATACCAAACTTGTTATTTAAGTTTGGTATCTTCCAAGGCTGCGCCACGAAGATTTTCAAGAAAATCCCCCCACCCCAAACTAACCTCTACCTGGAATTTTTTTTCGAAAGTTTTGATTTTCTAAAAAATGGCTCTAACGATTTTGATTAAAATATCGTATATTAAAGGTATTTACCTAACAAATAAAATGTATATCTTGAATTTTCTGGGAATAGCCTGTGAAGACTACTTTATTCTGAATGAATTTTACGGAATTTTGCATAACTGGTAAACCGTAAGAGATAGACAAAAACTTAGCACAAAAAATGTGGATCACAGCAAAACACACAATTTATGTTATATACATTTTTTTTCGTGGAATCGATATTTTTTTAGGTATTCCTTGTTTTTGGTTTCAGATTTGAAAAACATTCTTGACTCATACAGAAATTGGTCAACTCCTGTCGACACAAACAAAGGAACTTCAGTCACATAGCTACCAGCTTTTGACTATTACTTTAACCTGCTACTCCCTTATTTTGCCTCTACTTACAAGGAAGCAAGTAATAAGACTATTTGTGCCCATTTTTTTTTTTCGTTTAGCATGAAGTAAATAGAAGCATAAGCTTTTTAACAATCATTTTTTGCAGAGAGGTAGAGAAAGTTATGTGAATGGAACACATCAGCTTTTTGTTTTTTTGATTCAGAGAGTTTGCTTGGCGGGCAAGTAATAGTTGGAAATTATTTTACAATTACACAAGTAGATGCCGGGGCAATAAAGTGCACATACAAGATTTTAATGTAAATGGAGCTGCTGTATTGAACGGTAAGAAAAGGCGAACGTATTAAATTCACATTTTTACTTTCTCTAGCACCGTATGTACAATGTACATAGGGATAGAGAAGTATTGTAATACACCCAAAAATTCGATGTCGAGATTTCATCGGAAATACACATTTTAGGTCCCCCTGAGTCCAAAATAGCATTTTCAGAAAAAGCTTCGTGTGTGTCTGTCTCTGGTTGTGTCTGTGAACAGCATAACTAAAAAACGAAAAGACGATCAATTACCAAACTTGGTATTTAAGTTTGGTATCTTCCAAGGATGCGACGCGAAGATTTTCAAGAAAATCCCCCCACCCCTAACTACCCTTTACATGCCAAAATTTTCGAAAATTTGGTTTTTCTTAAAAATGGCTCTAACGATTTTGATTAAAATATTAAACATTAAAACCACTTCTATCACAAATAAAATGTATATATTGAATTTTCTGGGATAGCTATCTATTTATTCTGGATGAATTTTCCTTAATTTAGAATAACTAGTAGACCGTAATAGATAGAAAAACCTTGTTATACAAAAAATGTAGATCTCGTTAAAATACACAAGTTATGCCATATACTTTATTTTCGTGGAAATTACCGTTTTAGAGGTATTCCTTGTTATTAGTTTCAATTGTGAAGTGCTTATACTTTTCACAGACGGGAGTGTTCGTTTTTCTTTTGTTCTACACTTGGCCAAGCAAAGAGGGGATTTGCAATGACAATCGCATAACGACAGCTTTTAAAACATTTGACTATCACTTTAACCTAGTGCATTCCCTTAGTTCCAGTCTACTTAAGGAACTAAGTAACAAAATTCTGCTAATGTTAACTCGATTAGCGTGGTGTTGAAAGAAGAATTATCATTTGTAAGACGTTTGTTTGTAGAGTACCTATAGAAAGTCATAAGAGTAACACATCAGATTTTTTATGAATGAAAAATCTGAACAACAGCTTGGGAATAATAAAGAATCTGTTTTTCAAATAACGGTGTCCAATTGCGGAAATGGAGCAAAATGTTGCAGAATCGAAAGTCGAAATGGCACGATAATATCCCCACTAAAATATTAAAGAATGGGCAAGAGAGTCAATGATTGCACTCCTAATGCTTTTTATTTAATATGTACTATTTTAGTTCAAAATTATAAAGGGCGTAATAAAACTTAAGTATGCATGCAATTACGGCCAGTTAGTTTAACTTCAGTGGTGTGTAAAGTAATTGAGCATTTCTCTGCAGTATATTGTAGTATACCGAGTATTCTGCAATATATTCAGTATTATAGGAATTATTTCTCTGCTGTGCATGTCGTAGGATCAGAGGTATAGCTGCTCGCGCCTGCGAGAGGGAAGCAGGGGCCTCAGGTTTCAAGTTTTGACGAACTATAGTTTGTTTTACTTTTCTTATTTAATTTTTAATTTCAATTTAATTACGTTAATATAGCTAAATGCTCTGTTATTAGTGAATTCATAAATGTTTCTTAACATTCATTTAAATGTGTAAAATAGGGTGCAGGAGGGTGCGCATTTGGGAAGTAATCAAGATCATTAATAAATACGCAGAGGATAAGACTTTTCTAACCAGTAGATAAATGTAGAGATAGGCATTCAAATAGAACAAAACACAAGGGTTATTCAAACTCACTTAAATCTCCCAATTCATTGTTGATCTTAAAACGTTTTAAGTAAAACTAGGACCGTTCGGTGGACGTCGGTCCAGAATACTTCCTACAACGCCAGCAAGTCCAACATAAACGTCTCTTGTGTCCTAGTTATTGGAGTTTTTATAGCTTATACCAACATTGCTCAGTGGAAGAGACCGGGAGATCCGGGGTTCAAATCTCGGCTATGGCATTAAATTTTTCAGTCTGACTCTACCTATGTATTTTTTTTTTTAATTTTTTTTGTTTCATTTACAAATCCAGACGCTATATATTATAAGAATTACTAAACGCCTAATTTTATGGGTCAAATGATTTAGAAGGGAGAAAGCAAAGGGTAAAATCTGATGTGCTCCGTTCACATCTCAAATTATTGTTAACAAGCTTATTCGTCTATCTATTTAATGCTAAAACATTGCCAGAAACGGTATTATTACTTACTTCCTTGATAAGTAGAAGGGAAATATGGGAGTACACTAGACTAAACCGACAGTCAAATGTTTTAAAATGTGGTTGCTATGGGATTGAAATCCATTTCTTTGCGTGGCCAAGCGTTGAAAAGTTCCCGTATGAGAAAAGTTTAAGCATTTTAAAACTAAAATCAATAGCAAGGAATATCTCGAAAATTGCCAATTCAAAAAAAAAATGTATATGATATAAATTGTGTTTTAACGTGATCTACATTTTTGTGTAGTAAGTTTTGGTCTACCTCTTACGGTTTATCAGATACACACAAGACATCATCTAGAATAAAGAGGTCTTTAGAGTCTATTCCCAGAAAATTCAAGATATATATTTTATTTCTCATGTTAACATCTTAAATATAAGGGATTTTAATTAAAATCGTTAGAACCGTTTTTTAGAAAATCAAAATTTTTTCCATGTAAAGGGTAGCTTAAGGTGGGGGGATTTTCTTGAAAATCTTCGTTTCGCATCCTTGTAAGATACTCAACTTATATAACAAGTTTGATATTTAACAGACTTTTCGTTTTTGAGCCAATGTGCCCTTCACGCGCACTTACACATACTCATAGACACACACATGGACATTTTTATAAAATGCTTTTTGTATCCAAGGGGTTCCAAAACATGTATTTCCGGTGAAATTTCGGTATTGAAGTTTTGGGTGCAATACAATACCCTTTCTATATACTATGTGCATAGTACGTTTAGAGCAATTAAAAATGATTTTCTTGGAATCATGTGGTCCGAAACATTATTTCTGGTAAAATATTTGTATTGTATCGTATTTTTTTGGTTACAAAAGTTTTCTATACACTATATACATATTACGTGTAGAGAAAGTAAAAATATTAATGTGGTTAAAATCATATTTCAATCGGTGATTTAAAACGGGAAACAAGTATGAAATATACATTTTGTTTCTCAGTCTTCAAGTTATAAATAATTAATGTAAAAGAGAAGCTTGTTTAGTACATAGCAAGACTTCTACATTCTGTAAAACATTCTATTAGTTTTAAAAGAGGAAATAAGTCCAGGACTAGTTTTCCTTTTATGTTCACAAGAGGTAGTGATGTCGGTTAATTGCAAAGAGCTGTTGAGTTCATTTAGTATTCTGAGATTAGATTCTTATAGTCTGGTGGTAATAATGTTAATTTATTGACTTGATTCTTGATTAAAGCAACAGTGTAATGAATACTGCAACATGTTAGCTACTTCTGTGTTACTTATCATGATTAATTCTGAAGGTGTGATCTAAGAGAGAACGAGAAAAAATCTGATGTGTTCCATTGACATGACTTACTCTAAATCTCTGTAATACATTGTTGTTAAAAATCATATTCTTATATCTAGTTCATTACAACCGAGATATACCTATATTAACAGAAATGGTCTTATTGCTTGCTTTCCTGTAAGTAGAAGGAAATAATAGGCTAAAGCGATAGCCAAATTTAAAAAGCTGGTTGCTATGTGATAGATATCCTTTTTTACTTTCTCTATACGTACTGTGTACATAGTGTATAGAGAAGGTATTGCACTCCACCAAAAAATTCGATACCGAGATTTCACCAGAAATATATGTTTTAGGGTCCCCTGTATCCAAAAAAAATCCGTGTGTGTGTCCGTGTGTCTGTGAACACGATAACTCAAAAATGGAAAGTCGGTAAAATACCAAACTTGGTATTTAAGTTTAATGTCTTCCAGGGATGCGACACGAAAATTTTGAGAAAAATCTCCCCGCCCCAAAATACCCTTTACGTAGAACTTTTTTCGAAAATTTTGATTTTCTAAAAAATGGCTCTAACGATTTTGATTAAAATGTCATATATTAAAGATACTTACCTGACAAATAAAATGTATATTTTGAATTTTCTGGGAATAGCCTCTGAAGACTACTTTATTCTGGATGAATTTTGTATAACTACTAAACCGTAAGAGATGGACAAAAACTTAACACACAAAAAATGTAGAGAACGTTAATACAGACAATTTATGTTATATACATTTTTTTTCGTGGAATTGATCGTTTTTGAGATATTCCTTTTTCATGGTTTCAGCTTTGAAAAACTTTTCTCAAAAGGAATTTGTCAATTCCTGTCCAAACAAACTAAGGAACATCATTCACGTAGCAACCAGCTTTTGGCTTTCACTTTAACCTATGGTACTCTCTTATTTCGCTTCTACTTACAATAAAGCAAGAAATAAGACTATTTCTGCTAATTTTTCTCGATTAGCATGAAATAAATAAAAAATAAGCTTATTAATAATAATTTACAAATATATAGAGAAAGTCTTGTGAATGGTACACATCAGATTTTTTTTTGAAAAGGCCAGGAATTGATCAATAACAAGGAAATTCCCAGAAATGGGTAATTCTACGAAAAAAAAGTATATGACATAAGTTGTATGTTTTAAAGACGTTATATTTTTTGTGTTGTAAGTTTCTGAGGCGCCGTGGCCGAGTGATTAATTATTGAACTTATGGGGAGCATACTATACCTTCTCTATCCAGTGTATACGTACATGGAACATGTGGACTAGAGAAAGTGAAATATTACAATATACTCCAGATGAATGTGCGGATAAATGCTGATGAGTAGAAACTATTGCTAAAAGTATTTTTAATATCAATATATTAAAATATGTTTTATTGATCCCAGGAGAGATGTATTATATGAAAAAGTTGTTTACTTAGTTTAAAGTTACAGAAATAAAATTAATAGTTTTACACTCTTCTATACCTTGTCCAATTATTTTATAAAGCAAATAAGTCCTGAGTATAAAACGCGTTCTGTAAATCAGTGAAATGAAAAATTGAGGTTATTAAATAACCCAAACAATGAATAATGTGGAACATAAACTTTCAAGATGCAAACTTTAGATGTTATTAAGTTGTTTCTTTATTTTCCAAAAACTATGTGTTGTGTAATACACAGTTTTGTAGAGTTAACCATTTTGGAAATATTCCCGGTTATTGGTTTCAACTTAAAGTTTTTTTTTTTTCAAACGGGAGACCCTTATCCATTTCATATATGTTTTGTTTTACCCCTGGTCATAAAAAGAAATCAGAATATTAATGAAAGCCGCAAAGGGACAGATTTTAAAAGATTTGACTATCGCTTTCATCTAGTGTATTCCCTTATTTCCCTTCTACTTATAAAAAGTAAATAATAAAACCATTTCTGGTAATGTTTATATTGATTAGCATAATGTAGATACATGACGAATCTTTTTACTTTCTCTACACGTACTATGTACATAATGTATAGAGTAGGTATTGTATTCCACCCAAAAATTCGATACCGAGATTTCACCGGAAATACGTGTTTTAGGTCCCCCTGAATCCAAAATCAGCTTTTTACAAAAAGGTCCGTGTGAGTGTGTGCGTGTGTGTGTGTCTGTGGACAGCATATCTCAAAAACGAAAAGATCGTCAAATACCAAACTTGGTATTTAAGATTAGTATCTTCCAGGGATACGACACGAAGATTTTGAGAAAAATCCCCCCAACCCCAACTACCCTTTACATGGAACTTTTTTAGAAAATTTTGATTTTCTCAAAAATGGCTCTAACGATTTTGATTAAACTTTCGTATATTAAAGATATTTCCCTCACAAATAAAAAGTATATCTTGAATTTTGTGGGAATAACCTCTAAAGACTATTCTGGATGAATTTTAAAGAGGTTTACATAACTGCTTAACCGTAAGAGATGGAGAAAAACTTAGCACACAACTTAGTGCTTTAAAACACACAATTTATGTTATACGCATTTTTTTTCGTGGAATTGGTCGTTTTTGAGATATTCCTTGTTTTCGGTTTCAGCTATGAAAACCTTATACTTTTCTTATACAGGAATTTGCCAACTCCTGTCCGTACAAACAAAGGAACTTCAGTCTCATAGCATCCAGCTTTTGACTATCACTTTAACCTATGGTACTCCCTTATTTCGCTCCTACTTACAAGGAGCCAGGTAATAAGACTATTTCTGCTATTTTTTATCGATTAGCATGAAGTAAATAGAAGAGTAAGAGAAAGTCATGTGAATGGAACACATCAACATTTTCTTTAAGGACTGCTAGTTGCACAAACCACATAAGCATAAAGTTCTTGTGACTCTGTGTTTAAATAAAAGTTCGAGGGGGCTAAGATATATAATAAATTATTGGGTGTGTTATTGGTGCGTATTATATATTTGGAATGAGTTCTATTACTGTTTGTTTTGCCTTCATCTTTTTTTTTAACAAGAAAAATAACTAAGCTATCTTTAATGTAAGTTGTAAATTATTTGGCTTTCTTTAGTAGAATACGTATGAAGGCTAATTTATAATGTATATATTTATTTGTAAGCGTATCGTAAACGTAAATTGATTTGTATAGAATGAAAACCTCTTATTCGGTTGAATAAGAGTTGTCCTTTTGTCTGAAAATTCACCGAGGGTCCCCAGTTATGTTCAAAGTAAGCGATGTTAGGTTTTTTTTATTCCCAGTGCAGATATTTATTCCTCAGTCCTTTTGCTGGTTTTACGTTTGCTAGCTGCCAAAATGTTGTGATTGTTCAGATTGCAGTGTCACTTGACTAATGTGATTTAGTTAATTTCCACATCACTTCAGTTAAATGATTTAGAGCAGTTATCCCACTTGTACTTCAGTAATGTGATTTAGTTCGCTGTTAATTGGCACTTCACTAACCTGGTTCAGTATAGAGTTTTCTGTCAAGTCAGTAATGTGGTTTTAATACAGTGTTATCTGACACTTCAGTAACGTGATTTAGTTCACTGTTAATTGGCACTTCACTAACGTAATTCAGTGCAGAGTTCATCGTCAGGTCAGTAATGTGGTTTAGTTTAGTGCTATCTGTGAATGTGGTTTAATGTTATCTGGCAATTAAGTTATGCGATTTAATTCAGTTTTAATAGGCAATTCAGTAATGTGAAGTAATCCAGAATTAACTGGTACATGATTTACTTCAGTGTTAACTGGGAGTTCACTATATGTGTTTTAATTTAGTGATGCCTAGCACTTCACTAGTGTCATTTGACTCAATGTTCACTAGCACTCCTGATTTACTTCAATCTTCACTGTTACTTCAATTTTCACGTGCCTATTGGTGCAATGAATCCCTTCCTCTTCACAGGAGTATCTAACACAGAACTCCTCTAATCGCAGAGCTTGCTATACGTCTCAAACATTGTCGCAACCTCACTTGGAGAACGCACTGAATATGCGTCGCTTTATGCCGTACCAAGAAACACTCACTGATATCTCAATTACTGTTCGAGAGCACGCTCATTTACACGAACACATAAACACATTGCCGTTTGTGTCTTTTTAATGAGTTTCATAGCGCTACCTCTTCTATTTATCGTTTTGGCGACTTCTGCTATAACGGAAACTCATAACTGCGTCACAAAATTTTCCTCCAGTTTATATATAAATTACGAAGTTAATTGCAGTTACTCGAAAGGCATAAGAGAAAGAGAGAGTAAGAGATAATATGGGGAGAGATGTAGATATGGAGATAGAGAATGATAGACAGAGGGATAGGAAGATAGATAGAGAAGATGATAGAGATAGAGAGCGATAAAGATAGAGGGAGACGGAGAGTGTGTACAGTGGACTCCAAAGAATCACTTTGGAAAGAACCGAGAGAGATAGAGGTAGATGGTGATAGAGGGATAGTAAGATAGAGAAGATGATAGAGATAGGTAGCGATAGACAGAGGGATGGGTAGATAGATAGATAGATAGATAGATAGATAGATAGATAGATAGATAGATAGATAGATAGATAGATAGACAGACAGACAGACAGACAGACAGACCGACCGACCGACCGACAGACAGACAGACAGACAGACAGACAGACAGACAGATAGATAGATAGATAGATAGATAGATAGATAGACAGACAGACAGACAGACAGACAGACCGACCGACCGACCGACAGACAGCTAGATAGATAGATAGATAGATAGATAGATAGATAGATAGATAGATAGATAGATAGATAGATAGATAGATAGATAGATAGATAGATAGATAGATAGATAGATAGATAGATAGATAGATAGATAGATAGATAGATAGATAGATAGATAGATAGATAGATAGATAGATAGATAGATAGATAGATAGATAGATAGATAGATAGATAGATAGATAGATAGATAGATAGATAGATAGATAGATAGATAGATAGATAGATAGATAGATAGATAGATAGATAGATAGATAGATAGATAGATAGATAGATAGATAGATAGATAGATAGATAGATAGATAGATAGATAGATAGATAGATAGATAGATAGATAGATAGATAGATAGATAGATAGATAGATAGATAGATAGATAGATAGATAGATAGATAGATAGATAGATAGATAGATAGATAGATAGATAGATAGATAGATAGATAGATAGATAGATAGATAGATAGATAGATAGATAGATAGATAGATAGATAGATAGATAGATAGATAGATAGATAGATAGATAGATAGATAGATAGATAGATAGATAGATAGATAGATAGATAGATAGATAGATAGATAGATAGATAGATAGATAGATAGATAGAGAAGATGATAGAGATAGAGAGCGATAGAGATAGTGATAGAGATAGATAGAGGGAGACGGAGAGTGTGTGCAGTGGCCTCCTAAGAATTATTTTGGAAACAACTGAGGGAGGTATAGAAATAGAGAGTGATAAACACAGCGATAGGTAGATAGATAGAGAAAATGATAGAGGTAGAGATAGATAGAGATAGAGAGCGAAAGAGATAGATAGCGAGAGTGGGAGAGTGTGTGCAGTGGCCTGCAAAGAATCACTTTGGAAACAACTGAGAGAGATATGGAGATAGAGAGTGATAAACACAGCGATAGGTAGATAGGGAAAGTGGTAGAGGTAGAGAGATAGATAGACAGTGAAATAGGGAGAGTGTGTGTTTGCAGTGCCCTCCAAAGAACCACTTTGGAAACAACTGGATTCCTGCTGGTTTAAAAGTCAGACACCGTTCATCTAGACTGTCCACGTTGGTGTGGAGTCTGACTGCAGCAGCCAGCCAGTACATCATTGTGACGTTTGTCGCAGAAGACACCTACTCACTGCTGCAAGAAGTGTTCGCTTATACCATAAACGGATTCAGATGTCCATCAATTGCATGAAGCAGACCGCAATAAAAGAGTAAAATACTGCCGCTGGTTTCAGCGTTCACTGTATAAAATGGTGCGTCAAATGGTTCACAGATTAAACATGGCTGTCGTTTTAGTTACGTGAGTTCACATAACTGACATCAAAATTATTGTGTATTAAATTAATAATTATTATATAATTAATGCATAAATAGAGGAACAAATATAATAAATCATTTCATGTATTAAAATCAACAAATAATTTTAAATCTGATGTGTTCACTTCACATCACATTGCCTACCTATTCTTCGACAAATGTTTCTTATAAAAGCCTATTCTTCTTTCAATTTCACTGTAATGTAAATAAACTTTTGCCTTTATTAATTAGTTCCCTTTGAAGTAGACCGGATATAAGTAAATATACACTTTTTTTTTTTTAGTGTTTAACGCCCGCTTTTATTGCACCACAGGCAATGACACTGATGATACATGGAATGAAGATGGAGAAGGGGAAACGGAGAATCCGGAGAAAACCCACCCCTGCGCCGCTTTGTCCACCACAAATCTCACATGCGGTCGCTTGCGATCGAACCCGGCGAGAGGCGAGTGGTATAACCATCAATCACTAAGCTATATCGATAGTCAACTCTTTTAAAACCTGGTCGCTATGGGATGCAACTGACATTCCCTTCAACAAAAGTGAATAACGACTTTACATTTGAGAGAAGTCTAAGTATTGGGAAGTTTAAAACCAATATCAAGGAATATCTCGGAAATGGTTAGCTCTACCAAAAACAAAGCATAAGATATTGATTGTTTTGAAGAAATCTTTGTCTTTTACGTTTATCAGTTACGCAAAGGTCATTCCGAATAAGGACTACTGAAGGCTATTCTCTAGAACTTCAGGATATACATTTAGTTGACAAGTATCTTTCAAAACCTTTAGAGCCATTTTTGAGAAAATAAACAATTTTGAAGAATCTTCCTTACAAAAGGTTGTTTGAGGTGGGGATTTTCTTGAAAAATCTTCGTGTCATATCCTCGGAAGATACTAAACTTAAATGCCAAGTTTAATATGTAACCTTCTTTTCATTTTTTGTTCTATACTATAAAGAGTCACACATCGGCCTTTTTCTGGAAAAAACAATTGATTCAGGGGTCCTCAAAACGTGTATTTCCAAGACATCTCTATATTAGGCATACATACATGCACACACATTCATCTATACTCACGTACCTACCTACTTACATACATACATACATACATACATACATACATACATACATACATACATACATACATACATACATACATACATACATACATACATACATACATACATACATACATACATACATACATACATACATACATTACACATACATTACATACACACATTACACATACGCATACACATACACATACACATACAGATACATACTTAGTAGTCGGTGGACTACGGTGCATTAAGTTATAATTATTTTGCTAGGTAAGAGTATTAGAAAGGCAGGTTATGCTGGAGAAATCATTTGCTCGAAGTCAAAGTAGTGAGATAATTAATTTTGTGAAACTCAAAAAGCACGAACTCCATTAAGCACAAGACTCAATTTCTGGTAAGTCAAAACTTTCTAATATCTAAGAGACGCGAGTGGTAGGCGAATGTAAACCATTTCTAACAATTAGCAAAGAGAATGAATACTTTGATTGAGTTGTCGAAGAGAATTCATAGTGTGGCTCAAATGCTTATATGAAATATAACATTTGGCAGTTTAGAACGTAGAAACTATGATGGGATAGTCTGAAGTCGGAAGGACTTAATAAAAGAGCATGCACTGCTAATATTTAGTTATACTCTTGCCCTTCTTGTTACTATGTACATAGTGTATAGAAAAGATATTGTATTGCATCCAAAAATTTTATACCGATATTTCACCGGAAATACATGTTTTGGGTCACCCGGAATTAAAAAAAAAATTAAGAAAACTTCGCTGTGTGACTTTGGACCGCATAGCTCAAAAACGAAAAGACCGTTAAATATTGGTTAAATTGGTATTTAAGTTTATCTTCCAAGGATGCGACTCGAAGATTTTCAAGAAAATCCCCCCATCCCGAAGTACCCTTATATGGAAAAATTTTCGAAATTTTTGAATTTCTCAAAAATGGGTCTAACGATTTTTATTAAAATATCGTGTATTAAAGCTATTTACATGACAAATAAAATGTATATCTTGAATTTTGCTGGGTTTTGCGTAACTAATAAACCATAAGAGATAGACAAAAGCATACTATACTAAAAAGATGTAGATTTCGTTAAAACACATAATTTATGTCATATAGTTTGTTTTTTGTGTAAAGCTCGCCGTTTCTGAGATATTCCTAGTTAATAGTTTCAGCTTTAAAATACTTATAAATTTCTTATACGGAAATTTGTCAACTCCTGCCTTAGACACAAAAAAGGATTTCAATGACTAGCAACTAGCTTTTAAAAGATTTGACTATCGCTTTAGCCTAGTTTATTCCCATATTTTTCTTCTACTTACTAATTTCCGCTGCTTTTACCTCAATTAGCATAATGTAGATAGAAAAATAAGCTTTTTAACAATAATTTGTTACAAAATGTAGAGAAAGTGATGTGGATTGAACACATGATGTTGTTTTATATAAAGCAACCATTTTCAAGCTCAGTTTATTGGTTTCCGTTTAAAACTGCTTAAATTTTTCTCAAACGGAAATATATTTTAATTTTCGTCTCCCATTTGCTTATTCCTAGCGAATAAGGGAAAGGAATTTCAAGTGTTTCATATAGCGGTAGCTTTTAAAAGATTAAAAACGTTTATCATAGTGGAATAATCTCATCAAGTCCTCTTCATTCTAAATGATATTTGCATAACTGGAATGGAACACATTACATTTTTTCCTTAAACGTCATTACGTAGTGAACGCTTACGAGTGTGCTGTTTTTACTTTCTCTACACGTACTATGTACATAGTGTATAGAGAAGGTATTGCACTCCACCGAGATTTCACCGGAAATATATGTTTTAGAGTCCCGTGTATCCAAAAAAAGTATTTTCAAGTAAAGGACCGTGTGTGTGTGTACGTGTGTCTGTGAACACGAAAACTCAAAAACAAAAAATCGCTAAAATACCAAATTTGGTATTTAAGTTAAGTATCTTCCAGGGATGCGACACGAAGATTTTGAGAAAAATCTCCCTAACCCAAACTACCCTTTACATGGAACTTTTTTCGAAAATTTTGATTTTATAAAAATGGCTCTAATGATTTTGATTAAAATATCATATACTAAGATATTTACATGGCAAATAAAATGTTCATTTTGAATTTTCTAAGAATATCCTCTGAAAACTACATATTCTGGGTGAATTTTTCGGAATTTTGCATAATTGCTAAACCATAAGATATGGACAAAAACTTACTGCAAAAAAACATGTAGAGCATATTAAAACACACAATTTATGTTGCATGCATTTTTGTAGTAAAGCTGATCGTTTTCGAGTTATTCCTTGTTTTTGGTTTCAGCTTTGAAAAACTTAAATTTTCTCATACAGGAATTTGTCAACTCCTGTACATACAAACAAAGGAACTTCATTCACATAGCAACTAGCTTTTGACTATGACTTTAACCTAGGGTACTCCCTTATTTCGCTTCTACTTACAAGGAAGAAAGTAATTTTTGCTAATTTTTTGTCGATTAGCATGAAGTAAATAGAAGCATAAGCTTTTTAACAATAATTTGTTGCAGAGATGTAGAGAAAGTCATGTGAATGGAACACATAAGATTTTTTCTTGGTTACGTTTTCCGTATGTTTCTGTTCCTTTTCCTATTGGTTTTCTGTGTTAGAGATATGCATACACACATTTACAAGAACACAAACACCCATGCCCAAGATGGGAATGGAACCCGCAATCCTCTGCGCCACGAAACAGCAAAGCTAGGCGAATTTTGTAAGCGCGGCCATAGTGGCCGGCAGATATTTACAATATAATTGTTCCAAAAATTATGTATTCCAAGAATATATCTATTCTTTTCCGATGTAAAATATAAGCAAACATGCAAATGTGTTTATTGTGGTATATAATGCTTTAATATTTTCTTGCAGGTAAATGTATTACAATATAGAAAACTTACCTGCTAGTAAAAAGTGCCACACGCAAACATCCTTTTTATTGTTTTGCTAATTGGAATACATTTTTCGGTACGCTATACATATTTTGAGCATAATCATAAAATCACTTGCAACTATCACTACAATATTACTTAGTAGTAAATATTTACTACTTTATTTAATACATCTCAATTATAAACGATTTACCGAAATTATAAATGAGTACACACCCTGACACTGCATATAAAGATATGTTTGTATTTGGGGATCACATGTGATGTGCTTACTTCTGTTGTTCATGTTATACTAATGGGTAACTTCGTTTCGTATTCGACTTTCCAAATGCTCATTGCTAAAAGTTGGCCCATCTGGGTCGGAAAGACGCCACCCCCTCTCCCACTTTTTAATCCACGATCCGTTCTCCTTTTTATTTCATTCATACTTGTTTTTTAAAGCACAACAATCGCCGTTAGCATTAGGCACGAGCAAATAAAAACAAGTAGCCAGTTGTTTACCAGACAGTAGATGACAGCAAAGATAAAGGTATATTTACGAAAGCACCCTGCTACAACCGGGACAGGGTTTAACCCTTCCTGCTTCTACCATAAAGCCTGGAAGGCAGAGATGAGGAAGAGTGTCATGACTTCGTGCACAAGTATGAACAGGATCCTCAACGTTTGCAGTGCAGACACACTCATAAGCCTCTAACACCCCAAAAGTAGCACCCACTCATGGAGAGTTTTTAACTGAACGACGCGATGCCTAGGAGAAATCTCCACCGCCGAGCTGCATCATGCCGAACAACGCCGCCTGATCCTTCAACTCTAAAACAAAAGAAAATAAAGTCTAATACAGCATCCTGACATCCAATTCCCTATACCATGACGTATATTGCAAGCTTTATAATCTATTTCCTTCATCTCATGTCTATTTTCTCTAGCACAATTGTCGCCCTCCGTAGTGTAGTGGTTACCATGCTAGCCTCATATACCCGAGGTTGCAGGTTCAAATCCAGTTGAGGACGGTGGATGGCGTGAAAATCCTTAATATGACTTGCTTTGGAAGGGAAGTAAAGCCGCTGGTCCCGGCATTTAAAGAACCTCAAGCATGATAAAGAGGCCTCTGAGCAAAATTAAGCGGTCTTTCACGCCCAAAATAGAATGGTACGCTGAAAACAGCAGTAGTTAAAGAGCTGCCATAAATAAAAGTCCATTGCATTTCATTTCTAGCATGTATTTACAATATAAAATATGGAGAAGGAATTATATTCCACCCAAAAACTTGATACTGAAATTTCACCGGAAATGGTAGTTTTTAAGATCTCTGAATCTGAAAAAAAATACTTGTGTGCGCGTGTCTCTCTTTCTGTTTGTCTGTGAGTGTGTATGTGTGTGTGTATTTGTGTGTCTCTATGAGCTGAATAATTCAAACATGAAAAATTGGTTAAATACCAAACTAGTTATTTAAGTTTAGTATCTTCCAAACATGCAATACAAGGATTTTCAGGCAAATTCCCTTTCTCGAAACTACCCTTTACATTGACATTTTCAAATATTGATGTTCTAAAACTGCTCTAACGATTTTAGATTAAAATGTCATATATTAAAAATGTTTACAAGGCAGATAAATGTACATCCTTAATGTCTTGGAAATAGCCTCTAAAATTCCCTTAATTTTAAATGTCCTTTGCATAATTGGCAAACCGTAAGATATAGAAAAAAATCTGATGTGGTACATTCAATGCCTTTCTTTACTTTTGTAAAACTTATTGTTAAAAAGTTTATTCCTCTATCTTATTCATGATGGTCGAGATAAACGTTATCAGAAAATGCCCTTATTATTTTGTCCTTTGTAAGCAGAAGGGGAAAAATGTAATGTGTCCCATCCACATGATGTGCTCTATCTGTTTGGCAAACAAACCTTTTATTCAATGCGTTTATCTGCTGTCTACATCATACAAATCAAGATAAACATCTTATTACTAGGTTCTTTGTAAGAAGTGATATAAGAATATGCACAACTAAAGCGATAGTACGTCTAGGTAAGGTAAAAAAAAAATCTGATGTGTACCATTCACATGACTTTCTCCATATTCCTGCAACAAATAATTCTTAAAAAGTTTATACTTCTATTTACTTTATGCTAATCAGAAAAAATTAGCAGAAATAGTCTTATTACTCGCTTCCTTGTAAGTAGGAGCGAAATAAGGGACAGCCGTAGGTTAAAGTGATATCCAAAAGCTGCTTGCTATGTCAATGAAGTTCCTTTGTTTATATGGATAGGAGTTGACAAGTTCCTGTATGAGAAAAGTATTCGTTTTTCATAGCCGAAACCAAAAATAAGTGATGTCACAAAAACGACGAACTCCACGAAAAAAATGTATATAACATAAATTGTGTGTTTTAAAGTGCTCTACATTTTTGGTTTAGTAAGTTTCTGTCCATCTCTTACGGTTTAGCAGTCATTCAAAATTTAGTAAAATTCATCCAGAATAAACTACTCTTCAGAGGCTATTTCCAGAAAATTCAAGATATACATTTCATTTGTCAGTTAAATATGTTTAATATCCGAAATTTTAATCAAAATTGTTACAGCCATTTTCGAGAGAATAAAAATTTTCGAAAAAAGTTCTATGTAAACGGTAGTTGGGGGTGGGGGGATTTTTCTCAAAATCCTCTTGTCGCATCCCTGGAAGATAATAAACTTAAATACCAAGTTTGGTATTTTACCGACTTTTCGTTTTTGAGTTTTGTGTTCACAGACACACGGACACACACACACACACACACACGGACCTTTTTGTGAAAATGCTTTTTTTGGATATGGGGACCCTAAAACATATATTTCCGGTGTAATCTCGGTATCGAATTTTTGGTGGAGTGCAATACTTTCTCTATACACTATGTGTATAGTGCGTATGGAGAAAGTAAAAATATTACACAACATATGTAGATCTAGATAAACGACCAAAAAAGAAGTATGCCATATTGAGTTTTCTTAAGAGATAACCATTTCAGAAATACTCCCGTTAGTGGTTTTAATCATAAAACACTTAAATTTTCCTCAAACAAGAAGTCCGTAAGCGTTTATCACTTTTGTTTTACTCGCAAACATGGAAAGGGGACCAGATAACATGGCAATCCCAAAGTGACAGCTAAAGTCAGCCTAATATATTCCCGCGGATACGTGCGCTTTGTGAGTGCTGTACACGGCTTGGGGGGGGGGGTTTATACTAATATCTTACTGATTTAATAAGTATAGAAAAAGAACCAAGGTGCTAGGCTTTCAAGTTTCCGACACGAAGAGTTTTTGGAAAATCCCTCCTCATCGACAAAATGGAATATGTTTCGAATATTTTGATCTCCGCAAAAATGGCTCTAACAAATTTTGATTAAAATACTACAAGCTTAAGATATTTTCATCAGAAAGAAAATTAAAATGCTGAATTTCCTGCGAATTGCACTTGAAGATCTCTTCGTTCTGGATGGCTTGTGTAATGTACCTGTAAACCATAAGAGATGCACAAAACTTACTAAATCAAAAAATATCTGGTGTATTCCATTCAATGACTTTCTCTACATCTCTGTAACAAATTACTGTTAATAAGCTTATACTTCTATCCACTTCATGCAGAAACGGTCTTATTAATTAGTTCCTTTATAAGTGGAAGGGACTGCACTAGGCTAAAGTGACAGTCAAAATGTTTTAAAATGTGGTTGCTATGAGATTGAAATCCGTTTCGTTGCGTGGCCAGAAGTTGACAAGTTCCCGTATGAGAAAAGTTTAAGTATTTTAAAATTGAAATCAATATTAAAGAAGATCTCGAAAACAGCAAACTACACGAAAAAAATGTATAATATATTGTGTGTTTTGTCGAAATCTACTTCTTTTATGTAATAAGTATTTGTCTATCCCTTACGGTTTACTAGTTATGCAAAATGTAATAAAATCATCAAGAATAAAGAGCCTATTCCCAGAAAATTCAAGATATACATTTTATTTGTCATGTAAATATCTTAAATATAAGAGGTTTTAATCAACATCGTTAGAGCCGTTTTTGAAAACATAAAAGTGTTCGACATTTTTTTTTCATGTAGGGGTGGAGAATTTTATTGAAAATATTCGTGTCGCATTCTTGGAAGATACCACACTTAAATTCCAACTTTGGCATTTAATGGTCATTTCGTTTTTGAGTTATGCTGCCCTCAGACATACATAGACCTACCTGCCTGCCTGCCTGCACGTACGCACGCACATATATTATACATACACGCATACATTCACATATATATACATACACGAATACATACACGCATACATACATACGTACATACATACGTACATACATGCATACGTACGTACGTACATACGTACGTACATACATACATACATACATACATACATACATACATACATACATACATACGTACGTACGTACGTACGTACATACATACATACATACACACACATACATACATACATACACACATACATACATACATACATACATACATACATACATACATACATACATACGTATATACATATATACACACCAACATGTTTCTAAAACTGATGTTTTTTTTATTCAGAGGGTCTCAAAAATGTACTGTCGTGAAATCTCGGTATCGAATTTTTGGGTGCATTACTATACCTTCTCTATAGACTATGTACATAGTACGTGTAGAGAAAGTAAAAATATAGATCCGGTCTGTCATATTTGTGTCTTACACATATATGAAAGTACATTGCTCCCAAAAATTTAATACTGAGATTTTAGAGGAGATATTTTTGATGCCCTGTGAATAAAAACATTTTGAGTGAAGTTGTGTTGTGTGTTTATGTGTATGAGCGTGTCTAGACAGCATAGCTCAAAAATGAATAGTCCGTTAAATATTTAAGTTCATTAAAATCTCGCAACCACTACTACCCTTTAAACTACGATTTTGAGTGAATTTTGTGACACACTCACACACACACACACACACACACACACACACACATATATATATATATAAAAATATCCACAACACAAAAATGCAGATCTCAGTACAACACACTTGTTTTTTTAGATATACACGTTTTAAAGCTGTCACCATTACCGAGATATTCCTTGTAAAATGTTGCAATTTTAAAATACTTGAACTTTTCTCAAACTGGAAGTTTATATTCGTTTGATATCCCTTTTATCTTGTTCCTGGCCAAGTAATGGAACCGAATTTTAATTATAACACATAGCTTTTAAAAGATTTGAGTGTCACTTTATTTTGCTTCCACTTACTAGGAAGTAAGTAATACGACCCTTTCTGATAATGTTTATCTCGATTATCACGATGTGGGTAAAAGGTAATCTTTTGTAGGAATAGTTTGATTTCAGAACAGGTAGAGAAAATCATTTGAATGCAACACACACAATTTTTTTGGGATTGTTGCTTCAGGAAACAAGCTCCACAAATTTGCCTTTCATGCTATGTCCAATTTATCTTCATAAGAAAATGGAAAGTCTTCGAAATAGCCGAAAAGTCCTTTTGAAGAAGGTTTGACGCAAATAAAACCGCCATTTTAAGCTGTAATATATTAGTCAGACGTTTCCACAAATTTCCGTTTCTTCTAACAAGCAAGAACTTCACTGGCTTTCTTTGTTTCGAATGTTTCCAGCTCTAATTGGCTGCTTTAGCATTGCGGTGGAATTTTGGTAGTTCGCAATAAATATTACACGGATTTATATACTCACATACTTACATCGAATCTATTGTACTGGATATTTTTATCCAGTTCTAATTCAATGGGTTCAGTATGTGGAGAGGGAAACTTCAGATAAAATATTTTAAACAAAATACTGCAATCCTCAATGTGTAGTTCTACTTATTCTACAACAAACTGTTGTTTTGTTACATATTTCCTTGAAGATAAAGTAATAACTAGCCTTAAGCGATAATAGAATATTCTAGAAGTTGGTGGTTGTGACGGGTATGAAATTTCCTTCTTCTGGCATGACCAGGACGAAAAATCTGATGTGTACCATTCACATGACTTTCTCTATATCCCTGCAACAAATTATTGTTAAAAATCTTATACTTCTATTTACTTCATGCTAATCAGTAAAACAGCAGAAATAGCCATATTACTTGCTTCCTTGTAAGTAGAGGTGAAATAAGGGAGTACCATAGGCTAAAGTGATAATCAAAAGCTGGTTGCTATGTCACTGAAGTTCCTTTGTTTGTATGGACAGCAGTTGACAAATTCCTGTATGGGAAAAATATAAGTTTTTCATAGCAGAAACCAAAAATAAGGAATGTCTCAAAAACGACCAACTCCACGAAAAAAATGTATATAACATAAATTGTGCGCTCTAACGTGCTCTACATTTTTTGTGTAGTAAGTTTTTGTCCATCTCTTATGGTTTAGCAGTTATTCAAAATTCCGTAAAATTCATCCAGAATAAACTACTCTTCAGAGACTATTCCCAGAAAATTCAAGTTATACATTCTATTTTTCAGGTAAATGTCTTTAATATATGATATTTTAATCAACGTCGTTAGAGCCATTTTTGAGAAAATCGAAATTTTCGAAAAAAGTTCAATGTAAAGGGTAGTTTGGGGTGAGGGGATTTTTCTCAAAACCTTCGTGTCGCATCCCTGGAAGATACTAACTTAAATACCAAGTTTGGTATTTTACCGACTTTTCGTTTTTGAGTTGTCGTGTTCACAGGCACACGGACACACGGACACACACACACACACACACACGGACCTTTTTTGGATACAGTGACTCTAAAACATATATTTCCGGTGAATTTTTTGGTGGAGTGCAATACATTCTCTATACACTATGTACATAGTGCCTATAGAGAAAGTAAAAAAGCGAAGGAAGAATTTTAGAAAATCTGATGTGTTCCATTCAAATACTTTCCTTACAAAATATTTTTTAAAAGCAAATTCTTCTAACTACTTCATGCTAATCGAAATAAACATTAGCAGGAATGGTCTTATTACTTAAGGAAGTATTCTAGACTAAAGCGGTAGTCATGTCTTTTAAAAGCTGCTTGCATATGATTATAATCCATTTCCTTGGAGACGAGGAGGTGACAAATTCACGTATGAAAAAAACCTGAACTATTTTAACACTGATGCCCACAAAAAGAAATATCTTTATAACAGTCAATTCTACGAAAAAGTAATATATATGAGTGCGTGTGTATGTGTTTGTGTGTAACAGAAATTGTGTGTTTTAACAAGATCTACATTTTTGGTGTAGTAAGCTTTTGTCTCTTGCTTACGGTTTACCAGTCATGCAAAATGTATCAAAATTATTCCAGAATAAAGAGCTCATCAGAGGCTATTCCCCGAAAATTTAAAATATACCTAATATTTTTCATGTCAAGATCTTAAATATGGTGTGTTTTAACCAAATTCGTTAGTGCTATTTTTGAGAAAATCAAAATTTTCGGATTTTTTTCCATGAAAGGGTAGTTTGAGGTGGGAGGATTTCCCTCAAAATCTTAGTGGCCCATTATTAGAATTATCCTTGGGATATTGTAAACTTAGATACCAAGTTTGGTATTTTACTGATTTTTGGTTTTTGAGTTATTGCGCTCACAGTCCCCCCCCCCCACACACACACATACAAGGATGATTTAAAAATAAGAATATAATTCTTAAGATTAATATAATTCTTAATATTATACATATAATATAAATAAACCAAATAATGTAAATTATTATATAAATATATACGAAAATATACTTTTGTTATTATAATATACAATATATTATTTGAGACCCCAGAAACAAAAAATCGGATGTGGTACTCTCACATGACGTTCTCTAGCTACTCTACAAACTGTTTGCAAAAGATTATTCCTCTTTATACAGCATGCTAATCGAGGTAAACATTAGCAGGATGTTCTTAGAACCTAATTCCTTATAAGTAGAAGAGAACTAAAGGAATACGCTATGCTAAAGTGATAGTCAAATGTTTTAAAAGCTGTCGTTATGCCATTATCATTGCAAGTCGCTTCTTTGCTTGGCCAGGAGTAGAACAAAAGAAAAACGGACACTTCCGGTCTGTGAAAAGTATAAGTACTTTACAACTGAAACTAATAAACGGTAGCTGTAAGGGATAGACAAAAACATACTTTGCAAAAAATGTAGAGCTCGTTAAAATTCACAATTTATGTAGTATGCGTTGTTTCGTGGAGTTGATGTTTTTGAGATATTGCAATTTAGTGGTTTCAGTTTTAAAGTGCTTTTCAAATGTGGGAATGGCCGCGAAGTGGCCGAGTTACTAGACCGCTTGCCTCTCACAAAAACGGCCCGGGTTTGAACCCAAGCGACCGCATGTTGGATTTGTGGAGAACAAAGCGGGTTCTACGCTTTCCCCCGCTATCACATTCCACCGGTGCTCCATCTTCATTCCATATATCATCTGTGTCAACGCCTGTAATGCCATAGCAGTCAAAGCG